>OX637407.1:25169690-25877190 GCA_951799425.1 Ilex aquifolium | reverse complement strand
GTTAACTAATTTATGTTTTCTCCCCTGAAACACCAATAAATTTTGAATTAATACTGTTGGTGATTCGGGGCCAGAAAATCACATCTAACACAATATAAAAAAAGAGAAATTCTTTATTTCTCTTTGAAAATAAATACAAGAATTTTTCACACAAGAAAACTGTCAAGACCTCTCCGAGATCTCTCTCTCTTTGTTTCTTCCTCACTAATTTTTGGATTGATTTTAGCTTTCATTAAACCCTCTATTTATAGCGACTTTCTAGGCAAAAAAGGAGGACTCCCAAAAAATCCAGCTGGCAAAAACTCCGATAGAAAAATTTCCGGCAACAAAATTGAGATGAGGCTTCTGGATCCTTCAAAAACAACAATTTTGGTTATGATAATACATTTTCTCTTGGTGTTTATTTGGGCATTATATGCGAGGAATTTAAATGCGATCTATTATGTATTGAAGAGTCTCCCTCTAATTCACATCGAGGAATTAGAGAAAATCTACAAAAGAGGGTCTGACCCAGATCTATTATGTAGTGCATAAGCAAGTATTTTAGTTCGCGCAATCAATCGAATATAAATATTGAAGAGGGATTGGGATCACATAAATAACGCACCAAATACCATAAATACCCATTTCAGTTGAAACCAACCATTACATATTGACTCAATTTGCTACATATATCTCCAGTGTCTCCCAAATATAGTTTAGCAATGCAAAATAACTGGAGAGTGATCACTACAAACCATCAACACAAAGTCCACGAACAAACACGCACAAAAATACACACAAACACAAGCACACAAGAGCCTAGATAATAACCAGAATAGCAAAACAAAATGACTTAGAGATCATCATTTCTTGTTGCGAAGTTTGCTAAAATAGTCTGCAGGGTTTTTCTCGAAGTCTTCCCTATCAATCCAGCCGTCTCTTCCCGGAGCTTTCATTTTTTTCCTGTTGGGGGAAGTTTCAGTTTCAGATTCAGAGCCTGAGAAAAGCTTAGCAATACCCCACCCAGCAAGAGCTATTCCGGCCATTGCTCCGGCCACTACTCCGACCACCGTGGCTATCCCTGTCGTCTCTTCATCTCTCTCCTCTCTCCTAGTATTGTTCCCACTCCCACTCATTTTGGTATTCAACTTTTCTTGTGTTTTTGCCACTTCTCTTGAGGAGAGGAGAGCAGAGCAGAGTGGTTATATATAGCAAATTCGGGAGCCTTAAAGAATCACGTACTTTAACAAGTTTTTTAAGGGTGCCCTGCCCCCTTGCTTCAGGCTTAAGTTTGCCCTACCTTCCTAAAGAAGTACCCTACTTTTATTAAAGTATTCTACTTCCTCGTACAGGCAGCTGTAAAAGGAGTAGATAGTAGCAAAAGTCGAATTTATTCAACTTACTTTCCGAGAGAGAGAGATTATAGTAGAGAACGTGCTTCAGGCTTAAGTTTGCCCTACTTTTCTAAAGAAGTTTACAATACACTGCTGTTATAACTTATTAAAGTATTCGGATAATTCGTGTTTAAAAATACAGTATAATAAGAATAATTTTCAGAAAAATATTAGTAATCATTAAATAAATTTAGAGTAATGCTACACTGACCAAATTTTGGGACTAAATTTGGAGCTCAAATGACATGGCAGCTGAGTTGGGCTTCTTTATTTGGTGCTATGTCATTTGGGCCCTAATAAAAACTCTAAATGACATGCTGTCATATCATTTGGGTTTCAAATTTGGTCCCCAAATTTGATTAGTTATTTGAGACTTATTAAAGTCTGTAATATTTTATTTATTGAGAGAGTCAATTGAGTAGCAAAAGTCAAATCGATTCAACTTATTTTCCTAGAGAGAGAGTTATTATGGGAGAGAACATGATGAACACTCTGCAGGTGAACTCGAAAGAAGTGGGAGCCGATAGCCCGAAGAACAATGTGTGCTAGAAAAAGCTGAAAGAATTTCTTTTGACGCTGGAAAATTTTGATGGGTATTTCATAGATTGGGTGGAAAATCTGTTTCCACCGGAGGCAAGAGGAGAGAAACTCCGAAAGTGGCTCCAAGTTGGTGTACTCTGTGTCATCATTGGCCTGGTTGCTGGTGTCCTTTTGTTGCTGCCGTTGTTGGTGCCACCGACGGAGGGCGATGATGATGATGAAAGCTCCGGGGAGGGACTATATGATGCCAAGGCATGTGTTTGAGAGCGACCGCAGATCATACTTTCGCAATCTCCATGGGAATCCTCAGGCTGACGATGAATATTTCTTTGCTTTATTGTCTTAAAAATCTAGTCTATGCCTTAAAATAATTTTCAGTTATATCATCTCGGATTTGTTTTTTTTTTCATCCTTCGTATGGTCTGTAATGGCTGGAAGCCTGGTAATGATTTGATACTTATGAAATGCTGTTTTGTTTTTGAAGGATTGTGGGGTTGTTTCAACCTGATAAAGCTTGTCAAGTTACGGTTTCGTGAGGAAAGTCGTTGACCAGAACCTTTGTGAGATCATTCGACGTGACTTGACAGAAAATTCGAAGAGTAAACGTATCATCAATTTGAAAATTTATTGAAACATATGGTTTTGTACTTGATGGAAGATATTGGGTCATCAAATGTAGTGCATAAGCAAACATTTTGTAGTATAAGTAGAATATAGGGAAAATTTCATCCACGCTTCTTCCTCTAATTAAGTTTAAATTCAACGATATTGTCTCTCAATTCTGAAATTTCATGTTATGTACACATTTTTAATATATTTTTATGTAGTATTTGACGTAGTTATTAGGGAGTTATTTTAGTAAGTGGGTTAGTAATGGAGTATTTTGTGGGTAGTTTTTTAGGTGGTTATTAAGATAGTTGAATTATTGGTCAAATTAGTTATTAAGGTAGTTTTATTATCTTGTATTTAAACATCTTCCTATCAATGAAATGAATATGTTGAATATTGTATTGAACTTTCTTGTGGAAGTTTTGGAGATTCGGTTCTTCTCGAATTGAGCTATTAGAGGTTTTCACCCCCCCTCGAAGCGAGTTTTCTTACTCGATTCTAATTTTTCTTTGCATTACAAATCACCCAAAACGTGCACGTAACAATTGGTATTAGAGTCAACGATCCTGTTAATGGCTACATCATCAGAGATTTTAAAGTTGATGCGTGATGATTTTCAAAGGACGATCGAGAGATTGATTGAAGAAAACCAACGGATTTTAGAAGGGATAAACAGACTTAGAAACATACTTCAAGAATGGAATTGAAGTTCTGAACAATATTGTCAATCAGTTGGTCATGAAGAAAAATACATTATTGATGAGAAAAAATCAGAAATCGTTGAGGAGGCATCAAACAAAGTGAGTGTCAATATTGGACCAAGTGAAAATAGAAGTTGGGGCACCATGAACTTAGATGCTGCAGTCCATATGTTTGGTGGTGAGAATATTGACATAGTTTATTGTTACAAGGATAAAGAAAACGGTTGGCCGCCTCATTTTCTTGCAACGTCTCTCTTTTCCTTTCTCTTTGTCCATCTTTTTGGTTTTTCTCCTCCAAATTTTTTTCATCCTTACCATTCCCTTTCTTAGTTCTCCCCTCTATATGGCTGCAGAATCAGTAGCAACCTTCTTGTGTCTTGAAAAAACATCATTACTTTGATTCAGCTGCTCAATCAATGGATTGTTCATGTCTTAGAATTTTGTGTCACCTTAGGCTCTGTTGTAGATGCAGATTATGAAGTCCTTTTGTGGCAAAATAAGCTGGAGTTGAACCTTCAAGAGAGCTATGAATTTGACCGAGTTCTCAAGGGCATAATGTAGCACCGCTTGATTCAAGAAAGCTGGTTGGTTGGTCTCCTCAATTTCATGATAAATCAAATTTTGAGGACAAAGTTCTTTTAAAGGATAATGGAATGTTATGTACACATTTTTAATATATTTTTATGTAGTATTTGAGGTAGTTATTATAGAGTTATTTTAGTAAGTGAGTTAGTGATATAATATTTTGTGGGTAGTTTTCTAGGTGATTATTAAGATAGTGAAATCATTGGTCAAATTAGTTATTAAGATAATTTTATTATCTTGTATTTAAAGATCTTCCTATCAATGAAATGAATATGTTGAATATTGTATTGAACTTTCTTGTGGAAGATTTGGAGATTCGGTTCTTCTCGAATTGAGCCATTAGAGGTTTTCATTCCTCTCGAAGCGAGTTTTCTTTCCCGATTCTAATTTTTCTTTATATTACAAATCACCCAAAACGTGCACGTAACATTTCACTGCACCTTTTCTGGTTTATACTTTGAAATCAAAAACGACTCATCCTTAACGGTAAATTTTAACTCTGTCAGTACAAAAAGTAACAGTTTGACTATAATTTTTTTTAAAATGTCAAAACTACCATTTTTTATGTAAATATACTAAAATGCCCTCAACTCTTTTTCCACTATATATACCATACATTTTGTTATTGCTCACGGTAAAAAATGATGTGGTATTGCTAGAAGATATAGGAGACTGAAGTCAGTCATTCTTCTTCAACTCGTTCTCCACAGTGATCGATCACCACCTAAATTGGTAAAAAAAAAATTAAAAAAAAAATTCTTGCAGATTTGTAAATATTTTTTATGCATATTTTTTTAAAAAAATTCATGCAGTTTTTTTTAATTTTTTTTATTCAGATATTTTAAATTTTTTCATGCAATTTTTCTTAATTTTTTTCATGCAATTTTTTTTTTTTTAAAAATCATGCAGATAGTTTTAATTTTTTTCATGCAAATAACTGACATTAATTTGATAAGGTTAAATGTTAAATTAACGGAATTTAATATTTTATTTGATATATTAAATTTTAATTTAATAAAATTAAATATCAATTTGGTGTGGATTTGATAAAATTAAATAATAATTTAATGTTAAATTAAAGAAATAAAATTAATTTATTGAAATAAAATATTAAATTAATATAACTAAATGCTAATTTGATAAAATTAAATATCAATTTGTGTTGATTTGATGAAATAGAATGTTAATTTAATTTAAATTAAATAAATGACATTAATTTGATAAAATTAAATATTAAATTGATGGAACCTAAATAATAATATAATAGAACTAAAAATGTGTGCATTAAAATTTCAAAATTTGGAAGGGGTATTGTTAAAGATATGTCTATTTATAAAGGGTGTCGTTGAAGTTATGTCTATTTACAAGGGGTGTGAATAAAATTTACCTTATAAAATATTTAGGGATATTTCTATAAATTAACAATTGTCGTTAATGCCGTAACCCGACAAACACTGACAGGGAATGACAATGAAGTTTCAAAATCGGGAGGAGATGTTATTGAATTTAGACCTAATTACAAGGGGTGTGGATGAAATTTTCCCAGATGACTATGGAGTATATGAGAAAGAAGAGTAGAAGATCATTGAGGTCATATACAGAGGGAGATCATATTTATATAATATTCACCACCGAAGTCACCTAGCACCATAAATATTCATTTAGTTTCATTCTGATAATCTCTATAATTTAGCATTGTAAAATAACTGGACATAAAAAAAAAAAAAAGGAACACTGCTAAAGATCAAAAAGTAGAATTGCAAGATGAATAATATCATCTTTCCTAATCGCGAAGGCAGCGGAAATACCCAGAAGGGTCTTGCTCGAAGTCATCCCTGTAAATGTAGCAGTCTCTTCCAGGAGCTTTCATCATTTTTTTGGTAGTGGAAGAAGGTCCATCAAATCTCTTTGTGTTCCTTCCTCCGAAAATCCCTAACTGTCCTTACCCAAACTGCCTCAATTCAAAATTTTAAGAGATTACAGAACATAAGAGCAAAAACGATTTTACTCTTCAAGTTCCATTGTCGAAGTTACATAAGGGAGATTTTTTGGAATTCAAAACATCTTCACCAATATTGGGATTCTTAAAAATCTGAAAGGTATGTGGTTTTACATGTTATTTGATGTATACTTTAGGGTTTGACAGCAACATTTACAAATGTATATCGTTCAACCTGTCAACCAAAATTTTTTTTTCCACAATAAAAGTGTGATTCCTTGTTACTAATAAATTGTGATTCCTTGATAAGTATTTTGATTTTGATTTTATTTTTGGATTTGTAGTACATTCGAAAATTATTGATGCTATTTTGTGTAGAATATCTCATGTTACTGTGAGAGTACTTTCAAAAATGTATCTCATAATGTTGGTATTTTGAAGTTCTTGTTTTGTGTTGAGTGTCCTAATTCAACCATTGACAGTGTGGTATTATTATGAATTTTTTAAAATTTTCAATTTTTGAATTGTTTTTTTTACTTTAAATTTTCAATCGATGTTACTGTGAACACAATATGACATGGTGGGTGATACTGTTCATGTTACTGTTACTAAATCAATGTTTTATTTAGTTACATGTGAAAATTTTGGTTGCTTTCTGTTTTGTTCAAGACATTCGAAACCCATTGGTTCAAAGTAACATGAAATGGTCATGTTACTGTGTGATAACTAACAAATCATATTTCTATTGTATGGATGTGCTTGGGTACTTTAGATGTTACTGTGAAATTAATGTTACTGAAGATATGTTATTGATCCAAACTTTTTTGGTTTTTACTTTCACTGCACCATATGTGGTTTACCAAGAGTTCATGGATTGTTGTTTGATTTTAAATGTAAATTGGGAGAGAATAAATTTTATTCAACTCATGAAAAATGATGTTACTGAATAACAGATATCAAAATATCACAAGTTCTCTCCAAAAAAGTGCAAGTTACTTTTGAACACTGTTATGTATAATGTAATATTCATTCTATAAAATTATAAAATGGGAATTCAATGAATGTGCAATGGAATCAATTGTATATTGAAAAATGAAATTACTGAATTGTGTTTGTTTGATGTTACTAAGAATATGTTGCTGGGATTCAATATATTAATTAGTGTTACTATGATCATGTTACTAAAATAAATGTTATTGTATGTTGTTTAGTCATTGATGATTCAAATGTCATGTTATAGGTTGATGGCAAAAACACGTAAATCTACTGCTCCAAAATCAGCTTCATTTCACCAATTCCGGTCTAACTTGCTTCCATTGGTGAAGGTTATAACTGACATAAACATCACAGATGTTCACATAGAACAACAGAACACCATTTTGGCATCTGTTTAACACAATATCATCATCTGATGTGGATCAAGAATGGTTCAAAAAGAATGACAATAGTATTGTGGACATAATTATAATGTTTGATGTTGAAACATCAAGATTCTGTATTGGTGGACAAATTTTGAAGATACGGAAGACTGATGTAACACTCATTTTTGGTATAGAAGATGGTGTGAATCTAATTCTTTCCCCCCAAAGTGCAAAAAAAAATTCACCATTTGTTAAGAGGAGATTCAGTAACACCAATAGGTTGAATGCACCAATTATAACAAACGGGTTGGAGGATGCAGCAATGGGTGTTGACAAGAATGATTGTGAAGATTTTGCTAGATTGTTCTCTTTGTATGTCTTAGTGACACTACTAATTACAAATATGGGGCAAACGATTAGATGGGGATATGTAACGTACATAGAAAATTTGAATGAAATAAAAAAATACGACTGGTCTTAAGTAACAATTGATGCAATGATAAATTCCATACAATTGAAGTTTGACACACCGAGTGCAGTAACCGGTTGTGTAATACTACTACCAATAAGTTTTTGATTGCTAATTTATTTGATTTTTTTTAAACATTTTATGTTTTATCTAATGTAACTATATCTAATTTGCAGTACTGAATATGTGAACACAAATATTTTATTTAAACATTTTAAGAAAACTTTGGGCGGCTCTATCACAAAACACACTGTCCGACATAGCAGCTGATCAGGTATTATTAAAAAATTAATTTTTTTGTATTTCTATTATTTTTGACAATTGGTTAATTGCATGACAATATTAAATTTGTGATTAATGTTACTATATCAAATTGATGTTACTGTGGATGATATTAGTAGGAAAATGGATGTTACTGTGAATGTTACTATAGAAAATATGGATGTTACAATGGCTGTTACTGTGTAATTCACAGACATTTGATTCAATTAAAGGTGAAGAATTATTTGATACATCAACGTTACTGATGATGTTGTCAGGTTTACCGAAGAAAACTTAAGAAAACACTTACTGAGAAAAGTTTAATGAAAGGAAATCGAAAAAATTCCAAGAATGTGCAGCATAGTGTGGATATTCCACAACAAATCACTGTTGTCAGCAAGAGTGCTTTAAATTCAGAATTGAAATATGCAGGTGATGAACCTAATCTAACTGCTGATGATCATATTGTGGTTAATGAAGATGTCCATGAAATTGATGATGCAGTACATGTTCCTACAACCGATCATCCTGGCCAAAAGAAGACTCAAAACGTCCAACCGTTTGATGCATTTGTTAATGTAGTCATTCGAGAATCTGCATTTATGGAGCCAGATGAAGTGGTAACACGTGAGGAAAAGTCGCAACAACCTTCGCATGACAATGAAGGTATGTCTGGATTGATTGTTGAAAATGAGGTGTAAAAATTTACTATTCAAATGCTGATAGTGGAGAACGAAGCACTTCGAACGATCATCAAGAATATTGGTGGAAACCAAAGGGATGAAGATTTGAACAAATAATGTACCATGCATCTTGTCAATTTAAACAAATAATGGAATACTTGAATTTTTGTTATTTAACGAAGTCGTGTTTTTACTCAGGTGATTGATTGTTGGGGAGAAATACTAATGGAGGAAACAAGTTGCAAATGTTTATTTTTCAACAGTCTGTGCTGGGTGAGTTTGTGTAACCTATGTTAAATTCTTGATTGCTGGAGTATTGGATTAGTAACATGAGTACAGTAACATTCATGTTACTATAGTAACGCAAATACAGTAACATTCATGTTACTATGAATGAGACTATTGTAACACTTTTGTGTTTGTGTTAAATATAGTAACATGAATGTCAACAGTCTGTGCTCGGTGAGATTGTGTAATCTACGTTGAATTCTTGATTGCTAGAGTATTGAATTAGCAACATGAGTATAGTAACATTCATGATACTATACTAACACAGATACAGTAACATTCGTGTTACTATGAATGAAACTATTGTAACACTGTTGTGTCTGTATTAATATAGCAATATGAATGTTACTGTATAAAATAACATTGGTGGTAATGTTCTATATTGGCATTGTTCAGCCTCTAAAATTTATGGGTTACTATTGATTAACATGTAGACATTCGTAACGGTTGGGGAGCAAGAACACTCACGGCAGGTTGAAATAGACAACAATCTGAAAATGGGGCAAGTGGCGCTATTACTAGTGTTTCCAATGAATTCAGATGCACAGCGCACATAACCCATGCCATTCCACTGGACTTTGTTTGTACTTGATACAGAAGCAGGAGAATGGATTCACTACAACTCTTTGAAACCTCGGAGTGGAATTATGGACAAGTTTTTTGAGGATGCAAAAATATTGGTAAGTTATTAAAATGCGAACAAGCCACATTGTTTGATATATTTTCCTTGTACAACATTAACAACAATTTATTATGGCAGAAAGACTACGTGGAGACAGCATCCAAAGAAGGACAAAGGAAGGCATTGAAAACAAAAGATGATATTGTTGTCAGTACACAAGACATCAAATGTCCAATATATTCATAGGAGAAATATCCTCAACAACGAGCTGACACGTATGTAAATAATAAAATAATATACATTTTAGTACATTACATTTAATATCATTAACAAAAATACATGAATGCAGAGTTGACTGCGGATTGTACGTGTGTTACTTAATGCAGCAGCTTGCTCGTGGACAGCAAATAGAAGAGAAATTGAAACCACCTCAACTTAACGCTCTACTGATCAATATGGTCTCTACATTCATAAACCATAGGAATGCATGGACTGTTGAAAATTACAAGACAAGAGCAAGATTGAGAAAGAGATACAAAGACAAATAGGAAGTACTAATGTGTGGGATAACTATTCATTTTTAGGCTAATTGCAGGATTGGTTATAAAATTAGTTGTAATTGTTGGGTGGTTGATATCTGGTTAGAAATTGGTTGTAATTGTTTGGTGGTTGATATTTGATTATAATGAAATGTTTGTGGAACAAAGGAAACTATGTCCACATTGTTATACAAATAGTAACTCAAACAGTAACATGTAAAAAAATTATTCCAGATTATAAATTCTATATGATTCTAGAATGCTGAAATAAAGTTGTTAGTGGAATGTAAATGCTGTTATCCACATGGCTGGGTATGGTTTGTATAATTTTTTTGTAAAACAGTTGAAAACTCTTTCATGCTTGATTATCCAAACAAAGTAACATGTGTAGTAACATGATTTAAATTTCTCCAAATTAAGCAATCACTCAAAATCCTTGTTAAAAAGTAACATTAGTTACTCTCTAACATGAGCATTAAATAGTAACATTAGAGTCACATTAACAGTAACATGAAACATATATTGACCATGCGATGATAATACTACACTATTAACTTATCATACTGTATAACCTATGATATTCTCAAATATGTGACATGACAAACACAAATAGCTAAAAAAATAAAGTCACATCTTATTCCAAAAAAACATACGGAATATTACAATAGCTTGTTACAAGTCTTCTTATTATAACTACCTAAACGGCCACAATAAATTTTCCTAACAAACTCACATCTAGACCTAAATCTACGCTTCCTTGGACGGCCTAGTTATTTTTTTGACAATGGTGGCAACATATCAACGTCAACCGCTGAAAAGTCAGGACGACCGAGTGTTGGAATAGGGTGTTTAGGCTTAGAATAACACAGTCTGTAAGTAATAACCTGATAAAAGCAATCAACAAACTCATTGATGTTCTTTCCACTCTTTTGAATTGCAGCCACAGCATGGGCACATGGTAAACCATTGATCTGCCATTGGTGGCATGAGCACGTGCAACTCTCAATGTCAACAGTCACTGAAGGATGTGAATTAACCTCGAAAACATGACTTGATGACACCCTAACAAACCAGGAACGGCACTCAGTGAAATCAGCTTCAAGTTTGATTTCAATATTTGGACAATTAATGTCGTTCCACTGTGACGATGCATTCAAGCGACAACCCATTTGGTTCATGATCTGCCCCCTTATTGTGTCAATCATGCTTGTGACAGGTAGGTGACATGACTTCGTGATCCAAGTATTGAATGACTCCGCCGCATTTGAAGACATCTCCCCATAACGTTTCCCCTTAAAAAAAGTATTCGCCCATTTCTCAAACGGAAGGTTTTCCAAGAACTTATCAGCAACGGCTCCTCCTTCACGTCGAAACGCATCAAGCTTTTCATTGAAAAATGTCTCTGTCAGAGCATAAACACACAATGTAAACAAAAAAACCATACTCTCGCGAAACACATGGGTAAAGCGACCCCCACTATACTTATCTCTCAGATTTGCTTTTAGATGTTGTAGGCAGAAAGAATAGTGCACCGTTGGGAACACCTTTGGCATTGCTTCCATCAAGCCAACGTTGCGATCAGACATAATGGTAAGGTCCTTAGTATTATCAACAATCTCAGCTAATTGTTTTAAAAACCAACGCCAGTTACATTCATTCTCCGAATCAACAACAACAAAAGCCAAGGGGAATAAACCTTCAATACATATATCAACACAAACAGTAACATCAAAAACAGTAACATACAAGTAAAATATTAAAATGTAGCAGTAAAAATAAAATCAGTAACACCAAATTAACCCAACAAAAAAATCACCTTGGTTGCCATCTTTTGCAGTTGCAGACAAAATAATGTCTTTATACCTTCCCTTTAAAAATGTACCATCAATGAACAATATGGGTCGACAATAGTTAAATCCATGTATACATGCCTTAAATAACATGAGCAACTTACTAAAACGCTGCGTGTTCGAATCATCTTCCAACACAAAATGACTACCTAGATTGCTTTCATTAGCAGCATGTACATACCACCGTAATTGTTGCTATGACAACGAATGATCCCCAAACAGTATATCCCTTGCTTTTTTGACACTCATCCAAGCTTGATCATACGATATGGTCAAACCATAATCTGTATGAAACATATTTTTCACATCAACTGGTCGTGTGTCGGGTTTTTGTTAGACTTTGTCAACAATAAGACCTCCAACCAAATTAGAAGTCAATCTTTTGTTCTTTGTCGTACGTGCAGCCACACCACACGTGTGCTCATTGTTTAATTTCTTAATGTAAAACCACTCATTTATTCGCTTGACACATTCAGCCTTCACCCTTGTTTTTTCATTCTTCACATAATTAAACTGAAAATGAACCTCAATTGCATATTTACATAAAGCATTCCGAAAATCAGCTACTCCTCCCTCAAAATTTTGACCAACCTCAACTATTTCATTTGACCATTCATCAGTCAACAAAACTTTCTCATTGTGAGAACAAAAACAAGGGAGAAGATCATCCTCGCGACCAAAAGGGTCAACAGTTAATTCAGAACTTTCCATTACTTCCCCACCCTTAAAATCACGAACCTCATTCCCTTTAACACCAACTGTAACATCAACAAAATTCAGTTGAACAGATTGTGCAATTAAAAACATGTTTCTCACATCATAATCATTTTACAAAGCACAATTCGGATGTCCAGGAATAGCATACGACAAGGCAACACAATTGACACTCAAACCATTCCAATTGTCACAAACACCATGTAACACATCATCAATTGTGAAATTCATTGAAATTCTTAGCACAACAGTCTCAAAAGAATACTTGCAACAAACAAATATGTTATCTTCCATCCTGTTATAACCAATAAAACAAAAATAAAGGGAAAAATATAGAAAAACAAATATAATCAATTCTAATTTTAATAAATCACTACCAATACATGAAAAAAAAAACTTAGAACCTAATTTCAAAAAAAATAATAATTCCGATAAAGAACGTCTCGATATGAGTACCAGAAAGTGACATTGAATTTCGGCAATAACAAATGAAAAAAAACGAAAAATAATCAATTCTAACTCCAACAAAAGCACGAACAGTAACATGAAAAATAAACTTAGTACCTAATTTCAAAATAAAAAAAATAACTCCGGTGAAAAAATGTTGCAATACGAATTTCCGGTAAGTAACATAGAATTTCCGACGAATGACTATCAATTTACGCTAAAAATGTTCAAAACAACACTATTTTCCATAATTACGTAAATCAGCAAATTACAATGAAAATACCTCAGCATATAATAATGTTTCAGTACGAGCAGGAATCAAGAACCAGCAAGTTGAAGTAGAATCACAAAAAAAATCGGAACTACAGATGCTGCTTGTATCACATTCGGGCCTCCCTATCAAACGAAAAAGTTTGTTGCTCAAACGCTACACCAGACAATCTAATTATGCTTGATTCAGAATTTAATTTTGAATTTGAATTTTTAATGGAATATTCTGATCTGAAATTGAATTAATAGGCCAATGATTTAATCGTAATTCAAGCATAATATTATGATATATACTGTTTCCATAAAAAACTGATCAATTGGTTACCATATATATCTCAAACCTCTAACCTATGGTTTTCCATAATTGACCAAAGTTAACACCGTTAGGTGTATTTTTGAGATAAAAAAAAAAAAGTGGACTTAAGTCAATATATATAATTTTATACATGGAATTTGTTTCTTATAAGTTTCCTTACCGGACTTATCTTCAAACAAGTACATTTAGGGGGACTCACTCCCAATTTTTTTTTTTGCCCCTCACTACTTTCTCGAGTTTAGCGGCTGAACACCATATTCTAGTAGAGAAGACTATCCGAAAAAAGAAAAAAAAAATAATGTACAAATTTTTTGATTTTTTTATACAAATTTTGGTGGTAATTGGAATTAATCCTATTATTATTATAACTTAAAGCTTACAAATTATAACATAACTCAAAAATTTGTAATTTTGTTAGGATCAATCTTCTATTTTTTGTAGTAAATAAATCCAAAAATTTATATCTCAACACATAAGACTTATAAAAATTAATTATATTGTATTTTTTGTAATATAATTTTCTCCGATGAGATAATGGTTCCTCTTCTTTGCTATTTCCCATTGACTATTAAATGTGACGACTTCCAAGTCTGAGTGTACATAAAATGTCCAACTAGCCATGAAACTTCCTTCTTGGAAACGATATCAATTCTGGTAAAAAAAATAAATTAAATGATATGAATTGGGTTTTCAATGCTTTATAATTTAAAATATTTTACGAAATATTTAGGCATTTTAGTACTGCTTTTTAAATAAGTATTTTACTGTATTTACTTGAACAATTTTTTTTAAAACCATCTTTTTAACATTTTTACTTTAACTCATTTCATTTTTTTTCTTTTTTAGTTTCAGCTGTTAAGAGTATCCGAGTCAGCTTATGTATATCTCGACCCCCTCCCCGATCCAGTTAAAGGTAGATCATCCAACAAGATATTCATGGGAAATAAATCTCTCATTACCTAGCCCCAAGAAGTTGCCAATATTTAAAATCAGAATGTCTAAATTTACATTTTGTCCTTGTTATACAATACAAATATATAGATAACATAATTCATAAACTAAAATATATTTAAATTGTATTTGTAAAATATTAATCAAATATGTTTTCACTATTTTAACGATATTATTTTTTTAATCAAAAAAGTTGGCCACAAAATACAATACCATACAGTCCCTACATTTTCTTTTCTGTAAGTGTGCCCAGTCTCGGTGTAGGGATCTAAAATGTGTTTGTCTGTGTCAAGTATTAATTAATTAATTAATTTAATTTATTTAATTAAGAGTGTCAAAATATCCTAATATTAACTCACAATTAATTAATCATGTTGTATTTTGATCAACATACATAAGGGTGAATAAAAAATTCGGGACTAATTGTTGCAATAAAGGTCACAAGACACAATCTGATCTGGAAATTCGTATTGAGAGTAATAATTTGTGGTCCTGGTAAAGTAGGAAATGGAAATATGACCACGTACATTATCGAGTCGAGTTATGTCATCTTCTAATAAATCAAAGTAATCATCAGCTTTGGACACAAAGAAAGCACAACATTAACCACCCACAAAATTTTGGCATGATTACAGAAGTTGATCTTGTGGTACCCTCAAAAAATTGTATAAAACATAGAGAAAAAGTGAACCAACGAAAAATAAAGGGGAAACAAAAGAAAAAGAAGAGTAAAGCCACTTTGCTGTGTGGGGCTTTTCTATAGACTATATATAAAGAAAAAGAGAAGCAAAGAGAAAATAAAGAGGGAATAAAAGAAAAAAGTTTTGAGCCACTTTATTACTTGGGGGATTATTCCAAAGGAGATAGTTGTTGACTGACAATCTAATGATTATATTGAATTAAGTCCTTAAATTAAATACAAATAAAATCAACTTTCAAAATAAAATCTCTACCTTTAATCATTAAGCTTCAGACTAGAAGCTAGGAAATTGTTTGAGGGTGGGCTTTTTAACTATAAGATTTAACTTATTCTTCTCTATCAGCAAACATTAACATTACATTTTTTTTTCCTCAACATAAAATCAATTGTAAGAAAAGATGTGGAACCCATTCAATTAAACTAGGGAAAGTGCACCATAATATAGTCAAAACAGTAATGTTATACTGACCAAATTTTGGGACCAAATTTGAAGCCCAAATGACATGACAGCTGACTTGGGCTTATTTATTTGGTGACATGTCATTTGGGCATCAATAAAGACTCCAAATGACATGCTGCCATGTCATTTGGGCTCTAAATTTGGTCAGTGTAGCATTACTCTTAAAATATTTTACTTCCTCGTACGTGCAGCTGGAAAAGGAGTAGTAGGAGGAGAGAGAGATTTTGACATAGAACATGATGAACACTGTGCAGGTGAACTCGAAAGAAGTGGAATCCAACGGGGCACTGCTCCTCTGCTAATCCTTGATAACAGCAAATGGTGCTGTTAGCCCAAACAATGCCGCATCAACACAATACAAAGCAGTTGCATCAACACAAGAGCTTCAGTAGGCTCCCAAAATTCAAGACTAGATACAACAAATATTAATAAGGGCTCTGCTTGAATTTGATACGAAACTTTGTTAAATATTTGGATTAAATTTGATATTATAATTTTAATCCAAGTTTGAATCCAATAGAAAAATTATAATATTAAATTTAATTCAAATACTTAACAAATTTTATTTTGAATAATCTATATTCGAATTCAATTGAAATTAAAAATTCAACTCAAATAACCTATTTGATCCGAACAAAGTCATTCAACTGTATAAAAATCAAATATAAATTTTAATTCAATTTCATAAATTGCTATAGAATAGAGAATTGATACTACTTCCATGTTTACACACACACACACACACGTATCTCGAATAAGATCAAAATTTTAAAAAATATATGTATATTTAAATATAAATTCACGAAATATGATATAATTGACTTAAAAAATATTAATTTATATCCATGTATTCAAAATTGATTCAAATCTAATTCAAACTAAAAATCCAATCAATCAAAAATCATATCGTCAAAATAATTTCTATCAAAAAAAATCTACAAATATCATATGTAAAATATTATTTTTCTAATTAGTATGAATTATTACAGAATTAAAGAATTTTTTCACTCGATTTAACTTGCATAAAGATCAGATGAATTTTTATTTTATAAGAATACATCAGCGTTGTGTTTTCTTAAGAGATAAAAAAAAATTAGTGTTAAACTTTTGATTCATGTGTATCAAATATGTGTAAGACATGTTAATTTGAGATATTTGATATGATTAATTAAATAAATAAATAAAATTTAAAATTAATTATATTCGATATAAACATAAAAAGGGACAATGAAATAACATACGAATCATGTCTCTAGTCTGGGGTAAGCAGTGCTCTTGTTAATATTTGTTGGGGCTGTTTTTGTCTTGTGTTGATGCGGCACCGTTTGGGCTAACAGCACCATGTGCTGTTATCAAGGAACAGCAGAGGAGCCGTGCCCGTACGTACTCTGTGTCATCATTGGCCTGGTTCTGCTGGTGTGCTTTTGTTGCTGCCGTTGTTGGTGCCGCCGACGGAGGGCGATGAAGATGATGAAAGCTCAGGGGAGGGACTGTATGATGCCAAGGCATGTGTTTGAGAGCGACCCCAAATCATACTTCGGAAGGATGACGATGAATATTGCTTAGCTTTATTGTCTTAAAAATCAAGTCTATGCCTTATTTTTTTCGTAGTTTTGGTCATTTCATTTTACCAAAACATGATCTTGTTTTCTTCGTAGAATTTAAAATCATATGATTTGCAAATAAAATTTTTTTTTGTCAATTTTCATTGTCAAAATTAATAACTTTACTTAATTTATAAATATTCAAACTTTGAGGAGAACAATTATTAAAATTAAAACGAGAGAGAGTTAATTGAATAGTCTTCTCTTCCAGGAGCTTTTCTTGGTTTTTCTGTTGATGAAATTTTTAGATTCAGAGCCTGAGAAAAGCGTAGCAACACCCCACCCAACAAGAGCTATTCCGGCTACTGCTCCAACCACCTTGGCTATCCCTGTCGTCTCTTCATCTTTCTCGTTGCGAAGGTCGCGGAAATAGGTGGCAGGGTCTTCCTCGAAGTCGTCCCTATAAATCCAGTCGTCTCTTCCTGGAGCTTTCATAATTTTTCTGTTGGTGGAAGTTTCAGATTCAGAGCCTGAGAAAAGCTTAGAAACACCCCACCAAACAAAAGCTATTCCGGCCACTGCTCCGACCACCACCTTGGCTATCCCTGTCATCTCTTCACCATTGTTACTCATTTTGGTGTTCAACTTTTCTTGTGTTTTTGCCACTTCTCTTGAGGAGAGCAGAGCAGAGTGGTTATATATAGCAAATTCTGGGGGCTTGTTTTTCACTATTTGAATTTTTTTTTTTTTTTTGATAAATGAGAATAAGATTTCAGAGTAAGTACAGTAAACAAAAGACAGTAATTAAAAGCATCCTAATGCACTATTTGAAATTTTTATTGGGAGGGATCGGTGAGATTTAAACCCGCGACCTAACAATCTAACAGAAGGTTACGGTGACCATTAAGCCAAACGCTAATTCTGACATAGGAGTTTAGTTGAGAAGACTATTTTTTTTTTTGGGGGGGGGGGGGGGGGGGGGGGGATTATTATAACTTAAACCCTACTAATTGTAACATCACTAAAAATTTTGTAAATTTTTTAGGATCGGTCTCCTATTTTTTGTTCTAAATAAATCCAAAAATTTATATCTCAACACATCAAACTTAAAAATTAATTATACTGCATTTTTTGTAATATACTTTTCTCCTTTATTAGTAGTCCTTTTTTCCCTATTTCAAAAATTAGGAGGAAGTTGGTAAGATTTAAACCCACGACCTAACAGTTTAAAGCAATTGTTGTGGCCATTAGGCCAAGAGCTGATCCTCATATTAGTAATCCTTTTTTTTTTTTTGCTAGAGAAAAAAGGTGTGAGGATAAATGAGAGCGCTCAGAAATCACCTCGATAAGTCCTCACTAGTGAGATCATGAGGTCTTTTTCCAAACACAAAGGAGGAGAGGAAGGATTCATCCCTTAAAGAATAGAAAATGATTTTTCCATCCACCCTACCAAACGGACCATAAATATTCAATGTTGCAACAATCTGCGGTCCTGGCAAAGTAGGATTAATATGAAAAATTAAGAATGTGGAATACGACCTCATACTATGATCGAGTCGAGTTATGTCATGTCATGTTACAATAAATCATGGTCATAAATAAGACACAATCTGATTTGAAAAATCGTATTAAAATATTCAATGTTGCAATAATCCAAGAGTAATAATTTGTGGTCCTGGTAAAGTAGGATTACTGGGAAAAATTAAGAATGTGGAATCAAGTTCTTCATCGGATTTGGACATAAAGAAAGCAGATCACTAATTGCCAACAAAACACGCCAAGTTAAAAGAAGAAAAGGATGCAGCTTCTCTAAGACTAAAGAAATACTAGCTTTGATCTTCCACAGGTTGTATGAATTTTTACCAGTCGTGAAGCTTCAGTAACACTAAAGAAAGACATAGCCACATAGGGCTGATTTTTATTTTGTATGAATTAATTCAAGTTAGTGTTATGTATGGTTGGTATCGTGTTATTTTAAAGGAAAAACGGACAATAAGTTCATTTCGAATGACTTTTTAGTTAGTGCTATGTATGGTTGATATCGTGTTACTATTTTAAAGGAAAAACAGACAATAAGTTTATCTCGAATAATTTTTTAGTTACTAAAACAGCGCACCATCCAGGACCGCGGAATCAAACACGAAAAAAGCAAAGAAATACTTGTCCTCTTTCAACAAAACCTTGGTAAAAGGACTTAGTATGCCAATTGAGCATCTCCAACGGGGTTTTGTAACAAATTTAGATCTTTTTAATTTTATTGTGTCATCATACTCATCCAAGCAAGTGCATTTGTCTACAATAATGACACTCATTCATTGATTAATATTACCTATTTAGCAATAAAAAATAGAGGGTATTTCTTGCTCTGTCAACACCATGACCTTTATTTCCATTTTCACTATGCGCACAAATTGATGGACAGGTTTAGAGTCATAAATAATAATTGAGGAGGTTGACATGCAATTATTCCCAAGTATAATAGGATATTGTGTAATTAACCGCATACTACTAGTTGTTTGTATTTTCTCAATGGGATTTAAAAATAGGGCTAATAATTGAGTTGAGCTCCTCTGGCTCAGCTCATACTTGACTCGTATAAGACTCGACTTAAGTTCAGCTTGTGTTCTAAATGAATCAAATTTGAACATTTTGTTAGGTTTGTTTATAAAAACGAGACTAAAATGTTCGTTTGAGCTCACAAAACTTGACTTGTTTATATGTAAAATAGTCGAGTTACTGGGCTCGACTCATTTTGGGTTCCGCTCGGGATTGATTTATTTTCTAAATGAGTTAAATTTGATAATTTTCTAGGCTCGTTTAAAAAAACGAGCTCGACAGACTTGACTCAATTATTATTTCTATCCAAAAGCATATTTTGTTACCTTATGTCCTATTCCTTACCATCCTTTTTCCTCCAAACAACCATTGAATCCAAAATTTAAAAAAAAAAATGAAAACTAAAAAGTAAGAAAGGTAAACATCATATTTTTTGTTTTGAAAAGAGAACTCTTCCCCCTAAAACACACCCAAAAAAAAAAAAATTTGTTGAACAGCACTTGCCTTGTACAAAAATTATAGCCCCAATCTAATTTATCCCCTTTATTCTCCTTTTTTTTTATATATATATCCCTTCAAATCAACCATTTTAATTGGGATTAAATAATATTTTGAGTTATTGTAGAGAAAATATGAGGAAATTAACAACAATTGGTGCAAACCAAAAAAAAAAAAAATTTGTTTAATGCTAAGGTTAGATTCCTTAAAAAGAAAAAGAAAAAGTTTAGTTTGCCCCTACTTTCCTAAAGAAAAAGTTTACTATATTCTATTATTTATTAAAGTATTCTTCTTTCTTCCTCGTACGGGCGTTTGGATAGTGGTGTAGGTGGAATTTTAATTGACCAGTAATGGCATGTCCACCAAGAAGAATACTAAAAAGTTTCTCCCAACTGACATGACGCATGACTTGGCAACTTTATTAGGCCCACCACGAATTATTGTTTGATGATGTGGTGGCATCGTTACACCCAATATTTACTAGTCTCGAAGATAACTCTTGCCAATCAGGTAATGAAAAAACTTTCACTTACTTTTGTTTAAGAAAAAAAAATATTTGAACAATAAATCTACAAAAAAAAAAAAAAAGGCACACTG
Source organism: Ilex aquifolium (assembly GCA_951799425.1). NCBI lineage: Eukaryota > Viridiplantae > Streptophyta > Magnoliopsida > Aquifoliales > Aquifoliaceae > Ilex > Ilex aquifolium. Next base: position 25,856,314 of record OX637407.1, on the reverse strand, counting down.
CACCAACCCCTATGTGAGATTTATTGCTTATTTCATAATAATTTCTTGATAATAAAAAATTTAATTATAAATTTAATTTGTTATTAGGTATATCGTAGAATCATATGGAATTTGTCTAGTCTCATTTATATTGAATTTGGGACATAATAACTAAGTATATTTTCTAAATCAAATAGAAAACAAGAGATTTGCATAATAAAAATTTTTGGACAGGTACAACAAGTAGTAATTGATGAAGTGAACTTAATAGTTTAAAGTAAAAAGATTAAATAAGACGAGAAAAGATATTTAAGGAGCAGCCTCCCATTAAATATAGCAATTTCAGGGGGTCTTGAAGAGTGCAACAAGTGTAGATAATGGTCCATTTCTTAACCTCTAAGCTTAAGCTTTTATCCCAAAAGGAGTTCCACACTTTAAAGGTGAAATCTGTTGCTTAGACTCAAAGCTTAAGCTCTTGTCCGAAAAGGTCTTGCCACCAATGCTTTTTCCCTTTGCCAAAGGAATCCAAAAGCAGATTGTTTACCCTAGGCCTACCCTCCCCTTTCTTCATTCAAAAAATTACACAAAAACCAAAAAAATAAAACAAAAAAGACATTGAAAAATAAAAATTATGGTAAGTATCAATGACACCCTTATGAATTATTCTAATAACAGAAACACCCCCATGATTTTTTTTAAACATTGCATTTCTTTGTAGTTTTTTTTTTTTTAAAGAAAGGAGGACGGTACCTCCAAGTTTATTAAGTAACTATCATTTGTGGAGGAGGAATACCGTGGTTACATAGCAGCATCTAAACCACAAAATCAAGAAATAAAATCCAAATAACAACAAATTTAAAAACACAGAAATTTTTTACTTCCTAATATATGTCGTGCTAGTTTTATCCATCCTTGTTAGTTCAGCTAATCGTAGTGATAAATCTGTCATTATTTGCGATATAATATAGTTTCTTGATCACCCTCTGCACCCATCCTTACAAGTAGGGCTGTTAATCAAGCCAAGCTTGAGCATTTTTTTAAGCTCGTTTATGTGTAAATAGTCAAATGAGTCAGCTCGTTTATGTGTAAATTAGGCTTGAATTAGGCTCGAATTCAGCTCGATTAACACCCCTACTTGCAAGCTCATTTGCCACTTGATTTTCTTCTCTAAACTGATGATTGCACTTCTTTGTAGCTCTTATATTCATTTCACATATTCTTTATTTCATAACCATATTATCCTAAACAAAAAGCTTATTGATTTAATTAAAGGGAACCATAAATCGAAGCCCTATCATAAGTGCGAGCATAATCAACTGGGTCTATAGAGATTTTTGAATTGAAATTGAAACTCCTAATTTGTGCATGTTGTCTTGTTGCTGGGGGTGCCTTTCTTTTCGTATCACTTCGCCCTTTTTTTTAAGATTTTCCTAAATATCTTGATTTCGATTGAAAGGATCAATCTCAATTCTTTATGGATTGAAATGACAGTGTATGCTAAAATTAAATTTCTTAAATATAAATAAAATATATATAGCATTGCTTAAATATATAAACATAATATGGTTAAATTATGTTACCATTGGTTAAACCTCTAGTTAATTTAACTACAACAGATCAGGGTTGGTGACAAGGGAGGATGCAAATCCGATGTGGGGTTGGGCAGATCAATGTTATGAGGGGCAATGGGGAAAGATCAAGGGGTCTAGGTTGTGGATGGAAGATCAAGTCTAAATTCAAGTTGGGTTTTTTTTTTTTTTTTGTGGGGAGTGCAACAAAATTTCAAATTTTTTTAGGATATCTCTTGCAGTTATTAAAAAGTATAGGATGTTAATATAATTTATATAAATAAAAGAGTTTAAGAAAAGCACCTCAATAACCAAAAAAATAAATGAATTTAAACTATATGACATGATTGTACTTTTAACTTAAAAAACAGAATTCAAATGTTGTGTCGGTGGGTTTTGACTAACGGAAGATAATGGGAGGGTCACGTTATAAAAAGAGCGTACTCACTGCATGAGATTCTTGTTATTACAGGGTCTGAAGATAATTAAATATGCGCAGCCTTATCTCTGCAAATTGTTTCTAATTTTTTTAATATATTACGGATATAATATGAAAACTTTTATGTGTAAAGTGAAAAAATTTAAACTTTTAAGGGTGAATGTGAGATTTCCCCAACATAAAGGGTGTGTTTGGGTAATGGGTTGGGATAGGGTAGGTTTTCTTTTTTTATATCCTAACCAATCCAAGCCAAACCCACTCATCCACTTTAAAACTCTAACCCAAGATTATATCCAATCCTAACCTTTGTTTGGAAAGTCAATGTAAAATTCAGTGGGCCCCATAGATTATACAAATAATTTTGTAATAGTTTACCATTTTACCCATGACTCTATCCATTCCAATCCTATCCTATGTTTGGACCGGTAGATTATCCTAATAAAATTATATATTTTGCACATATACATAAAAAAATATAAAAATTATATATGACTTAGACCTATTGTTTAATTTTTTTGTTTTATTTCAATAGATAGTATAATTATATACTAATTACGATTTTTTAAGAAAAAATTAATTTTTTATTTTTAATTTTATTTCAATAAACGATACAATAGAATATGAATTTTGATTATAAAATTTAAAATATTTGATATTTATTTTTGATTGGAGTATTTTTGGTCAAAATTTCTTTTTTTTTAAATTTAAGGGGTCTGAATATTATATATCTACTACAAACTTCAGGAGTCTAAATGTAATTTATTATCGAATATATTTATTTTGAGGGGTCTAAGTGTTACGCACGTATAAATTTGAGAGAGTTTGTGTATAATATTTTAAATATTAAGGGGTCTGAATAATTAAGTGACAAATTTAAAGGGATTTAAGTGTAATTTTAAATCCTTTTTTATATCAAATATATCAAACCCAGCAGAATCATTCATCTTCCTTACCTGTGCTCTGCAACTCCCCACATATACATCCCACCGCCACCATTAAACCCACCACCACCGCCACCATTAAACCCACCACCACCCATTTTCATCTCCCCAAAACCTCTCTCTCTCTCTCTCTCTCTCTCTCTCTCTCTCCATGGCAGTTGGGTATAAACTCACACACACAAATATATATATATATATATACACACACACACACAGATCTACTTATATAAAAACTCACACACACAGAGATATATATATATATATATATATACACACACACAGATCCCATCCTATTTACAAGAAAATCCCAATTCTGTCCAGTACATCGACGAGGTTTGGACCTCTGGTCCTTCGATTCTTCCTTCAGATCTGCCACAACGCCACCACCACTGCCACAATCTAACACCCAACGCCACCACCACTGCCACAATCGAACACCCAACGCCACCACCACTGCCACAACGCCACCACCACTGCCACAATCGAACACCCAACGCCACCATTAAACCCACCACCACCGCCATCTGAACTCACAGCAGAGCCACCATCACCCAAACCCATTCGGTCCACTCCGGCACCCAAACCCATACCCACCTAGTAAGAAAAATCAAAAATAGATCCCCACCCCATCCCTCTTTATCCATGGATCATACGCTCGATTTGCCGCTGCTTTGGCTTCCGACGACTGCCACCTGAGCTGTGCAAAGGTGTCCTGGAGCTTGTTCACTATCGGAATCACCGAGTGACCCAACGGTGCAGCATTCGAAGTCGAAGCCTGTGGTACTGGTTCTTCCGCCATTGATTGAGATCGAGATTGAGATTGAGATTGAGATCGAAGTCGAAGCCTGTGGTACTGATCGGTGTGGGGGTGAGAGAGGGATAAGGGGCTGAAGATAGAGAGGGGCAAATATGTCCGTGGGGACTGTAACCCAGTGCCTGGGTTTGTAACCCATGGGGGGGGTGGGTTAATTGAAACCCTTCTATGGGGGTTAAATGCCACTGTAGCAACCGGGTCAAGGTTTGACCCGGGATTGTTATCCAGCCTCAAAAATGCTTCCCAAACAAAGGTTTTATGGGACCCACAGGCTTAATAACCTATCCTTATGGGTGTTATCCTACCTTAACCCATGATCCAAACACACCCAAAGTGAAGTATTCCATTAGGACTGGGCGGAAAGTGGAGGAGAGAGAGAGAGAGAGATAGAATCTGCAGGCGAAGTTGAAAGAAGTGGGAGCAGATGAGATGATGAACAACGCGCTAGAGAAGCTGAAAGAAGTGCTTTCGATGTTGGAGAACTTTGGTGGGTATTTCATGGGTTGGTTTGACAAGGTGTTTACACCAGAGAGAGAGACCAGAGGAAAGCAACTACACCACTGGCTCCAACTCCAAGTTAATTATAAGCCTTTTGTTATCACTGGGTTGGTTTTGCTGGTGACCCTTTGGATTTTCACCAAATGTTGCTGCCAAAGAAATAAGGTGGGCAAAACCATGAAAGCTCCAGGGAGGAACCAAAGGATGTCAAGGTCTTCCTTTGAGGGTGACCCCAAATCATACTTTCGTGGTCTTCGTGGAAAGAAATAAACTTTTCTTTATCATCTTCTTCAATTTCCTTTTCATTTAATCTTGTTTTTTTTTTTTTAATAATTATGTTATTTCAGATTTGGAGTGATCTTAAATTCTCTCCCAGATATGATTGTGTAATGGCTGGAAATGACTTGATACTTATGTAATGCTGTTTTGTGTTTGAAGGATTATGTGGTTGTTTGAAGCCTGTAAAACTTTCATTAACTTTTTGTTAATTTTCCATGTGCATTTGCTATTTTGTATGTGTTTTCTTACATGGTTTGGCTTTAGGATTAATTCAAAAGCATTCATGATGATTTCCAATATCTGGTAGAATTTGGATATATAGTTATTGAAGTATAATGGTTTTGTGCTTGTTGGAAGATTCACCTAGTTATTGGTTCTCTTCTGGGTTGGTCTAATTCCGCGATAAAAGAGCTATGATTGTTTGAAATCCGATCTTAATATTTAGTATCAAATCCTAAATTTAGTATCTGTTTCTGCTCAAAGATAGATAATTTTCACTGTTTTACTTCCTCTGTACCACAATGCTTGGGCTTTTGCTGTTTGGTTGTAGCTGTTCAAGGTATAAAACCCTTTCTATTCCCTACAATACTGCCACTCTCTCTCTCTCTCTCTCTCTCTCTCTCTCACACACACACACACACACACACACACACTCTTTAAAGTGCACTATCTTAAGATAATGATCTTTGGGACTCTGCTATGACTTAATGCATGTTGGCTACTTGGCCCTTGGATTTTCTCTCAGCTAATCCTAAACTTGTTAGCACCTTATGTGTGGTGCAAGAATGTTAGATCAAATAAAAGCAGTAAACACCATTAGATACATTATGATTTGTAACTAATCCTTAAATGAGTTTACTAAACATCAGCATCTTTTGATTAAATTTATCTAGTAATAATAACTTTTAACAGCTTAATTACTACTACTTTACATGATTTATTGCAGTCTCTACATATATTCCGGCACATAATTGTGCCATAACTAATTAATAGATCAATAAACAGCATTCTATTTGAGTCTTATCAAAAAGATTTATTTCTCCCTGATCTTGATTGTTTGAAATGCTGTTAATTGCACCTAAATAATATATTTTGCTGCTATGCTCATGTTTTGTCTACACTTGAGTAGCAACTAGCAAGTCATTGACTTGAACTCTATATTGGAGCAAAGATTGCACTTTCAATGATTTTGCATGAGTTATATGTGCACTCTCTCACCAACTTATATGCTCAAGTTGAATGAAGAATGACTTGAACTCCATGTTGGGAACCAGCCATGAGAATCTGAAGCGGGTAGTGAACGTAAGTTGGCGAGAGACTAAACATGTTGGGTCACAGAATCATTGAGAGTGCAATTTTTGATTCGACGACTGCGAAATTCAGTCCCACACAAGTTTGGGGCCCAAAACCAAATGGCAAAAATGTTGCTGCCATGTTGTTGGTTTCTTTAGCCACCCCTCCTGCAAATCTTTTTTTTTCCAAAACACCTCAAACATCTCGAAACACTTCAAAAGATAAGAATTTCGATCTTCAATCACTAATTCATTTTGCTCTACATGGAAACAAAAGCGTTTCAATTGTTCCAATGAAAAAGAAATGAAATTTTGATGCTTGAAGAGAAGTAAAGGTTACCTTCAAACTCTCTCCATGAAAAACATGGTTGGCGAGTTTTCCCATTTTCACCCATTTTTCACCTTTGGATGATGAAAGTCCATCTCCTAAAAGTTTCTTTGCATAGCCTTCCAGGTCTATTTTTGGACAACCATCATCTTTATTGTTAAGTATTTCTTTTATATGCTTTGTGTTAGTGACAACCAATTGAGCTTGAGGACCATACCAATTAAGAAAATTCATCTGTGTGGGCAGAAGAAACCAGAGAGTATAAAGGTTCTATTGAGGTAAAAATCTCTCTCAGAACGGGTATTTGCATGCAAATAGGACTATTTTCTTTTTGATAGTAGCTTCCATTGGTCCTCTCTTTTTAAAGTTTCTTATGAACTTTTATATCCTGAAAAAGATTGCAGGCGACAGTTTGTTACCATAAAAGTCTACCCAAGACTGCATATGAGGCAGAATTATGGGGAATTTGTTGTGTAACAAATTATCGAGGGGTCTGCTCATAGATTGTCTTCGCATGTTGGAGATCTCTTTAGTGTTTCCTTGGAGAAATTTGTAATAAGGGCCTTTGATTCCCAGAGACCTCATCATGAGATGCAACAGGAGGTACAGAAACAAAGAGCTTGAAAGGAAGACTAGTAAATTTACAATCCAACCCATAATTTATCAACTATGAATCCGAATGCTACTGAACTAAAAAGCCTCAATGATTTCATAACATAGTCGCTGGATGTGGTTTGGAATCTTTGTTTAGGGAGTAGAAGACAGATTTGGTTTACAGAATAGCTTTGTTTTATTCATAGAGTACAACATTGCCACACCCAGCTTCTTAAATGATTAAATATAAGAAAATCTATAAGAAAATAGCAATAATTGTACTTATAGGAGCTGCTCTATTTGGACTCATTCAAAGCTTTCATTTGAAATATGAAGGCAGTGGTCCAACAAAAAGTTTAGAAGCCCTGATGTTGGGTAGAAAGGAATATCAAAGCTTTCTTTAGACATATGAAGCCAGTGGTCCATGAAAATTTAGAAGCCTGATGTTTGGTTGAAAGTGATATCTGGTGTGAGTGTTATGCCATGAATATCATTGAGATCGATTCTATCAACAATTTAAATGTTAAGTTGGTATCACTGGCATGCAGAAGATAAAACTTGTCATTAATAATCCATCATCATACATATAAAGCAGCATAAATGAAATACTAAGATATAGTAAAGATCAGTTGATCTTAAGTTCACACTTGAACAAGTATGGGTGTGGTTGGAGCTCTCATAATTTTCCTTTCAGCCACTCTGTGTCTCTGTCTTCTTCAGGTGATCATTAAGTTCCTTCGTAAGGTATGGTTCACTCCAATTGGCATACAGAATATGATGAGTTTACAAGGAATTAAAGGCCCCCCTTACAGATTCCCTCATGGGAGCACCAAGGAGATCTCCGACATGAGAAGCCAGACAATGGGCAAACCCATGGACATATCGCACGACATATTCCAAAGGATTCAGCCTCATGTTTATTCCTGGACAAAGATTTATGGTAAGATATTGTTAACTACATTTTGGTAAGGTATTAGCAGTACTATGTGTACTCAAATTCACAACTTTGAGTACTCTACCTATGTATGAAAGGTGGTGAGAAAAAAAAAACTCAAAAGGAATGCACAATTCGTTGTAAGCATAATTAGTTGAAATTGAAAAACACCTAGTATACAACACCTTCAAGCTCTTATGAGATTTTTTGAGTATCTAAACTAATGTAAAGTTCTTCTTCTTCTTTTTTTTATCTTCTTTGTTTTTTGTCTTCTTTCTTTGGTAACAGGGATGAATTTTCTAAATTGGCATGGTTCACAAGCCCAACTGTTTGTTACGGAACCAGAGCTTATTAGAGAAGTACTTAACAACAAAGAAGGTGCTTATCCAAAAATGGACATGGAAGGCTATGCAAAAAAACTGTTAGGAGAAGCACTTATAACGAATGAAGGTGAAAAATGGGCAAAGATACGGAAATTGGCAAATCACACTTTCCATGCAGAGAGCTTGAAAGTAAGCCTAGTGTCTTTTGTTATTTATATAACCATTGTTACTATAGTTATGGCAAAAGGGTATGTCTTGTTATGATCAAATAACTTATTGTTTGATGAGAATTATTCTGAGGAGAAATTTTGGATTTTCAAGCTATCGAATTTCTGCTGATAATATTAAGTGCTGCTATATGTGCAGAGCATGATTCCAGAAATGAGCATCAGTGTCGAGATGATGCTAGAAAGGTGGAGACATTATGAAGGAAAAGAGATCGACGTGTTTAAAGAATTTGGGGTATTAACAACTGAAGTGATTTCCAGGACAGCTTTTGGGAGTAGTTTCTTGGAAGGAAAGCATATATTTGAGATGGTGGCCAAGTTGACTGCAGTAACTGTTAGAAATATTTATAACATCAGGTTTCCTGGCATCAGGTAAATTACTTCATGGCACCACTGAAGGTTAGCTTAGCTGTAGCTAATTTCCTTAACTAAAAAAGAACTTAAAGAATGGACTTAAGAATCATCATGTGCAATTATTTGGTTAGTTTTCTTGACGACTCACTAGGTGAGTCTTTTATAACTGGTAACTGATTAGTTGCTTAACTCCAATTTCACCTGAACCCGATGGATTTCTATGTTTCTCTCTCTGACATGGCCAACTTGGCATAATGTAAACTTCATATACTAACACACAAGGAGAAAGGAGAAAGCACGATTTGGAGAGATACGAGAATTTTATCTTTGTTGTGTTTTTGGTTTTAGTTGGCCGGACTTTTTAGGATGTCTGGTCTCCGAGATGGATGTTCCTTATAAAACTCCTGATTCAGTAATTGGAATTAGATCCATCAATTACCACTTTGTGACACAAGGAGTCAAATAAGCTATAATTTGAGTATTAAACTTTTTATATTGGAATAATTACCTTAACAGCAAACTAATTAAGTGGATTAGTTTTCCTATCCATGTTCTAAACAATGTCAACTTTTTCAGCCACATATTTAGAACTGAAGACGAGATTGAAGCAGAGAAACTTGAACAAGGAATAAAGAAGTCCATCCTAGACCTTGTAAAGGAAAGAAGGACAGTGAAGAACGGAGAAACTGACAGCTTTGGTAGTGATTATCTTGGACAACTTGTTAAAATTGCTCATGAATCTGATGATAGCAAGAGAATTACGCTGGGACAAATGGTTGATGAGATCAAGGCATTGTATGGTGCTGGACATCTAACAACAACAAATTTACTTGCTTGGAGTGTTTTTCTTCTTGCAATCCATACAGATTGGCAAGAGAAAGCGAGGAAGGAGGTGATTGAGTTATTTGGTGATAAAAATCCAAGTTCTGATGGAATTGCCCGACTGAAAACTGTAAGCAAGTCTTAGTTTTTACTTTCAATTCGATGTCATGTTTTGCTTTCTTCACTTAGAAATATTTTTACTACTTATGTTTATGTGCAGATGAACATGATCATTAATGAATCTCTCAGACTCTATCCTCCTGTGCTTACTTTGACAAGGAAAGTTGAGAGGGAAGTTAAATTGGGGAACCTCACTCTTCCTCCTAATATAAATGTGTTCATTTCAATTCTAGCACTTCACCACAACCCTCAGATATGGGGCAAAGACGTCCATTTATTTAAACCTGAGAGATTTGCAGAGGGGGTTGCAAAAGCTACCAACAATAATGCTACAGCATTTTTACCATTTGGTATGGGACCTCGAACTTGCGTGGGCTTGAACTTTACCACCAACGAAGCAAAGATTGCACTTTCAATGATTCTGCAGCGGTACAAGTTCACTATGTCACCAAACTATGTCCACTACCCGGCTGATGTTTTCATTCTCACCCCAAAAAATGGAGTTCAAGTCATCCTCCAAGCAATTTGATGTCAAAAAGATGTTAAAATGTGTAAACAAACGTATTTTATAATGTTGATTTGTGTGTCTGTTATGCTTTGGTGTGGCAACAACTATGATGTACAGAATTGGTGATAAAAGATCGCCTCACCTCGAATGTTATGTAAACAAAATGTAGTCCCAATATGTTCTTATGTATTTTGATGTTAACCTTGGCAAAAACAATGTTAAACAATTCAATGTAAAGGCCACAGAGATGCTTATGCACCAGCAAAGGTTGAAAACCGATATCAACATCTAATTGGAGGACCACCAAGTTGATTACATAGGGCTGTTTTTTCCTGGTGTTTCTTGATTCTATAAATAAATGAAGCAGAAAACGATTGGATCTGTCCCACAAAAACGCTGACATTAGCACTGCAATTAATGACTTGAGAGTTTTGAGAACATTGATTCCTAAAGGATTTTCAGATCCGTAGGAAGAAGAGGAAAATATTAGAGTTTATCAGAACATTAGCAGTTAAAATTCTACCCAACATGCTAAATAGCTGTACCATTGATCTGATAAATCTGTGTGACTGGGAAGATTAACTTCTCATTTTACCGAAATATTGGAAAAGAATAAAAAGTTTAAGACTGAATAGGCTACAGTTAGTTGGCATAACTGTATACATGCATAAGAATTAAAGACAGATATGCGGTGCCAGTGCAGTGGCACAGTCAGCGTTATTGCTTAGGACAAGTGGTATAATATTTCTCTAGTCTTGTTACAATCTTAGTGCCCCTGAGTAACAGAAAATTCATAAAACCACAGGGGTTGTATCATCTCATTCTCAGAAAATAAAACCAAGAGTGAAAGAAAGACGGATAAGAGAATCATGATCTAGTCTTGGTTCGATCATAGTTCCCATGAGTAACAGAAAAAGAATGAAATTTCCAGGCCAGGATTACTTCATTTTCAGATAAAGTCAAGAGTGATAGAAAGAGGGATAACAAGTTGTGTTGAATCCTATAATAATTGAATGCTTCTCTTCGGCAAGGGGAAGGAAATTCAAATTTGATCCTTGCCTGATCTAGTTTTACATTTACCTGTGATATACTGTATCAGATCACCATATCCTGCAGGATAACCGGTTAGTACAATGAATGTAAATATAATTTGTGATAAAATGGATGTCATCCTGAGAGCATGATGGGGCATATCCTACCAAAAATTATATCAGATTTTTAAGCAGACACCAACCTCATTTCATCTACTATCAATACTTAACTTGAAACTTGAAAGATCCTTATCCAGATATCTTGTAAATATTGATGGACCACTGTCTTCATATGTCAGATGAAAGCTTTGATATCCCTTTCAACCCAACATCAGGGCTTCTAAATTTGATGGACCACTGTCTTCATATGTCAAATGAAAGCTTTGATATCCCTTTCAACCCAACATCAGGACTTCTAAATTTGATGGACCACTGCATTCATTAAGTAGACTGAAAGGTTTGCATGAGGCCAAATAGAGCAGCTCCTATAAGTACAATTATTGCCATTTTTCTTATATGTTATCTTATATTATTAATCGTAATCGTGTATGGTATCAGAAGTGACAATTTTGAAACTATTAAATGAAACCAACGCTAGTATCGAATCCAAATCTGTCTTCTACCTTCTAGAAAAAGATTCAGAAGCATGTTCCTGGGAGTTCTAAGTATTTTATGAAACCATCGAGGTTTTTGTGCTCAGTAGCACTTGAATTCATAGCTTTTTAAATAATGGGTTCGATTGCAAATTTAATAGTCTTCCTTTCAAGCTTTTTGTTCCTATACCTCCTGGTGAATCTGGTAAGGTTCCTTCACAAAGTATGGTGGACTCCGGTTTGCATACAGAACATGATGAGTTCCCAGGGAATCAAAGGCCCTTCTTACAACTTTCTCCATGGAAACACCAAGGAGATCTCCAACATGCGAAGACAATCTATGGGCAGACCCATGGATCATTTGTCACACAACCTATTCCCCCGAATTCTGCCTGATGTGCACTCATGGGTCAACTTATATGGTAACACACTTGCATATAATCTCCTTGAGGCCGCTTTTATATCAAGTTTTGTTTTGTAGCTTTATTTCATTTTATACCATGACTTATAAGTAAATTTCCCTTCTATCATCGTTTTCATGGAGCGCAGTGTGAGCCCAAGCTTCTAAAAAGGGACGGTTCAAATCACACATTCATGAAAAAAAATAATCTTAGATCGGAAAATAAGTTAGAAGCTACGATAGATAGAGAAAAAAGAATCAAACTCATGGTAATTTGAAAACAAATTCCTTTTATATTCGTATTTACCTCAATTGAACCTTTATTTTCTTTGGTTTCTTGTGCCTGCAGGGATGAATTTTCTTAATTGGTATGGTCCTCAAGCTGAATTGGTTGTCACCGACGCAGAGCTTATAAAAGAAATACTAAATAATAAAGATGATTGTTATCCAAAAATAGATCTGGAAGGCTATGCAAAGAAGCTTTTAGGAGATGGGCTTTCATCATCCAAAGGTGAAAAGTGGGCGAAGATGCGCAAACTGGCCAACCATGTTTTTCATGCAGAGAGCTTGAAGGTAAGCTTTACTTCTGTTACTGTTTTGCTGGTAAAAAAATTCAAGTGATTATGGTATGGGGTTCCTACATAATATGGTGGGATATGGTGTGTCCAGAGCATGACTCCAGCAATGATCACAAGTGTTGAGAAGATGCTAAAAAAGTGGAAAGAATATGATGGGAAAGAGATTGAAGTGTTTGAAGAGTTCAGGTTACTAACATCAGAAGTCATTTCCAAAACTGCTTTCGGGAGCAGTTACTCAGAAGGGAAGAAAATTTTTGAGATGTTGATGAAGCTGACTTTAATTGTTTCCAGAAATACCCGAAAAATAAGGTTTCCTGGCATCAAGTAAGTTAACTACTACTTGGAAAACTGCACAGGTTTGTTTACTAGTCCAATAAGGATGATCGAACATAAAGCTGCAGGTTCTGAGTTCGAGTCTCTTGGCTACATAAAACTCTGGTTTAACTGATGCATGATTTGCGAGTAATTGCATACATCCGAGACTTGCGTTGTAACCATAAGTTGTAGCCATATGTCCAAAGAATGGGTGCTTGGGACAATTTCCAGTTACCATAAAAGGAAAAAAACTACTACTTGCAATTATTTAGAGGGGAGACAGAGCCACTCCAAAATTCTGCCTGTTGTCATAACATTTAAATTGCTACTACAAAACACCTTTTGACCTAAATGGTTAAGCATATGCATTCAATGGAAATTAATCAATCAATCATTTAGGGCTTTGAACATTTCCTCTATGGAAGCTAAGTGGATTGTATTTCCTCCTTATTTTGATCAATCAATCCTCTTTGTTTGCAGTCAATTTATGAAGAGTGATGATGATATGGAGTCTGAGAAACTTGAAGAAGGGATACGCGATTGCATTTTAGAGATCATAAAGAAAAAAGAGCCTGTGAAGAAAGCAGAAATAGAAAGCTATGAAAGTGGTTTTCTTGGAAAACTTCTAGAGGCCAATCATGAAACCAATAAGAACAAGTGGATCTCGGTGGAAGATATTGTCGACGAGTGTAAAACAATCTATTTTGCTGGACATGAAACAACTACATCCTTGCTCGGATGGACTATTCTTCTTCTAGCTATACACAAGGACTGGCAAGAGAAAGCAAGGAAGGAGGTGGTTGATTTGTTTGGCCGAAAAACTCCCAATTCAGATGGCGTTGCAAGAATGAAAATTGTAAGCAACTATTACCAATTTTGCTTTGCATACTACCTTCAATTTATTTAGAAACATTGATTTGTTTTGTTACTTGTGTTTTTTTCACATAGATGAACATGATCATTGAAGAATCCTTACGACTATACCCTCCAGTGCCTGCCATCAAAAGAAAGGTTGAGAAGAAAGTTCGATTAGGGAACCTTATTCTTCCACCTAATATGCAGCTGTATATTTCACCCCTAGCACTACACCATGACCCTCGGATATGGGGAGAAGATGTTCACCTTTTCAAACCAGAAAGATTCGCAGGAGGGGTTGCTAAAGCAACAAACAACACTGCAGCAGCATTTTTGCCATTTGGTTTTGGACCTCGGACTTGTGTGGGATTGAATTTTGCAGTTATTGAAGCAAAGATTGTACTTTCAATGATTCTGCAGCGCTATGCGTTTAATCTCTCACCAACTTACATTCACTCCCCGATTCAGCTTTTCATGGTCCGCCCCCAACATGGAATTCAAGTCATTCTTCATGCCACTTAATCATAGGGAAATATGTTGTGCTCTCTCACCAAATTGTACTCACTTCCCAATTCAGCTGTTCATATTCCATTTCCAATATGGAGTTCAAGTCAATGACCTTCCTATTATGTAGACAAAACATGTACATAGCAGCAAAAGAAATGGTTTATACAACAGTTGCAAGTAAACTGGTGAGTTAGCAGCATTCCAAGCTATTCAATATTAACTAGAAATAATTTTTTTGATAGGACTCGGCGTCACCTAGTCTTGTGCACACCCTGGTCTAGCAGGGTGGTGGCGACTAGCATGGGGGAGTAATCCTTCGAAATCCCACATCACCTAGGTCGGGATATGGTCCAAAACAAGGCATTTGTGTCTAAGAGGGGTGGATAGTGGTCACCCAACTCCTACATAGCCTAGTGAAGTGTGTGTGGAGTGCTCCTTAAGTGTCATCTGTCGATTTTCATTGTCCAACGCATTTTCAAGCTACGTAGACGTAGACTAAAGCAAACAATATTATACAATGCGAGTTTGGGGTGTTACAGCGTAAATATGGTCCATGATATGTGTGTCCAATGTAGACATTAAAGGCAACAATTTAGGTGGTGAAATGTTTAGCTATACCGAACATCAAAATAAATAAAATTATGTAAACGAAATTATTTGTAAATTTGGCGTTAAACATGCAATTTTATGCAAAGACCAAAATGGAAATACCAATAAGTTTATGGGGACAAGACAGATTTGGTTTCCATACTAGCTTTGGCTTCATTTAATAGGTTACTAACATTGTCACACCTAACTTCATGAAGGATTGAATACAAGCAAAATAACAATGATTTTGGTTGTGGTATGAGCTATGACTCGATTTGTGTTAAACCGATTTGTTTATTATATGCTTAAGTATATATGTCGGATGTATCTCCTGTTGATTTTTCATCGAACTTGAAATTGGAATAAAGAAGTTGTACTAATGATAATATACTTCACGATATATACAACCCCAAAGAAGTGATATACCATTGTTTCTCCCTTCACAATAGAATTTGAGATGCTCATTGAATGATAAGAAATTAATCTTCACTCTTACAATTTCAGATATTCAAGAATTGTACGCTATGCTCTAGATTAAACAGAGTAATTGAAGTCTCATTTGTATTATGGATAGGCTAACGAAAAAAGAGAATTAGAGATTTATTGGTATTCTCAAATTTAAAAAATACTTATTTCAGATGAGCCGAACCAATAAGTTGAACCAAACGAGTTATGCATCGTGAACTTTGTACTGTACACATCACTTGGGCGAGTTCTAGAATGTCATGCAGAAGAAAATGAAGAAATAGAATATGAAAAAAAAGTACAAAGAAATGAAAGAGATCATAATGAAAAGCCTTTCACCATCATTCATATGCGAACAGACTGAGTTGTCACATCTAGTCTAATGTGCAAGCGAGATAGTTGAACGGCTATAAACTGAGTTATATATTATAGAGAAAAGGAGTCCAAATTGAAAATCAGGAAAATGAAATTGTGTAGATTTGTCTTGTCAAAAATGTTAAAATTTTAGTATGAGAGATTTGCGAAAAAAAGATTGGTTTATCCACACTATTGAGAAAAAAATGTTTCAAATTTATTTAAAAAATACCAATTTAATGAGTTTAAATTGGTTTACCTACGCTAATCCATTCCTAATCAATCAATATTGTTGTGACAGTTTTGTCCTTCCAATCGATCGCAAGGGGCACTTCTATCCGAAGGTTCCCAAGGGACACATCAGTCTTTTGGGCACAACCATAATAGGTTTAAGGTGTAAACATCAGGTACTGGGGGATTATAATAATCTCTGTGTTTTTGTTTATCTGTATCATCACTGCATCATCCTCTTTCTATGGGATGGGATTGCCATGGCACTGGAACCTCGCTGTCATGCCTGCGGAGAGGGATTAAGGGTCAACAAGATGAGACTCCGACATTTCTCGAGACATTCTTCGATTTCAATGATGGGGAAAGAGTTCCATGCTGGGCAATTTCCAAATGGTGTTCAGGTCTCTCTCTCTCTCTGACTCTCTCTGCATATATATAAATATTGTGTATATATACTACTCTGTGTGTTGTCCAAG
Organism: Ilex aquifolium; assembly: GCA_951799425.1. Taxonomy (NCBI): domain Eukaryota; kingdom Viridiplantae; phylum Streptophyta; class Magnoliopsida; order Aquifoliales; family Aquifoliaceae; genus Ilex; species Ilex aquifolium. The sequence goes on along the minus strand of OX637407.1, from coordinate 25,839,901 downwards.
ATAATTTTGGGTTGAATTTGGTAATGGGTTTGTGGGTAATTGACTCCAATGATATTTTAGTGGAATAGTAGTGAAACCATTGACAACTTAAGTGAATTAACAAGCTAATGAGTTTCAATGACATGTCATGGTACCAACATCTCTGTGTAAACAGAATGCTTTTGCATTGAGCTGTCTTAGACTGAAGGCTAATTATGTCGAGGCAGAACTATATGCTTCATAACTTTGTAACATTCAGATGCCTTTGTGCATCTAAATTGTATAGTCCTAGATCAATAGCACTTTGTGGTCGGAATGCATCCCGCCTTTTCACTTTAATAGTCCCTGAAATACATTCACCATCGTGGCAGTGAGGAACCATATATTGGGTTAAGATTATAATCACGCTCTTTTGAGGGTACTGTCAAACTCAGCTATTGTTGCAGCCCAATTACCAGCACTTCGAAGTGAACTAGTCACAATAGTTCTCATCCTCTATCCTGATGATTGTGTGGATAACTAGCAGATAGGGCTGTGAGTTCTAATTGTCCTTGTAAAATAGAATGTTGTGGTTCATAGTTTTATTTCTTTGGTAATAATCACTACTTTGGTACTTATTATAGATGGTGATATGAGTTCGCAAGAGAGACTTTTTATAATTCATTGAAGTGTCTTTTATGGTTTGTTGATCTGTATATGATCCTTATGCATAGCAAGTCCCCCAAAAAGCATTATTGTGAAAGTTGATCCATGTTTTTATCCATCATTTTCAGGTTGCTTCTGAATTCAAATTGTGTGGTGAAGAGTTCATGTCGAAGTTACTTGACAGAAGATGGACAATGACCAGCCCAGACAGCAAAATTCACCAAATAATGGTCTCTGACAGGCAGATAAAACACAAAGCTGCACCATTTGGAGACATTTTGTTCTTAAACAATCCTCATCCACTTTTGGGTGATCGCATGATGGAAAATAACAAGCAACATCCATCCTTTTATGTTGTGAGAGATGATTTGCTGCATCCACTGGTTAATGGTAATAAAGCGAGGAAATTGGATGCCCTGTTTCCTCTTGTTGAAGATCATGCAGTGACAGATGTGGTGAGATAATATTCCTTTTGAAGTTATGGTGTCTCAATTCTGATGGACCTGTCTGTCAAATGAGATACAGAATTCCATGAATTACCATTTACTCTTATCATATTTTGAAAGTTGGCAAGCGTTTCCTTACTTCACAAGCTATAATGCAATTCATGAACATGTATCACAAAATTGATGCATGTGACTCGTGGTCATTGGGTGGGTGCACAAGGATAAAACTGCCTATTGGAAATTCTAGATTTTGTTTTATTTTTTCACAACGTCTACTCTGATTTGGCTACTCAGGGTTAGTATATGCCAAATAGACCTGTAAATTGATACAGTAAGATATATATGACCTTTCAAACATGTTGGTGGCATAGAAGTTCCATATTTATGGCGGGTCTCAGTCCATGCCTGTTTTTTCTTGTCCGTAGTATGTACACATACAGCTGCCCCAAGAATTGAATTTAGCATTTTGATGGACTTCCAAGACAAAATAATAGCCTCCTGGGGCAATTTTTTTAGGTTACATGTGGAGGTTGCCAAAGTGCACATGCTGCAGCCGTTGGTATGTCATTCAATATTCCTATTAAACTGGAACAATTCCCTGAAATATGTTTTCCAATTTAATTAGGTTTCTGTTAGTGTAATCTGCACGAGGCAGTTCTAACTATTCTGCAACCTTGCATTAGCAGCTGTTTCATGTGCAGAGAGGGGACTAAAGTCGCATTTGCTTCTACGAGGAGAACACCCTGAAATTCTAACTGGCTACAACCTAATTTCGACATTATACGGGAATGTAACTTATATTCCAAGGTCTCTGTATGCCCGGAGGGAGGAAATGCTTGCAAGGCATGCCGATTTGGTTGCAGGCAACCGTGGTTCTGTTGTACGGCTCAGTGATTTATTTGGGGATTCCTCTACGATAAACACATCTTGGAAACCAAAGCATGTGCAAATGGATGCTTGTAGCTTTGATGAAAATATTAAAAAGGTTGTTATCATCAATGAAGGCGCAGGAGACGCTGTTGGGTTATTGGGTAAGTGTATAATCACACTTACATCATTTATTTCAGATCACATGTTCTTTTACATTTCTGCATGTCGTTGACTTTGGTGTTACCATCCCTGCTACCATTGCTCAAATGTATCACCAAATTTTGGGAAAAACCTGAAAAAAAAAACACCAATACTCGGTTTGCTCCCTATTAAACAATGGGTGATGGCATAGTTAGATTGGGTTCAAGCCTAGTTTTGGAATTATTTGTTTAATTGCGACTTTAAATTCTAACCCACTTTATTCAGTCATACATGTTGCAAAATGGGTGGCTTGGTATGACCTGGCTGTCATCCCTTCTAGACAAAACTGATCAAATTGGCAGTGACTATCAGGCATCAGCAGAACTTGTTAGAATGATCTTAATAACTATACGTGAAAGGCACTCAAAAGATGATATATATGACATCAAAGGGTCATGTCTTGTTCTCTTAAAAAGGAGCTGCTATGGTGGCCAAATACCAATAATGTGTTCTTTCTCTGTTTCACCCCTAACTACCTACCCCCCCCCCCCCCGGGCAGAAAAATAAAGTAAAATGTGACTTCACATTTTTCCGCTTGCTACTTGATTTGGTTGTTTGTCCTGCTCAAAATTTCCATGTTTTTCTCATATGGATTAGAGAACAAGAGGAAGTGCTTTTATTTATTGCCTCAACCGCAAGAGAACAAGTTCATTTATCCTGATTCCTTTTGTGTTTATTTTGTTTTCAGCATCGGTTCTTGTCTCACTGATTCAGTGACCGCCTAATTGTTACAATTACTTCACTTGTGTGCTTTCATGTTTGCTTTCAATAGGTGTCTTTCGGCTTGTGCAGTACTTATCTGAGAACCATTTACTTGGAAAGGAACAGGCCTTTAAAATTGTAGTAGATGCTGGTACTGGGACGACTGCTGTTGGTTTAGGTCTTGGGGCTATGTGTTTAGGGTGAGTCCTATTTTGTATTGAAATTTATCCAATCCAAACTTCATAGACTCTTTAACTGATTGCTGTATCATCTTACGAAATCAAGTCTTATTCCAGTTAATATTACGATGGTCATGGACAGCTGCTGTTGTTTTTGGTCAGGCTCCCATGGGAGGTTACTGCAGTGATGCTGGCTGACACTATTGATGGATATAGAAAACAGGAGGAACGCTTGATTTCTGAATTCTGTAGGTGTTGTGCATTTCCTCTTCTCGATGAAGCCTTAAGCCAAGTGAATGGTGGGATCGTGCATTGGGTAGAACGTAACTATCCAAGGAAGTAAGTAATAAGCCTCCTGTCTTGACAACTTTTCTTTCTATTCTTCTTTTTCTTTTTTAACTGATCTTTTTCTTTTCTTCTCCCTGATTGTGTGTGCATGGTCATTCTTGTCAACGAAAAGGGAGGATTAGCAAGCCATTAAGTTTTCCCAAAGTGCCAACTCTTTTATTTGTTTGATCTCATAGCTCCTCCTTACAGAGAGCTTAGTCAATTTTTATACCCAGAAATTAGTTATTACTTTTTGCCACTTTTATAAACAATTTTTTGACATACACTTAACAGTAAGTCCTCAGAACTTGATTCTCAATATCCTCTGGTACCATCTGACAAACATTTCATTTATATTACTTTCATCTCCTAGTACGTTCATAAAAGAGAAGGAAGGACAATTGTGGTGGTGATACGTGATCTCTTCGTCCAATTAGGCTTTCTTGTATCTGTATTTATTTCTCTCAATATTTGTGGTCAACAGTACTGTGCTTGGAGATATTTAATATGTTCCAAACGATGCCTGCATAGTCGACCTCCTCTCGATGTGTTTGATATGCCCGTATTGTTGATATATAATGCTAAGTAGTGCAGCTATGACCACCTAAACATTTCTTCTCTTTCACCAGCACAAAATAACCTCTACTTCTGGAATCCTTTGTTCGTACTTCTGAGCTACATTCTGACACTGGAATATATCCCCAGCATCTTTTCATTTGTTTCTAAGTTTCTATGTTTGGTTGGCCATTGTTAATTGCAAGTTCTCTTTCTGTTGCCCTGTTCCAGATTTGGAAATGTATTAAAAGGGGAAGTAGAGTCGTGCCACCAGATTGCGCAGCAAACTGGTATTCTAGTGGATCCCGTGTATACTCTAGCTGCTTGGGAACTAGCAACACAACTTAGTAAGGAAGAGCAAGGAGGAAATGCAAAAGTGGTGATGCTTCACACTGGGGGGACCCTAGGCATGTTCGGGTTAGCACAGCGATACAGTTCTTACTTCCATACACTCAAGGGTGGACTGCACAGTTAAACTAGTTCTGCATTGTTGTTTTATAAAAGAACCAAACATCATCTTTGCTACTGAAACTTCCATTTTGTTATTGAATGTAGAATAGATTTGAACATCAACCAGAGTAGATATTTATTTGGGACCTTGTAGATATTTATTGCTTAATGGTTAATGGACTAAATCCCTTATTTGGGGTACTTTACTTTACTCCAATATATGCTTTCCTTCTAAATAACTACTCCCAAAATGCTGTCCTGGAAATCATTTCAGTTGTTAATACCTCAAATTCTTTATACACATCGATCTCTTTTCCTTCATAATGTCTCCACCTTTCTAGCATCATCTCAACACTGATGCTCATTTCAGGAATCATTCTCTGCACATATAGCAGCATTTTATGTTTATCAGCATGAAAATCCAAAAAATTTCTCTTCAGATTAATTGTCATTCGACGATGTTGTTAGTTGATTATTATGCTCGATGCATGTCATTTTTCGAACATATAACCTTTGCCTATACTCATACAAATCAAAACAGTCGCTAGGCTTACTTTCAAGCTGTCTGCATGGAAGGTGTGATTGGCCAATTTCCGTATCTTGGCCCATTTTTCACCTTCATTTGTTATAAGTGATTCTCCCAACATTTTTTTTTGAATAGCCTTCCATGTCCATTTTTGGATAAGCACCTTCTCTGTTGTTCAGTATTTCTCTGATTAGCTCTGGTTCCGTAACAAACAGTTGGGCTTGTGAACCATTCCAATTTAGAAAATTCATCCCTGTTACCAAAGAAAAAAGATGAAAAGCAAACAAGATAAAACAAAGAACCTCAAATTAGTTTGGTTTCTTATGAAATGTCGCAAGAGCTTGAAGATGTTGTACTCTAGGTGGTGTTTCAAAATCCAACTTGTCATGCTTACAATGAAAGAACTAACAAAATTCAGGTGTACTTTGTTGTACTTTCCTTTTTGTTTATTTTTTTCCACCAACCTTTAATAGAGGAAGGGTATTGGAAGTTACGAGTTTGAACGCAGAGTGTTGCTGATAGATTACGAAATTGTAGTTAACAACAATATCGTACCATAAATCTTTGTCCACGAATAAACATGAGGCTGAATTCTTTGGAATATGTCGTGTGATACGTCCATGGGTTTGCCCATGGACTGGCTTCTCATGTTGGAGATCTCCTTGGTGTTTCCATGAGGAAATCTATAAGGGGTGGCCTTTAATTCCCTGGGACATCATCATATTCTGTATGCCAATTGGTGTAAACCATACCTTACGAAGGAACATAACCATCATGAGAAAAGTGATCATGGTCACAAATCTCCCACTGCAATGTCACCACATATGCGGAGAGTCAGCTTTCGTGACTCCAATCCATGGTGTTCATGTCACATGGAATAAACTTACCGCTGCGCTTGACCTGGCCTCTGGAAAATATCCTAGAAGCACCAGTAACTTGATCAATTAAGATGTGTTTTTGTCCTTATTACAGGGATACTTCTGTAAATGTTGTTAACAAAATTATTTATGAAGTACAATAATCAATCCAGATATGTGAGCCTAATAGTTTACTCCCTTTTAACAATTTATTGCTGCCATAGTAATTTAGACACATTGAGTTTGAAACACAAAATGATAATGTTTGAAACAATATGGAACAAGTAAGTAGGGATCGCTCCTCCCTTGGGTGAAAGACCCAGAATAAGTCTTGATCAAACATAACATCCGTCGTGGTGCGGGGTTACTCGTGCCCTGATTGAAAGCATCTAAGGACGAGGGGGTGGGGTACACCCGAGGTTAAAGCCCTCGAAGGGACCCGGTGTTCCCTAAGAGTTCGTGCATAACAAATGATGTACTGGTGTAACTAACTATAGACTAAGATTGAAAGTCTAGTGTGACCCATGACACGGATAGGTATTGTTGGGTACATGCTAAATCAAACAATGTATACTTGTTGGTACGTCATATGTATTGTTTTAAACATGTTATGAGCTTAATATTGCTATATTTACTTGTCATAAATATTATTTGAGAATTTCGTGTATACCTATGTCATGTAGGATGGGATTAACACTCAATAGTTGTTTTCCTACTGGGCTTTGACTTACCATAACATTTTGCAAGGACTAAACCAAGAGATGACGGGGGTTTCTTTCCAGAGCTATATTGAACATCTGTGTTCAGTTGGCTTCCGAGATATTATATTTTATGTTAACGCTCGGGAAAATTTTAGATTTGTGACTTGTGTTTTTTTTGCTTTGGTGTGTTTTCAAAACCGACGGGAAGTAATAGTGTCAATTATAGACAACTTTTTGGATGAATGTATAATTTGGGTACTTAGACTATGATATTAAATGAATGCCCAAATTACAAATCTTTTGTACCTAAGTTACTTGAAAGTATGTTAGATGCTCTGATTGTCTAGTCTAAACCGAAGTACATGAACTGTTCAATTCATTTGATGAATTTTGTCTATTTGTCACATAAATCACATAAAATATACTAAATCACCTCCAAAAATTGGGGCGTCACAGAACTCAAATTAAAATTGATTGTAAAAGTAATAAAGAATAACTAAATTAAAAAAAAAAAAAAGTTATGGCGTCTTAATGAACCGGAATAGATAAGAATTAGTTTATAGGTTTAAGAAAAAAGTGTTAATTGAGTCGAACTTAAATTCAATTATCAGTTTAACGTAATTATAATTAAGACTTGAATTGAGTTGAATTTGACTGTCGAGTATAAAATATAAATTTTTGCTTAAACTTAAAGGGTGGGGCTACTCCCACTCCATTTAATTTCTCATTATCAAACTATTAAGTCCACCATTTTTATATTCACCCCATTATTAATTAACTCACCCTATGCTACGTACACCCCCCTTTAAAAGAAAAGAATGAAACAAGGAAAAAAAAAAAAAAAAAGAAGCAAACTGAAACAAGAAGGAAAAAAAAAAAAATCAAGCAAAGATTAAAGGAACATACAAAACGCAAAATCGGACATGAAAAAAAAATATCAAGCACAAACACAAAAATCGAACAAGAAAAAAAAATAACAAGTGTAGATGCAAAACCTAAACAAGATTAAAAAAAAAAAAAAAGAAACCAATAATCTGAAAGCATACATATATATACACACATATAAATTTTAAATAAAAAATTATTAAACTTGACAAAGATATCAAAATATACCGAGCATAATGAAAATCTATACAACAAACAGGAAATCAAATATAGAATTAAATTGAGAAGTAATAATAATCTGTATCTCACTAAAAAAATTCATATTGAAAAAGTATTTGTGTGAGTGCATAAGATAAAATAGAGAATGAAACCTTAATTATGACAAAATATAAGGTGAGTTTACATATTAAATGGGGTGTATGTAGCATGGAGTGGACTTAGTTACTAATGGGGTGAGTATAGAAGGGGTGAGCTTAATAGTTTGATAATGAAAAATTAAATGGGAGTGAGAATGGAGATTTGTGCGGTGAGAATAGCCCCACCCAAACTTAAATTTAATTGAATTTTACGAATATTGAAGTTGAATTCAAATAGAAACCAATTTTAATTTCTCAACAAATTTTTTTTATATTTACGAGAATTCACATGAAACTTTTGAACTCACATTGAAAAATGGTGCGAAAATAATGTTATGAATTTTAAGTAAAAACCTATAGAAAAACAAATAGTTATATTTTTTTTTGAAATTTGAGATAAATTTTATTAAAAATATTAAAATTGTGAATGTTTGATCAATAATAATTATATTTTCTCAAATTTTTGAATTAATATGTTGTAGTAGTTGTAGCGTGACTTTTGTTATATAAATGTTTGATTTTATATGTTCTGCATACAAGTTGAACAATATCAATTTGGTCTTTATATTGTTGAAATTGTATTATATATTGCATTTATTTATGAAAAAATATTTACAGTTTTTTATGAGTAACGAAGTGTCTTCAGGCACGGAGAATTACTAGTATATATATATTGCATTGATATAATTGGATGTTTGGGTTGGATCTTTTCTAGTCAGCATGAGTGGTTTGGCTAAAGGGACCTATCAAATAGTGAAAGACTAGTCAATCCTATTTGAAGTATTTTTAGCCTTCTTTGACTGCAGAGAGTTGACGAAATATTGATGGAGTTAAAAAAATATTTGTGCAGTTGAGACTAATCAGCTGAGTGGGTAACGGCTAGTTGATACATCCTCCACTATAAATAAGGCTCTCTGGATGCAGAGAGAATACACTAGTGAATAACACCAAGTTGAGAGAAAACTCATTGCGGGGAAATCTCAATTTTACTGCTTTCATATCAAAGAGAGTTTTTAACTCTCAAAGGCTAGCTCCCCATTCATCTAATTTATCAAGTTCTATTCCGCAAATTTCCTACATTTTATTCATTCAAAACCATGGAGAAAGTTTATTTATAGAATCAAAAAAAATAAAAAAAATAGCCCCATACAACCAACTGGGTAGTCTTGCACTCTTCAAGTGTAAATACTTGAGTTACAAAATATTTAAGTTAAACCCTCTGTAATAGCTTATGTTTTCATAACAGATAGCGGTTCAACATGATGTGCCGATATCATTTTTCACTATTTGCTAATGCATAAGCAGATATGTAGCATTTTCATCTATGTAATGTTACATTCTCTTTCGGGGGTAACATCAAAAAACATATGTTATTCCGGGAGGGGAATCCACTGGGGATCTTTCCTCGTGATTATACATGTAGAGCAATAGATACTTCACATAAAATCAGACTGGGACTGGAATCTACACTTTGTTTACATTTTATTAGAGGTGATGAAATCTTTTATAACACCAATTAAATCAACATTATACAATACATTTGTCTATGTTTATGCAGTTTTTTTTTTGGGGGGGGTTTGTCTATGGACACTTCAACTAAATCTTCTTGACATCAAATTGCTTGGAGGATCACTTGAACTCCATTTTTTGGGGTGAGAAGAAAAATGTCAGCCAGGTAGTGGACATAATTTGGTGAAAGAGTGAACTTGTACCGCTGCAGAATCATTGAAAGCGCAATCTTTGCTTCGGTTGTTGTAAAGTTCAAGCCCACACAAGTTCGAGGTCCCATACCAAATGGGAAAAAAGCTGTAGCATTGTTGTTGGTAGCTTTTGATACCCCTTCTGCAAATCTCTCTGGTTTAAATAAATAGACATCTTTGCCCCATATTTGAGGGTTGTGGTGAAGTGCTAGGATTGAAATGAAAATGTTTATGTTAGGAGGAAGAGTGAGGTTCCCCAATCTAACTTTCCTCTGAACTTTCCTTGTCACAGTAATTGCAGGGGGATAGAGTCTGAGACATTCATTGATGATCATGTTCATCTGCACATAAAATATTAGAAGTAAATATATTTCTAAGTGAATAAAGTAAAACTGTGACATCGAATTGAAAGTTGAAATTTAGATTCGCGCTTAACAGTTTTTAGTCTGGCAATGCCATCAGAAGTCGGATTTTTGCAACCAAATAACTCGAGCACGTCCTTCCTTGCTTTCTCTTGCCAATCTGTATGGATTGCTAGAAGAAGAACACTCCAGGAAAGTAAATTTGTTGTTGTTAGATGTCCAGCACTGTAAACTGTCCTGATCTCATCAACCATTTGTACTAGTGTAATTCTCTTGCTTTGATCAGATTCATGAGCAATTTTCACAAGTTGTCCAAGATAATCACTCCCAAAGCTGTCAGTTTCTCCAGTATTTACTGTCTCTCTTTTGTTAACAAGGTCTAGGATGGAATTCTTAATTCCTTCTTCAAGTTTCTCAGCTTCAATCTCTTCATCGGTTTTGAACATTTGGCTGAAAAAAGGTTGTAACACCCCAAATACCACCCTGGACGGCATTACACTATGAAACCATTCATGTCATGAGAGCAACTAAATATATATCCATCGAATAAGAAACATTCTTAATTTTAACAAAATTTGGGCAGAGTCTCCTTTGTACAGGAAGCTCCCCCAAAAATCACAACCTGTGCAATTCTATTAACTTGACCACACAGGGTCCATTTAACCATCCAATCCAAAATATTTCATTCACCATATATACTATCCACAACAATCATCCCAAAAGAATAAGTCAAACTAAGGCCATTACAACCCAAAAGAATTACATGAATATATTGCAGCGGAATTTCAAAAGAAACTAGACTTTACAATGTTTGTACATATTGGTTCCTAGTCTAGTACAAAAATAAAATGGGCATCTCTAAATGTCCCACTCGGGATCCAGGTACCCCTCTAATGAGGCTTCCTCAAGGCCCGGCTCATTAGCGCCAAGCTCCTCCTCTATAGCATAATCTGAAAAATGTTAATTGTAGAGGATGAGCACGAAGCTCTGTAACAAAATCTTCCCAAACTCAAACAAGGTTTAGAAAAGCATAATAAACGGTTGGTCTCATTTTCACAAATAGCATATATACCATTTTGAAGGAAAAGCAGGATATTTTAAATAGATCTCAAGTTTAAATGTTCGCAATAATTTAAATGAACCGTAAAGCTCAGTCACAATTATCACCATCACCAATTCCAACAGGTCCTTGTGGATTCCCATACCTCCACAAGCACTTGTTGGAAACCATTCCGTAACAATACTAATAATCTCATGTTCTCATGTATATTGATTGCTTCCCATGAATCTACCCAACGACTTATACCTAGTTCACCAATCACCATCACAATCACAAGTACTTTAGAAAGAGGCGTCTACCATCCCAATGGCAGTGACGAGTCCCTTCCCAGGAAAGGTATACCACCCCTCGTTCGAACTCCAGTGAACAATAGTGGTGGTTATTACCAAATAACCACTCACTACAAGTGTTAGGCAACCATCTCACCCCCACCGGGATAGACTAACCTCTAACACTTTACGGCAATGCTCGAAGGCAATTCAAGTCCATCACAACAATCATACAAGAGAGATCATTACAAACATTTCTCAATTCACAAGAAATCCCCAAATTTCACCATTTGTACCATAGCATAATTGAAGAAAAAGAGCAAGAGATCACCATAAACATCATTTTGTTGTACAATATCAAGCACTAAGGTTTTGATGGTGAGAACAAGGAAATGTAAAGAAGAAACATTCATTTTTCTTAAAACTAGGGTTTGAGAATGAAAAAGGGACATTTAATGGTTACCCAACTACCACAATGTTTAACACATGACAATAAATGCAAGTGGATCAAGAATCAAGTAAATAATAGCAAGTATATATGATTTTGAACCAAAAGAATACATATAATTTAATCATAGCCTCAATGTAAGAGAATAGGAAGAAATCCCCTACCTTAATGTTCTTGGAAAAATTAGGGCTTTGATCTTGAATCAACTCTTCAATCTCTTGTTTTCTCTTGATCTTGTGTTTCTCTCTTTCTCTCTTCCTCTCTTATGTTTTCTAGGGTTTGGAGTGGTGTAATGAAGGCTAAGGAGGTGACAAAATGTATTTATAGTGGAGGAAAATCGGCTTGTTCGCGACTTAAAATAAACAGTCTGGTTTCGGTAGTACTGGTACTCGGTACCGGTACCATTCAGTACCGGTACAAGAAACCTTCTGGAATCGGGATACCGGTACTCAGTACCGGTACCATTCAGTACCGGTACCCAGTACCGGTACCATTCAGTACCGGTACCATTTACCCAGTTTTGCCTATTTCTTTTGTTTTCCATTTCCAATCCATTCCAAAACTAACCACATCCATCACAAACCTCTCCAACACATATTTATACACCAAACCTATCTAATACAAGTTATAGGACCTAACATTTTATATTTTCACTCATTAAAACTAAATTTCAACTATGATTTTCATTAACATTTTAAATATTTACTTTTCAAATTTACAAAGTTTAAACACACTTCAATACCCCTATCCACATCTTTACAACCATTATTTGCTATATCTATATATCTATATGCATATATAAAAGAAAATGCGGGGTGTTACAAAGGTTGACATTAGTCAGAACATGGACAAGAAGAAGAATAGTTCACCTAGGCTAGCTTGCTGTGAAGGTACTAGTTATTCTAATATCAAGATTTTAATGCTCAAATTAGAGCTTATTTGACTGCATGTTCACACAATTGTAATCGTTGCATCTAATACTAATTCGGATGAAATTGGAACAAAGCAACTAATCAGTTGTCAGTTAGAACAGTCTCACCTAGTTAGTCGACAAGAAAACTAAAGAACATGGTTTCATATGTCAATGACTCTTAAAAGCCATTCTCTTAAGTTCTTTTTTAGTTCAGGAACATTAGCTCTAGCTAAGGTTACCTTCAATGGCGCGATGAAGAAATTTACCTGATGCCAGGAAATCTTATTTTATAAAGATTTCTAATAGTTACCGCAGTCAACTTGGCCACCATCTCCAATATATGCTTTCCTTCTAAATAACTACTCCCAAAAGCTGTCCTGGAAATCACTTCAGTTGTTAATACCTCAAATTCTTTATACACGTCGATCTCTTTTCCTTCATAATGTCTCCACCTTTCTAGCATCATCTCAACACTGATGCTCATTTCTGGAATCATTCTCTGCAAATGTAGCAGAATTTTATGTTATCAGCATGAAAATCCAAAAAATTTCTCTTCAGATTAATTGTCATTCGACGATGTTGTTAGTTGATTATTATGCTCGATGCATATCATTTTTCAAACATATAACCTTTGCCATAACCATAGTAACAATGGTCATATACTCATACAAATCAAAACAGTCGCTAGGCTTACTTTCAAGCTGTCTGCATGGAAGGTGTGATTGGCCAATTTCCGTATCTTGGCCCATTTTTCACCTTCATTTGTTATAAGTGATTCTCCTAACATTTTTTTTTGAATAGCCTTCCATGTCCATTTTTGGATAAGCACCTTCTCTGTTGTTCAGTATTTCTCTGATTAGCTCTGGTTCCGTAACAAACATTTGGGCTTGTGAACCATGCCAATTTAGAAAATTCATCCCTGTTATCAAAGAAAAAGATGAAAAGCAAACAAGATAAAACAAAGAACCTCACATTAGTTTGGTTTCTTATGAAACGTCGTAAGAGCTTGAAGATGTTGTATTCTAGGTGGTCCAACTTGTTATGCTTACAATGAAAGAACTAACAAAATTCAGGTGTACTTTGGTGTACAATCCTTTTTTTTTTTTTTTCCACCACCTTTAATAGAGGAAGGGTATTGGAAGTTACGAGTTTGAATGCAGAGTGTTGCTGATAGATTACGAAAATTATAGTTAACAACAATATCGTACCATAAATTTTTGTCCACGAATAAACATGAGGCTGAATCCTTTGGAATATGTTGTGTGATATGTCCATGGGTTTGCCCATGGACTGGCTTCTCATGTTGGAGATCTCCTTGGAGTTCCCATGAGGAAATCTATAAGGGAGGCCTTTAATTCCCTGGGACCTCATCATATTCTGTATGCCAATTGGTGTGAACCATACCTTATGAAGGAACATAAGGATCACCCAAAGAAGATATAGGTACAGAGACATTGAAAGGAAGGCTATGAGAGTTCCAACCACACCCATACTTGTTCAAGTGTGACCTCAAGATGAACCGATCTTTAAAATTTCTTAGCTTTTTATTGATGCTGCTTTCTATGTATGATGATGGGCCTGGTTATATTTGTTGGGGATTTAACCGTTATTAAAACCCACAGAAACACACACACAATCCAAGAGCAAATCAAGAACAGAAAACAATAACAATCAAGGAAGAACAAGACACACAATATTTACGTGGTTCGGCAATTTGCCTACATCCACGACGCTGCAGGGATTTCACTATTAAGAGAGACAAAAATACAAAGAAGGAGGCTATGTAATATCTCACATCACTCTCATACCCTAATCACCAAGACAAAGGGTTTTTATACATTCTGTGCACTAAGCCATGAAACAGACACGCGTCCGGACGCATGACTATACCGCGTCCGGACGCGACTTCCAGTGAGTTCAGTTTTGCTCCTTCAACGTTCTGCCACTTGCGTCCGGACGCGCGCTCTTCTGCCGTCCGGACGCGCCTTCCAGTACGCCTCAAAAACTTGACTCCACAAATGGCCCAACAATTCTCCCACTTGGAGACTAGTTTGATCACCATCAATCGCAATCCTCCCGAACAATAGTCCCTCATCCCTGCAGCTCATCCTCCTGTCCTCAAACTGAGAGACCCACGGAAGCTGAACAAGACTTCAGCTTCTCGACAGTAACTACCTTTGTGAACATGTCTGCCGGATTATCCCTTGTGTGAATCTTCTCCAAAGTAAACTGTCCATCTTCCAACAAAGATCGAATGAAGTGATACTTTATGTCAATATGCTTGGTCCTCGAATGAAAGGCTGCGTTCTTTGCCAGATGTATCGCACTCTGACTATCACTGAACAATTTTGAATTGTCTTGATCCTTACCCAACTCTTTCATGAAGCTCCTCAACCATACCATTTCCTTGCACGCCTCCGTGGCTGCAACATACTCCGCCTCTGTTGTTGAAATAGTTACTATTCTCTGTAGCCTTGAAACCCAACTGACCGCTGCACTACCCAATGTAAAAACATACCATGTAGTGCTCTTTCTGCTGTCAATGTCCCCTGCTAAATCTGAATCCACAAATCCTTGCAAACAAATATCAGAACCCCCAAAATTCAAAGCCAAGTCTGAAGTACCTCTCAAGTAGCGCAGAATCCACTTGACTGCTTCCCAATGCTCCTTGCCCGGATTTGCCATGAACCTGCTGACAACTCCCACTGCTTGAGCAATGTCTGGCCTTGTGTTAACCATGGCATACATCAAGCTCCCTACCGCCGAGGCATATGGGACCTTTGCCATGAAGTTCTGGTCTTCATCTGTTACTGCTCCCTTTTCCTTCGAAAGCTTGAAGTGACTTGCCAAAGGTGTGCTGACTGGCTTAGCATTCTCCATGTTGAACCTTTTCAGCACCTTTCCAATATACTCTTCCTGTGACAACTTCAACTTCATGTTTGCCCTGTCTCTACTGATTCGCATCCCAAGGATTTTCTTCGCAGAGCCCAAATCCTTCATTGCAAATTCCTTTGACAGTTGTTCCTTGAGATTAACAATCTCTTCCATGCTTGAACCTGCAACAAGCATATCATCTACATACAACAAAAGTATGAGATATGACGTACCAAGCTTCTTGAAGTAACAACAATGGTCCCCATGACATCTGCTAAACCCCGTAGCTGCCATAAAAGTATCAAACTTTTTATACCACTGCCTTGGAGCCTGTTTCAACCCGTACAGACTCTTCCCTAGCTTGCATACCTGATTCTCCTTTCCTTTCACAGCATAGCCCTCTGGCTGATACATATAAATATCCTCCTCCAAATCCCCATGAAGGAAAGCAGTTTTAACATCCAACTGCTCCAAATGCAAATTCTCAACAGCCACAATATTAAGAACACATATGATAGTAGAAATCTTAACAACAGGAGAAAAGATTTCAGTGTAGTCAATACCTTGTTTCTGCTCGAAACATTTTACTACTAACCTTGCCTTGTACCGTTTGCTCCCATCAGATTCTTCCTTAATTCTGTAAACCCACTTGTTGTGCAAAGCTCTCTTCCCTTTGGGCAATTCAACTAATTCCCAGGTCTCATTAGATGAGAGAGAATCCATCTCATCATCCATCGCATGCTCCCACTCCTTGTTGGACTCAGCATGCAATGCTTCCTCAAAGCATTCTGGTTCACCACTATCAGTCAACAACAAATAATACAAGGATGGAGAATAACGCGCTGGGGTTTTTACCGTCCGTGTACTCCTTCTAAGAATAGGAGTCTGTGGATCTACCGGTGGAGTAGATTGTGTATTAGTATCCTGAGGCTCTAAGACATTCCTGTTAGGATTCCCTTCAAACTCTACACAGTCTGATTTTGTCTCAGCCTCCTTGGGTTGACTTAGTCTGTCTTTATACAAAACTGACTCATTAAATACCACATCAATACTCCTGCGTGTTTTTCGATTCTCAAAATCATACAACCTATACCCATAGCTATTAGTATCATAGCCTATGAACACGCACTTACGAGACTTAGCATCGAGTTTATCCCTATTATCCAATTCTACATGCATATAGGCAATGCAACCAAAAACTCGTAAATGAGATAAATTTACCTCTTTGCCTGTCCAAGCCTCCTCTGGCAATCCACAATTCAGCGGAACTGAAGGTCCCCTGTTGATCAAATACACAGCTGTATTTACTGCATCAGCCCAGAATTGCTTAGGTAACCCGGCATGCAACCTCATGCTCCTAGCACGCTCTAGGATTGTCCTGTTCATGCGCTCAGCAACTCCATTCTGCCTTGGCTTCTTTGGGACCGTTTTCAACCTTCGAATCCCACTTGCAGCACAGTAAGCCTCAAACTCACTGCTACAATACTCCCCACCGTTATCTGATTTTAGACACTTCAGTTTCAACCCTGTTTCATTCTCAACCAATGCTTTCCAATTCTTGAAAACATCAAACACATCAGATTTCTGCTTAAGAAAATAAATCCATAATTTCCTAGTAGCGTCATCAATGAGAGTAACAAAATAATTTGAGCCACCAACAGAAGGTACCTTTGATGGTCCCCACACGTCGGTGTGAACAAGCTCCAACCTCTCCGTCTTTAGAGTCCTTGCCACCTTTGTAAAGCTGACCTTCTTCTGTTTCCCGAGGACACAGTCCTCACAGAAGTCCAAATCCAGCGACTTACAACCCGACAATTTCCCCTTTGACATCATTACTTTCATCCCCTTTTCGCTCATGTGACCCAACCTACGATGCCACGTAGTGCAATCAATCCCTGATGCCGTCACCGCGATGCTACTGTAGGTACCCGAAGATACATATAAGGTTCCTTCCTTTTTACCACGGGCTAGAACCAAAGCCCCCTTGCTCATCTTCCAAGCATCTGATGTAAACGATGTGACCACTCCACCCTCTGACAACTGACCCACTGAAATAAGATTCCGTGTTAGACTAGGCACGTGTCTAACATCCTTCAATTTCAGAACTGTCCCGTCTGTCTGAGTAATCTGCACATCCCCTTTCCCAACTATATTGCAGGCTTCATCATCACCAAGATACACTTTACCGAAGTTACCCTGCACATAGTTTCGTAGCACATCCATGCGTGGAGTAGCATGGAATGAAGCTCCAGAGTCTATAATCCAAGACTCACTGCGAGAATCCAGCGAGCAAATCAAGGCATCATTATCAGACTCTTCCGAGATATTAGCAGTATCTTTACCTCTTTGATTGTTCCCATTCTGCTCTTTTCTCGGTGCCTTGCAATCCCGCTTCCAGTGCCCCTTCTGACCACAATTCCAGCAGCCCTCATCTCCGCCACGAGATTTACTTCGACCTCTGTTTCTCGAAGACGATTTTTTCTTGCCCCTTTTATTACCTCCCTTTTTCGTAGACCTGCCCCTTTCCTCCGTATTGAGTGCTGAACCTGAAACAACATCCTCACCCGATGCTTTTCTCCGAGCCTCTTCTCCTAATATCAATGACACGACATCCTCCAGTTTTATCTTTACAGATCCGGAAGAATTGCTCACTGCCACGACAAGTCCATTCCAACTTTCTGGCAAATTTGATAAAAGTACAAGAGCTCTAATTTCATCATCAAAGACAATACTCACAGATTCTAACTGATTCGTGACCGTATTGAATTCATTGATATGTTCAGCAACAATAGAGTTTTCAGACATCTTTAAATTAAATAACTTCTTCATGAGATATACCTTATTCACCGCTGAAGGCTTTTCATACATCTTTTCTAGGGCTTTGAATAAACCTGATGTAGTCTTTTCTTTGGCGATGTTCGACGCAACTGACGGCGCGAGACACAGTCGCACAGTCCCTAGGGTTTTGCGATCCAGAACATCCCACTTTGCTTGCTCCATATCCGCTGGCTTTTCGCCATCGATAGGCAGATAAAGATCCTTCTGATACAGAATATCCTCCATCTGCATCTTCCAGAACGCGTAGTTCGAACCATTGAATTTCTCGATCTTGACTTTGTCTTCGGTCATTGTGCAAACCCTTGACCTCCTAACCCGGAGCTCTGATACCAGTTGTTGGGGATTTAACCGTTATTAAATCCCACAGAAACACACACACAATCCAAGAGCAAATCAAGAACAGAAAACAATAACAATCAAGGAAGAACAAGACACACAATATTTACGTGGTTCGGCAATTTGCCTACATCCACGACGCTGCAGGGATTTCACTATTAAGAGAGACAAAAATACAAAGAAGGAGGCTATGTAATATCTCACATCACTCTCATACCCTAATCACCAAGACAAAGGGTTTTTATACATTCTGTGCACTAAGCCACGAAACAGACACGCGTCCGGACGCATGACTATACCGCGTCCGGACGCGACTTCCAGTGAGTTCAGTTTTGCTCCTTCAACGTTCTGCCACTTGCGTCCGGACGCGCCTTCCAGTACGCCTCAGAAACTTGACTCCACAAATGGCCCAACAATATTAAGTGTTGCAATAGAAGACAAACAGACGTGGAAATTGTGGATTGATGGCTCAAGCATACCAAACACTATAATAAAATAGAAAATATTTTGCTAAGTAACCACAATATTTGGGTTCATCATTGAATTATTTAATCTGTGAAAATCTCATGACCATCAAAACTAAGTAGCGTTAATCGCGCTTTGTTATATATTATCAATCACTTTCAAATAATCTTTGCAAACAGAAAGGTTAGATTGCAACTGGCACATCATATCTTTTGAGACAATCATATAGAATTCGTATTATCATTTTAAAGTTGTATCTGTCGTAGTACTACAGGTTTTGCGAGTCTACACAAACATATCTTGGTCAATATAATCAATGGTAATACTGTTCCTAAGTTGTGTAGGTCTAAACTTTGCAACTAATGAAGTGAAGATCACTCTGACTGTTCACCCACACCACGGGGTTCAGGTGATGCTTCAGGCTCTGTAGGGCATGTCCAATTGTTAATAAAAGGATACCACGAAATGCAGTTGAAGACCGGCCACTGTTTGTGATCATTTTAAAGCTGAGAGGAAGGTCATCAAGTTGTTGCATCTTAATCATTTGAGTATTACACAGAGAATGCAAGAAAGCTTCTCTCTCTCTCTCTCTCATAACCTTATAAATATTGCAGTTGACAATATATAATTACCATAAATCTTTGGCCATGAACACACATGAGGCTGCATCATTGGAATATGTCATACGATCTTTCCACGAATATCTCATGTTGGAGATCTCCTCGGTCTTCCCATGAGGGAATCTGTATAGGGGGCCTTTAATTCCATGAACTCATCGAATTCTGTATGCCAATTGGTGAAGTCAACAACACCTTACGAAGGAACATAATGATAGCCTGAACAAGATAGAGGCACAGAGTGATTGAAAGGAAGATTATGAAAGCTCCAAGCACATCCATACTTGTTCTAGTGTGAACTCAAGATTAGCTGATCTTTAGCATCTCTTAGATTTTCATTTATGCTGCTATTTTTGTATTCCAATGGGCCTTGGAATATATGGGTTGGAAATAGAAGACAAACACATCCAGATACCAGATTTTGGCTTCACTTGGAAATTAATTGTGGATTGATGGTTTAAAAATACCAAAAACTATAATAAAGTTGGAATTATTTTGGCGAAAGTAACCGCTAAATTTGGATTCATCCTCTGAATTATTTGATCTATGAAAATGTAATGGCCTGTCAAAACATGTAACCATTAACTATAATAATCTATCGCTTTCAAGTAATCTTTGCGAACAAAGGCTAGACTGCAAGTGGCATATCATATCTTTTGGGATAATCATATGACATTAGTCTTATGATTTACCAAAGAAAGGCATAGTATTTACCAGGAAACAATATGGTCTGATAGGCATGGGTAGATTAACCAACATGAAATGGAAAGAAAAAGCAAAGGAAATGGAAATGCATAGAATTGGAGACAAGGTCATGATTTAGATATAGCCAAATCTTGTATTTTCCACCACTAAAAAAAAAAATCTTGTATTTTTCTTGCTGTCTTCTTTAAGCTCAAAGATTCCAATTTCCTTCATGACGATAAAATCAAGACAAAATTTAGAGAATGTCAAATATATAGATCAGTTGATGCTAGAGATTGAAGTTGAACAATTATGGGTGCTGTTGGAACCATATTAGTCTTCCTTGCAATCTCTCTGAGTCTCTACCTCCTCTCGATTTTTATCAAGTTTTTTCGTAATGTATGGTGGACTCCAATTCACATACAACATGTGCTGAGGTCACAGGGAATCAAAGGCCCTTCTTACAGATTCCTCCATGGCAGTACTAAAGAAATCTTGAACTTGAGGAAGGAAACCATGAGCAGACCCATGGATTTATCTCATAACATATTTCCAAGGGTTCAGCCTCACATTTATTCTTGGCTTAATATGTATAGTAAGTTGACAACTATGTTTAAGTTTCTGTTTTCTAGGATCCTAATTCAATCAGCTTCGTTTTTCCACTCAGTTGTTTGGGTTCTTGAACAGGACCAAATTTTGTTTTCTGGTATGGTCCGAAAGCTCAGATAGTAGTTACAGAACTGGAGTTTGTGAAAGAGATACTGAACAACAGAGAGAAAGTTTACCAGAATATGGACTCAGAAGGCTTTTTAAAGAAGCTATTTGGAGAAGGTCTTGTCGCGCTAGATGGTGAAAAATGGGCCCATCGAAGGAAACTAGCCCATTATGCTTTTCATGCAGAGAGCTTGAAAGTAATTGATTTAACTTAATTATTCTTCAAATTGTTCGATCAGTGTTCTCCTTGTTGCTTCAACCAAATCATGTTGTGCACAATTATCAATGCATACTTTTGACATTTTGCATATGAAAAATAACTGTAAATCTCATTCAATATGTGAAGGATTAACAACATAAAGCGATATATGCTTGTAGAATATGACTCCAGCGATGATCACGAGTGTGGAGATTATGCTGGAGAGGTGGAAACAGTATAAAGGAAAAGAGATTGATGTGTCTGAAGAGTTCAGACAGTTAACATCAGACGTGATATCCAGGACAGCTTTTGGGAGCAGTTATTTAGAAGGAAAGGATATTTTCGAGATGTTGATGAAGTTGACTAACATGATGGCCAGAAATGCTTTTAAAATCAGACTTCCTGCCCTCAGGTAAACTCATTCCTTCATATACAAATTATCACCTGTGCTACACTTGTAGTAGGCAGTAGAAGATTATTACATTGATAATTGATTACTGAAAATATTTCGAGCATGAACCTTGGCTATACGCACTTCTGACCAAACGCTTAGCCTTCATTCTGTCTTTAAAGGGGACTAAGATAACTGACTTCAATAGCTGCGCTGCCCTTCGTGGCACACACTTGGATCTGTAGTTTTGCACCCTTTTAGTTTGATTTTGTACATAAGTTATATTTTCAGTAACGGGATAGGAAGCTTGAACAAATAATGTTAAGTGGTTTTTCTTTCATTCTTTGTTTAAACGAGTGATTCATCCATATTTGCAGTCGATTTTTTAAAAGTGGTGATGATATCGAATCAGAGAAACTTGAACAAGGAATACGAGATTCAATTATCAAGATTATAAAGAAAAGAGAGAAGGCAACAAGTGGAGGATTGCACAACTTTGGGGGTGATTTTCTTGGATTACTTCTAGAGTCTAACCATAACGTCAATGAGGGCAACAGGATTACAGAACAAGATATAGTCGATGAATGCAAGACCTTTTACATTGCTGGACATGAAACCACGACAAGCTTGCTTTCATGGACCGTTCTTCTTCTATCAATCCACACAGATTGGCAAGAGAAAGCAAGGCAGGAAGTGATCAAAACCTTTGGCCAACAACTTCCAACTTCAGATGGTATTGCAAGACTAAAAATGGTATGCAAATCATGCTTATCGTGTTTATAAACTCAAGAAAATCACCAATTCGATGTTAATTTGAGTCATTCTTTGTTTTTTTTCTCCTCTTTGGTGTAGATGAACATGATCATTCATGAATCTCTAAGACTGTACCCTCCGGTGATTGCCCTTCTAAGAGAAGTTAAAAGGGAAGTCAAAATGGGGAACATCATACTTCCAGCCAATATAAAAGTGCATGTTCCTACTCTTGCACTTCACCATGACACTCAAATCTGGGGGGAAAACGCACACCTTTTCAAGCCGGAGAGATTCTCAGGAGGAGTTGCCAAAGCTACCAATAACAATCCAGCAGTATATCTTCCCTTTGGCTTGGGACCCCGAAGTTGCATAGGCCTAAACTTTGCAACTAATGAAGCTAAGATCACACTATCAATGATTCTGCAGCGCTACTCGTTCACTCTCTCCCCAGCTTACATTCACTCACCTGTTCCTGTTCTTACTATTAGCCCACAACATGGGGTTCAGGTGATGCTTCATGCTCTGTAGGGGCATGTACAATTGTTAATAAGGGTGCACTAAAACTTGCTGTTGAAGGCTTGGCCATTGCTTCATGCTCTGTGAGGAAGCTCATCAAGTAGTTGCAGCTTAAGCATCTGAGGATTACACACCAAGGCAATAACCATCATGAAATATATTGATCATGGTCATTAATAACATAGAGAATCTTATGAGAACCCAGGCTTCATTCAGTATATATTTTGGCTTTTGTTGATGCAAGTCTAACTGCTCAGACTTATATATTGTCTATCTATATAATATTAGAGTTAGAAAGTTGAATTCTCAACTTATAAAAACACAACCACAATCAAGATTGATTCAATCTTTATCTATTTTAATCCAATGGTACAAAATATATTCCAAAATTTTTTTTTCCTCCCAAAAACATCAATTTATCCGCACAACCCCAATGTTAAACAACTCAATCAACACACTTCCAATATCAAACAATCTCATCAATCCACACCTACCCCTCTCTTCATTTTAATTTTAAATTGCAAATTAAAAAAAAATTAAATTATTATTTAAATTATAGCAGTCATTAACATTGTATCGTCCAACAAGAATTGTCATGGAAAAGCCAACAGCAATCTGTATCCTCAAAGGGCTACTACGTCCAAACCAAGAGAGAAGAGAGAAAATAAATCAACAGTTGAATAAAACATAGTGAAACAGTAGAAGTCCTTGTCATACCCTTTACATCTTTCTGATAAACATTGCTATGTTCCATAATCTACATTTCGTAACAGAGAATGCAGAAGTCTAAACATCATGCCAAAACTGAAAACTAAAACAAAAAGGGAGTACACTTTCTCTAAAATTGCTTTGCAGGGCTTATGAATACAAACTGATTTACAAAAAATGATTTGCCTACCCACAGGGAGAGAGCAAATGGACTAAATGCCAGTGGTAGCATGGCATACCTAGAACATCCAAACCCTAAAAGTGAAACGACTGAAAAGTTCAGGTAATTATCTTAACAATTTGTCTGCATTTGGGTATCATGGAGTCAACAAAAATTTCTCCTTCATCCGAGAAATAAGCTTAAATTTCTCCTCAGCTTCAACCAGCTGACGCATGTCAGATCCCGAGGCTCGATCTGGGTGGAAGGTTAGCACCGCCCGTTTATAAGCTGCACGCACCTGAAATTGACATTCACTGTCAGTAAACAACTATAAAATTAAGGATTAACCACAGAAAAATTAAGATCATAAACAGGCTACCAGAAGGCCAAAATTGCACATATAAACATAACCATTAAAAAATTTCCTTTCAGAGCATTGATGATCGAACCATGGACTTCAATGGCACTTGCAAGCTTTTATAAAGTGGATACCTTGAATGTTCTTAACCAACATTTCAATGCAGGAGGCATCCCTCTCCTACACCACCCCTAACCAAAAGATCAAGCAAATCCAGTCAAATGGCTTACAGTTTCAGGAGTCTTCCACTTGACAAATCAAAGAGGTTTCCAACAGACTATTACAGACCAATGCAATTTCAAACTAAGCCAAAGAAATATAAAGTTTAGTAAGGGCAACAATGCTCAACACCACCCAAGTATTAGTTTGTAATCAGGATTATCAAACTTGGAAACCAGCAAATAAACAACCCAATGGGTGCCTCTATAAATATCTTTGCACAAGGCCACTAGTAAAGAAAGTGACTACCAACCTATGAAGCACGGATACGGATACTAATATGGTATACGTATACGGAAACGGATACAAGATACGAATACGAAAACGGATACGATACAGATACGTCGATACGGCAAAACCTAAAAAAATAGGATACAGGTACGGCTATGATACATCCATAAAATATATTTTTTTAAAATTCTATTATTATATTTAATGTAATAATTATGATTTATAAAGTGAATCACACATCTATCAACGATATATAATAATAACTAACCATTCTATCATTCAAAAATCATACATTCATAAATTTTTTTCTTTTTTTCTTTTTTTTTGCAACTAAGAGCCCAAACACATTTGCTCTGGTGCTCCAATTCTTTTTAAAAAATTCAAGTAATACCCCGCCGTATCCCATGCGTATCTTGAAATATCCAAAATTCAAATTTATTTATTTTTAATTTTAGGATACTTCCCAGCCGTATCGGACGCGTATCCGTACCCGTACCCGAGAAGTATCTGATACCGATACTTTGACCCTTTTGAAGTATCTGTGCTTCATAGCTGCCAACCAATTTATTTCAACAGAAGCATTAAGTGTTCATTAATTCTAGTGTAATAAACATCCAGTCACTGCAATTCAGTGGAAGCTATAACGAACAGCACACAAACCATATATTCGGTAATTATGGACAGATAGATGGGCCAATAAATATTTGAATTTAGTAAACAAAATATCATCAGTGTATTTGCACCACATGTACAAGAGTTGGAACACTACAGACAAACAGCAACTCACCTCGTGAGGTAATGGATGTAGTGCACCACTCATATGGATTCCTAAGCCACGCAATAGTGAAGCCATATCATTACATGATATTTCCAGTTTATTAAGCTCCTTCCTCACTTCTGCACGAACTTGCTCTTTCAGGTTCATATTCTCCTCATCCTAAAACATAAAATGTGAATATTTGACGATAACCTTGGAAACTTAATACCCATCTCCAGCCAAACAAAAGGGAAATCATATGAATAGCTAAAAAATGTGAGGAAACAAAAAGCCAAAGTGAAGAAAGAAAGCTAACAGAGTATAATAGACGAATTGCAATTTCTAGGAAAGAGTGAATTAGAGAATACTGCAAACCTTCTTTTGAGTCTCCCTCATTTCCTCCAGCCGTTGCTTTTGTCTTCTTTCCATATCCAGGAGACGCATGCTTTCAGCTTTTCTTCTCTTCCGCAAGCGCCGCAGCTGTTGTGCTTCTTCCGCCTGCCAAAAAGGAAAAGCATATTATATGCCAACTCAAGTGTTTATCCAATAGAAAGCGCAGGCATGAATGTTCTACAAATACACCGAGTCCAATACTCATATAGGGAACTGCTAATCCACCCCATGACAGAACTGACATTAGCATTGTGCCTATTTTTAATGGAAAAAATGCCGAGCATTCCTTTATTCGTAGATAAATTGAGGGTAACATAGTAACTTGCAAAACAGCCCTTGTCTTCCCCTTCCTCTTTCCTCCAAGGTCTCTCAAAATTTGTTTCCTAACAACTTTCCATCCACAGGGCATTCAGACTGGTTGAACCAGGCCAAACCAAAAATGGATCCACCACCATTCGGCAACAACCTCCAAAACCACCATCCTATTCTTCTTCATTCCCCTTTTTGTATGCTCAGCATCAACATTTGTTTTTTTCTTTCTGCCATCCTTTCCTCTCATTCAACAAGATATGTACCTCATCTTGCTGTTGACAATCATATTGTCCCATGATCTGCATTGATGTGGCCATAGCCAACAACTCATGGAGGGAAGAGGGAGTAAACGCCTGGGGACAATTATGGCCACCATTGCAAGGATTAGCCAGAGGCATTGACAATGAAATAAGGGGGAGTCACCGGCAGAACAAAAGACCCATGATCAGCTTTGTTAGGTGTTTAACTTACTTTTTTGGTGATCATTAAAAATTTGAGAAAGTGAATACAGTATAAACAGTTGCAAATTTTAGCACCAGAACCAAGTCCTCCTTTTAGCTATTTTTCCTTCCCATGCCTCCTTCTCAATGACCTGATAATCTGTATTGGAGGTGCTGCTGCCAAGTGAGGGCCTATGATTCCCCTATTTGCTTGTGTTCTTATCAAGTGTGCTAGTTGATTTGCTTGTCCTCCTGGTAGCATGAAATTGAGCCGAGGGGGCCCGCCGGATGTAGTTCCAGATGCCAGTTCCATAGGCTGTTTACATAGAGTCAATGAGAGCTTTGGAATCTAATTCCACAATTATTGCCTGGTATCAATTTGCTAGTGCTAATTTCATTTCTTCTCTTACCACCCAAGCCTCAGTTGCCGGTGAGGAGGCTGCATACATGGTTCCAGAGGATATAATTGGCCTGAATCGTCTCTACTACCCCCACCTCAAATGCCACTGTCTTTGTCTTCGCTAGAAAGGCTCCATAAAAATTATTTTTTGATTCATGAGGAGGGTGGTGCTATCCTGCTTGGGGAAGTGAATGGTGCTGTTTGGTCTGGGTCTGAAGTTGGGATGAGGTGATGTGCATCTGCAGCCGCAGCTGCT
Organism: Ilex aquifolium; assembly: GCA_951799425.1. NCBI lineage: Eukaryota > Viridiplantae > Streptophyta > Magnoliopsida > Aquifoliales > Aquifoliaceae > Ilex > Ilex aquifolium. Next base: position 25,812,849 of record OX637407.1, on the reverse strand, counting down.
TTCAAGGCAAAATTGATAACACCATTACTTCTTGGTTGTTTGTTATAGTGTATATACTCATTTTGTGCCTTCCACATGAACCACAATAGGTAAGCTAGAAGAGAGTGAACCCCAGTTTACACATAGTCTCAAGTTCCCACGGCCTTCCACGCATATTGGACAAATGGCTTTTTACATACTTTCCTCTTCAATAAGCTCCATCTGGTTGCTTTAGCTCCCGTAGGTAATATTCCCCCCATTATTGTTAGCTTAAAATTACTAAGAATACCTCAATTTTTAAGGACATCTAATAGCGAGACGTGAACATTATGCACAGATGAAAATAGAACCACATCACACCAAAAGTAAATAAAGGAAGCTGTATGCAATACAAACCTGAATCTGTAACTCCCGTTGCCTGGATGCCCATTCTTCCTCCATTGCTCTTTTATAGTCATCAGTCTGCTTCAGAATTTCCCGTTCATTAATAATACAACTTTGAACAGCATGCATAACATCACCACCTTGATTGTTCAGTAAATTATAACTTTCATCATTCTGCTGACCAGTGGTCACGGATTCAGCTAATTCTTTTTCTTCCTCCACCATTAGAGATGTCTCCTGTTTAGGTTGTGCTTCATTAAGAACACAGTTGTAGAAAGTTAGTTCCTCAGTAGTTCGTTCTCCATTTTCTTGATGGCAACCCTTTTCAACACTGATTTCTGACTTTCCTAGTGATGGACTTATGTGGCAGAAAGCTTCCTCAGGATTAACTCTGACTTTGTCACTGGAAGGACAAAGATTAACCTGTGTATCATCAAATGCTTGAGTATTCAAAAATGAAGATGATCTGGACATGGATTTCAGGTTCTCAGAAATATTTCTTCCATCGTTTGGCTCCTCTGAAAAATGAGAGTTGCAACTAGGTGTCTGCAGAAAATTTTCATCTTTGTCTCCGAAAACAAATTTGCCACTATCCATTTCAGTTTCGACTGAATGTTTGCCATCAAATGAGGAAGCCTCTTCATCTGCCAAAAAAGCTTTCCTGTCACAAAAAACACCACTTGACTCACATTTAGACAAACAAGGTTCTGCCAGCGGAGCTCTCTCTCTATCCTGGAAAGATCTGCATGCATGAGAACTTGGTTCTTCTTCATTTTGAAAACTGGTACCACCTTTCTCAAAGTATTGATGATTTTGCCGCTCTGTATATGTGCAGGAAGGATCTTCTGTTAACGGGTCTGCTCTGTGTGGAACATCAGCCTTATCATGAAAGTCTTGTGTTTTTGGCATCGACTTCAAAGAAAAATCATCAAAGGTGGTCTTCTTTGAATTTTGAGAAGTGCTCCCCAAATTGCCATCACCCATTCTATTAAAAGGAGATAGGTCTTCTTGTTCACAATCAGCTTTGCTTGAACAAGAACAAACTGGGGTTTCCATTTGCTGCTCAGTCTTCTTTTCTAATCCAACATCTTGGTGAGTATCAGTAAAAAACCTAGAACCACTAGCATAGTCTCCCCTTCCAGATTGACCATTGCGGACATCATACTTCCTCTTCGAGGAAGCTCTTTCCCATTTCTCTCGAAGCTTCCCAGAAGAGTCTTCCATAAACTCACAATCAGGACAATCATTGTTGGATGAACCACTCCCGAATTCAGTATTCAGACCATAACGGTTTCTGGATGAAGCTTTTCCAGAATAGGTTCGTTTGCACTTTGACAACCTCACTGGCAACATATTGTCCTGATCAAACTGACACCCATCATCACCTGCATCCGTAGAGTTTCGCGAGTGGTTGGAAGCAGGGCAAGATCTCATTGTGGAGGAGGAGGCATCACTGTGGAAGTTGCCATCATCTGTGACTTCTATTTCTGGATCCTCATTGTCAGTGCTTTCATTATCATCATCAATGCAAATGACAGTCCTCAATGGATATTTTCTATCTTTTCTCAATGCACTTGAACCTTGTAGTTTCTTCGGGAATGCTTCAGCAACGTCAATGATGATAACATCATCGAAACTGTAATTTTCAACGTCAATCACAACCACATTATCGGCTTCCTCATTATTCTTGCACCTTTTCAGTGTCTTCCTCCCAGAACAAGGTCTAGGCTGAGAAAGACCGATGGATGCTCCCTTTCCCCCCATTAATAACTGCATAACAGGACAATAAACGGGGAGATAAGAATTCATGAAAGTTATCCATTTGTCACAATTAAGATTCTACCAGTTCAAAGACTCAAATCATACATGATATTTTGAATCACATGAAACATTTAGCATATGTGATATTCCGTTTAAAATTGCTGGTCTTAAGATCAAGTCCAGAGTCACTTGATTTAAAATAAGAACAGTAGCAGATATATATACACACAGATAAAATTGTAAATTCTAACATAAAAAAGTCTGCATTTTCAGCAGAAATGACTCCCAAAAGGAACTTACAATTTTATACGAGTATAAAGCCCACATGTGCTCCTCAATATTTTATTGAATTCCATAATTTGAGTATAAACAAATGATGGCATTTGTCTAGAAGTTTTGTCAATCAATCACCACAGCTATTTATAATATTATTTTGATTGCAGCATAATTTTGAAATGAACATAAAGAAGTCCTAATGTTCTTACTATGACTCGGAAAGGGTTAGAAAATAAAGTAAAAATTTAGTTTAATGCTCTCAACAGTTGCCAATGGACTAGATTTCTCTCCATTTTCCATTATGGAAAATTTGGACTAACTTCGCAAATGAACATGTGGATTGAGAGAAACATGGAAACAATCAAGCAAGACAAACGGCAATCAGTGTATTCCATCTTTCTTCCTACATTAAAGGCCTCAAAGTCTTCAAATCACCTAAAATGGATATGGGGATGGATCTCAGGGAGAAGGGACCATAGTTATCAAAATCGTACGATTCGCGATTCAATTCATACGATTCGGTTCGATACAAGTACAAAGCGATTCATATCTTATATGAGAATCGTTTCAGAGTTGAATCACACCTGCATCGTACGATTCGATTCGTATCTCACGACTCGCACGATTCAATTGCTTTTTTTTTTTAAATCCAATTTTTTTGGCAAAACGACGTCGTTTTGTCCGCTAAACAGTAAAACGATGTCGTTTTGTTTGCAGAGGAACCCGCGTCCTAATAAAAACTCAACCTCTTTGCTCGTGCTCTCTCTGACGTCATCTAAAGCTCGTCATGCGTTGTCTAAAGCTAAAGGTCACGGCTAACGCTCTTATATCATCGGTTGATTTTTGCTCTCAATTCTTTCATGAGTAGTTTGTTAGGTTCTAATTTTTTATTTTAAAATGTTAGCCTGTATGTTTTCTCCCAATCAATTTTCTTATGTATTCTTTTTACATTCATGTTTGTAACCTAATTTATACTGGGTGTCACTATTTTAATTCTTGAATAGCCATGGTTCTTTAATGAATTTTTTTTTTCAAGTTGTTGAATTTAAAAATGGTTAAGTAAAAGATGAAAATGAAGCAAAAGGCTAACGTCCTTCCATTTAGACGACGTGATTATGTCAATTGATTATTTTTAAAATGCAATAATATTCGATATTCAATATTTTGTCTATTTTAAATATGTAGTATTATTTTTTATTTTTGTTCGAATTTTGTGTCGAATCTTACGATTCACGATTCTCAAATTTAGGATTCTGATTCACGATATAAATCGCGATTTGACAACTACGGAAGGGACAACCACTTCTACTAAGGTTTCAAAGATCCCTTAGTTTGATATAGTGACCAATTCATATTACTTCCCCTTACAATTGTCAAGAAATCAACAAAACTTACAACTACTTCTCCACATTAAATTTCATTTATTCTCACCAAACTTCATTTGCTAAGTTTTAAACAAACTTCATATACAAATCGTCAGACTTCTGTTTAATTTCAAAGGGCCAAAAAACCATATGCAATTTGAAACCTTAACACAAGCATCACAGAGAGAACAATGTCAATTTTCTAATTCAAGTGTTGTCTACATAGTTACAAAATGAACAAATTACCAGAAATGGTCCTACACTCATACAAGCTACATAATTGAATACTAAATATGTCATATAGAGTCACTGCAATTACTTCGAATTAGTCTAATGTGTACACCTGTTCAAATCTAGGAACATTAGATAATCGAGGAAATTAAGATGGTCTAGAAAAATAATAAAGTACATTGGAAATCAACATTTGATATTTGAGAATTTTTTTGTCAAGGACTAAATATTTTCAGATAATAATAAAGTATTCCAACCTTTTATTTACCATAAATAGGGGAAAACATATCATTAAATACACAAATGAACTCAATATTCATACAACACGGGAGAGTTCTTGATATTTATCATGATCGTTGTGGGAAACAGCAATACAATTACATTGTAGTAGAATACGTGATGAGGAGATGTAACATAGGAGGAAACATTTTGTATCCTTTTTGCATCCCTCTAAGTAAAGGTAAGTTGTTGGCGGAGGTGGTAGGATTCTCTTGGATGATATAGTTTGGGGTCATAGATTCTATAGAGCTCTTAAAGATTAGGAGAAGGCAACAATGAATTAATTTGCATTTCTCCAAGAACATGAGAAACAATGGGGAGGATAAGGGGAGGTGAAGAGTGGCTAAAAATGGCATTTTCCCAGTGAAAACCTATGTGCCGATTTCTGGTGAGGGACTGCTCTATGCTCTCGCTAAATCAAAGTGCCCAGATGCCCAGAAGAAAGTGTTGCCTGGACAGGGACTTGGGAGCCTTTGTTGAGGGATAAAATCTGGGGAAGTGGAGGTCCATCATGAACTGGTGCTTTATGTTTAGGGAAGCGGGAGAGAATGTAAATCCACTACTACTTCATTGTAGAGCAGCTAGACAGATAAGGTTCATTCTTCAACAAATCTTTGCGGGTTAAATTCAGTAACATTAGGTTACTTCAAAGGAATGCAGATTCATAATTGATTTTTCGAATAAGAAAAATTAATAAATCAATTCATTATTAAGAATTTATAAAAATACAAAATTTAAAGGACAACACAAATATACTAATGTTAATCTAATTCAGCAGTTATATAATCAAGTGAATCTTCACTTCACTATTTCCCAAACAATTTATAAACCACAAATGTATATTTACCCACCAAGCACACTAGTCCATATGTTAAATAGAAAACAAGCTGGCGTAACTGATAAGAACAAAATTTGCATACAAGCAACAAAGTTCCCCAACTACCACTTAACCATGTAAATATAACACAAAAAAACCACTTCCTAGAAATGAAGAGCAAAAAAAGACTCGATACCAATGCCACTAATTCTGGATCCACGATTCACCGGATCAAAATATATACTCTTCTCTCAACCACACCAGATGTGACATCCATTGTCTCTGCTAATCTAACTCACCTGTTGGCATTCAGCAAAACAAACAACCCCACTAGCAGCCCATTTTTCAGATCCGTAAGGAATTGAATTTAAAACAAGAATTGATGCAAACTATTTATGGACTAGAGTGAGTATCCTTAATTGCCTCTTCCCTATGTCCCTCCTGTTTATACCTTTGGCCACTATTGACTTGCAACACTTGGCCCAACAGTTGATTTGTTTAAAAGCAACAAAAGGGACCATTCAATCAAGCAAAACATCCACGCCAGCGCAATCTAGATACTATATTTTGAAAGGAAGGAATGCAGCGAGCCACTCTTCCCTTCCCTCCCAATGGTTCTTGAAAGCTATCCATCCCCGTTTCTCCCATATGTATTCTCCATCTCACATCAGCTTGATGCCAGCATCAAATATCTCTTTGACCAAACTCCGCATGATCTAATGCTCTCTGAGACTTAAGAGAAGCAAAACGCACAAATCAGCTGCTTCCCCAACAAAATGTATCATATACAGAAGCACCAACAACTTACCATAATGAAACCCTAAAGGTAACCTTATAACCCAAACAAGAACATACAATTCTGTACCTACCCACTAGCACAGAGCTGATATAACAACAAAATTCCAGAAAATCCTTAACCCTAATGAAAGTACCAGAAACAATCACAAGCCCAATTAATAACCACAATTGCGAATTGCCAACAACACTAAAACAAACCCTAATCAGACAAATAAATTAAAACATGTAGAAACAATCAAACAGGAAATTCCACAAAAAAAAAATCGAAATTTCAATAATAACAAGAAGTGCCAATCATCCAACATACCTGAAAAGAAAAACCCTTGTATCTATGAAAACCGATCGATCATGGACTTCGGAGAAAGAGAGAGACAGAGACAGAGACAGAAGAGGGAAAACAAAAGATTTACAAATAAACGGCTGGTGTGCGAAGCACGCTGAGAGTGAGCACTACGGCGTGAATGTGGAGAACCATCTTGGAAGATGCCGAGGCGATGACGTGTGGCTTTGATTAGTCGGTAGTAGTAGATATGGAGTTTTTCAAGGATAGTTTTGGGAAAGAAAGTTTGAATTGGTGGTTATGTACACGTGGTTGACTTCCTAGGATTGGAGCATTGGGCTTGGCCCTTCTTTCCAGAAAGTTAGGTTTGGGTTGCCATTTGAATTCAACTCCGAAGAATAAAATCAAGGGTAAATTGTACCAATGGTCCCTGAAGTTTGTCACTTATTGTACTTTCGTCTCTAAAGTTTTAATTTTGTCAATTTCGTCCTCCATGTTAACACATTGACTCACTTTGGTCCTTACCCCTAACGGCCATCCAAATAATACACGGAAAATGTCATGTGCCTCGCACATGGAACTTTTGAGGGATATTTTTGGTATTTTACTACTATTTATGCATCCAAACACAATTATTCATTATATGTATATATTAAACATGAAACCAAACACCCATTTTCTTCTTCTTTTCTTTTTTCTCCACTCTCTCCCTCACACAGGCAGTATCTTTCTCTCCCCTAAAAAACGTAGACATCATTCTCTTTCTCTCTCTCTCTCCACTCCCAAACCCAACACATATGAACCCTAACACAAACACAGCAAAAAACCTCAAATACACACCCACAACATCTCCACCCCTCAAACCCAACACATCTAAACCCTAACACAAACACAACAAAACACAGAGAGAGAGAGACGCAAATGAGTGATGTATTCTTTGCCGGAGAGGGTGTGGAGAAGATTGACAGCTGCTGTGGTGGCAATAAAGGTTTTGATGATGAAGAATTTGGTATGAATTGGGTATTGCTCAATTGAATTATGATTGTGAATTTCTCTATAAATCTCCCTCTTAAATTGTGTCTTGTTTTCTAAAATTTTGTTGGGGCCATGAGAATTAATAGGTCTAGTGTGGTGGTGGTGGTGGTGGTGGTGGTGGTGGTGGTGGTGGGGGGGGAGCGAGATTTGTTGTGGTGAAGGTGGGTTTTTCTGGGTTGGCTTGTGAATAGAGGTGGAGGTGGGTTTTCTGGGTTGGCTTATGAGTGGAAAGTTGGAGCGAGGTGGGTTTTCTGGGTTTTATGGGTTGTGTGTGTTTGTGTGGTCTGTGTGTGTGTGTTTGTGTGGTCTGTGTGTGTGTGTCGAGTGTTTGTGTGTGAAGAGAGAGAGAGATTAACTGGGTTGAGTGGTCGTCGCCGGTGGTCTGCCGTTGTTGGGGTGAGCCATAGAAGAGAAGCGCTGGAGAGAGAGAGAGGTCGCTGATTGCCAGAATCAGAGGTTCACCGGCAGTGTGGGGAAGAAGGAGTGTGGCGAGTAATGGTGGTTTTTTGTCCTTTAGACTTATTTTGAGTTTCCATTTTTGTCTTATATTTTGAATGCACAATGACAAAAACACCCATTAACATTCCCATGTGCGAGACACATGACATTTTCCGTCTATTATTTGGACGGCCGTTAGGGGTAAGGACCAAAGTGAGTTAATGTGTTAACATGGAGGACGAAATTGACGAAATTAGAACTTTAGGGACGAAAGTGCAATAAGTGACAAACTTCAGGGACCATTGGTACAATTTACCCTAAAATCAACGATTTTTTTTAGGTGTGAGTATAATTTTTTAGATTTATTTGAATAAAAGTATATGGATAAGTTGTTTATTCTATTAAATATAATTTTTATAAAATTTTTTGTGTTTAGGTACAAAATTCAAATTAATTAAAAATTTTTTTACCTAAACACCCTCCCTTAAATTATGCAATCATCATTGGCGGTTATTTGAGGAAACAAATATGTAAAGATTTACAATAGTAATGGGAGATAAAATAGAGGTATTAATGATCAAAACCCTTCTTCTTCGGCAACAGGATTCTATGGCAATGAGATTTGATTAGAATGTCACAAATTATATGTGAATAAACACTAAATTTTCCCAAAAAAAAAAATTTATTTTTTAATGGACGTAACTGTTTTTTAATGGGTGTAACTATTTTTTTAATGAGTGTAACTGTTTTTTTAATGGGTGTAACTATTTTTTTAATGGATATAACAATCACAGTCTCATGCAATTGTTAAGGCATGATGGTGCAACGATGTCGCGATACTAAACGGTGCAACTATTTAGTTTATGTAAACAACTAAATGACAAATTGGGTTGGTGTCATAATTTTGTGTAATTGTTTTGTGTAACTGTTTGGTTTATTAGAACGCATAAGTAACTGTTTGATGTATTATAGGACAATTGTAATTGATTGATGTAACTGATTAGTTTACCGGCTTCCAAATCACCCTAGAATTAATAGTGGGTCCTCATAGTACTACTTAAGATTCGCTACTTAATGCAATGATTATGATACATTAAATCAAAAAATAAGATCAAAATTAAATCTAGAGAATATTTTTCAATTTGATAACCAAATCATGTCCAAAATTGTAAGTTGGATAGGTAGTAAAGTTCCACACGATAGATATCTTAACACAAACCCGACTTGAAATTAATGGATTGTACTTGACTCGCTATTGATAAGAATTCAAGAATGACACAACATACTACCACGGATGATACATGAGTCAAATTAAACCAGAATTTGATAAGATAAACACGTCTAACTAGTATTGTGTGAATAAATGTATCATCTTTGTCACAAATTATCAGATACTGTCATACTGATATGAATCATTGTAAATTGAGTTGAGAGATTTCTTTTTACTTGTTTTTGCTAGTTGAAAGACTTGGTGGATTTTCATAAAATGAAAACCTGTGAGTGATATGTTTGTTTGAAAAGTAATGGGGTCTAGTCTATGAAGCACGGATACGGATACGGCGATACAGGATACGGCGATACGGATACGGTGATATGGAAAAACTTAAAAAAATAGGATACGGATACGGCTAGAATACGTCCATAAAATATATATATTTTTAAATTTTATTATTATATTTAATGTAATAATTATGATTTATAAAGTGAATCACACATCTACCAAAGATATATAATAATAACTAACCATTCTATCATTTATAAATCATATATTCTATATCGCATACATATTGCATAATATATGGAGATACTCGTCGTCGATCGGCGTCAAATACAATCAGTCGTCGATCGAGAGTGAGTGAGAGAGAGAGAGAGAATCAGTCGACGATCGACTGATGGGGGGGGGGCTGTGGAATAAAAGAAATTAGGGTTCTATAATATATTTGCAAATAAGGGCTCAAACATATTTGCTCTTGTGCCCCTATATTTTTTTAAAAATTCAAGTAATACCCCGCCGTATCCGAAGAGTATCCTAAGCGTATCCCATCTGTATCACAAGCGTATCCGGTCGTATCCGAAAATCAAATTTATTTTTTTAATTTTTGGATACTTCTCAGCCGTATCCGATACGTATCCGGCCGTATTGGAGACGTATCCGTATCCAAAACGTATCCGATACCGATACTTTGACCATTTCGAAGTATCCGTGCTTCATAGGGTCTAGTTTTAAGTTTTTTATCCACTTGTTATATGGGTCAAGTCGAGTACAACACGATAATAACATGGTATAATTAGTGGTAGGACATCTGGTATGATAAAACATGAGATAAATGTACAGTTGTGTTTTGTCTTTTTAGTTTAATATCATCGATTAATCTCCAATCCAAACTTGGGATCAGTATTAGGGACCTAAAAATAAACACGATATAGATGTAATATGATAAAATGGTAGATTGAGTTGTTATTCGGGTTACACGATTCGAATTGTACTTCGGGTTGAAATTGAGTTTTTTTTTTTATGAAATCAAAACTCAAATTGAACTGAAGATGGAGTTTAGTTTTGTGTTCAGCTCCGAAATTGAATTTAAATTCTATAAAGTCCATTAATAGAAACTAATTGAAAAACAAAAAAATAGATTTCGCATCTGTAATAGACTTAAACATTAATAGCAATGGATAAGTAGTGCAGCCCAAATGTCCTAACATTTTATATATATGTATGTTTGTTTATAATTTTTATTTTTCTTTTGCAAATTTTATGTTGAACCTGATTTCCTAAATTTAAGTTGAGTTCAGGTTGAACCCGTCAATTTGAAATCCCAATCCGAATATTATCCGAATTTAATTTGGGTTAAAATTATTTTATCCAAATCTAACTCAAATATTAAAAACTTTAACCCAAGTACTAAAAAATCTTACTTGAGCTCGTGTTGAATTCAACTTAGCCAGTCCAACATTCACCTCTAAACGAAAAGTCCAATAACGTTTGATGTTTCCAGCAGGATTGTTTCAAAAGTGAATCAATTGGTCAACAATGTGGAAAACAATCACAAAAACTGAAGTCAACCAGTTTCAAGTTTGGCCACCAACAACAAAGATTGAAAAACAGTTCACTCTGACTTCTAACAAGATATTAATGAATTTTACAAGATAAACAGACATTGAATGTAATTACACTGTACAAATTATTCCATAATGACCCAAATTGTTCTGCAGTCATTGGCTAGCTCCCAAAAAGTAGGATGAAGTTCTCGAGATTCTATCCCCACAATTGTTCTCTCTGAAGTTAATAAATCCAAGATACAGAAAAAGAGAGATGGAGGGATGCCCCCTACGGCTTCTTTCTCCTAGGGAGCTACTTTGTTCCAGTCACTAGTAATCGCTTGTGGAGGGGTATGAATGTACAAGGGGAGGGAGCTAAATTAGTAACTCAAGAATAGGATCTAATCAAAGCTAAAATTAGCTATAGATCTGGACTTGAAGAGACCATGAAAGAGGACCCTGGTTGGAGATTCTTGAGGAACTTGATTTAACTCTTCATGACTGCCTGTCACCTGAAGTATGGTCTGCCCGATTGCTTGCTTAATTGAATCTATGATCTTGGCATCAACAGAGTACCCTGATGCATAACTTGCACAGAATGTATTAACAGCTTTGCCTGCTCTAGTTGTCACTTCTGCTCTGGTGACTCTTGAGACTATTCTCACCAAAGATTCGAGAGACATCAGATAGCAGTCCATAAACAAATTGAGGGGCCAAGGTAATGTATGGACTATGGATACTGCACTATGAAAGGAAAACCCGCAAACTGTGTTGTGGAATCTTCTGTTTTTAGCCGATGGCCATGAGTTATTTTATGTACAAGAAAAATCCTTTGAATATAACAAGTATGCACCAGCTGACGATATATCTCAAAAATAATCAGGATACCACTGGAAAAGAGAATGAAGCATTTAGTAGCTTTATATGGAACAGATAAGTGAACCACAGATTCAATAGGACAATTAGGGATTGCAGCATCATAAAACACCTTAAACTACTCTTAAACATTAAACACATAAAAAACTATAGAAGTGAAACATTACATAAAATAAACGGAGTAGGCAAATATTATCTATTAAACTGACCATCTTCGGATTTATGTGCTGCAAAGGAAACATAAGTCCAAATGGAGTAGTTGATGTGCTCAAATGCGCCATTTAGCAGCAGAAAGAAAAATATCAGGAGGATATTGGATATGGAATGGTGCCTTACCTCAGATACTCTTCTTTCTATAGCAGCTTCAAGACAATGGATCACTCTTTCTCTCTCTGCATCTGATTTCACAGGGGATCCATCTATATGTCTGAGGTAGTATTCCTTCAGATGTAAACAAACTTCCTTTCAGCCTCTATAAGTAAAGGAAATGCAAAGGCCTGTGCAATCCCAAACTAAATGTGTATCCACTAGAAAAACATATACCTGGTAAGCTTCTGGCCCCTCAGCGTCAACATTGCCATGGTGACAACTGAGTAGTCTATGTCGTACCAATTAACAACATTCACATTTGGTCTTTGTTTGTCATCCAAGTTTTCATCACTGGCCCGTTCATAGTCTCGATCAGCAAACATCATCTGATGAAGCCTTCCCTCAGTGTGGGTGACCTCATCGGGATTTATGGCTGCCCTTAAGTACATTGCATAGAAGTTGATTTATTATGGATAACCTCCCAGGGTCAGTGATTGCAGCCACAGTTTCCTCATCAGTAACTCGCATCACAGCTGCAGCCCGGGTGTTATGGGTCCATACCTCAGCATTCACCACATTGCACTTGAGTCTTGAGGTGGGTGAGGACAGCACAAACCTCAGAGAGTAGTCCAGGGCTGTCACTTCTTATTAACTCAATTGCTGTGTAGTCCATTGTCGATTTAACCCCAATAGATCTTCTCATGGAGGAAGCAAAGCATGAGTCTTGCCTAAGAGACTAAAAATGAATCCAAAGGAATCAGTTGGATTTTAACTTCTAATACATATGCAAAGAGAAACACAAACACTATCGCACTGAACACAACTCACCTCTTCAATATTATCCCGAACCCCTTCATCTGTGATCTTCTTCCCATCTTGATCAATAACATTGAAGACTGATTATTTACCACAAAAGACAAAAAATATTGAAGACTGTCATAAAAACACAGAATGAGTCCAAATATCAATGGTATGTTCGTTGAAAAAACCAAAGTTACAAAGAATGGGAAAAGTATCTCTTACCATCCTCCATCAGAGGATATGTAAGCTTTAGTTATGATTAGGTTATAACTTCAAGAAGTATTCCGTGTTTGCTAGCACTGTCCACCTGCGTCATAGTTTGTGATAAGGATAATATTTTGGGCTTGGGCCGCCAGTATCAAAGAGCTCAATGAACCCAGGAAGCCATTGCTTGCGTACTTAGCACCCGCAGCAGGTCCACACCAAGAGCAGAGTGGACCAAGCTCAAAGGAAAAGGCCCGACGGTACCAGTGGACCTGGATCCCAACACAACTCCGGTCTAGCCCAGCAATATATCACCCCAGGGAGGAAGCTCGGCCCAATGCCCATCTTAAAGCGTCTTCGTCATGCCACGTGTCCTGAGGACAAGGGGACCATTTCTAACACCCATAACAGACATGCACTCCCTGGTACTCGGCGTGTTGGTGCGCATAACCGTTCAGAAACGGCGGGAGCAGTGGCGTCGCATGACAGAGACTGTTGCAAGACAAAAGAGGGTCCACAGAATCAGCAAAAAAGAAGGAGGAGCCACAGGAAACCCTAGAGGGGTCGCATGTATAAATAGGACATGGTTGCCCGACTATTAAGGATCTTCTTCTCCCCTAGCTCTATCAAGCCTTCAATATATTTAAACATTGTAATGGCTCTAAGCCAGTTACACCATTGTAATCTCTACAAATTAAGCAATATACCCCAAGGAGCAAGAGACTCCCTTACAGTGGACGTAACCTAAGTCTCTCGACTAAGGTGAATCACTTACATTGTGCGTTCAGCTTTCCCTCACTGTTCCATTCATTTTACTGTTCCATATACTTACTCTGGGACTACTGGTTAACACATCGAACTTGGGCCCTTATTTCCGAGAACCCCATCAGTTTGAAACATATATGATCTACGATATACAACAAAGGGACTAAAACAGACCTATATATTCATATACGTTTGTAACAAGAAGGAAAAATGAAGCATTGTAAATTCTTGTGTTGATTATTTATAAATGTACATATAAATTATTCTCGTTGATATACTCAATAGATTTCTTTGATCCAATTTGTGTCCATTCAAAGAGAAGTTAATATTGTTGCTCACAAGTTGCTCCTCGTGTTTAATCTAACAGAGGTTGTTTTGACAGAAACTAAAATAGGTTTGGATAATGTACAGATATAGAAAGTGATGATGTACTCATCTTACATATCAATCCATATTGAAAAAGTTATTTTGTATAGGATGTATGAGATGAGATGGTAAATGAAACTCTAGTTATGAAAAGATAGAAGGTGGGTTTGTTATTAAAAGAGTGTGTATACATTGTGTGAACTTAGTTGAAATAGAGTGAGTATAGAAGGGGTGAACTTAGTTGTTTGATAATAAAAATTTTAATGGGGTGGGAATAACCCCCACCTTTCCACATAGAGTAGAGAAGATAAAAAAGAAATAAGTACCCGGGTGGGTTCATTCTTCTGATGAATTTCCAATATTCATCATCCATGTTCTGTGAAAAGCTTATAGTTGTCTTTGAAATCAGAGGTTAGAAACACCAACATTCAATAAGATAACATACCCAGCAAAACTAACAAAATCCACCAAATCTGAGAAAATTAAAGGAAAAAACATTAACTAGAGCAACAACACTACTGACAAACAATGAACATGAATTAAGACCCGTAATTACTAGAAACTCGACAAACATGACTCTAAACCAAAAACAATGACAACCCACAAACCCATGAATAGGGGGTGTCAACTTTGACCCGTTGATAAGAACTCGACACGAATAATTATAAAATTGATACGATTATTAAATACGCAAAATAAATAGTGTAGACTATTGTTTAATATTTAGAACATATTAAATAGATTTTTTTTTCGTAGGTTTTTACACGAACACGACAACACGAATAGCACGACATGTGGGTCACACGAACACGACACGTTTGACACCCTACCCATGAACACCCATAACCCAATTACACAAAACCAACACAAAGGAAAATATTAACCTCTCAAATGACCACTTTTCAGATATACCCAGGAACCCAAAAACAAGAACAAACCAAAATCAAATGCAGAAAAGCTAACAAAGAGGAAAAAAGGCACATACCCGTTGTGGTTCTTGAGGATTCGTGATCTGGGTCCCGAAAGTTTTCTCAACAGTCTAGACACAAGTAGGGGTGTCTATGCCCCGAGTTAGCCCATAGTCCTGTTATTCGGCCCAAAAAAATAGACCCGAAACTCGTGGATTCGTCCGAACCCGAGTCCAATATACTTAAAAAAAGAGTTTGAGTTTACCCCCAAATCTATTACCCATCCCAAAGCCCAGCCCAATAACCCGTTAGAAAAAACTCGTTAAAATTCGGCCCAAGAGCCTGCACGCCTTCCCACTCTTCATTTAAAAAAAAATATACTTTTAGACCATTAAATTTAAAACTTTGAAATAAATCTCTCAATGTTGGAATTTGAAGTTTTAAAAATTTAGATACTATAAATAATGTATTATTTTCTTTTCTATGTATTAAGCATGCAAGTTTTAAAAGGTAGAGTAATGCAAATGATAGATAAGTGAGTAGGTGTCAACCTAATTGAGATGTATTCATTCTATTAGATGTAGTTCATCCCCTAATCAAAAATAAAATTATTCATTATTTTATTTTTATCCATTTTGACTCTACTTTTGATTCAAAAATATAATTTACCCAAATATTAGTTACAAAAATATTTATTATTTTTTAAATGAAGTTGTATATAAAAAAGTCTGAGAGCAAGCTCGCCTAGCAAGCTTGCCCAAAAAGCTTGTAGCCTACCTCTACCCGAAGCCCGGCTCAGCCCGCCCGATAACTTACTTGGGTAAGAACTTGGGCCTACATTACCCAAGGTCAGCCTAAAAAAAAATTTGCCGGCCTAGCCCGGCACGGCCCATGGACACCCCTAGACACAAGGCAACTAATGCTGAAAAATAACAGGGTGGAGCTATTCCACCTCTTCAATGGCTTTTTCTGCCCCATTTAATTTTCTTACTTTAAACTATTAAATTCACTTTATCTATACTCATCCTATTAGTTATTAAGTTCACCTCAATTATACTTATTCATTTAAACTATTAAATATATGTCAAAGACACCGAAAGAAAATAATAATTAAAGCAAAATTTCAATGTTCATTGGTGATCTATATTATTTCGAGATGTTTTAATATATTTTCATCAATGTGTTTGTAATATTTTGAGATGTTTTGGTATATTTTGACTAATATTTGAAAAATAATTATTAAATTTTTTTATTAATTTTTATTCTGCTTTTGAAATATTTCCGTACCGAAATAATACACTAAAATGAAATTTTGATCATTGCCTATATAGTAGGTTGAAATAAAATTGAATGAATTTAATTTTTAATTAGTGAATATAAATGGGGTGGTGTTCAAAAAAAATATATATAAATGGGGTGGATTTAGTAACTTATTAATAGTTTGAAGTAAGAGAATTAAATGAGAGTGAGAAAGAAGATTTATCGGGTGGGAGATTAATACATGTCGATGAAACAACAACAATCAATTTGCTCTTTCAGTATACTGACATACAAGTTTAATTCTATATAATAACACAAGTGGTTGTCTTGGGACAATTTCTCTCTTAACTGTGCACCCATGCCTTCTGAATGCACATCCACATGCCTAGCCAGGCACAATGTACAATCCAAGTAGCTGTTGAAGTTTGAATTCTTTGTTTGTTTTATCAAACACCAAACACATATTGTGATCGACACTTATTTTGGTAGACGTCTATCTTTCATTTCAAAACTTACCTGATCTTCAGTTTCTTACAAAATTAAAAGTTGTCATTGTCATGACAATTTCATGTGCTTTGAGAGCCATACACTAAGATTGAGAAAAAAAAAATTTCTATCTTTCCTGAGTGAGACTTAGTAGGATTGATAACTTGAGATGACCTAGCTTACTAGTGTCTTCTTATACGTACATCACAATGTTTCTGGTTTGCACAACAGGTATTCAGCTTAAAAGCTTGAATGGTTCTATTCCAACTCATGAATGACATTTCACACAATATAAGAAAACAACCAGACATCAAGAAGTATATACTTGCAATGAAACATGAAATAACACAACCACAACATTTTAGCTAGAGAGAATGAAGCATTTAGAATGCCTAAAACTCCAATCCAGTCCCATAAAATTTCTCTTGGCTGATCTTATCTAATCGATCCACCATTTCAGCAGTTAGATAATTCTTCCAATCACCAACCTCACCACGCCTAAAGAATGTGTTGTTTTGCACATTGAGCACGTGAGAAGAAATGCTTCCTATCTTATTCACCTCCAAATTCCTCAAATTATCCAAGCTGCAAAGCTTTAGGATTTTATCCACTTGTCCTTCTGTCTCTTCCTCTAGAGCAAATGGGCATCCCAAAAACTCGGCCAATCTTCGTATATGATAGGCAGGTTGTTTTTTCATCTCCTCGTACTTCAAAAAAAGTATCCTATGAGGGTTTTTGAGGCTTTCTTTCCAATAACCCAAAACATGATCCCAAGAAGATCCATATGGAACAACCTCCCCTTTACAAAACAGATCAATGAACTCTTCTAGAGGAGTGTTTCCTTGGTTCTTGTTCATGAAGTGCCAAAACGACACACACACATCCTTGGGATCCCTACATATATAAACAAGCTTGCATGCTGAAATTTGCATCAATTTTGGCAGCCATTCAAATGGCAAATGAGTTGAAAGGAGCCTTGGAGGGGCTAAAGAGGTCAAATCAACGACTTGTTCTTTTTCAGTATAGATCTTCATTTCCAATAAAGGCATAAGAGAGTGAGGATTACTAGTGTGTAAAGGGTGTTGTTTGGTGTCAGGGTAAAGCTTTCGGTTCAGTATGCAGAAAGTTAGCGCCTTCAACCACGTTGTGCCTGATTTCGGACTTGTTGCTAGAAGGATATCAGTATCCTGAGCTTCAAAGTTTTGGAGACCTGGAAATAGAGCTTGAATCTTCTCGGATGTATTGTTAGCGGAAGTTTCCCCGGGGTTCAGTTCATCTTCTTCCAAATGCTTGGGAGGAGAAAGAGGAGGTTGAGATGTTGCCATGGAGGGATAGATATAGCTAGCTGACTAGGTTTGGAGTTTTATCTTGTCTACCATGTTCATGAATAAATTGTAAGGGATTATATAGGCCTCATTACCACTGCCAACAATTATCATGACAGCAGCAATCTACCTGTACTCACTATTATAGTATTCATGGTGACTTTAATCTATGACATAATTGGCCACTTTAATTAATTGGTTAAAACCACCACCACCACCACAACCACCACAACCACCAGCTAGGTTCCTCATAGGTACCACCATTCCATGGTTTCAACTGTTGAAGATACAAATAGTTGTAGCCGGCACTGGCCGGCTTAATGATTAATAGTTTGAGACAAATTGAGATAGCGTCGTTTATCGAAGGAAGCTTTATTTTAACACGAAACGATTTCAACTACTTTTTATCTTAAAATTTAAAATTCGTTCTACTTTATTATATAAATATTATTCCAACCACTCTTTTTTCTATTCATGTAGCAACAAACACGAGTTGTGATATATGTAATGACATGACTAAAAAAAGGAATAGTTTAAAGTTTTAACTCTTTCCTTCTGACCCACAAAACAAATGGCAATAAAGCATATAAAATTATTTTGGTGAACTGCTACTTTCATTTTAAATTCAATTACCGACTACAGTAAAACTATACACCGAAACAAAATTTTAATTCTTGATTTCTGCATTAACACATTTGAGTTAGATTATAATACCACATCTCTTGGTGATATTAAAATACTTCTATAATACAGGTCTATTGTACAAAAAATATATAATAAATATACAATTAGGATACGTTTTTTAAATTAATACGGAATCTTAAAACTATCATTATTTTCTAACAAATTACAATTACCCGACCACTTCTGCACTTTTAATCCAAAAGATAAACATTGAAGCAACGTTTAGCTTGGTTTTCTGTACATAAAATAGTTATTATATGATATAGATGGGTAGTTATTTAATTGTGTGTGACTCAATTGTTCACTTGTCATGTCGTGTTCGTGTTCGTGTCATGTTAATGGATCATGGTATATTTTGACTCTCTTAATTACTGTTATGAACAAAAGCCACAAACAAAATAATAACGTAACAAGATAGAAAAATAGAATACAAATATTTACGTGGTTCGACTCAACAAGTAAGTCTATGTCCACGAATGAAACACAGCCGCAAAATTTCACTATTGAAAGGTTGGAGATTACAAAGGTCGTTCTCGATAAACAAGAGCAACAAAAGAGAACGTCACAACTCTATCACACTATTATAATAAATAAATAGTGCCCAAAAAATCCTCTCTCCACCAAGATTAATTTTCTCGGAGAGGACACGAAACAAGATAAAGTGAAATCCCAATTTTATCACCTTTGGTGTCGTTTTACCGAGTTGTTGAAGAAGATCAAATTCAGCACCTTGATAATGCTACTGGCAAAAGACAAATCCCATCCAACTTGGGTATTACATCTTCAAAGAAAAAACAACTATTAAAAGTCTATCATGCGTACGACTTTTCCAACTTATTCCAAGTGGTCTTAACTTAGTATTTTAAGCCAATAATCTTCTAAGTGAAGAAGATCTCCAAGAGTTTGTGTATAGGCCAAATTCAAATTAATACTCCATGTAATATTTGAAATACAAGTAATTTATTAACAATTACAGGGAAATTATCATTTTTGAAGGTGAGATTATAATCATTTGATGTTAAAGTTACGTTATTATTAATAGAAGTACGGTTACAATCATTTATACTAAGAGGTTTTGTGTTAGTAAAGATTGATTTTCACATCCTCCTATGATGTGGGCATCTCTTCGTTCTTTCAACTATTGATGCATTATTAACAACGATTGATTATTCACTACAAGAAATTGGTCTTTTAGCCGTGAAAATTATTGCGGTTAAATGCATAAAAATTGTCACCATATACTCTAGTGACAATATTTTTATTGTCACTAGGCCACTGCAATATGTGTGTGACTAAATCATTTAGCTATGACATTTAATTGTTGCCACTAAAAGTAAATTTTTTAGTCGCACCATGAAAAATGCCACTAAATGTGAAATTTTTAGCCGTCATAATTATTGTAACAAGTAAACTAAATTTTGCCACTAAAATATACTATATCACCACTAAAAGTCCGATTAAAACTTGACTTTTAGTGACAACAATTAATTGCGGCTAAAAGTATACATTTTACCCACAATTAAAATCACCACTAAAATTTGAAACATGATTTTTTGACAACTTATTGTCGTTACTAATTAATACATTAAAATGAACAAAGAAACCTATCGCATATTTGAAAGAATTTATTTTTCAATATTTTCAAATTTCACGTATTACAAGAATCAGATTTTACAAGAATCAAAACAATGAAAAGCCTAAAATTCAAGGCTTTAATCACTCCAAAAAAAACCAATCAATCTGTACAGTCTTCAATCCCTCAGTCCAGAGACATGAAGAGACAGTATAACAGCCTTCTTCCTTAAAACTTTGGTACCCTGCTGATCTAGTTGCTACAGCTTCCTGGCTTGGTCATAAATTGCTTTCTAAAAATTCTAATCAATCTCAACATTCTCACCACAGGGCCTTCATTCCTTACAAGCTGAAAACCAACAAAATCAGCTAACTTCTTCCAGACTAACTCAGCAATTTCACAATCAATAAAAACATGACCCACAGACTCCACATCTCTGCAACACAATGAACACCTACTAGTTTGTCCCAAATACAAGCCATGAAAGTAGTTGAGCATATTTAACCAATCCCAGAACTTTCAATGAGGGGTTTGCCTCCAAAAAGGCTAAAACGGCCTTGTTTCAAGCAAAACTACACTGGGGTGTGTTTCACAGCAACTTCAGGGCAATGAATAAAAAGTATTTAGCAGCACATTTGAAACATCTAGCAACTAGGGATCTACAAAAACAGACTGAGGCCACTAAATAAACTTTCTTCTACATAAAAAAATTTCTTTCATCTAAAAAACTGAATACTGAACTAATAAGATAAAACTTCAATACCTCCTCTGCATACTGGTTATTAGATCTTTCGTCTTTAGTCTTCGGAGGCGAGCCTTCCAAAGCTGTTTTCAGAGCTTCAACTGGTTTGTACCTAACATAAATTACCCAACATTAATAGAAATTCATTGAAGAAAATCAAGAGAAGACATATTGGAGATGATTCAAATATATATCAAGACTACATAACTAGTTTACTCAATGTAAAAATATTGGAGATGATTACTAACCCATGAAATACCCATGTAATGTAATCTTTAACTATACCATGATAATACAAATGAGTTTCCACATCATCATGAGGATGAAAATAAACGTTGTTGCATTTAACACACGGAAAACGTATTATTTTCCCAGGTTCAGTGTGGGCAAAAACGAACTCCATGAATTGTTTAACTCCTTCACGGTATTTAGGGCGTCGTCTATCCCTAATCCCCATCCAAGACTTATCCATGTGTCCCTACCCTATCCCGAAGAATAAGAGGAATCCCTGTAGTAAATTAACAAAATTGAACAAAGAACCACATAAGGGCCTCCTCACTATGACATTGTAATATGTTGTTCGTATTTGAAGTTTTTAGTTGTAATTAAGCATGTATCACTGAGACTAAAAATAAAAAAGGAAACCAATTCTTCATATTACACAGGTAGTGAAATAAGACAATTTTTGTGGTAAAGGTTCTAAAAGAAAGTTGAAGTACTATCAGGCTATTACCACTGCGATAATCTCTTCCAATAATTGCTAAGACAAAACTTGGTTTGTGTTTGTCTTCCAATAACTGCGATAATCTCTTCCAATAACTCTCAGTACTATCAGGCTTGTGTTTTGTATGTTACAAATCGATGTCTCAAAAATCCAACCCAATCTTTTGGTTTAGAATGGCTAGTTAGTATTGATCACTTTCTTTATAGGATCAAATAAAATATTGAAGCGAATAAACAGACAATATCTAAAGGATAAAAAAAAACTATTAAATGTTTCCTCAACCTCATATTTGCTTAGTAACTTATCAATTTCAATTCCAAGTGTGAAGTGTTCTCTGATTTTATCACTATTTTCCAGCTACCAAGTCATCTCTGTAATCTTAAAATGTGAAGAATTTAGATAATCAATAACAAAACTCAAGCACATACAAATATCATTTAACTAACTCAAATAATCAGAATCACTAGTCATTTAAGAACTACGATAATCAATAACAAAACTCAAGCACATTCGATCATTGTTCAATCAAAATAAATAATCGCAATCACTAATCATTGAGTCAAGATCTCACCTGTATCTCTGATGGATTGGAACAAATCTCTAGAGAACGTTGACTCAAAGCAAATCACAACTTCAATTATGCTTTGAATTTACGAAGCAAATCTTGTGATTTGAAGAAGCTCTTGAACGATCCGACAAGATTTGACTCTTCCAAATCTATTTTCAGTCACAACATTGTTGTGTATACAGTAACAGAGATTAAGGCTCAAACGGATCTCCAGAGAAAAATCGACTGGAAGACGAAGATCAGTGCCCTAGCGGATGGATTAGGAGAGATTATCCATGGCAGATTAGTAGTCGTCCATGGCAGATTGGTCCAGTCTAGATAGAGAGAGAGAGAGAGAGAGAGAGAGAGAGAGCTTGCTGAGATCCGTTTACAAGTGACCGAGTGAGAGGTGGGCAAATATCTTTTGTATTTCTCTTTTTACTGACTAATTAAAAAAAATTAGTCACTTATACCGAGGAAGATGGGCACTTATTCACTAAAATTGATAAACATTGGCAAAAAAAAAATTTGACTGAAAATAAGGCATATTAGTGACTAAATGTAAATTATTGTCACTAAATATTTTGAATTAGTGGTGAGTTAGTAATATATTTTTGCTATAACATTCAAATTGTCACTAATTAGATTTATTATCATATTTTCAGTGACAATAATACTTTTTCACCACTAATTATATATCTTTAGTGGTGATAAATAATTAGGGCAACTAAATAATTTCAATATCATACTTTCAATGGCAATAATAATTTTTCTCCACTAAACATATTCATTCAGTGACAATATTTATAACTATAATCTAAATCTAGCGGTTAAAAGTGATTTTTTTGTAGTGATTCTATGTGACTAATGACTTAACTACCATAATAGCAACTACCTACCTCTCACAATTATAGTATTCAACTATGTATTTTAGAAAAATATCATGATAGCAACTACCTAGTAAGTTTTTGATCGACCAAGTCCATCTATTTCACATTAATGTTGTCAAGATCTATATCACATTAATGTTGTGATGGGTATGAATCATGTACAAAAAGCCTCTACACGAAAATCTAAGACACCATAGTCGTTTGAAAATATTTATTTCATATAATTAAGGGAGAATTACATACAGACCCCCTGAGATTTGTCACTTAATCACTTAGACCCCCTGACATTTAAAATATTACACATAGACCCCTGAAGTTTGTACGCGCGTAACACTTAGACCCCTGTTATAAATATATTTGTTAATAAATTATACTTAGACCCCCTGAAGTTTTGAAGTATGTAATACTTAGACCCCTTAAGTTTAAAATATTATACTTAGACAAAAAATACTCTAATCAAAGATAGAATATCAAATATTTTAAATTTTACAACCAAAATTCAAGTTCTATTGTATTATTTATTGAAATAAAATTAAAATTAAAAATTTAATTTTTTTCTTAAAAAATCGTAATTAATATAAAATTATACTATCTATGGAATAAAACTAAAAAATCAAATAAGGGGTCTAAGTCATTTATAATAGAACATATTTTACATCCAAAATTCATGTTCTATTATATCATTTATTGAAATAAAATCAAAAATAAAAGTCTAATTTTTTTTAAAAAAAATCATAGTTAATATATAATTATACTATCTATTAGAATAAAACTAAAAAATTAAACAATGAGTCAAATTGTAATGAACACAATATCTTTTAGCTTTAATTGGGGTAGTTTGGTATTTTAATTTGGTCATTTAAACAATATAATTGTATACTAATTACGATTTTTTAAGAAAAAATTTGAATTTTTATTTTTGATTCTATTTCAATAAATGATACAATAGAACATGAATTTTGGTTGTAAAATTTAAAATATTTGATATTTTATCTTTAATTGGAGTATTTTTGGTTTAAGTATAATATTTTAAACTTAAGGGATCTAAGTATTATATACCTACAAACTTCAGGGAGGTCTAAGTGTAATTTATTAACGGATATATTTATAGCAGGGGTCTAAGTGTTATGCGCGCACAAACCTCAGAGGATCTGTGTGTAATATTTTAAATGTCAGAGGGTCTGAATGATTAAATGACAAACCTCATGAGGTCTAGGTGTAATTCTCCCTATAATTAATTGACTTATCATACAAAAGAGGAAAACAAACCAGACATCAAGAGCTACATGCTCCACAATTAAATGAGAAAGAAAGCAACAACATTTTATTTTGGCGACCGATCGGTGCACCTAGAATATTAATTTTTCTTTCATATATATATATATATACTAGTTATTTTCCGTGCCTGAAGATACGGAATAATAAAAAAAATTAAACATATTTGTATTCACACCAAAAATCAAATCGCAAACATAGAGGAGAGATAAAGAAATTTAAGTATCGATTGTAGTGAGGGTGAGTGGTGGTGGGCGACAATGATGATGGTGGGAGACGGTGATGGTTGTGGTGGGTAAGACGATGATCGTGGTGGTGGTAGCAGTCGTGGGTGGGAATGGTGATGGTGATGGTGGGTTTTGAGTGACGATGATGGTAGTGACGGTGGTGGTGGTGGCGACGGCAACGGTGGAGGCGGCGGCGGCGGCGGCAACGGCAGTGGTGGAGGTGATAGTGGCGGCGATGGGGGGGAGGGGGTGGTGGAGGTGGTGGGGGTGATGGAGGTGGTGGTGGTGATGGTGGTGGTGGCGGCGGCAGAGGTGGTGGTGGTAGAGGTAGTGGTGGGACGTTTTCAAACACTATTTTTTTTAGAAGTACTTATGAAAAATAATTTTTAGAAGTACTTTTAAAAAATTACTCCAAACACACTCTTAGGGATCTATTTTTCCTATTAAATATAGAGTGTTAATATTAGTCGTTAGATTAACTTTAAAGTAAAATTTAAAGCGATCTCAACCGCGAATAACAAAAGTCATTTTGTTTATCTTTTGAGATTTGAATTGTAAGCTACTTTATTATATAGATATTATTTCTTCTATGCTTGGTTTTATTTCTAAAATAAAAATTGTTTTCTTTTTAAAAAGCTTAGAAAACTGGCTTCTGTTTTTTTTTTTTTTATCCAAGTGGTCATTCCTTATAATATAAAACAGGACAGATTTCAATAAGTTTATCCGACGGTCTCAAATAGATTCGTCCAACAGCCACCAACATCCCTCTCAAAACTATTCACATTGAATTTTTCTCCCCTAAAATCAATCACTTCTCATTTACGTTGCATCATACTTTCAGGGACGGGTTACCCCTCGTATAATTAAAGTGTCACACCCCCACCCCAGATCACATAGGGTAGGCGGCAGACCGCCCACCGAGGCCTTAACCAACCAATCATGTGCATAATAAATGCAAAATATAGCAGAAGACAAATAATGAAGAGATTCAATTCATCGACCTAATGAATACCATAGGAATAAACTAAACATCACCAACATCATTATTAAACTCATGTAAAACAATAATTAACCATAAAGTTCACTACTTTAAGTATAAGCAACATTATTCTCAAAACAATTAAATATTTGTCTCAAAATTATAAAAAAAATTTATTCCTGAAGACCTACATTAAAATAAATCTTCAAGTCTTCTAATCCCTTGTATATCAGCAGACTTACTCCTCACCCTGATTCTATCCTGAAAAATGTTATATGTTTGGGTGAGCACAATGGCCCGTGAATAGCAACCACATCTAATGATGTGTGAAAATAAATTCCACAGTTATATACAAAAATAAATTTTGATACATACATAAGTACAACAAATTGTACCCCAACCCCTCCCACATAATCATTTAAAACAAAATACTCTCATAATCACAAAATAACTTTATAAATGAAAAGACATTTATAACCCAAAACTCCACACATTTTCACAAATAAACAAAATGCTCTCATGACACTAAACTTGCATCACCAACTACCTATTTTTTGCCTCGTGCAATAAAATATCAAGAAAAAAAAAAAAGAACACACGAAGGATTTTATACAATAGAGAAACTGGGGAAAGGTGGGTCTACACACATACAAAGGGGGAGAGAGAGAGAGGCATCATTTAAAGATTTTGCATAGGGCCCCGAGGCGGCCTGGTTCATGTCCTCTTGTCTCATCCTTGTGTGATCAAATGCCGATTCGAGGGGATGTGAGAACCAACGATGTCGTTCTTTACACCATGAAGTCCAAACCGAAGTGCATCATTTTTTTGTTACGTTTTGGATTCAGGGACGGAGGTAGCTGTGGGCCAGGAGGGGCACTTGCCCACCCTGGGAAAAAAAAAATTATTAAATACAAGTATTTTTTTTATTTTTTGGTCTTAGTACTCAGCACAGCTTTGCAGCTGTGCCCACCCAAGAAAAAAAAAGTGAAAATTGGAAGTGAGTCCCCCTAGATGTACTTGTTTGGAGATGAGTCCGGCAAGGAAACTTATAAGGGGCTAAGTCCATGTTTAAAATTATATGTAATGACTTAAGTCCACTTTTTTTTTTTATCTCAAAAATACCCTTCCTTGAAAGGAAGTTAAATTAATTTCCTATTTTGGAAATTGTTATCCCTTAATTCAAGGTCAATTAAAATATGTCAATAAAATCTCCATCATAAATTTAAAATTCAAATTCAAAGATCTCTCTCTCTCTCTCTCTCTCTCTCTCTATATATATATATATATATATATATATATATAAAATCTCCATCATAAATTTAAAATTCAAATTCAAAACTCTCTCTCTTTCTCTCTCTCTCTCTCTATATATATATATATCAAATTCAAAACTCTCTCTCTCTCTCTCTCTCTCTCTCTCTCTATATATATATATATATATATATAAAATCTCCATCATAAATTTAAAATTCAAATTCAAAGCTCTCTCTCTTTCTCTCTATATATATATATATCAAATTCAAAACTCTCTCTCTCCCTCTCTCTCTCTCTCTATATATATATATATATCAAATTCATGTTACTATTTTTTTTATTATGTTACTGTTCATGTTACTACTTTTGTTGAGTATGTTACTGTTCATGTTCCTATTATTTTGAGCATGTTACTGTTTTTGTTGAGCATGTTACTACTATTATTTTACTAAATATTAATATTCAATGTTACTATTTGTTTTGTTTTTAAATATTACTATTTTTTGTATTTGAATGGTACTATTTTTTGCGTTTGAATTTGAGAGAAATAATTATTGTTAAGTATGTTACAATTTTTGTTGAACATGTTACTGTTGTTATTTTTTAAAAATATTAATATTGAATGTTTCAATTTTTTTTTTTAATGTTTAAATGTTACTATTTTTTTGTGTTTAAATGTATTATTTTTTGTATCCAAATCATAACTTTTTTTGTATTTGAATGTTACTATTTTTTATTTTTAATGTTACTATATATATATATATATATATATATATATATATATATATATATATATGCACCTAACCTATATATGGATATAGATAGATAAGAGAGAGGCAAAATTTTAATGTTAGTCAAACTCTTAACCTATATATGGATATAGATAGATATGAGAGAGAAAAGATTTTAATGTTAGTCAAACTCCTAAGATTTAGGAGTTTTTAATTTTTAGTTTTATTTCATTTCTAAAGGGAAGGGATAATATGGTAAAATTGACAAAAAACGGACTTCATAACAAATAAGTTTCCTTGACGGACTTAAGTCCAAACAAGTCCATATAGGGGGACCGGCCTCCAAATTTCCCAAAAAAAAAAAGAGTTTGGCCCATAAAAAAATCAACTGTGCCCACCGGCCCTGCCCAATACATAAATAATTAAGGTTGGCCCACCCATATAAACCCTTCCTCTTATCTCCTCTCTCTCTCTCTCTCTCTCTCTCTCAACAACAGCCTTTCTTTATTCCTCTCCCCTTTTACCCTATAAGCAATATTATTGGAACATAATTTTGGGATATAATGAGTTGTCACTAATAGATTGATATTGGTGACAACTCATTATGTCCCAAAATTATGTCGTATATCATTAGTGTTTATCGTAGACTTCTTCTGCCATGGCCCATGAATGTATTGAACCCTATCACCAGCTTTTCCCAGACAGAGAACCCACTCCCACCCACGCACAACACACGAACACACACACAGAGGACATAGTTACACTACACAGCCCACAACACGCATATGACATATTTTTTGATTTTTTATGCATTTAACCCTAATTGGATTATTTGTGCATTTTGTCCTACTTAATCTATTTTTTGTGCATTTTAATCCTAATTATTTTCTTAATTTGTGATAGTTTAGGTATTATATAAGATTTAAAAAATGTATGCGTGTTTTACTTTAATTCTTAGGAAGCCAAAAATTAAAACTTGTAGTTAATGCCCACCCACATATAAAATCCTAGCTCCGCCCCTTGTTTTGGATGATTTATAAAATTTAAAAAATACTTGTTAAATAAGTTTTTTTTAAAAATACTTATATCGTTAAGTTAAAAATGTGTGATGATGACAGAATGGGTAATAAAAATACAGTAATTATCCCATTTCTTACGGTTCACGCCAGCACAAGGCCTGTATGTCAATTTTTTCAAGGGTTTTTTAGGTGTGTGTACAATTTTTTAGACTTATTTAGGCAAAAGTGTATGGATAAGTTGTTTATTCCATTAAGTACAATTTTTATAAAACTTTTTGTGTTTAGGTACAAAATTCAAATGAATTAAAATCATTTTTACCTAAACACCCTTCCTTAATTTATACATTCTTAATTGGCAGTTATATATCTAATCAAATATGTAAAGATTTCATTAGATTCTTTCACTATCTCTCCCCTATTTTCTCTCCATCTCTCTCTCTCTTTCCCCTTTACTTTCCCTATCTCTCCCCTATTTTCTCTCTGTATCTATCATTGATAATTTATTTTATTTTCAAATATGTAAATATTTGATTTATTTTTTCATCTCTCTCCCCTATTTTCTCTCTCTCCCCTTATTTTGTATAACCATTTCGCTCTCTCCCTATTTTCTCTCTTTATTTATATCAACATTACAACAATATAATTACACTAATCAGTTACACCAATCAGTTACAATTGTCTTATAATACACCAAACAGTTATTCATGCATTCTAATAAACCAAACAGTTACACCAAACAATTACACAAATTTATAATATCAACTCAATTTGTCATTCAGTTGTTTACATAAACTTAATAGTTGCACTATTTAGTATCGCGACATCGTTACACCAATCATATATATCAAATTTAGTATAATGATAAAGTCTTTTGTGTAATGATAAACCCAATTTGGTGTATATAATTGATGTAACCATGTCATGATACTAAATGATGTAACTCTTTGATTTATGTAAATAACAAAATGACAAATTGAGTTGGTGTTGTAATTTCGTATAATTGTTTAGTATAACTGTTTAGTTTATTAGAACACACGAGTAACTGTTTAGTGTATTATAGGGTAATTGTAACTAATTGGTGTAACTGATTAGTATAATTGTGTTGTGTAACATTGATATAAGGAGAGAGAAAAAGGGAGAGAATAAGGAAATAAGGGGAGAAGGAGTGAGAGAGAGAGAGAAAATAAGGGGAGAGAGAGATGAAAAAATTAAATCAAATATTTACATATTTAAAAATAATTTATCAATATGAGAGAGAGAGAGAAATAGATAGAGAGAAAATAAGAAAGAAAGAGTGAAAGAGTAATGAAGAGAGAGGAGAGAGAGTAATGGAGTAATAAATACCCTTTTAGTCTTTTTTCAAAAAAATGCACTTAGGGCAAAATAAGTTTTTTTTAATGTAGTTTAGCTCAAATAAGTCTAAATTTTTGTACCGACTTCTAAATGACCCTTTTTTCAAAATATATTGGGCTTGGAATCTGAACACAGGACACTATTGATCAGCCCACATCCAGCATCCGGGCTACATTTTCAGTGGTTAGTCTGGGCCCATGGCTACCCTTACACCAAGTTCAGGTCATCCACACTTGAAGGCTGGTAACCAACATATATGCATTTTCATATCTATAATATAAAACAGAGCGGCTCAAATCTCAAGGCTTCAACATCCAACGGCCTCAAATCAATTTAGGCTTCAACATCCAACGGTCTAAAATCATTTGGGGCTTCAACATCCGACAGCTCACAATACATCTCATTCAAATTCAACTTAACCCAACCCAACCATCACATCTAACCCAATCCAACTCAAATTCAAAAATCCATATATTTTTCTCTTAAAACCATCTCATTCATTCTAACCCAACCCAACCCAACCATCACATTCAACCCCAATCCAACCCAACGGCTCTTCCCCCTCTCTTCTCTCTCATGTCCTCTCTCTCATCTCAGTCTCTTCGCTGTCAGAGAGCAGGCGGCGAGAGACAGCGATCACTTTCCCCATGGCACGGTCACTTCCCCCTCCCTTCCTCTCTCTTCCCCCATCCCCTGTCCCTCCCCCTAATTTTCTCCCCAAACACACAGACACTCGGTCTCTCTCTCTCCCCATCGCCAAAGCTAGAGGCAGAGCCACCATAGCCACCGCGCCAGAGCTAGAGAAACCGCGCCACATCGCCCTCTTCTCCCAGGTATCCCTCTTCTCTTCTTCTTCTCTCCCTCCACACACACGCAGATAGCACCCCCCAGCCTCCCACTCATGTGAATCCCAACCGCACACACACACACAACACAACACGTAAAACACCCATACCCACACAGAACACTCACGCCCATAACACACCCGCACCCCTCTCCACTGTAAACCTACTCCACCTGCGTCGTCATCTTCCTTGGCGACCACCACAGACCCACCCCCCTTCATAAAACCCACACCACCGCATAATGGGCCACCAAGTGTTTGATTAAATTCCTAAGAGAAGTTTGTGCAAATATTTGACTTTTTTCAGTTTGTGTTGATGCCTAAGAGACACACACACTCTCTCTCTCTCTCTTTCTCTTCCCCCTTCGTTCCTTACCTGCGGTTTCAATGCTCGAAGGTAATAGAGCTCATCTCCATTGCGTTGATATGAAGCTCCCGATTCTTTTATTCAATCCTTTACATATGCATTTGTATTAATGTATACATAAATCGGCAACCTAGCTGTTGTTCTCTGTTTAATTCTGCGTTACGGGGAACCCCTAGACAGAATAAACAAGGTCCAGCCGAGTCTTGCATTCTCTATCTTTGAGTTTTATGTCTTCTGAATTTGGTAAATTGTGGATGAGGTGCTTCTGAATTATTACAAAATTATGGGTGATTAATGGGTGCTTCTGAGTTGTTTCTATTGATTGGGTGTAAATTTGATTGAGACAACTTTGATACAAATTTTTTCTTAGTTCTTGCTTGCTTGTCCCTTTTTTGTTTTTCTTAACGAACTTGGTGAACTTTTGGTAAATTAATTGTTCATAATTGGGTTCTGTTATTTCACTCACTCTCCATCCTGAATTTCTTATGCCTTTAGGTTATAATTATTGCAGTGAAAAGAAGCTCTGTAGAATTGAATAGTCACGATTCCTTTTTTTTTTTAATTGAATATTTGGTGATAGATGATCATCCAGCTTGCAGCTATTAAGAAGTGTTTCATGGTTTTTGGGTTTTCGAATTTTTAAGTGGAAGATGTTATGTTGCCCATAGTTTTCTTCATTTGCTAACGAGGACCAAGGAAAAGGAAAGGTTTATTGTGATTAGGTGTTTTCCTATGAAATTCTTGTGTTTTTCAAATTATTTAAGGCCTAATCTGTTATTTACTTGAGCAAAAAATAGGACCCTGAGATGGTATAGTAATGTGCACCAAAAGCGATGCACACACCAGTAGTTGCATCATTGATTGGTTTCTTTTATTATATGCTATTGTCTAGCAGGTTAATTTCCTGGGTGAAATTCATTATTTTCATTCAATAATCATATACCCAGTTGTTCAGGTTATCAAAATTTTGGTTATAGGAATATCTTTTGTTACTTAGTTATTTTCTCCCTTTCTTTTTTCTTTTCTGTATGTTTTTTGGTTAAATGTTTCTATCACCAGTTGTCTAATGATAGACGGATGGCCATTGTCAGTGATGTGCTGAGATTATGTTTCAATTAAATTTTGTTGAGTTTTATTGAAATTGAGGTATTGTGTGGATTTGGAATTGCATTTCTTTTGCTTTAACTAGAGCTAATATCACAACAAGCAATTGGATTTGTATTGATTTTTTTTTTCAAACAAATCAACACTTTATTTCATAGCTCAAAAAGTGTTAAAATGAAAACAAAAGCTTACAACCCTGCTCTTTACAAAGAACCAAAATCAAAATTAAAAAAACAATGGTTCTTAAAAAGAATGAACGAATTTACATTTTTTGGCGCAGACAGTTCACCAAGCAACTGAGCAGCCTGCATCTTCCTTTGCCAATCAACAGACTACTAGCTCTCAAGGCAGGGAGACTCCTTTGATTGCTCCTAATTTTATTGATTGCTATTATTCTTTTGCTCGAAAGTTATATTTAAATGCACATACATTGGATTGGGAATATGTTATTCTAGAATTGAAATTAGAGTACAAAATTGAATTTAGTTTTTTAGTCAGTTGTTTAACTTTTTATACTTTTTATAAATTGAATGTAATTGGTAATCCTATTTTGTCTTTATATCATTTGTATGTTGTTAAGGAATTCATTTTTAATATATGATTTCGTTTTGATATGTCTATGGTGTGATTGTGCGTCCTGTTTGGTGGTTATGAATCGTGTATACATGTTTAACTTTTTTGGGATACTATTTTTAGAGGAAATTCTATCTAAACATTCCCGCCCATTCAACTATCGAGATTAGCTACTATTGTATTGCTTGAGAGTGGTTTTGTTTTCTAGCATATGTTGGCTATTTTTTATAAACTTAGTGGTGGTAATGTCTTGAGACATTTTTTTCCTTATTAATAATTATTTGGGTTTCTTGAAGATATTGTTGAGGTTAATTGCCAGACATGCAATGTAGTATCTATTTGTCCACCAATTTGTTTGATTTTCCATGCATTCATAAAACTACACCTTATTAAGACCTTTTGTTATTAGGTTTGCGTTAGGTACAATTTGCACCGAGTTTTGTAAGTAGGTTTGATTTTATGCAAGTTTTGCAATAGGTTCAATTTGTTGTGATTTTTGGGATTCATGATTGCATTTCTTTTGCTTCAATTGATTATTTGGTGCACAAACATTTGGAGCTTAATGGTTTCGTATCTTTTGGTTCCGAATAATTAGGCGAAGTTCTAATTATTATTTTTCACAAAATTCTAATCTATTCAAAGAGCAAATAAATGTTACTTTATCAGTTGTCTTAAGAGTTTCAACATCGCACTCACGTTTCTAGGTAAAGTTTGAATGGTTACTTAGCGAGTTTTCTATGTTTTGATTTTTGCCAACACTTTTTCTAAACTTTTTATTTTTTATTTCAGGTTTTGTTAAAGGTGTTGAACATCACAACAGTGAGCGCGAATATTTTCTCAATATTGGCTACAATATATTCCTATTGGTAATTACTTCAAGTAAATTTAGCTTTTTGATAGTCTATTCTTGCAAATTGATAATCATAGTACTAGCGATTACCCGTGCCTAAAGGCACTTTGCAATTTTAAAAAATTGAATATTGATCGAAAAAAACATAAAAAGTCAAGCAATGATTATATTGCACACATTAAACTTGATAAAACATTACCTACATAGAATTTCTTGAAACTATCCATCAAAAGTAAAAAAATTAAACTATTGACATAATTTAAGAATTTAAACTATAATAAAAATTTCCTTCATGGTTATTGATTTGATCTATTTATTTTCATTTGTTGTGGTGGTTATAGGTCTTACAGAACTTTTGGGTCCTAGAGGCATAAATAAATTTTCTATCTCTTCGGGTGTTTTGATGTCTATTTTTTGTGGATTTTATGTAGTTGTTTTTTTATGGTTACATGTCCAAAAAATCAGCTTATTTTCTAAGACTTGGATTAATTAGGTTGAGGATTATTGGTATAATGTCTTTGAAGCATATTTGAATGCTTCATAGATTAATAGCCAATGTTTATATTTCAACTTACTCTTGATTTTCTTTATATTTTATCATATTTGGTTCCCTCCGTTTGGAATCATGAAGCATAAGTCTCTCGAGAACTATTAAATCTGTTCACATAAGGGCATGGAATAAACAGGAATACACTGTGATGTATGAAAAATATTAAGTTTGAACTTATTACCTTAATTAATTTGTTTCCAAGCGTTTGTGAATATGCTGAAAACAATTGCTTTTCATATTGTCCTTTTGCAGAATAATTGATTGTGTCGAGTAAGTTGGCTACAATTGAAGGAGGAGGTATTTATTGTCCTTTATGCAGTGCTCCACATTTTTTGTCCTTTATGCAGTGCTCCACATTTTTTATCTCAATAGTTTGGTTGCTAAGGAGTTAATTGAATGAAGAAGAAACTAAAGTGGGAACATTTAGTCTCTTTTCATGTGCAATTTTGTATACATGACTTGTGATTAAGACATATTCTATTGATTTCTAGGATTTAATAGCATGTAGCGTACAGTGAAATCGTTGGATTCTTTCGTTTCCTTCCATCAATGGATAATGTGTACATATCCTTCATTCTATTGTTCTTATTTCTTTTGTTCTTCATAAATATTGTATCACATACATGTGGCACCGCAGCACCACATAAACCTTCTCTCCCCTCTCCCCTCTCCCAAACCTAACATTTCCATCTGTCATCTCCGCAAACCCTTACCCCTTTTGTTTTTCTCTCTCTCTCTCTCTCTCTCTCTCTCTCTCTCTCTCTCCCCTGTTGCTAACTCCCTCACCCAATTTTCCCCCCTTATGCTTCTCTTTCTCTCACACTGACACGCGTAACCCCTCGCACAAACACACACACATTACTTCTCTCTCTCATGCAATCACACAATTTAAACTCCAGTTGTTACTACTATTTGCTAAATGATGATTGGTTTTTTTTGGGTTTGCTCTGACATTTGAGGGGACTATTCCAAGTAGATCATGCGGAAGAAATCATAATTCGAGTTTTTTGCCTATGAAATCATTGTAGTTATCTTTTGAGTGATTGTTTTAATCACCTATATTATTGTAATTAGTGTTAGATTTTGCTACAATATTACTGATTGGAATTATGATTATGAGAATTTTTTGTGCTTCAATAGGGAATTTTTATGCTTGAGTGGATTTTGCTACATTATTTTTGTTATCTTGGTGGTTATGTTGTGTGGATGGTTGTGGGGTTATTTTTTACAGTGGTGGGATATAAAGAGTTGCAAGTGATATTTTTTTTTTTTTTTTGTTTTTCATATTTTTTTTAATTTGCTAGATTACTAATTTGAACTCGATTTTGTAAGTAGGTTTGATTTGAAGAGAATTTTGTTTCTTAAGATTATTTTCTAAATGATTAAAAACGTAATGAGTTCAACTAATCTTTAATGTTTGGTATGATATCATGGTTGTAGTTTCACTTATTGCAACTGTTGGATTGGATGATAATTAAATTGGTGAGAATGGAATGAGTGAAAATTGAATTAGTAGGGTTTATGACACTTTAAGCGAGTTTGTTTGGATTGGTGAGATTGGATTGGAAGAGTTTGTTTGGTATAGTTTATGAGAATTAATGTGGTTTGCAATGAATGAAATCTTATAATTTTCATGTGTGCGCGATGGCTTTAATTTTAATGATACACCCATGAAGCATTCTTTTTAAAATCATAAGCAAATATATGTATGTGCTTGATTTTTTTGATTTTAAGCAAATCATAAGCTAATTGTTGTACTTTGACTCGAGTTTGTTTGATAGGTTTACTTTGACGGTGGAATAAAGCTTTTCTTACTTAACAAAAGACATGAAATTTTTTTCAATGGGACTACTAAGAGGTTTTAGTCAAATGCGTATAGTTTTAAAATGCATGCTTCATGGATGTACGAAGTTTGGAGTGTTTTATGTGGAAGCAATTTAAAATGCATGCCTATAGTTTCAAAACACATGCTTAATTTTTTTTTTTTTTTTCCGAATGTATGATTCTTTGTGTTACGTAGAGCCTTTCAAAGTATGAATTAGCTTATGCTGTTGTTTGACGTAAGAAGTGTCCATTAGGACTAAAAAGGAAGATTTTATCAGTAGGTTTTGTGAACTTGGTATACCAATTGTGGTGGAATATATTATGTTTATCAAAACTGTACAATTTCTTTTTGTGCTTTCTGCAGTTGGTGACATGAAGTGTTAATGTGCGATGTTGAGAAAGAAAATTGGATTTTGGTTATGAGTTTGGGCACTTTAAGAAATAACATTGTATTTTTTTATTGTGACATAGTAATTGTCTATTAAGAATCATATATTTTTTTGGGTCCTATTTTTAGGAAAAAATCAAAATTTAATTAAAAAATAAAAATTAATCTAGAGTAGAGCTTAGTAAATCTAATAATTAAAACTTCTGTTGAATTGGACAATGCCTTCAGGCACGGGTTAATGTGTGTCTAGGGATATAAGACCTTCAAGTTTTCCCATTTCTAATTAGGTATATAATTTCAAGTATATGAATTTTATAGGTTTTCAGTTTAAATTTACAAATTTTTTATTATTAAAGTTGTGTTTTCTCTATCTCTTTATTGAAATTTGTCTTCACGAGTATCTTCAAATAGTACACCATTTCACATAGAGCTGCAAAGAACATTCTTAATGGATCAGACTTCAAGAATCATATTTTTTTTGGGTCCTGTTTTTAGGAAAAATTGTCTAAATATTTTAAAAGAACAAAGAAAATTAAATCAAAATTTTAATTGGAATGTATTTTAATTGGGTGTATTTTAATTGGGTGTTTAGTTTGGGTGTCTTTTAATTGGGTGTTTAATTGAATGTCTTTTTTTTTAGTTACGAATGTTAGGCTGTTTGTGCATATGTTGAGTTGAGAATTATTGAGTGTTCATTTTGTAGAGTAATTTATTTTTAAATTGGGTGTTGAATATAGTTTGTGAAATTTCAATTTGATTTTTTAGTATCTTGATTTGATGAATGTTACTTAGTATGAAATAGAGGTTTATTGTGTGTTAATTAATAGAGATTGTATGTCAAGTAGTATGAAATAGAGGTTATGATTGTATGTCAAAATGAATGTGTATTTAACGAATATTTCTAATTTTTTAATTTACTCTGTTTCTTATATTTGTAGCCATCATAGTGTACCACTGCAAACTCTCAACATTGAAAAATGAAAGATCTCACCATTTTTGGTCGTGTGAGTTTAAACATCTTCTATTTTTTTTTTTTTTTCGGCACCGCAAAATATTCACATATTTATTTCACTTTATTTTCACGCATCTTTTTACAGATTGATGAAGACTTAGAGGAAACCGTAAGATGAGTTTCATATCACTCATATTCTTAATAATTTTTTCTCATATAGTTTGTGTTCATTTACCTGTTAAATGCATATTCATGTATAGGTTCAATTGCTCAAGAAAAATAATGTTAGTGTTGTGATCCGCGACGAACGCGAACTCAATTGCATCCTCATTTCTGAGGTAGTGTCATGACACATCAGTTTGTTTATAGATTAGAACTTTTTTTTCTATATAATGACTTCACTTATCTATGCTTACTATCTGAAAGGCAAAGGAAAGAGCAGTCGTAACTGCAAATACAAAGTGTAAAGGAAAAAGAATATCAACCTCTTCTGACAAGGAAAAAGTAAGTACTTCGTGCCAAGTGGTATTAAATTGCTAACATTTTAACAATGCTATTTTATTGATCAAACGTTTTATTTATGTTATTTCATCTATAGAATTGGGATGAAGCAGTGCAGGAGTTAAAAAGACTAAATGCAACCCATCTTTTTCGATGGGGTTGTTTGAATAAGGTAACTAAATTTATTTTTTATAGTTTATTTTTTATTTTCAAGTATATAATTTTAAAATTTCTATCGTGTACTAAATTTAACTGTTTTTGTAAATGCTAGATTGTTGTACATTCTCCCAGTTGGAAGCTGCGGATTTGGATTGATACAATTACATTCAAGACTGTGATGGAGAAACTGTTTTTACAATAACGTGTAGATAAATGACTCATTTTGTCATTTTGATAAACTAGATTAAAGAATGACTCATTTTACAAATGAATATATATAATTACGTTTTTTGGTCATTCTTTAATCTTATTTATTATGTTTAGGCACAACTATGTGGATTAAAGAATGAACTAATTAAACATTGTTATGAGGATATGTTTGGTTTTGATGTGAATTGATGGTTGAGTATGGAATTAAGTTGTGATATATGATGATTGTGGTGGAAATAGAATTGAATTGTAGTGGTGTACGGGGCATTATTATGATTGTTCTGTATGATTGTGAGTTTTGTAGACATGTTGAAATTTTCTTGAGCTTCTATTTTTATAGGAAGTTTTGCCAAATTTTTTGAAAAATTAGTGGGGGCTTGATTGATTTCAATCTATTTAATTAAAGCAAATGTTAACAAAATTATTTCAAATTAACCATTTATTTTAGTTTGCAAAGTGCCATTAGACACAATAATATTCTTCAAGTTCTAATTTAATTTTTCGTTACGCCGTGCCTTCAGGCACGGGCAATTACTAGTGGACTTATAATCAAGAGTGAATGAAGAGACAGCCCTTTGTGGGTTTTGTGTGTCGTGGACAAATATCTTAAAATTTAACGTAATCGTGTTCGTATGGAGTATTAGTTAATTTTAATCTAACTTGTTTAATTAAGTGCGTCAAGTCGAATTGACCAATTTATTTTCATGTGGTATTTGTGTTAACCTATTTAAGTTTAAAATTTATTTGTCACTTAATCGAACTTATATTCATACTTTTTTTATAAACTAAAAATTAACTTAATAAATATAATAATAAAAATATGTTTTTTTGTGCAATAATTATGTTACTATTTGATAAAATATAATAAAAATTAACATTTTATTCTTATAATGCAAGTTAAATTTGTTAATCGTGTCAATTTCATATTATTCGTATTTGACATTAACCAGACTTATTTATTATTTATCTTAATAGGTCAAGCCGATCACGGGTTCATGTCGAGAAATAATTAACCATAACCCACCAAATTTCAAATCGATTTCGAGTAGTATTGTGTCAAAAATTATCACTCCTAAATGTTGTTAGGCCTAAAAAACTTTTCAATAAAAGCTTCAATGGAGTGAGATCCTCCTCCATATATTTTCTCTCAATTTCTCTCACCCATCCAACTTAAACAAAGTTTGACTAAATGTGAAATTGGAAAAACCACTATGGAGGAAGGTGTAACCGGAAATTTAGATTTGGGAAAATATCAGTCGAGGAAGGTGTAACTAAGTCAGGTTGTTTAAAACCAAGAAATGAGTTGATTTTTCGGTTGTCTTTTGTGTTTGACATTTCATTTTTTCTCCACAAATCCAAACCTAAATCCAAATTTTCTCAATAAATCCAAGTCGAAATAGCCAACAAGACAAAGAAGAATAAAAACGGTGAATGAGAGACCACCTATCATCATCAATGCAGGTAAAGAGTTCTCAAATTGTCAAGATTTGTTGAATTTTGGGATAATATCAACAAGGGGGGCAAGCTTGCCATGAATGTGACTTGGAGTTTTCTTGGATGCTCTTGTCTTTTTCGGCATACACATCGTTAATTTGTAATTTTAAGTTTCACGACATTGAATCACGAAAATAATCTCTTTGCGTAAGATTGTGTAAATCAATCTTTTTCAAATCACATAGTGGTTACAGCTTATTACACAAAAATGGTTTTGCAGTTGGACACAGCCATGACAGAACTTCACCAGTTTCAGTTCATTAAAATGTGAAGGACTACCTACCCTACCTACTTGAGGTATCCATAGTGTATGGATGAAACATGCATTAACTAGACTTTATTAATTGGATAACTTTATGTGCATTAAATTTGTGTATTAAAATTTGAATCAAATTAATTACAGTTGTAGAATCAGTGATGGGATCCACTGATCCCAACGGCTACAAGTAATTTTGTACAAATTTTGGTAATAATAGATTATAAATTCAATTAATCTTATTTTAATCTCATCCATTAACAAACCTACATAGCAATATGGGTAATGCTTGTTTGTTGAAGCAAGTCATCCTTGTCATTCTTTTGTGAGTTTTTTTTTTTTTGGGGAGGGGGGAGGGGGTGTGCGTGTGAGAGATCTATTGGATGAGTCTCATTCTCACAATCAATACTGAAGACAAGAGATCTCTAGCAAATGAGTGAGTTGGATTGGTTATGGGTTGGGTTAAATTAGGTTAAGTTAAAATAAATTTAATCTATTTTTCACTTATGTATTAAATGGATTATAATAGATTGAGTTTATATTGGATTAAGTTTATAACGGATTGAGTTAAACTCATTAACCCATAAAGTAATTAAAATTCTTAATAGACACACACTAGTATACCAAAACACACACATACACACATTAGTATACCAAAATATAAACATACACACACTAATACACCAAAACACACACTAATGCACCAAAAATATACACACACTAATATACCAAAAATACACACACAATACACCAAAAATACACACACACTAATACACAAAAAATACGCACACATATACTAACACACAAAAAACAAAACACATTTAATAAAAAATCAAAATACACACACAATGGGTTAGGTCGACTCTGGGCCATGTGTTGTGGGTTGGTCCGTGGGCATGGGTCATGGGTCAACCTATGGGTTGGGTCATGGGTTGATTCATGGGTCATGGTCCATGGGTCGGGTCATGGGTTATAGTGGGTGTATTAGTGTGTGTGTTTTTGGTGTGTTATGATGTATTAGTGTATATGTGTGTATTTTTTAATATATTAATATATTTATTTAATTTTATTACTTTTTTATTTAATAAAAAAATAAATACTCAACTCAATGGGTAGCCATTTATAATACATCTTAACCCGCTTAATTAAAATAAATTATATTACCCAACACATTTAAAACTCACATTAATTAATATAGATACCCAATTCATTTATTTATGAATAGGTTAAACGGATTAATGGATAATGAGTTAAGTTTGTCATCACTACTAAAGACTAAAAGTAAAAAAATTGGGGCTTAGGGAGGCCGGTACCTCCCTAAGAACTTAATAGGATAAAAGTACATTTTTTAAAATAATTGGGATAGAAGTACATCTACTAAAAAAAAGTCATAAAAGCTCTTTTACCCCTACCATAAATAGTGCATACCTAATTGTTTACTATTATTATATATATACACATATTATTATATATATATGTGTGTGTGTGTGTGTGTGTGAAATTTCAAAATTTAAATGATACACAAATATCAAAAGGAATCTTGAAAGTCTCACATTCTAATCTATATAATAAAGTAGAGCTGAGTTTGAATTTTAGAGATAAAGAGAGGTCCAGATCGTTTTGAGATAAAACATAAACACATCCAACGGACAATGTAATCCCAACATAAAAGATGGTTCAAATCATTTCATAAATACTAATCCAACGGTCTACAGTAAGTACTAAATTTTGTTTTCTCGCCCAATAATATTTCTTGACTCACGCCTCTCTCTCTCCTCCGAAATCTCTCAAATCTTCTCCAATCTCACTTCTGCATGTCTCTCCCAATCTCTCACGCCTCTACTTTCCAAGAATACCTCTTCTCTTTCTCTCTCTCCCCCCGACTTCCCCTATCACGCTCATTAG
Source organism: Ilex aquifolium (assembly GCA_951799425.1). NCBI lineage: Eukaryota > Viridiplantae > Streptophyta > Magnoliopsida > Aquifoliales > Aquifoliaceae > Ilex > Ilex aquifolium. The sequence continues at coordinate 25,770,893 of OX637407.1, read as the reverse complement.
GAATTCAAAAGATCATTTCCATAACCGATGATCCCCGTGCCATTCTCAATTCAATCCCTGATGTCCTGCAAATATGCTCTCTCCCTCGATATCAAAGCAACTGATTCTAGTCATTGCTTTCTCTCTCTCTCTCTCTCTCTCTCTCTCTCTCTCTCTCTCTCTCTCTCTGCTGCTCATACTACACGGACTCTCTGTTGGAACTCTCCTCTGCTCCGACTGATTCCAGGTACATGCTGAAACTATCTGCTTCTCTCCCTCGCTCTCTCTCTTTCTGCTTCTCTCTCCACAACTTTTTTCTCTCTCTCCGTTGCCACTCTCCTCTGCCTCTGCTTCTCTTCCAAAACACTCACATCGCATAATGCCCCTCAAGTGTTCGATCAAATGCCACAACATGAAATATATTGAAGAAAATGTACATGGTTTTGAGGTTATATTGGTTTCCACTCCGAAGGACAACAAATCTCTGGAAATTGCTACGTGCAGCAAAGAGGGTGCAACACAGTTTTCACATCTTCACAGCAACATTGAGCTTTTTTTTTTTTTTTGATAAATAGCAGCATTGAGTTCGGGAGATGCAAGGATTGATGAGTTTTATAAAAATTCTTTTTGCTGCCAAAATGCATATTTCAAAGCTAAGATACAAGAATAGAAAACCAATCGTGAGTTATTTGATCCTATCAAAATCGACCGTTAACCAACTGCAACATCATAGACAACTGACTTTCCGGAACATCATAGACAACTACCATTGTTTATGGTAGAAGAATCCATAGAAATTCAAAACTTAGGGTTTTATTCTTATAAAACATTAGTGGATTATGTTCAATCAATCAAAAGACTTATAAGAAGGGGGAGTGAATATTTTTAAAGAAAAATGCCCTACACTTTATCATGACAAAATACAATAAAAGATGCCATCCGGGAATCTAAGCAGCCACAACAGTGGCAGCAGCAGCTGCTGTAGAAAATTTCATGGAACAGAAGAGATTCAAAACATCAGCATGGTTAAAGATGTATCTCAGGCATTTTAAGAGGAAATCTTTCTCATTGACCATATCAGAAAGAAGCTTGCATGCATCCATTGCTCTGTTCTTACAACAGTATGCATTAACCAACAATTCTAAAGCATACCCAGCATGAGTTGCCCTCTTTTTATCAACCATCTTTTGGAAACAATCAGAAGCTTCGTCAAGATCACCATCTATAAAGTGTCCTTCAGCTAAAGATGCCCACGTTTTGTAACTTGGGCTACACCCAGACGCTTCTATGTTATTCATAAATTTACCTGCTTCATCCTTTTTCCCATGACTGCTAAGCTGAAAGGCAATTTTGCCATGCAAAGGATCACTAGGTAAGAGGCTACCCTCCTCGAGAGCTTTCAATATCTTATTTAATTCCTTGAATCTTCCAACACTGGTTGAAGACTTGAGAACTGCATCAAGAGTCGAATTTTCAACATTCCCACTACCCTTAAAGGCTTGAATGATTTACCAACTCAAACTTTCATTTCTCTGTTTTGATAAAGTGAACATTGTTCAAGTTTCTTTTGAATCATATGTTCCACCATTTTTGCCTCCTTTCTTCCTTTTTTTTTAAAGCATCGACTAAGTTCTCATATGTGTGTGTTCTGTGATAAATAGTGTGTGTGCTTTGTGTGCATCAAGTGTCTATTTTGCAGGCAACAAACATGTAATGAAGCCTAAAACCAAAAACTTTTCGGCTCTTAATGCTTTCATTTGTTCGTGTGGTGTTTTGGTTTCTACTTTCTTGACAATGATTATGATTTAGATGATTAATTGATTTTTTTTTTATCAGGAGTATTTGAATTGATTGATTTGATTCCCTTTGGTCTTCCTAGCCATCAAGATATGGTTTTGATGATTTATTGGTGAGGGTTTTTTGATGATCACCAATGGAAGGCATGCTCTTTATATGTTATCAATAACGAAAGCATTCTGAAATGATCTAATGCATTGGCCAAGTGGAAGGGGCCAATGTATTAGAATTTTAATTCTAAAATTTTGAATATTTTAGCTTCCGGTTGTATAGTCAAAATGTCATCTTCTTTAGACAGTTCCATTACCATATATATATGTGTCTACTAAACTCCAACAAGTATAATACCAGAAAGAGGCGACCTTCTAAATGGATGGTAATGAATGGCATGTGCAGAAGAAAGGGGGTGTAATGGTATTGATAATGTATAGATCTTTGAAGTGTTTGGAGATATTATGAATTGGGTAGATTGATAAACAAAGTGCTGAATATTTACCTTTTGGGTGGTGGAAAGAAATATAGTGTATTTGTTTTTCATTAGAAATTTAAGCGGTTTGGTTCTTTTCCAATTTAGTATGGTGGCAATAAACTATTTGGGGTTGGAAAGAGATAGGCCATAATTGATTTGAGATATTTCAATGGTCTTCGTTGTGTAATTGTCCTTTTCAATTAGCAACTGCATTCATTTATGTGTCAGTTTAGCGTGGTAGCAATGAAGCTTGCCACGGAACATGGTTTAATCTTTTATTACTTTAATAGTACAAGTGAGTTATATATTAATTATAATATTTCACTCATTACTAACCCCCATCTCTCTCAAAAATGAACATGCATGCAATTGCAGTTGCTTGAAAAGTAGGGGAGCCTCTGGTAATATAGGAGATGATAGTGACCCCTCCAAAGAATCAGTTATGGACATCAATACTTTTAATAATTGATTATGATATGAATTGCATATTAGTAATTGGAAGCACTTTGTCTCTATGTATGTATGCATGTTTATGCCTAAAGAACTTAGTTTACTCTCATTTGTAACATGTCCTGATCCATTGATCTAAATGTATTCGGTTTTCCGTTGTTGTTGGTAATGAATTTCTTATTCCAATGTGTACCTTGCATGGATTAACATGTTATTGTTCATGCGAGCTATCTTACTTACTAAGTGGAGTTCTACATTTATCAAAACAAAAAGAAAAAATCAAATTGGTTTTCCAATCATTGAGCTTATATTCCTAGCACTTTCAACTTAGTAATGAAGAAAACTTTCAACTTATCATTGAACTTTTTTTGGTTTATTGGTTTGTGGATTGAGGTTTGGTGAGTTTTTGTCAATTGAGTAGAGAGACTTTTTTTCATAAAAGAAAGACATCCTGTCAACAGAACATTGTGGAGTTTAGGAGTTTTATATTGCGTACCTAATGATGGAACTGAAGCTAATGACTTTGATTGTTTTATTGCTCAAATGGTTTTTGACTTCTCTTTGAAATATAGCGTATATGAATGTCATATGTTCTTAAATTAAGAGCAGTATTATTGAGATGCAAGAGACCACTTGGTGTTTTTATTTTTAATTTCTTGGGAGCGATGTAGACGACCACCACTCCCCCCCCCCCCCCCCCCTTTTTTATGTTTTGTTCTACTACCATTTGTTTGATACATTCATTTTTTGCTTTAATTTTGCAGGTTGTCTCTAATTCACCCACACATGTCATCATCAAATTCACCGTAGTTCTATTTGAGTAGATGTCATAGAAGAGTTGGTTGATGTGGGTTTGATTGTTTTATATATATCATATAAGTTGTTATTAATATTCCATTCAAGCAAGGGATTAATTATAATTGACAACGATCTATTTTTTTTAAAATAGTGGGTCCTAATTTATTGGTGATTTTAAAAAATTATAATTTACTTTAGGTATGGATAATTATTTACAATTTTTTTTTGTTTGTATATAGTGTCTTCAGGCACGGGCAAGTACTAGTATTTAGATATTAGAAATGTAAAAGTTGTCAATTAGGTATGCACTATTTATGGTAGGGATAATTATGGAATACATTTTAAAAAGAATTTGAAAATGTTTTAAAATGTATACTTATTGACAACTATTTGATGAAAAATATGACTTAAAGGAAGATAAGTTTAGAGGTGATACTTAAAGCCAAATAAGTTTCGAAAAAAATACTCACATCCCATTATCTCAAAAAAATTCTGTTTGACCTGGATAACAAGTGAGCTAACTTTCGATATACCATTTGAATTCCAACTAAATTTAGTCAGTCAACTAAAAACCTAAATTTACTATTTGGGATTAAATGACACCTATATCGAATAGTAATATATCTAAATTAATTTTTATAGAATATAGTATTATCAACTTGAATTTATATTTTAATATAATATTTCTTGATCGTTAATACATTCTCCTTATCAATCAACAATGACCGATATTAATTACAGTTAATGGTTAACCTTGCAATTTATAATTTTAATCACAGTAAATATTTTGATTAAGTATTTATATTTTAAATGATTAATATTTTGACTTTCTAATATGATAAATAGATGTTTTATAGATTAGTTTAATTTTATAGATAGATTAGATTAATATTTTTTTTTCATAAATTACTAATTCTAGAATCTAGACTATATGTTTAAAAGGAAGACTACGATATCGATTTTAGTACCGTACCGAAATTTACAATTTTTTAGGTCAGGTTATATCTTTTTGAAGTAGAAGTTATAACTCAAAAATTCATAAATAGTAAGGGTAAATAGTATTTTTGGTTTTTTTTTTTTTCGGAAGGAGTATTTTTGGTATTTAAAATATGTATTTTTGGTCAATTTAGTCTTTATTGTATCAATTTTATCAATTTGGTCTAGAAAGTATTTAATCTTTCACGTTGGTCTCTAATCAGACAATCCGTTAAATTTTTTAACGAAAGTGATCACGTATCATTCTTTTAGACAGTATCACGTGCTCAACACATGACATGATCATTCCGTTAAAAACTTAACGGTCATCTATGTAGAGACCAAAATAACACAAATTGAATATTTTAGGGACTAAATTTATAAAATTAATACAATGAAAACTAAACTGACAAAAAATACATATTTTAAGGACTAAAAATACTATTAACTCAAATAGTAACTTTCAATACTATACCGTAGAATTACCCTAAGTTTAAAACTTTCAAAAGATATTTTGATTGGATACACATGATTGATATATACACGCACCTTGATATTTTTGTTACTAGCTTAAATAAAATCTTGATCATTCTCAATTATTGAAGGACGAGTCATATTTTGCACTTAGTTTTTTAAAAAAAATTTCATTTATTCTCTTGTTATTAATTTTTTCATATAGCACTTTTTGGTCTTTTTTTTTTTAACGGAAAAGGGAGAGGGTGACGAGTAGGTAGTAACTCCCTGGGTGTGACCATGAGGATCCCCTATTGTAGAATGTTCGATTTGAACTATAACTACTAATTCAAAACGGCAGTCCGTCACTATAACACCATCAAAAGCCAAACAATAAATTGCATTATTTTCGTAAATCAAATCTTGTTTGATAATTACATGGGAGTCGGGGACGATTTTAAAGGAGTATAGCTTACCACTAGACCACCTACTCGAGTGGTCATATAACACCTTGAATGTTATAAAATGGTTGTAATTTGGCTTTCCACATTAAGTTATGTTATAATTTTTGTCAAATTTGTTATACAACAACCACACACTACAACAAATTTGTTATTTTGCGACGAATTAACTCATTGCAAAAAATTTAAAAATGGTCGCTAAAATTTTCTGGTGACGATCTAATTTCGTCGTATTAGGCTCGTTTGGAAAAAATTTCAGCTACAAAACCAAATTTGTCGCCAAAAATTCACAGTTGGCGACAATAATTTCGTCGCAAAAAATCTTCTCATTTGGTCACCAATATTTTGTTCATTGCCAAAAAATTAAAATTTTTTAACTACATGGAACCTTTGGCGACGATTATATTTGTCGCTAAATATAAAAAACTTCAACAACCACCTATATTTTGTCGCTAACAATAAATTCACAAGATTATAGGTGACAAATATGTCCGTCGCCAAAAAAGCTGAATAGCAACAACTTGTTTTCATTGCCCAAAATAACCAGCATGATTAAATAACATTTGACCTTGAAACAATTCATAAATACCTATAACAATTCAAAAACATTCCGACAAATTTCAATCATACATTCATAACACTAGATAATTTGTACAAACACATCACAATTTTTAAAAAATTCATACATTACTCAGAATATAAAATAGCATCTAACAATATCCAAAACTCTCAACATTCAAATTTTGTAACATCCAATAGTCCAACATTCAAATTTTGCAACATCCAATGCTCCAACATCCAAAGTCCCAACAACTAAACATTTCAAATGTTCAAAATAAAAGATGTTCGGATATCCAAAAAGAGCTATTTACAATCCATCTTCAATCTGTGACAAACACGAAAAACTAATTAACACATAATAAATAAGAAGTAAAAGGAAAAGTATATAAATTTCAAGTTTAGAAGTTAATATATTAATATTTAACTAAGTATATAGTAATAGCAAAAACAAAACATAAATTTATATTTAAAATCGTTTACCAAGATGAAGTCGAAATGTTCGGCTCCTCAATGCCCCCACCACGTTGTACTGCCAACCTCACATCTGTCATTTGTTGCATCATCGTTTCTTGCTACTTCTCCATCTGCTAGAGTTTTTCCTTGGTGTCATGCAACTCTCTCCTTAGACTCATCACATCCTCTTCATGTGCAATAGTCGTGGCAGTCTTGGTTGAAGAAGGTTTCGGTCCATAATTAATATACAATTATATTATCTATTGAAATTTAATTTAGTCGTTTAAACTAAAAAATATTATGTCCATTACAGTTTGAACCATTGTTTAATTTTTTAGTTTTATTCTAATAGATAGTATAATTGTATATTAATTATAACTTTTAAAAAAAAACTAGATTTTTATTTTTAATTTTATTTCAATAAATGACATAATATAATATGAATTTTGATTGTAAAATTCATGTTCTATTATGAATGACTTAGACCCCTTGTTTGATTTTTAAGTTATTCAAATAGATAATATAATTGTATACTAATTACGATTTTTTTTAAAAAAATTGAATTTTTATTTTTAATTTTATTTCAATAAATGATACAATATAACATGAATTTTGGTTGTAAAATTTAAAATATTTGATATTCTATGTTTGATTTGAGTATTTTTAGTTTAGGTATAATATTTTAAACTTTAGGGGCCTAAGTATTATATGCCTACAAACTTTAGCGGGTCTAGGTGTAATTTATTAATGAATATATTGACAGCAGGAATCTAAGTGTTACGTGCGTATAAACCTCAAGGGGGTCTGTGTGTAATATTTTAAATGTCAAAGAGTCTGAGTGATTAAGTGATAAACCTCAGGGAGTCTGGGTGTAATTCTCCAAATCATTTAACTTCAAAACGACATCGTTTTAATCCATCAGAGTGGACATTTCATTTAACATATTCTGCGATCAAATATCATTTGTCACCAAACAAAATTAATTTTAACTTTTTTCTTCTGCGACAAACATGTATTGTCGCTAAGTATTATTTTTTTTTTCTTATTTTTCGTAAATTTGACAAAAATTGTGACCAAAAAATTAGTTTGGCGACAAATTTTTTTGTCATCCATAAAATTAGCATTTAGCGTTTTTTGTTGGAGAGAAAGTTTTTGCGAAGACTATTGACAACGACTACAAAAAATGGTCGCCAAAAAATATTATAAAAAAGTTTATCGCGAGAAACATTTAAAATTGTCGCCGAAAATTATTTTTTTACAACAAATTTTATTGTTCGCCACCAAAACTCATCGCTAAAAAATAAATTTGTTGTAGTGACACTAAATGTAATGAGATTTGAAGGAAATGACAACGAAAGTTAGTGTGAGGATCAGATTTGAACTATTTTAGAACAACAGGGTGTAATGTTAAAAAGTTAATCATTATGAGTGTAAATTGAGAATTTTGAAATCTTTTGGGGCATGATTGATTGGGGGTTTAAATGGTATTATGGAGTGGGATAATAAGAAATAGTACATGAGCCCACCTATTACCTTGTTTGTTTGACATTTTATGTGCAGTACTATTTTTTAGGTCATAATATCAATTCGGTTTGTACAGTAGGGTTAAGTCCTTGTACATGGTATTAATGAATATCACCTATCAGGTGATACTATTTGCTGATATAAATCCACCAACGGTACAAGTAAAGAAAATGACACAAATACAGAGTTTACATATAAAATATTTATTTTGAATTTTTTTCTTGTATTATGTTTAAGTGTATGGTGTTACTGATTTTTTTTTTTAATTTTTTTTAATTATTTTGAATTTTTTTCTTGTATTATGTTTAAGCGTACACTGTCACCGTTTTTTTTTTTTTTAAAATTTTTTTAAAAAAATTATTTTGTGTGTTTTTCTTTGTATTATGTTTAATCGTACGGTGTCACATTTTTTTTAATTTTTTTAAAAAAAATTATTTTAAATTTTTTCCTTATATTATATTTAAGTGTAAGGTGTCACATTTTTTTTAAAAAAAAATTATTTTGAATTTTTTCCTTATATTATATTTAAGAGTACGGTGTCAATTTTTTTAAAAAAAAATTATTTTGAATTTTTTTCTTATATTATGTTTAAATTTACGGTGCCATCGATTTTAAAAAAAAAAAAATTATTTTGAATTTTTTTTCTTGTATTATGTTTAAGCATAAAGTGTTACTGATTTTTTTTTAAACTTTCTTTTAAAATCCAAAATTTTTTGGGTATATCTCATACTATGTATTATATCAAATATTGTGTAAAAACATTATACAAACGGAATAATATAATAGATGATATTGAGAATAAAATTATATATTTGTTATAGAAGATGTGATAGAATATATGGTTGTTTGCGAAATTCACTATAATATCTATTGAACAAACAAACATGAAAGATGATTAAAATACTTTATATTATGGATATTAATTTACATTAATATTAAAAATATAAAAAATACCCATAATCAATCTCCCAAACAAACGTGTCCTTGGGGTACAAAGTTTGATTCACCCATTATTAAAACAAAAAAAAGAGATCCCAAGAGAAGCTAGACTGCAGATTCGCTGAACACATACGCATCTGACAGGTAACAACCTTTTCCGGCAACCCAGACAAAATCTTTGACTTTCTCTTATTGTCAGCGACTCTCCGGCACCATTTTCAAACTTTCCGACGCGTCGAATCCTCTGTTTCAGGCCAACCAGAAAACGATTTTTGAAAAGTCCCGACGTTGATGAGCTGGATCTAGACTAAACTGCTTCGGAATTTCCGGGTGGCGGAGATTGATCGCTTTCCGGCGAATTAGAAGTGAGCTGTGCCGGAAAATGGAAATTTTATATGTCAGGTGAGTGGTGGAGTCTGAGAAGTTAGATCAGTGTTTGGAATGGAAAATTTGCTCTGTTCATAAATTGAAATTTCCATTTTTTTTCATTTCAAATTTGATCATTTTGATGGCGAGAGAGATATTTAATGATTTAAACTGTCAATATACTAGTCTCTCTTCGTGGTGGAGTGGAGCCAACTGCCTATTTTCTATCTAATTATACCTGTGAATTGATTACAGTGAAAGAGATGTATGTGTAGGGAGAGAAAGAAAGTTACAGTTGACCTTTTTAAATTGCTAGCTAGGGTTAGATTATTATTGCCCCTTCATTCTCTCTCTCTCTCTGGTACTTCTATTCAATTTTCAACTCCCTCTCACATTTTCTTTTTCAATCTAGCATAGTAACGGCTCATGTTTATTGTAGCCGGCTGAGCTTTGATTTGGCCTAGCATCGTCTCTCTCTCTCTCTCTCTCTCTCTCTCTCTCTCTCTCTCACACACACACACACACACACGAAATAACACCCATATGTTTATGTCGATAGGTTTTTGTTGTGATAATGGTATTTTAGTTGGGATCTGATTTGAATCTGTCAGATTTTTCATTTTGGTATTTACTATTATTTACTTTTATGAGATTGTGAAGAGACCTATTTGGGTTTGGAGGGAAACCCAGATAAACAAATAGGTTAGATTTAATGAGAGCTACCAGACAAAACGTGGTGGGTTGTTGCAACTATGTTTTTTTGACTAAAAAATTATGTAGATTCTGTCAAAGGTGTGGAAGTTTTTCTAAAGGAAAAGTTTTTTCTTGTCCTTTCTTTCTTTCTTTCTTTCTTTTTTTTTTCTTTCTAGATTCCATTTGGCGGATAAGTAATCTGTGCTTAGTTGTTTACCATTTATTTATCATTGAGACTATATTATGTGTGTATGTACATGCCTGTGTTTGTATGTAGTCTTGCTTATATTGGCCTGTGGGGATAACTGAGTCGATGAAAGTGAAAAAGGTGAAATTGGGATAAACATTTGCTTCTAAATTTCCTATGTTGGAGCTTTGTTACTCTTGTGTACTACCCTGAAGTTTGGTTTTCTTTTAGTGATGCTAGTTCTGTTGTATTTATTGGGCTACACAAATTTTTTGGTAGTTGATTCATTTCTTTCCCATTCATTAGAAGATGTTCATTTGTTTTTTGAGATTCTTGGAAGTTTGATTGAATTTTTTAATTTAAATTGAGATCAAATGATTGTTTTCAAGTGAATCCATAGTAAGAATAGATTAATGTTCTGTTTCTGGTTTGTTTTAAGGAGTTGAAAAAATCTCGTTCCTTTTTCAACTTCAATCCTTACTTTACATTAACCTAACCTCATTTACTTTTGATAGATATGGTCTGCATGAGTAGTGGATGTTTGCTTCTCAGTTGTCAAGAGTTCTCCATAATCTTCAAACCAATGTGAATCATGAAACCTGGTAATGTTGCTTTCCTTCATGTTATTTGGAATGCGGTTGCTTTTGAAATTTATATTCAAGGTCTACAGAGGACATATCTGATATTCAGTTTTTTATTCAGTGTAAATACTTAATATTCATCATCTGACGGTCACACGTGATACAGGGCCTCATCAAAAATTTAATTTTTGAAGTTCAGTTCTATGCTTCCACTGTGCCCAGTTTGCACGTATTGATATTCTATGTATGGTTTGGTTTTATATCATACTCGTTTCAATTTACATTTATCGCTAAATTTATGCTTTATGCATTTCAAGATAACAGAAATTGGATTTTTCCATGAAAAAAATCTTTCAACTATCACATGCATTGAGAATTTAAATGTACCTGCTAATAACGAACCCGTGTGTTGTCTTTCGAGTCTGGTCTTTAAGCATGATCTTAATTCCTAAACCATTTGATACAATGCCAGTGCTCCTAATACCCTTCAACCGAAGGGTACCATGACGGAAAATCAGAACGGAATCTTGTGTCATAATAGCTATGGAAGGGATGCTGATACATTGGCGCCCAAGACGAACCATGAAGGTGAATTCTGGAAGACTCGAGAACTTAATTGCTCTGGGGCTATGGATGACTTTACCAACAGTAATGAAAATGACATGAGAGATTCACTGATAAAAGCAAATGAGAATGAAGTTTTGTGTCGTTCAAATGGCTGTGGGAGACATGCGGATTCATCTAAATCTGAGACTAGAAACAGAGACGAACTCTGGAGTACTGACCAACCTGAATGCTCCGTGGTTCTGGATGATTTCACTGAGGCACGATGTACCACTCATTCAGATTGGCTTGAGAAGGATATGAATTTATGCAATGACAAAAATGTAATGCAATGTCATCTGCCGGAATTGTATGTTGTCAAGGACATCTGCATTGATGAGGGGGTGCTTTCTGATGACAAGATTTTGATTGAAAGCAGTGAGGTTGATCATACGGGTCACTGCAACTCCCCTATTAGTGCTGAAAATAAAATCAGTGTGGATGCCAAAGAAAGTGTTGATATTGAGTTGCTCATTCCAGATAGATTAAAATCATCACCAGAGAAGTATTGTGACAAGGATGCTTCTAAAGATTGCGAGGCCAAAGAAAGAACAGATATTGAATTTCTTATTCCGGATGGGTTGAAATCTTCGTCAAAAGTTGATATTCACAAGGATGCTGCCAAGGAATGTGGTCCTGAGGCTGAGGATTCTGCCCAAATGTGTGAAACAGATTGTAATGCAACTGACAAGGAAGTGGATGATGCGCCAAGAGAGGAGTTTGTTCCCAGTGGCATGTTGCCCGAGCACGAGTTTGGTACAGAGACATCTCTCGAGTCCCTCCTAAAAATTTCTGATTGTGATGGCAATGAAGTTGCAGAACAATCTTGCCAGGTTTGTATGCAATGCAATAGTAGTGGCGTGGGTCCCCCACGCATGGGATGGATTGTTCTCTTGAGCCGCTTTGTCTTAAAATTGCGTCTGGCATTATGTTCTTTCAATATAAGTTTGCTTTTGTTCTGAAATTTAGATGCCTTAACCCTCATGTGAAGCCAATACTAGAGTCTGAGTTCTGTGGCTTCACAAGCATGTTGGTTGCGAAGTTTAACCGCTGCAATGGATGGACATCTTTGAATGGAAAATATAGAAAAGCTTATGTTCATTGTCCCTTGTAAGAATAACCATTTGGCTTGTTAATGTTTTATATATGAGAAAAATTAGAAGTCCAGAAGTTTTCCTTTTTTGTTTTGTTTCTAATTTTCTATAGACCATTTGGTTGGTATGTTAGAAAACTAAGTCCCTCCTCTTGCCAATTGGTATTGGTTGGCATCCAAAAATTTCATACTTTAAAGGATGGTGTATGTGCACGAGACACCGTTGGCTTACTGTGGAATTTGATTTGGCTTGTTATTGCTGAAACTGCAGATTCCATGTGCTGAAGCAGTCTTAGATAGCCCTGTTGTGGTATCAGCAGATGAAGACTCGAACAAGAATGGCCTAGCTGACACCTTATCTTGCCCTAGGAAGGTGGAGAGTAGAACTAGCAGCAGAGATGAGAAACCCGAAAATGATCATGAACAACCCGAAAATGTTCATCAATCAAAAAAGGAGCCTAACCATGGTGATATGGTTTCTGATAATGTTTCCCTTGCTAACCAAGTTCAACGTGGGGAAGGACAGTCAAGTTTCTCTATGGCAGGTACAGTGTCTGGTCTGATAACTTATTCAGGGCCAATTACATATTCAGGTAGCAACTCTCTTCGATCAGATAGCAGCACAACTAGCACCCGGTCCTTTGCCTTCCCCATGTAAGCTATTAGAGTCTATTGTTCTTTTTTTTTTTTTGGTACCGTTTATCTAAATTCATTGTGACACAACTCATGAATTTTATGTGTTTTTACAGTTTACAGCCTGAGTGGAGTAGCAGTCCAGTAAGAATGGTGAAAGCAGATCAAAAACATCATCGTAAACGTAGGAGCTGGATGCAGGGCCTTCTTTGCTGTAGATTCTAAATCCTTCTATTCTATTTATAGGTTCTTAGTCCAAATATACAAATCATCAATACTATACACACGACCCATTTGGTACCATAGATATACATTCTGATGTTCCCTTAGGATTGGTATCCCATTTGCCGTAGGTTCACTAGTTTATGCTTTGAGTTGTGATAAAGCATGAAAGTTGCGATTTGATCGATGTCTTATATTTTGGGCATGCATTTTATCCTTTTGTATATATGGATATGATGAAGAGTCTTGTAAGGTTTTCATTTTATGTGTTATCAGTTCTATCCATCAGTGATTGTTTGGGGCTTTTGTTATTTGGCTTATATGAAGAATAAAAGAGTTGGATTAATGTCAAACACAAATAATTTGATTGTGATACAATAACCTTGTTTAACTAAGTATTGTATACAAAAAATATTATATATATATTTTTTAATTTTTTGATCTTATATTGTAAGATACGTTGTGAAATTCAATGGTGAGTCTGTTTAGACCCGGTTTAAAACTTTAGTGTGTTTTTTTTTTTCCAGAGGAAAATAAGTCTGGTCCGTTTGGACTCGGGCTTATTAAGGAGCTTTTACATTAGTTTTTTAGATAAAAATAACTTTTATCAGTATCAAAGAAAAACTTAAAAATAAGGTTTATTTAAGGACTTCCAAAAAAAAGTCGATTTTTTCGAAAACACTCTATATGATTCCAAAAAAATTTTAACTCTGATTTTTTTTATTTTATTTTATTTTTGAAATTTCTTTTTCGCACCAAAAAAAGTCGGATTCAAACGCCCCAATATTTGATTTGATTTTATTTAAAATGACACAATTTGAAAAGTGACTCACAACTGAACTTTTTCGCTATGTAACTGGCCATGTGGGCTTATTAACAAATGCAAACTCAAATCTTCATTCTTATATCCGCATGTAGATAAGTTCCCATACTTTGTGAGGCAAAAATGGCTTGTCTGAGCTATTATTATTGATTTGATGAGCTCTTCGAAAATCTTTCCGTTGGGTATCAAACACATATGGACCATGGGACAGGTCTACGGTAACCCCCCTCCTACCAAAAAAAAATTTGGGTACGGTACCGTTATTTATATTTTTTGTTGATGTTTTTATTATTTTGTGATAATTTTTTTTTTTTTTTATTATTTTTGTAATACTTGGCGTCGATCGCAAGTACTACAAAAGTGAATTTTTAAGTACCACAAAAGTGAAAAAAATTCGTACAAATGTTGTAATTTTTTTTTTGTTGTAAAATAACCAACCAAAGTTGTAAAAACACTCATTAAATTAGTAAATTTTGGAGATACAGTACCAAAAAAATTGGTACTGTAGTCGGGTTCAATTATGGTATCGAAAAGTTATTTTTTTTTTCTTCCAATAAAAACTTGACACAATTAAAGATTAATTATTTTATTATTTCACTTTAATTTATCATTTTTACACTCAATGGTCAAGAATAAATCAAAAGAAGATCAACGACCCAAAATCATTTAGAGATATGTTACCAAAACTTTTCGGTAACATAGTGCTATAGTCCACAATGAGCTGTTCTCCAGCACTCATGAAGGCAAGTTAATGTAGGGTGCCATTGGAGTGAAGAAGGATTCAGCTTTTGATATTCCTCTAACAAACATTAGCATTTTAGGTTGATATATATGCTGACTTAGCATTGGAAAAGTCTATAGTATGGAAATTTAACTTGTTAATATCATACCGAAAAATGAAATTTTATTTTGAGATATAGCCATCATTGATCTTAAAAATAATAATAATAATATGGGTAAAAATTATAATTTATCTCTGAACTTTGTCTCAGATTTTAATTTGGTATCTGAACTTTCAATTATTTCAATTTAGCCCTTTAACTATCAATTTTATCTCAATTAAGTCATTCCGTCTATTTTCACCATTATGTCAACTGAGACGAAATCGATGGATCAGATTGGGACTAGCCTCCGATTGATTTAGCTATGACAATTGATAGAAAGACTTAATTGAAACGAAATTGATAGTTGAGAGACTTAATTAGAATAATTAAAAGTTTATGGGCTAAATAAAGTTGGAGACAAAGTTCAGAGATAAATTATGATTTTTACCCCTATAATATTAAAAAACAATAAAATAATAAAAAATTTACTCGTCTAACTTTGTGATTGTCAAAAAAAAAAAATTGATACCAAAATATTACTCTGCAAGTATATATATCGAGATATAATTTAATTTTCTGAATATTATACAGCTACAAACCCTTGGGCCTTGCATTAGGGAGGTGTCAAAATCAACCCAAATGGTGTGAACTGAAGGCTCCTCAAAAGGAAGTCTTTTGCTGTACTAGTTTTTGGAACTCTGCATTTTGTGTTTTGTGTATGCTCTCTCTCTCTCTCAACACTGACAACACACACGCAACAGAGATTTGGGCTGCTTCCCTTGAGTTATATAAGTTCCAACTCACACCCACAAACGAAAATTTCACATACTGAGTAATGGAGCTGATCAAAGTCATCACTACGGTTTGTATTGGTCTCTCAGTTATGCTCACACCCTGTGCTTCCCAGAAAATTCAGGTGCAATCATACCATGAACAAGGTAATGAGTCTCTCTCTCTCTCTCTCACACACACACACTGACAGATACACAATTTTATGTGTGCTTGCCATCTGTGCAGCTCAGGACCTCCAGCTTATCCATACACTACCAAGGAAGCTCAAGCTCAATGAAGAAGTGTGTAAACTTTTGTCTCTCTCTTCAAAAGAATCAGAAAATTAACTTATCTCTCAATATACTTGCAGATTCCTCTAACTTTTGAGTTCCTATAAAACAGGTGATCACAAGTTCTGGAAACAAAGATTTGGTGCCATCCAATAAGCAGAAGGAAGTTTCATCAGGTAGTTATATGCATTTAATAAGCTTGCTCTTCCGGGTTAGTAGTTATAACTCAAATCAAACATTTTACAATAGAAAACCCTCATAATCACGCTAAGAATTACTATCTCTTAAAATTTATAAAAAAAAATAAAATAAACAAGCTTGCTCTGACCTAAATTGCACACGAATCGCGATTCACTGAACTAAACAAGGCCCTGATTGCTGTTTACTTTCAGATCTGGCATTGTTATTTAACCTTAGAAAACTTGAAATACACATGCATTAGTTGCATCAAATTATTAAACTTATAATAAGGAGAAAGATAAGTTAGAGTAGACATGCATTGTCACTTTCAGAGAATTTAAGTGCACTAAAGTTGTACATTATCAATATTACATTCAATAATAAAAAACAAACCCAATCCCAATCACCTATCGACTACACTAATGCTTATAATTAATGTAAACATTTGATGCTTGCAATCATCCACAAATTGTGAGTAATACGATTATAAATGGATTAAAAAATTGCACGTTGAAACGTACAACAACCACATTCGATGACTAGTTCAGCTAAAAAACGATAAACTCGTATTCAATTAAAAAGAACTACTACACATGATCGCTTATTCAAAAATAGATGGACTTGGCCTCCAAACTACGCGACTTTTTTTTTTTTTTTTGGTTTCATGTTTCTGAGAGGGGTTTGTTTGAACCAGGGTCGGCTGAATTAATAAGTACTCTTTTTCGTACAATGTTCCTAAGTTCAATCTTCTGAATTTGTTTAATGTACCATGCATGTTCAGATAAGCTCCATCTCACAGAAGAAAACAAGCTGCATTCAAGAAAAAGGGACATGGCGAGAATGGGTGGAGGAAGGGACCGAGACCTCACAGTTCTTCACCATGGATTATACTCATGTGAGAAGACGACGACCCATAAACAACAAGTCTCTGCCGGTTGGTCCGTGAAACACGGGGATGACTACGTATATCTGATTTCATTCCCATAGTAAAGAACAAGCTCTTTTGGATACAGTTTTGAAAGAAAAAAAAAATGTTTTTGTTATTAGGGAATTGGGGAAGTTGTCGTTTTGGAACATGTTTGTGGCAGACAGACACTATGGAGCAAAACCCTATGTTTTGTTTGGAACTAAGACAGACTACTTGTGCTTTTGTGAGCATGTTGTCTTTGTTTGTTTCATGGACATTTCGAGAGCATTCAAAGGGGTCTAAAAACCCAATATTATTTATGAATTTGTTCCCACAAATGACAAAACATATACTCCATCCATTCCTAAATATATGTCGTTTAAGGTTTTTACACATGAATTAAGGAAGCTATTAAATAACTCTAATATGAGTAAAAAATAATTGCACAAGACTAAAATACCCTTATTCAATACGTATTGAGAAAGAAAGGAATATGAAAGACACTTAACCTACACCTAATCTAATGCATTGAAGAGTTAAGGGTAAATTTGGAAGAAAAAATATTAATTGTGCTTTGGTTTCATTAAACGACAGATATTATGGAACAAAAAAAATTGTATAAAACGACAGATATTTAGAAACGGAGTGAGTACTTGTATTAGGTGGTAACCAATGTTAATTGCAAGTTGATGTAAACAAAGGGTATAATCATGTGATGCAGTAATCAAAGTGTTTACTCAAATTTTGGTCAAATTTTGTGTCTCAAATTGATACGAATGATTAAATCAATACATCTTATTAACTTCATTCAACAATATTTTGATTGCTAATACAATTTTAGGTCAGGTCAAGTCAATTCATATGTTAAAATTAGGGTTAATAATGTTTTTAGTCCTTAAAATATGTCCGTTTTGTAATATAACGTGTCCAACATGTGATCATTCCGTTAAAAAATTAATTGTTCGTTTATGTATGAATCACTTAAACATAAATTAAATATTTTAGTGACTAGAAGTGCTATTAACACTTAAGACTAAGTTAAATAATACTAAGTTCGGAGATAAAGAGTTGAAAGCAAGGAAAAGAACATCCAATGGTTTTTTTATTTTAACAAGGGAGGTTTTCATAACTAAGGACAGAACGAGGATTTTATGATAAGGGGGGTCGAATAGTGTCGCAGTTGAAAGTTGTATTCTACGAAATTATTTAGTGTGTTGTTGTTAATGCCAAACTTTTAGTCGTTTATAAATCATCAAAATTAACTCCTACACACTAAATTGAAAAATCATTTTTAAAAAAGAAATGAATACGATGTAACTGGTTAGAGAGTAACACCCTTGCGTTATCGAATAGCTGGTTTTATCAAATCCAAATTAAATTCAATATTAATTGTCTTCAATTCTTTCAATTTCAGATTACCTATTATAAAATCAATCCAGTCCATTATATTTAATCATGTTGCCATTAATATACCGTGGCTGATTTACTATCGACGAAATTGAATGGAGTTCTTAATCAATTGTATTCCACAAGTTAGTAGTGAGGTGGACACATATAAGGATGACAGTGGACCGGAAAAAAATAGGTTTTAGACCGAAGATGGACTATACGTATTAGACGGTGGACGTATACGGGGATACCCATATAAACCCATATGGGGATGAAGACGGGGATGAACTTATCCTTACCCCGCCCCCGCCCCGCCCCCGCTATACCCGTTAAAACATATAGTTTGTTATGTTTTGTTTTCTTTATTAAATTACAAGTGTGAAAGCTACATGGTAGAAAAGTTTCTCCATTACAAATATTCAAGTAGTATTTTGGACATTTGTTGTTTGTGTTATGTTGAGATAGTCTGGGGAACCATTTTCTTAGTTCTTTTATGCTTTTGTCCTTTTTCCCGTGCTTGAGTGGGGGTTTGATTGTGAAATTTGAGAATAATATCTAATTTCTGAATGTAGTTGAAAAGCAAACTCTATTATATTATCAAAATTAAGGTGTGGTTAGTTGTTTGCATGCTGTTCTTTATGGATTTCAAGTTAGATATCTTTTTATGATTGGAGACAGTAGGGGTAGTGGTTGGCCTTGTACAAATGATGGTGAAGAATCTTAAAAGTTGCAAAGTTTTGGCTTGGGCTTGGGCTTAAGCTTGGGTTTGGGCTTGGGCGGGTACGAGGGAAGCGGGGACGAAGGCGGGGATTAGAAATTTACCCTTGGATGGGGATGGGGATGAAAACTATACCCGTTAACGGGGATGGACGAAGTTTTTTTAAGCGGGTACGGAGATGGAGACTACACCCCCCGCCCCCGCTTCGGTCCACAGACATCCCTAGACACATATATAAGTTCTGACACCATTAAATATAGAGTGGGTTCCATCGTATACAAGTAAATATTGATGTTTGGGCTATTTGGCGAGATTGAGGTAAGCCTCGTAAAATTCAACACGATTGGATAATTTGAGGCGAATCGGCATGAGTTTAGCAGGTTTGAATTCGATCTTAACAAGTTCGAGAGATTAAACGGATAGACCCACCTAATCCCCATAACAAAAGACTCGTGTTTGGGTAGAGTACTTTAACCCTTTTATCACCCGATTATCTGTTCACCACACGATTATCCGTTTATTACTCGATTACTCGTTTAATAGATGACCTAATTTGTTATATGATGGGACATTCTGCGAGAACAGCACGATGATGACGCGTGTACTCGGCACCAAGGTACTCCGATTGTTGGGGTGATGACACGTGGCCTCGGCACTTGGGTACTTCACTTACTCGACGGTTGACACGTGTCCTCGGCACCAACGAAGCCTCAGTGTTCACCAGCACCCCACGTGTCCTCGGCTCCAGGACTTCTCGGGGTAAAAAGACCAGAACACGTGTCCTCGGCGCCGGGTCACCCGTCGGACTCCATGACACCGATCTATCATCAGTTTAAGTGGCTCCTTGATAGGAGCACGTCATCTCGGTCCCAGGGGATGCGCCGACGTCTCTTAGCCTATCAAACCGAATTGAGCAGTGGATCATTAGCCCACCCTTCCCATCAAGTCAGATGGACATGATGAACAGGGCTGGCAACCAAAGAGGTTTGGACGCGTGGCGTTATGAACAGAGTCGTACATGACTTTGCAGAAATCCCAGCAACTATGCGGCTATGTAAGAGAGCATTTAATAAACCCTTAGGGTGATGGGACGTCTATGATGACTGATGGAGCCCGGAAAGAGGCGCATTAAGTGCCCCGAAGATCAGGTATTTAATGTCTCTACATCGAAGCAAGAGCATTTAATGCTCGGGCGCCAAGTGAAGAGATCATTAAACGCTCGGGATGCCGAGCATTTAAGAGCTGACAATCATCCCTGCAAAAGAGAAGGGGCGCTTCCCAATGACTGAGCGCAACCTACTATTTACTAGCCTATAATGATGACTACCATCAAAGGTATAAATAGTCATCTAAGAAACAATGCAAAGGTACGCAAAATACAACAATTGAAATAATACAGTGCTCTCAAGATCCTCTCTCTCTCTAAAAAGACTAATTTGATCGTCGGAGGGGATACGCCGGAGGCACTCCGGCGCCCTTCTAACCCTTCTTTTGGCTGTCAGGATACATCGGAAAATGCCCCTGTCCGCTGGAGCCGATCTGGTTGCGCTGGAGTCGAGTTGTTCTCACTAACTAGACTCTCTTTGGTTACGCCGTGCCTCCCTTTGCCACGAGATCGTTGACATCCAAGGTAAACATCAGTTCACCTGAGACCAGTTTCTATTCATCTATCTATTGTGCAAAAATTGGCCCGCACATTATAAAATTAGTATTTTTAATTAAGAATTTTTTATGCTGTAAAATTAGTGAGTAACATAGATCGTATTGTGTAACACATTTAATAAATAAATGGTATTCAATTTTATAATATACATTCATTTAAATAAATATGTTTAATAAACGAACTGTATATTGAATAATTTTTGAATCGACACGACCTGGCACGGGTGTGAGACAGGTATGGGCTTGCTCAATTGAGTTCGCTCGGTCGATTCATCTTCCGAGTCGAACCCAACGAGTCGAACGGGAACAAGAGTCCACGATAAACTGGTACTCTACTTCGTTTCACTATAAAGAAGCAAAGAATCTGAGAGATCACACAGTTTCACAGCAATGGACTCTATATGGCTTAAGACGAAGACTTTCTTAGCCGAAGAAGCAGCGAGAAGATCCGAAACCCTAACAATTTCATCGGCCAAGATCGCCGACATTGTCTCCGAAACCGCGAAGAAATCCAAGGAGTTTGCCGTCGAGGCCTCGAAGAAAGCCGACGAGTTCAAGACTGTCGCTCTCCGGCAAGCAGATCAGCACTTGAAGTCCGTCGCCGATCAAATTCCTTCTATATCACTAGGTAATAACTCTAATTCGCCATCGGAGTCGGAGCTCGAGACGTTCGGCATTACTGATGATCTAAGACAGTTCGCTAGAGGATTCACCGTAACTACGTTCGAAAGTTTTTCTATTCAAGGTGCGCAATTCGGTCTATATCTTCATGATTATTGCTTTCAATTTGTTATGATTCTACAAATTACTGTGGAAATATATGAAAAGCATTCACATTCCTGTTTATTGTCCATTGTTAATGTTCGGGGAGCGTATTAAACTTCTTCTCTGCGTGTAGATGATTCGCCGACCACTGATGTGCCTACGGTCTTAAACATCCGGCAAGATCTCACAGAGTGGCAGCAGAAACATGCCATTCTGGTTCTCACTACTGTCAAGGTAATCCCTTTTATATGTATTTGTGGGTTTCTACTAGTCTTAGAGAATTGTTTAATCGAAATCTGTCTTAAAGCACTTGGAAGATCATGCATGTGCACTGAATTAGTGAAGTCTGAATAGTCCTATTATATTCATGGTTGCTAAGGGCTGGTTGCCTATGGGAAGCAAGGAAGAGCCCTATTATTTTTTTCTGCCTTTATAAGTGATGGGTTTGCTTGGCAAGTGAAAGTTCGAAGAATCGTGATGTATGAAGTAACCAAGCTGACTTGTTATGCATTGAACATGTGTCTGGAGCCGTGGTCGGGGTCAATAATCCTAAGAAGGTGGATGCTACTTTGTGGACTTAAGTGGTGTGATGTGTCTTGAGCACGCCTTTCGCTGGACACATACAAATGTGCAAGGAAAAGAGGAATATACTTTTATTGTAAGTTATTCATAGAAATATTGGACTAATTATTCATCTTTTTCAATGATTATAATGTTCTAGGAAATTTCAAGGTTAAGATATGAATTATGCCCCCGCCACATGAAAGATAGGATATTCTGGAGGATCTATTTCACACTTGTGAGCAGTCATGTGGCTGTGTAAGTAACTTTATTTTTATAGATTCTTTAGTATCTTTACTGGTGTTTTTATTATTTGCAGATGTTGAATGCGGATTAAAGTTCTTCTTAGATAACTCATGTGATAAGAGGATAATAAAACAGTGAACTACTACCAAAGTTTATTTTGGTCAATATAGCACAACATTCACAAAATTCTTAGTGTCAGTTAGATGTTAAATATTTCTTACACTTTTAGTATGTTGTTTTTTGAACATATAAGTGACTTCTTTTTCTTGAGAAGGTGGAGATTCCTTCATAGAAACCAAAAGATGTTTGTTTTTTTAACATAAATGCCTGTGAGGCTTTGCTATTTACTACTGGTAAATGAATAAATGGAGAAGAAGGAAGTAAACAGAAGGAGAAAAGGTTGCACATAAAGCAGGAAGACTGCATTTCTCTTCTAAAACAGAATGGTAGGCTTAAAATTTACTCAGTTAACTAAGGAACATGGTACACTCTAATGTGAACTCACATACAAAGAACTGCAAATTGACTGGCAAATACATTTACCAGCCATATTGTCTATTTTGTGGTAATCTCAAAGAAATAGATATCATTTTTTTAATAAATTTTGGAATTGATTTGTCTGCAGAACTTCAGAATTGGAAAATACCATTGCTTTGTTGAGTCTACTGGTGATTTAAACAAACTGATTTTTTCAGGGAGTGTGAAAGATAGTTAATTATTAGCAAGATTCAAGATTACTTTGTGTCATATTTAGAACTGCTATATGTGCACCAATTAGCTGAAGGATTAAGTTGAAAATTTATTTAATATTTGGGACCTGGTCTGTTAAGGTCAAATTCTGCCTGGTCAACACCCTTTTCTTACCCTGTTTCACATTTACTAATATTCAGCTATCTATACATTATCCCTATAATGCCACGTATCTAATCGCAACAATTATCAAAAAAATCTGTTGGGAAAAGGTCACTCTAATGGATTAAGCATCTTGCAAATTACTACATTACGGTTGTTCTATATTCACTTTTTCCCTGGTTATGATCAGGTATGAAAAGAAGTACATGGAGGAGGTTAAGCAGAAAGAAGCAGAGCGAATGATAGACTATAAAGACAAGCAAACTCAGCTGGCAGGAGAGGCTAATAAATCAGAAGCAATGGGAACAAAACTGCAAAGTAAGACCTCAACATCATCATCAGCAGCTCAGGACTTGGATATGTTTCTTTTGGGAGATCTTGATGATAGTGATGGGAGTCCAGGTACATTGTTTACTCAACATCTGACTATGCTATTATGCTTACTTGCCTATCAACACAACAATGTGTGGGTATTTGGTGTTCAGATCTTGTCTTTGCCTTGCGTTTATTGACGACTTATTTTTTTTAGAACTTTGAGTGTCATTGACATTAACAAGTCGGCTCAATTTCTACTTATAATTGTGACCATAATTAGTGAGTGGTCACCATAAAAAGGAAATTAACTAAGACAATAGAATCATACTACTATATCAAATTTTATTCATATCTGGGTTTGGATGATAACAACCTCTGAGACAAACCTTCACCTTACTTCTACTATATCCAAATTGTGTGGATGATCCATTGCAATATGGGTTATGGTAGAGGAAGTTTATGGTTTGCCCAATGGAAGTTTATTAGTTCATATTTGTTGTACGTACTAATTGACTATGAAGTTGGCATTATCAAAATAGCTTATTTAACTCTTGGCTCATTTGGGTGATGGCTATCCAAAGTATTGCCGATAGGTGAAGTTTTTGGCTGAGGTTTATGGATTATTTGTGCACATTGTTAGTGAAGATTTTGAGTGATGTGTGAAGGGACAGTAGGGTGATTGTGGGAAGGGGTGTGGAAGCGTGTTTAAGTGTGCAGTCTAGTACTCAAGTTTCCTTTTAGTTTTATGGGTTTGAGCAATTGATAAAAGCTGATTACCTGGACTCGCCACCTTTTTCTTTCTTTCTGTTGCAACTTTGTACTGGAATTCGCTCCCTTGATCCTTATTGTGCTAATGCAAATGCTGGTTTTTCAGATGTGGATGATGAGGCTTTTGATGATGATTTTGACAAGATTGACAAATTGGTAAGAATACATAGTCTTGAGTTCAATTCTTTCCACTGTTTTCTTAGCACTGCCCAATTGTAGTGTGCAGCATTCTTGATTTTGGCAAATCATTGGATGCAATACGTCTTCATTGGTTACAATTTGTTATGGTATATATTTGAGATGATTAAAACATTCCCTTGCACTTGCAGGAAGTTGAAGAAGATGAGAAGTAGTTGAGGATGAAGATTGCTAATCAAAGAGGTCAAGGGGAAACACAGAAGTTTGTGTAATTGTTTAATATCTCAGGTTTAGATGGTTGCCTTCTGTGAGGTGTGAGATAGTGGGTACTGGTCGTTTGGTGTAGGTCATTCATGTTCATTCGATTATTAGTTTCTTTAGCAATAATAGACTCTCTTGCACATTAGTCGAATATTTGCCTTTGTAAAGTTTAATTGATTGTTACAATTGCAACCTCTATGAGTTTTATCAAACTATAGGACTTTGATATGCGTCTTTATTGTAAAAGCCTTGAAATACAAGACTATATATGCAGATGGAGCATGGAGGACCTTTTAATATCACACTAGCATGAAGAAGAGACATGGATCAAGTGAGCCAGATTAGTCTGTCTTTCGCAACGAGTCAAAGGTTTAAGCTCATTATGGGGATAGCTTGAGGATACCAAAAAGGAAAAGGGAGAAATGGGCCTTTGAGTGAAAAAGGTGGGATTGGTGCAACCTTGGCCAGAATGTATATAATTGATCAGGAGATGGATCTAGCTGAACTTTTTTGATTGAGGACAAGTTGGGGAATTTGGGGTTTTCCTGATCAAATTAAATGTTACGGAGCTTGAAAAAAATCGAGGTCTATTGGAAGTCATTTTCAATAGGTGCATGCATTGGATCACCATTACGGAGATAAAAAACCCTAAATATCAATCCCGACTCGGATCTATTGAATCAACAGTCTGTAGTGGAAATTGTTGAAGTATGGTTTGAATTTTACTTGGATTGGAAGACTATTTAGATCGGAATGGTCAATTTATTGCAATGTTCTAATTTGGGTGTGATTGGTTCGATACCAATTTCTTTTTTTGATAGGTGTATTTTTACGATTATCACCTATATAAACCCTCTCATACTCCTTTTACATGATAGTTAAGCTACTCATTTTTGTTCCCAAATGAGATGGAAGATAGAAGGGTCACAGGAAGCCATGATGAATATTGAGGGGTAAAATTGAAAATAAATTTCATTTAATAATTTTATTGAAACTAAGAAATAGAAGAAGAATTTTTTTTTTCTTTTTTTGTGTGAAACATCAAGGTGATGCTTAAATAATGTATTTTACCCCTTACTTTTTCTACTTTGGCAAATTTGCAAATAATTATAAATCTTCAAGTAATTATGTAAATAAGCATTTTTGTCACCTAATGCGCCAAAAAATAAAATGATTCCGCATAGATTTTTGGCATTTCTTCGAATTAAAATTTTTGAGGTTAACAGTTGACTTAATAGTTATTGTCATTACAGATGATATCGTAGGTTTGAATATTCTCGTGTTCTTTTAATATAGGAAAATACTATTTGGATCTAAAAATCTGACATAATGATGTGGCTTCATAGGAATCATTGGATCAACACCAAGTTCCAATGTTTGATGGGGTCTACAGTGAATCCAAAGGTCACAGTGAATTATGTCAGATTTTTAGGTCCCAATAACATTGCTCTTTAATATAATAATGTGGGACAGAAAAAAAGTTAAAATTTGTCTAAACCCAAAAAAAGAAAAAAAAGCTGAATTGAAAATATCCGTTATAGACACATTAACTACAAAAACGCCACTAGCACAGTGCTGACACCCCCAAAATTACAGAGAGATAGCCGCCATTCTCAGACTCCTCCACTGCCTTCACAGCCTCCATGGCTTCTTTGGCGATCCTCTCCATAACCAGAAAGTCCATAAAAAAGACCCATTTATCCTCCGTTCTACGCTTATCCCCTAGCATACCCTCTTCTCCCTTCTCTTCTCTCAGCAAAAATCACCAGCGCTTTTCAACACTTTCCAAAACCCAGTCTCCACCAGTCCCAAAGAAAGTGCCTTTCACAGTCTCAGCTCATGGAATGACATGGCAAGACCCGTACCACTGGATGTCCAACATCAACGACCCTGATTTCATTGACTATCTCAAACAAGAAAACTTATATGCTGAAGCTTTCATGTATGACACCCAGAAAGTTCAACAGACTTTGTATTCTGAGATGATAAGTAAAATGCCCTCCAAGATTTCTACCCCGCCTGAACGTTGGGGACCCTGGTGTGTTCATTTCTTTCAACACCCATTTCACACCCACACCCACATAAATGTATGTGGGTATTAATGTTTTAATGTGTGTGCATTTGTTAGTTAGTGATTGTATCAATGGTTTCTTGAATTTTTCAATGTTGTATGTTTCTTTATAAGGAGGATGACTATGCTCTTTAGTGATCTTCTCCGTCTTGTAGTATAAATTAATGAACAGTTGATTTGAATTGTTTTATGTAGTGTAGTGTGAGTAATTAGCTTATTGAGTTGAAATCTCAGCACAATGGTATTGTACGCTTTCTAGTTTAGTTAGTGGCTAAACATGTGTGGATGTGTATGTATTCGTTGATGTGCCCGTAATCCTAGTTGTGTATCTTTTGTGCATGAATTTCAGGGTATGTCCAATTGAGTACTATGTAGTGTATTTCTAGTTTGATTATGATTGGATATTTGTATTTGAGATTGAACAGGTTGTACTACCAGTATATTCCGGATGGGAAGGAGTATCCAGTTTTATGTAGGAAATTAGCCGCCAAGAGAAAAGGTTGGGTGCAGGCTATATTCAATTATGTTAGAGGAGGATTTGGAAGGGAGGAAGTTTTGCTTGATTGGAATGAAATTGCAGAACAATATGGTGTGTTTCTTTCTTAGCTTCTTACATGAAAAGATTTATAATATTCTTTTTATGGGTTTTGATAGATTATTTGGCAATCTAAATTGTATGCATGAATAACATAAGTTGTATTGTTGCTATTAATTGTGTTGGTTGAGTGTTATGTGTTTCATCTATTGGCTTATCACTTATAGTATGGCCATGGGTTCTTCAGATGTTTGAGTACCCTTGTTGGGCCAGACATGACGGAATGTGTGTCCATGTTGAGCCGGACATGACAAATTGTGTTTTCACATGGGCTCTCCAACAAAATATGGTGAAACGCCAAGGAAATTTTATATTTGAGAGGTCTAGATAGCCCCCCTCCCCCAAAAACACTATGTCTGAGTCTCAGATTTCCATTCATTGGATCCTTTTTAAAACTTGTAGGGCTTGCATGTATTGGCAAATAAATTTGTATTTGACATTCATCTTGATTTTGAAGTTTGAAATTATAAGCTGCATTAAGATTTGTTAATTTGTAAAATTTTGTAGGTTATGTTCATGTAGGCACATGTCGAGTATCTCCAGACCATAACTACCTTGCATACACCGTCGACACGACTGGTGGTGAACAGTTCACACTTCGAATTAAGGACCTGCGAAGTGGTTGTGCTCTTCCGAAATTAGGAGTTGGCAGGGTTGTTAGCTTGGCATGGGCTCAAGACAGTTGTACTTTGTTCTATACAATGTCTGATGAGAATCAACGGCCTTACAGGCAATTTCTCTTGCTATATTATTGAGCCTTTGACTTGGTAGTCTGGATATATTCTTACCTGCACTTTTGTTGGCCAGGGTACTATGCACAAAACTTGGATCAGATTCTGTTGCGGATGTCCCAATATATACAGAAAATGATTCCAGCTTCCATGTGGACATCACAAGCACAAAAGATGGCAAGTTTATAACTGTGAATTCTAACTCGAGGACTTCATCTGAGGAAGGAACTTTCCTATTTTATCCCTCTTCATGCTATTGATATTAGAACATCCTTTTATGGTGTGTTTTACATCTTGCTGGTTTCTTACAGGTTTATGTCATAAAAGCGACCAATCCACAAGAGGGTTTGCAAAGGGTTTGTAAGCGTGTTTCTGGTGTACAGTGCTTTTTGGAACATCATAATGGCTTTTTCTATATTCTTACAAATGCTTCTCTGAGCGAGGACAAGGACCTACCTGATAGCGGAAATTATTACTTGGCCAGATGCCGAGTTGATGACATGCAGGCAACTAATTTGCAGGTGATTTTTGTTTTCTTCCGTGCATTATAAACTGACACCTGGAATTTATTATGTGTTGTCCATCACGTAAATATAATTAAATCTTTTTGTCTTCTGTCCATCTCCTACTCTACATTTTGATGAAATATAACTTTCTGTATTGCTTACTCTTTCGTATCAGAATGTGCTCATGCCAAGTAAAGACATCAGCGTACAAGATATGGACATTTTTAATGAACATCTGGTGCTTTTCCTGAATAAAAAGGGTTCCCCTGTTATATGTTCCATCAAGATGCCTATTGATGCCAATTGTGAGGTACAATCTCTTCTTTATATCTGTATGAACTATACATCGGACAAAAACACTACAAGGAAAGATATGATTGATTTCACATTGTTTGGATTGAAATTCATAAAGCTATTGTCACGACATTGTGATCACAACTGTTCTTTTTTAAATAAAAAAAAAATTATAAGAAAGAGGTGAATTTTTGGTGGGGAGAGAATGGGATGCTTGGTTAATCACTTACATAGATGCCAGAAGATGCTGGTGATTTCTCATGTTCTTTATATATTAAGAAGTATTTACTGAGAAATCTGAGTGTTTTTTAAAAGTAGAAGCAAGGGAAAAAGTTGGTTAAAATTTTGTAGTAATTGTGCTGGTGATATAATATTTGGGGCCAGGACATCCTTGACTTGATCGTCTAATAATCACAAGCCTGGACTTATAGAAAAACTACTGAAATTGCCACTGCTCCAGTCAAAATTGTAGAGTCAGCTATATAACAGCTTGTTAAGATCTAGCTGCTATGAAGCAGCTTATATATGGTGCACATGTAATTGCGTGCCTCTTGAAAAATTTCTCTTGCAAGTGCTGGTTCATATCTCCAATCACTTGCTTTAAAAAATTGATGCGCAAAATATGATTTGGTGAAAATTTAATCTTTCACTGAGACAAAGGCAAAAGTTATTTGATACTGGTGAGATGCAATCCATTTGTTTTTACATTTAAGGTTTCTTATGTGCGTGTGTTCCCTCCTTTTTTGTTTCTTTTTTATGTGGTTTGGGGTTGGGGGGAAATGAGTAGTCCAAGAGTACTGGGATAGATAATGGTGTTAGCCATGCCCCCAACCATGTAGCTTCACATTCCCCTCAGAGCCACTAACCACTCGCATATATAAATGAAGGGAGGAGTTGATTCAGGTCCGAGTCTCATCTTCGAGAATTTTACCTGTTAGGTTACTTGGGAGTTCATTCCTTTTTGCTGATTTTTCTTTCTTTCTTTCTTTTTTCTGCAGAACCAGGTGACGATTGAAGATCTTAATCCATGGTTCTTCCCTCTGCCCTCAAATTTATGCAGCATTGTTCCAGGTTCAAATCATGACTTCATGACCTCAGTATTCCGTGCAGTCATTTCATCTCCAGTGGTATTGCTTCTAATGAGCCTAATTGTGGATTAAGAATTGTTGAGTGCATTGTAGCTTTGAAAGTCTTCTTTGCTCTCTTTTTCTCTCCCCAACATCCCCATAGTTAAGAAAAACAATCTTGCCCACCGTATTTAAGTGTGTAAAATATTAGTGTTTTTTCGATTACAACACTGCATATACATATCAGCTATTAATCCATTATTCAAATGTCCAGAACTATTTAAAATTCATGTTTGAACGTCAAAATTGGTCTCTTGAAAGGGTTTTCAGTTACTGTAATGATATAAAGGTTCAGATCCTTGATTCATGTGACATGTTATCCATGGTGACATATTTATCAGTTGAAATTTTATTCGGGCATAATATGCGGCTTCTTAAGAAAATTGTATGTTTATTTTAGGAAACTGCTGCAATATTCACTACTAAATTTGGGAATGGTCCTCCCCTTTCCTCTCTCTCCCTCTCCCCCATCTTTCTGTTCCCCAATTTTGGGTGATTAATTTGGCACAAGCTATAATTTGCTATACTTTCAGTTCACTTGGGAAAAATTTGGTTTGTGGTGTCATACATCAGTAATTAGAAAATTATGTCAAAGTTTAGTAGTCAGAGATAAATAGGGTTCTGTTGTGACTCTATTCTCCCATTCTTGTGATGGAAGCTGCAACTATGCGTTGTGAAAACAAATGGAAAGTTGTTATGCTATCATTATAAATTGCTCTTGCAGTTTCAGTTTCCATCACATCAATACTTTTTCTAAATTAACTAATAATTGATAATCCCAGTTTGGACACAGTTTAGTTTCACAGTTACTCGATTGAAAAAGACCAAGCACCAGCCCAGAGTTTCAGCTTTTGTGTCTAAATTAATTTTCTGTAAGAGAATGCTCAAGCTCATAATAAGACACTTGGTTGGTTTATTAAGTTTGACTTCGTCTCACCACAATTGCTGAGTCCACAATGATATTGGATTCTTATGACTAAAATTCAGTGTGCATTTTCGTTGAGCAACACAATATAGTGACTTGAATTGTACTTGAGTGTTGACTCTAGAATCACTTAATTTTTTTCCTTTCCAAAGTGCAGATGCCTGATTTAATTGTGGACTATGATATGTCGAGAAATAAGTTATCCATTGTGCACCAAGAGGAAGTCCAAAATATTTCCACCAGTAAGGAATTTCGCTCACTGACTTATGAGAGAGACACCACCGAGTTTCTAGACGCTCAAAATTACAATGGCAAAGAAGTTCAGAATGATGAAATGCAGGGATGGAGGGAATTTACTGACGCCTATTGTTGTGAAAGAAAGGAAGTCATTTCTCATGATGGTGTCAGGATTCCTTTGACCATCTTGTACTCTTGGAAAGCACATCAGAAGGGTCAATCTCCAGGGCTTCTACATGGCTATGGAGCATATGGTGAATTTCTAGATAAGAGCTGGTGTGCAGATCATCTGAGCTTACTTGATCGTGGTTGGGTGGTTGCATTTGCTGATGTGAGGTATGTATCAAAATAGTCTTATTTTAACTATTTAGAAAATTCTCCAAAGCTGCTTTCCATGCAGCCAATGGGGGGAGGTGGGAGGAAAGGAACATCTGGGTAATCCTCCTAAAGAAAAATATATACATTTTTCCCTCTGTCATTTTAGATTTCTTTCCCCTGAAATGGTGTAAAAGACAAATTAGTGGAAACAGGCAAAATGTGCTTATATTTTTAGTACATCGACATACGGCAGCTTTCGAAAGATGGAAAATTGGGCTTCATGTTTAGAAACCTCTGCTGGCCTTGTGCTCAGTGACTCATCTGTCTGTACAGGTGGTTACAAGCGTGGAAAAAATTGGGATTGTGTTGATTAGAGAGCCTACGCCAAACATGCAAGTAGATCTGCATGTTGAATTGTGTGGACAAGGGATGGCCAATGAAGCCTGGCTTTTGAAGGTGCTAGCTAGCATAGCTAGTGCTGTTCCTTGTACTTGTACCAGATTTTTTTCTTTTGTTTTTGGTTTTATGTTTCCTTTTTGGGGATGGGGATATGTGCAGGGAGAGGATTACCCCCATTAGGTAACCCAGTAATTGGGGGGAAATAAATAAAAACAACTGGTTTTTTGTACTGCTAATACCCTACTGGCTTGTGATTCAACCATTTGTATTGTCCGAGACAAAGCAAAATGCAAGGCTGGGACGTGTGAAGTGCCCCACACAATGTGAATGTCACATGGAGATGAATTTACCTATTACAGAAATAATAGTCAGGTTTGACTCTCTTTTTTTTGAGAAAGGCATGATATGACTTGATCTAGACCAATTCTTGTGGAGCTTCTACCTAAGCATCATTGTGATATAAACATATTATTACAATCCTATGCCTAAATTACATAGTCTGAAAAGCTAAATGCATCTCATTACTAGTGATAATGATACTGTTAGTTGGCTTACGATGTTTTTCTGGTAGGGGTGGTGGTGGTGTTGATCCTTCTTGGCATAGATCTGGCAGTGGATTGTACAAATTGAACTCTATATATGATTTCGTCTCTTGTGGCGAGTACCTGGTTAATGAGGGGTATGTTCATAAATGTCAACTTGGTGCTGTTGGGTATAGTGCAGGAGGTCTGCTATTGGGTGCAGCCATCAATAAGCATCCAGAATTGTTTCGGGCAGCAATTTTGAAGGTAAGCACTATTGAAAAATAAATATTTGCCATTTCTTTATCAGACTGGTATGTGAAGTGGATTAAACTGGTATTTATAGGCAATTACACTCTGCATCTTTATGCTTTGTGTGTTTACGAAGATGACCTGATAAAGAAAAGTGGAATGTTTACTTGCTCTCATATTTTCGGCAAGCAAAGGTTCATTCTCCTTCCATAGTGATACCTACTCTACTACCAGACATAGGAAAAGGAAACAAATAAATGAGGGAATGGGTGCTTGTTAAGTAGATAAGATTTTTACCACTAGTCAAACTTAACTAGTAGAAATTGAATGATTTTTGCCACTGGGCATATATCGTTTTGACTGCAATAACTAATGCAATCAGTATGGTAAGATCCTCCTGTCTACTTTACCCTTGGAACCTCTGCCATGGCCATGCACAACATCTCTTCATCTTTTTCACTATTAGCAGATCGTTTTGTTTATTATTCTCTGTTTTTCTTCTATTTCAACTTTAGCAAACAAATTTGTCTGGCAATAATGCATGTGTGATATTTGTGGCAGGTTCCATTCCTTGACATTTGCAATACATTGTTGGATCCTAGTTTGCCACTCACTGTATTGGACTATGAAGAATTTGGGAATCCTCAGATACAGTCCCAGTTTGACTCTATCATGAAATATTCTCCTTATGATAATATTTCTCGAGGTGTTTGCTATCCGTCAATGCTTGTGACGGCATCCTTCAATGACTCCAGGCAAATTCTTATCTCACACCTTCCCTTGTCCATAATTCTGGTCATGCATGCATCCGCACATGCATGCTTTGAAAAAATATCTGCATCCAAATACCTATGCACAACAGCATAGGTCCACATCCATATATTGGGAAATTGTATATATATTTTTATAACCATAGTATTTGTTAATAATTCTCAGAGTTGGAGTTTGGGAAGCTGCCAAATGGGTGGCCAAAGTAAGAGATAATGTGTGTTCAAGTTGTTCTTGTGTGGCCATCCTGAAGACAAATATGAGCGGAGGACATTTCGGTGAAGGTGGCCGTTTTGGTCAATGTGAGGAAACATCTTATGAATATGCTTTCCTATTGAAAGCCATGGGGATTGTTGACAAGATTCTATGACAATTATTAGAGTGGAATTAAGAAACTTGCTTGTTTGTTGGCGTGACCATTATCTGACCCTGTAATGATAGAAGCTCCCCTTGTCTCCTCCACACTATTTGTGAAGGCTACCTATAGCAAAGTGGTGGTTTCTGCACCAGGTACTTATGAAACTGGATCTAGGTACTTGGTATTTTTGCCTTCTTCTGAAGATGATTAATGGATTTAAATCCTAGATTGCTGATTTTGTTTTACCATGTACAGAATTGCAGAAGTCGCCAAGAGAATTGCAGGCTTAAGGTGCTGTCCTTCAGAGATTAAGGCGGTGCCAATTGGGGTAATATCTAAGTCTCGTGCAATGGGACACATTACAGTTGTAGACTTGTTAGCGTGGCAATGATTATGAAAATGCATTCGAACAGAGTTTTTTAGCTGCATCTGACCGAAAGATGCAATGTATACAAATTTTAAGAGGTTCCTGTTTCTATTTATGGATATGCCTTGGGCTTCTTTCCATGTTTTTGCTTGTCCTACTGCACCAGTTGCTAGGGATGATAGTATACCTACATGGGTGTGGTGGCTGTGTTAATGATAAGACACAAGTGTACTTGCAAAATTGATTTGTATACATGTGCAATTTTCAGAATAGCAAAGTCCCTGCTTAATATTCGATCTTAAGTCTTCTTTTAACTTAACAGCACCATCGAGAACAACTGATGGAAATATTTTGGAATGCATGTCACCCCAGACATTTCACCCGAGAGACTGGGCTCACCTTCAACATGGATGTCGGTGACATCCTAAGAACCTGCTACCGGGATCTAATGAATTTAATGATAGGCGATTGAACTACATTGAAGTTGATAAATTTGGGTATGAGAAAAACCTGGATAGTAGGTTCATTATTATATCTCTGCTTGTTACCTGTCACTATAACATGGAAATGCTCACTGTCAAGCATTCAAAATCAGTATTATCTGACCAATTAAGTACTTAAATGAAAGCTTTATGATCGTTTGTTCTCTATTTTTTGATTACCCAGTTTGGTTTTTGTTACTGAAAGAGTATAGGGAGGGGTAAACTAGGTGTAGGTAGACTCATTTTCCTCATTTGCATAAAGTGATTATCCTCGTGTTCGAACCCATAACCTTATATTTATTGTGGTATGCTTTTGTCAACCTGTCACAGGTGTGATCAATGAAAGAATTTGATAACAACTATGGCATTCCTAAATATGCCTGGAATTTATTTTAGGTGATGAGTACTTATATCTGGAAAAGGAAATAGCTTTCTGTTTCAAGTGCTTTGAACATCTATATCAGACCTTGATTACTGTAGACCCTACCTATGAAACTTCTATGTTTGAAGTGGAAAATAAAATTGATGCTTGTGGAAGTCCTTGTGTCACTTATTTCATTCTTTTTTTTTTATCCCTGATAGGTAACTGACTCGAGTCATAGGCCGGACCCAACCCATGCCTCTAGTGAGGCTCGAACTCCTGACCTAAGAGATGAGGATGCATACTACGCTAAAAACATTGTTGGTGTTACTTTATTTTGACGTACGTTGGTTTAATACTCATGATTTCTATTGCTCTGTCGTTGTAATAATTTGTTTTCGTTCAAGCGATGGTGATAAGATTTGAATTACAAGAATAAAATGAGTTGATAAAGGAATAATAAATTGAGGACAATAACCCTCTCTATCATCCTCAAGAGGGTTTATTGTCGAATTGAATTACAGGGTATTTTTCTGACATGATTGGAAAATATAATGGTCAAGTGTTGCATAATCAACATATTAATGTCTTTGGCCGAAACAATAAATATTAATCTGCCAAGAAAGAATTTACATTAAGACTAGGATGGTAATGGGTGGTATCAATGTCAAATTCTTTCATGTATACTTCCTCTTTAGTTAAAATTTATTCAATCTATTCCGATCCTATATATAGTCGTTATAATGAGA
Organism: Ilex aquifolium; assembly: GCA_951799425.1. NCBI lineage: Eukaryota > Viridiplantae > Streptophyta > Magnoliopsida > Aquifoliales > Aquifoliaceae > Ilex > Ilex aquifolium. The sequence goes on along the minus strand of OX637407.1, from coordinate 25,735,125 downwards.
TTAGGGTCTTATCATGTGTAATTAGAGTATAATCGAGTTTATATCACGTATATATAGGCTGATTTGTTCAACCCATTTAGTAACTTCCGTTTAATTTTGTGCTAAAACATCTGATCGTGTTAAGAATTATCAACCATAAAATAAGTTTCGTTACGATCACAACATCAGATACATCAATAGAAATACGAGACATAATCTTTATGAAAATTGCATTAAATTGGTTTTAAGAGAGTGAAAGGGTAGTTATAAGAGACAAGTGTTGAATAGTGATTGGAGATAACCTTCTTTTTAGTAATAAAAAATTTAATTTAAAAAAAAAAAAATAGGAAATAGGAAGGAAAGCTTCTCAAGTCCTATCCTCCTTAATGTGTTTATATATATATATACTAGCGATCACTCCGTGCGATTCACGAAATTTACAATATTTATCTAACACCAACCTTAGTCCCACCCCATGCTAATATTATATAAAAAAAATGTCTATTAATGTACTAAATTGATGTTTTAAAGACATATAAATGTAAAGTAGTTAATAAAAATAATGAAAAATTCAAATTTAAATTAGTTATCCAAAAAGTTAGAGATAGTTATATAGACCACATGGAGGAAAATAGTTGAAGGAAACCTATACATTATAATTAAATAATTAAAATAATGAAAAAATAAAAATTAGAGAGGGAAAAAATTTCAAGCACCCCTCCCTCTCCTAATTTGATTCTTATAATATATAGGATAGATAGATACAAATATCACCAATATTTCATGATAAAATTATAGAGAAATTCGGTGCATAATTGCTTATTATCGGGGTTTTATATTATCGAAAAAACATCAACATTATGGTAATTTAAACTCTATTACTGAAAGCAAAATAGTTTGAATCATATCAGAACATCTTTATCCTGCTGAAAACAACTTAAGTTTGAAGTGTATTAGACCTCTCTGGTTCTCTCTCTCTCTCTCTTAACACCAAAACTACTACAGGAAGAAGCTATATCAGCCACATGCATGGCTTGACAAGGAGCTGACAGGTTACTGACATATAATTGAACCCTCAACCGCAAAAATGCTTTCCTTCTATAAAAGGAACAATTTTTCTACAGATTTTGGTGCGAATCACCCCCCTCCAAAACCCTATTTGTTCTTGTTTGCTTTTTTTTTTCCTTTCTTTCTATGTTAACATCTTCTCCTTGATAAACCTAAGACCCTGTCCTTGCAGGAGTCTCGTGTTTTGTACTGTTTCTTTTTTTTTTTTTTTAAGAAAGAACGGAAATTCAAATATTTCGAGTAATTATTTGATTTACATGGTTTCTGATAGTTACAATAATACTCAAAAGTACATCATAGGTTGAATCATGTATTGCATCTAAAACATTATTGTTTGTATAGCTGTGACGATGTCTGGTTATAAGGATTCGAAGTTTGATGAGTTTGATGAGGAGGAGTTCGATAGGATGGGATTAAAGTACTTGGCAAAGATCAAATTTGAAAAGCTCAAGTGTTCAAGGGCTGCTCGGAGAATGGCTCAAATAACGAAGTGGGTGATACGAGTAGTGACCGTACTGCTGATATTGGCATGTGCATGGCAGCTAGCGGAAATAAGAGGGGCATTGAAGCCGAGGGTGGTGCACGGGCAACGGTTGTTGTCTTCTTCTTTTCCACCGGAAAGTGAGTGTATTATGCTTCTCAAGTATGGTGTTTCTGCATGATAAACATTTTGCTTTGAAGCATCTTTGATTTGCCTTAATAACTTGTAGATTTGTTTGCTTCATTCATTGATGATGTCTCTTGCTTATATGGTTGCACCTTCATTATTTTCTAGTATGTGATGGATTGTATTTGAAATATTTTTGGTTAAAAAAGGGAGAGGGGCTCAACCCGGTGTTGAGTTCCCATTAGGGTATCCCCTCGACTAATCCCCTCCCGATCCCAGGTCATTAGGGTGTCTCATCAAACCATTAGAATCAACTTAGTAGTGTGTGGACCATGCTTTGTCTAGCTAGAAACATACCCAAATTTTCCAAATGGAGAATAGAAGAGAATAATAAGCAAAACAGTTTTGATATATCAAAGTTGACCCAAGTATTTTTAAATAAAAATGAGATTACGAAATTATGTCAAAAAGGTTTAGCATCTCTCTCTCCCCCTCCCCCCCCCCCCCCCCCCCCCCCAAAAAAAAAAAAAAAAAACACACCCCCCCCCTAAATAAAGTATGCATGGATTGTTCAATTGTATTGCAGTCCCTCAATTATCCATAAAAACGTTTCAAACATAAATTCGGAACTTTTAGGACCAAAGTGATCACATATTTGATAATCGGAAAACTAACATGCGACTAAGTGTCTTTACTCCACTTGTTAAGCTTTCTGTTCTTCAAATTTTCAGAATATAATTCTTATTCAATCTCCTCTTTCGTTATACATATTGGCTTAGAGGGTGTATATACAGCCTGTATTAATACATTTAGCTTCGTTCCACTAAATCTAGATTTGATTCATGTAGGGGTATACAAGAGCAATGGATATCTAATGGTTTCAAGCAATGGAGGACTGAATCAAATGCGAGCCGGAGTAAGTGTAGTTACTAAAACATACCTTTGTCTTATGATTTTGGTGCCTTTACTTGCTAACTTACCTTATTGCGGTTTGTTCTATAGATATGTGACATGGTGGCTATTGCAAGATACATCAATGTCACTCTTATAGTTCCTGAGTTAGACTGGACCTCCTTCTGGAATGATCAAAGGTAACGATACTACCACGGGCTTAGCTCGGGTATTCAGGTGGTTTGTACGAACGCAAGGACCAAATCTTACAACATATAAGATCGATCCTTCTAATCGTTTTGTGAATTATGACACGAATTTCGTTTCTCTTTACAAGTATGCTAGATTATTAATCACTATACATTCTGGAAAAAAGTTTATAACAATGAGTTATGATAAGATCATTGACTAACTTCTGATTACTTCAATCAGATACTCTCTATCGCCTCTTAACAATTCATCAAAACCTTTTTTGACAGTCAGTTCAACGATATATTTGATGTGGATTATTTCATTAAATCCTTAAGAGACGAGGTTCGGATAATAAAAGAACTGCCTCCACATCTAAAGAAAGTAGAAGAAATGGGGACATACTTCTCCATGCCTCCAGTTAGCTGGTCCAACATGTCCTACTACCTTCACACGGTTCGTTTCCCTAGTTTTAGTCACAGTTTTATTTCTATTTTCACGTCAAAAATTCTATATCTACACATATATAGTCAAAATATAAAAATTATATATGTTATACCCTTTCTAATAACTTAAACTTTTAAATGAGATGTTTGTAACATGTATTTGTTCAGGTACTTCCTAGGATAGAAGAGTATGAACTCCTCCACTTGACAAAAAGCGACGCTCGGATTGCTAACAATGGCATTCCTTTGGAGGTTCAGAAACTGCGGTGTCGAGTAAATTACAATGCTCTTAGATTTGCAAACCCCATAGAGAAGCTTGGCAGAAAGATTGTTGAGATATTGCGACAGAAGGGTTCATTTCTAGTTCTTCATCTTAGATATGAAATGGACATGGTAGCATTTTCTGGTTGTAATGAAGGTTGCACTGACAAAGAAGTGGAAGAGTTGACAAAGATGAGGTGACCTGTTTCATTTACAATGCAACAAGACACTTAAAAACAGTGTTACCAAACAGTACCTAAGCGTTCGTTGTTTTTATCTAACACCTTGTACTAAAATTCTGTAATTTTCAGATATGATTACCCTTGGTGGAAAGAAAAGGTTATAGCTTCCACAAAGAAGATAAAAGCTGGGTTGTGTCCTATGACTCCTGAAGAAACTGCTCTGACTTTGAAGGCATTGGACATTGATAGTAACATCCAAGTTTATATTGCTGCTGGAGATATATACAATGCAGAAAAGAGATTAGCAAGTCTGAGGGCGGCTTTCCCAAATTTGGTAGGTAATAATCGATGATGGATCTAGAGGACGAGCAGGATTGACCACCCTCTCTTAGATTTTTGAAATCCGTCTTAGTAGCAGTATTCGTTATACACTCAAACTATATAGACTCGTCCCTAAACTTGTTCAGAAATTTGAAGTAAGATTGCTTATTTTGCATGTTTTGTGAAATGAAACAGGTTAAGAAAGAGACATTATTGCCAGACTCAGATCTTTTGCCGTTCAAGGACCATTCCTCTCAAATGGCAGCATTGGATTACATAGTATCGATCGAGAGCGATATCTTTTTTGCTACATATCCAGGAAACATGGCACAAGTTGTTGAGGGCCATAGAAGGCATATACTAATTATATGGCTATCTTTAGTAAATTGTATCTTGAAATTATTTTGCGAGTTTTATATCATTATTCGTATACCTTTATCTTTTCGCTCTTAAAGATGAAGTGCCGCATTAATTGTGGTGACCCTTTAGCACCACCACGTCCTAATCGAGGTGGTTCCGACTCTTCACTCCCCATGCGTTCGTCTCACGTCCAATTTGAACAGGAAAAAAGAAAAGAAAAATTATAGACTATATAGTTTAAGCCTATTCATAGCTAATAGTAACATAACGATAAAGATTTCTGAACTTTAGGGGAGGCAATCACCCCCGCCTCGACCTTTTATTGGTTTGAACTATTTTGTTGGAACTTTTGTAGTTACTGAAGTTGAATAAATAGAAATTGTTGTACAAACTACTTATGTAGCCCTACCAAAACAATGTTACACATGCCGGCTAGTGAGCCGTGTCGATTTCATTTGGTATTTAAGTTGTATCATATTGAAATTTGCTTAGTCCATACGTAGGCCTTTTACAATCATGTATTAGACAAGTTCATATAATATCGGTTTGTACCGGGTATAAACCATTGATTCGTGCCGTATTTAGACCAATTCGTGTTAGTCTAACACGTAATGGGTAAACCCTATTTACAACTAAACTCACTAACTTCATGCTGATTTTGTAACGCTTTATTATAGATATATTGATTCGTTTTCATTTCAGGTTTTTAGGATTCAAGAAGACAATTATTCCAGACAGAAAACTTATAGTCGCTCTGGTAGACGAATACAACCAGAGGAAAATAAACTTCAATGAGTTCTCCAAGTTGATGAAGAAAGGTCACGAAGCTCGAATGGGAAACCCAATTAGAAGAGTGGTGATCCCCGGAAAACCCAAGGAAGAAGACTACTCCTGGTCCAATCCACAGGAGTGTTTGCCACCAATTGAAGAAGAACCACCACCCACTACCTCACTCTAAGCCACCATTGTAGGAAGCTCCATTTCACCATTTTTTTTTTCCGACTTTCATTCATGTTTTTACTCAACAAAAATACCCTATAAACTCGGGTAATTTTCTTCTTCTTTTTTTTCAAACAGAAATTCCCAATAAATATGGGCAACAAACTTAATATAGCTCTATGTAATGTTTTGCAAAAATATTTGTACTGTGGGTATTGATGATCATCAAATGTTGGTCTCTCAGCTGTCAAAACACTTTTTTTGTGTGCATTGGGAGGTGATTATTGACTCTCACTAGGGGCTCTTGTTAGTTCTTGAACTTCACATTGTTAGATCAGGTTTTTTGGTTCCAGGAGCATTACTTTTTTTTTTTTTTTTTTGTTCAATAGTCAAGAATGTCCGAACTAACTTACGCGCATCTCGACAAATTCCTCCTCAATTCAGTCAAAGACATGTTATTCACGCTAAAATTAGGGTATTCATGAGGGTTAAATCTTTATCTCTTATGGTCTGACCTCAAGGGGTTGTCAAGATTCGAATTCGAACGTCTAAATTTACTACTCATTCTTATTACCACTTGAACTACCTTGACTTAAAGCATTATTTTTTCTACTTACCTTATGATTTTTTCATTTATTTGTCTGCTTTACTCAAGTTTCTGGTTTAAGATTAATGTGCGTTAATTTAAAAACGATATGATTAATAAACAAATTATAATTAGTACAATACATTTGACACAATTAATCAATGCATGCTTAGGTTATGATAAAAACTCAAAATGACATAACTTAAACACGCATTGATTAACACCCATAAATTAATCTTTCATTTTACTAGTACTGAAAACTGATAAAGACAAGAAAACGAGAGATTGAATACAATGATGTGTTTTGCACAATGCAAACAATTTTGAAGGATCGATCAAAGCCCCTTGCATCTTTAATGTTCCTTCTTGTTGTCCTTTACTTCGTGATCCATAATATCATAATGTCACTGAGTAGTTAAAATAATGGTTTTATTTAGTTGAGTTGAGAATGACGATGAATAAAGGTGAACTTCAGGTCAATTCCGAGGCTGCTTCGACTGCCTCATAACACAAGTAGTAGCATCGAGAGGGGCACATTTCACTGTCCTCTCTGTGTTTTAATGTTGGATTTCTCTTTCCTTCAAAAACAAAACTGTGCCACTCACACATAACAGATTACAGGCAACAATAATAACTTAGCCGACCCTAAATGGTTGAGGTAAAAGCTGTTGCGGCAACGATAATTACTACTTTGGCATGCTAGCAGAAAAACAAGGCCACTGTTTGTGGTGAAGAATTGTGATCACTAGAGAATCTGTCATGTTGACTGCAATAACTTGATCCAAACATTGCATATTTGTTTTCTGTTAAAACACTTCAAAACAGTGCACAATGAACAAGACGAGACGAGACAAGACAAGACGAGACGACCATCCAATTCTCACAAACGAATTTATTAATAGAAATTATAACACAGCAACTTCAAATAATGATACTAAACCCGGGGCGGGCCGGGGGGAGGGGGGGGGCTTTGTGGATTTATCACCAACAAACAAGAATATTGCTACAAAAGCCACAGGTAGGGATGTACATTACACTGGCTGTACTCGGCACCAAAGTGTAACCGGTACCCCCAATAGGTGACGATTGTGCAGCCCATTTCGGCCAACAATTTTATGTCCACAAACAGATACTTCTCACCATATGAGGAGAATATACAATCAACTAGTTTGCCAGCAGAAAATGCCAAAATCGTGGAGAAATGGAAAATCAGGGTTATGTGTCATACTGTTCTCATGTCCTTAGCCTCTTTTGAGCTTGCTCTGAGTCCTCACCATTGATTGCATCCCCAAAGGGTGCCCTCGGTTGATTGCCAGAAGGAGGACTTTCATGATCCTGGAAGGCAATAAAAGGAATAATTAGATTAGTTAGATCCAGACCTGCTTTCTCATGTGTGTGTGTGAGAGAGAGAGAGACCAATGCAACGTCAAATCTGGCCAAAAAAAGCGAAGTTTTATAAAATTCTTTCTTTTAAAGCTATGGTGAACTTTTAAGAAGCCACAAGAGAAGAGAAAAAGAAAATAAGGGGAAGAGGAGGAGGAGGAGGAGGAGAGAGGAGAGGGGGGGGGGGGGGGGGGGGGTCCCCACAAATCAAACTCTATAATTTCCTTTCTTCAATATTCCTCTTGGCAACCAATGCAAGCATACCGCATGAGATGTATTTCTATAGACACAAGAATATGGAATATGAATTCTGCTTAGCTTCATGGCTGGGTAAAGGCAGCACCATTGTCATGCCAAAAATAATGAATTATCTATAATTTTAACCATGTTTTGAAATGAATTCAGCCCTTGTATTTGGTACGAGTATAAAATGTTTGTGACCTTGGTATTGGATATCCCAGATGTCAGTCCTCTATTTGCTCGTTTCCCAAGATCAATCTGCACTGAGATGGTTGCCTGAGACAGATCGACACCCGCACTTTGCAGTGCTTGTGTCAGAGTATTCAATAGCCTGATCAAGATTAATTAAATTAAGTTATCAGCCTGTAACTCAGGATTCAAAACCCATGTAAATTTTTGAATGAGAATAATCGACGAGGACATGCTGCTCCATAACAGAAACATGAAACCTCTTTAAAAAACAAATTAGAAACATGATGAAGCATGCATTCAAGGGATACGACCCTAATTATTAGATCTCTAAGTTTTGGGAACAGACACGATAAATCATGAATAGTACATGCTGATGCTGAGTGGGAGACAAACTCCCAATTTTATTTGAACATTTTAAAAGACCTTTGAGAAATACTAGATTTCAAATAAAATCATGAGGTCACCATATCAGATGGCACACATGACACAACCCTCTTCCCTAGGGGAATGGATGAACCCTTTCTGACCCTGATACTAAACCAGTCCTGCTCAAACCAAAAATAGAGACTCCCCCAACACCAAAACTAAAATGGGTAAGAATCAATGGTTTATGCAGCACTGGCGAGCCAACAATGCGGAGCTTCCTAAACAATTAGCAGAGATAAACAAGCTCTAACACGAACAAGAATACACAGCCATATGCAAGTGCCAACAAGCTTCAAGCCAAAAATGGATTACAAAAAACAATGTATCACACTCATAGCATGTCACAATATGAGTATCTAAGAAAAAATCTGACGACATAAAAATTGGGAAAAGACAAAATATATGAACCCCATGCAATCGATTATGGCCAGACATTGTGATGGTTTATTGAATTTCACGCACACTAGACTGCAAAGAACATACAGAAACCATGTATCTAAAGAGTTATACAAAAGCTAACCCCTGAGAGTACACGCTTGAGATGCTAATTGTGCCCCCTTCAATTGTTAGCTCCTCCTGTTGATTCAGAGCCTCACCAGTGATGGGGCATTCAGTTGATTGTGCATCAGAAGCAGGCCCCTGGAGAGGATGGGAAAATGCATCATCAATAGAGACAGGAACCGGAATGCTTGCCTGCAAAGGCATGGGCATGGCCATTGCCTTGCATGGTAATTCAGGTTGCTGATCCATTGCTTTACAGGAAGCATCCCTGCTCGGGTCAGATTCAATTGGGTTCTGTATGTTTGCGTGCATGGTAGGAGTGATGGTGATGTTATTCTCGTCGAACCTCCCAGGAAGTGTTGAACCTGGACCAGAACCATCCTTTATGGGTTGAGGATGACCAACCAGACCCTGAACACGCCAGTGACTATTCCTCTGTTTCAAGCAAAATAAGAGATAAGTGCTCAATTAGTCACTCAAGAAATAACTCAACAGACACATATAACCAATATTCAACTGCATTCTTCAAACAATATTATTCTTTACTGAGCAAAGCTCTAGCAGTGGACTTGTGCTCTCCCCTTGATGAACAAGAGGGAATATTGGCTTTAATAAGAAGGGAAAAAAGCAGTAGAAACTAACTTTAATTGAGATAGTTAAAGCAAAAAACACTGGCACATCTGATCCCAAGGAAACCCAATATAAGCCCCCCAAAACATAATAACTCAAAAGCGAACAGCAAAAAAAAAAAAAAAAAAGCACAAAGAAAAAGAATGGTCCATTAAAAATTATTACACCGAACATCAAGGAAAAGATTAACAGGTTCAAAGCCACAAATTTGAAGAAAACAAAAAGTACATACAAAATCAGGACAAGCCAAAGTAAATAATGCAGTAAAAGGTTAACTCCACTTGTATTGCTGTTCTTTTGTTAATTCTTAACAAAAACTATGATGCAGAATCGGCCACAAAAAAATCTTCAAACGGTGCCAGTGGTTACAGGCATTAGAAATATAATCTGCTGATGTATATCCAACATGTTTCAACTTACTTCACAAGTAACAAGGAAACCTCATGCTTCAACTTCTTTGTTTATGGGGTGTGAAATTTTTCAACTTCTATCTCAGAAATATATTTCATATTCTAAGTTTGTGACCAATGTTACCTGGATCGTGGAACGCTATGGTATGTAGTACGGGTTCGGGTATATGGTACGACACTTTCTTAGGTACGCGACACGATGGAGGTAGGTTTAATTAGTACGGTATTTTGGGTCGCAATTTGTTTTGGAACTCTTACGTAGATCGTTTTCACTACTATACACCATTATATATTATAGAACATTCATAAACACCAAGTTAGTTATCATTTATCTTATAGTTGTGCTTGATTTTCTATTATTTAAAACAATATATAATTATAAATTTATATATATATAGTCAATTAATATGTATTTTATATTTGTGCTACATGTTTAAAAGTGAATTAATTTAGGGTTAGTATTACAATTTGGGGTCGTCCATTTTGGTGATCTGGATCGCGAACCCACCTTGTTTGGGATCGATGTACCCAAATCGTGGGTCGTTAAGGATCTAGTGAATTGTGGTAACCATGTTTGTGACCTACCTGAGTGCCTATATATACACGTCATATTTCTTTGAGAGCATACTTGATGAATACAACGATCTACACGCATTACTAGAGCTAAATTTAAACAAATTTGGTACCATTAAGTAAACTAATTTACTAAACAAAGGATATATATTTATGGTAGGACAAGTGTAGAGTCAGTTTGGCTCATAGAATTCCATCCCGGAATGCAAGGTTCTCTGTCCATCTATAATTACACAGATCAATAGCATCTTTCATGATGTTGCATTTGACATCAGCAAATGGGCATTTACTCCCACAAAATAAAGCAGCTAACCAAGTATATGGACACTTAATAAGACCAAGTTCTATCCTACAACACAGATTATTATCTGATTTAACCTGCAAGCCTATATATAATTTACTTGACAGCTGAATATGCCATTCGCCAAAAAATGGCCACACAGGTGAACCCCATATATTGACACTTTATAAGGTCGCTATCAAGACTTTACCCAGGGCATCAGCTTTGTAGGCTCCGAACTCCAACCTTGGTATGATCCCTCATACTTTTGCACCTTTTCCTGTAGATACTGGACATACTCAATAACCTGCATCTTAGACATCGACAATCAGTGAAAAAATTCTGAACCAGAATAAGTAAGAACAAAAATGAAAAGAATGTAGCATATATTCTATGTCAAGTTATATACCTCCACCAGGAATGATGCTGTATCCCTCTTTTGATCACTATGGGGTATCAGATCTCTCAATATTTGAAATCTGAACGAGAAACATAAAAGTACATTAGGTACAGAAAATAGAGCTCTTAGGAGTTCGAAAAGTGATTGACATCATATTCAGAAGTCACAAGAAGTTTTCAAACTGGTCTTCAATTTTGTGATAAAGCAACGCAGTATTTGAACAGTGCTCACCAAAATGATTGCATGCAACCACCAGTTGATTAATTAATGTTTGCAGCAAAAAAATAAACAATGACCTTTAAAGATGGAGTGTGCGGCCTTCAAGAATATCAACTTTTTCATGCTTCCAACATGCATCACCAGTGCTTCACACAACTAAAATCACTGTGACACTATCTTATTGATAAGGGTGGACAAAGAAGTAAACAAATGAAATAGATATCTCACCAATGATGGCCCAGTATTACACATTAACAGCATCAAGTAGCTAGCTATTTTATTAAAACTAATCAATGACTATCAGCAAAAATGTAGAGATACCCGGATCACTCACACAAAACATACAACTCAACACAGCTCAACTAAGTTTTGTCCTAACTACTTTGGATCAGCTACATGAATCTTGTTCCATAATTGGATTCCATAATATTCATATTTTTGATTAAATCGCACGGTATAGTTTCTTTTCTTACTATCTCATTCAATGTAATGACTGTCTCTCCACGTTAAGTTTTCTTCCATTACTACAGTAAATCTCTCTCTGAGGTTTAATCTGAACCACTGTCAAGGTGAAGTATATCAAAATCTAGCATTAACAATATATAGTCCTTAAGCCAACAGCCAGAGATGGGCATCCTCCACCAAGTGAATATCTTATATTAGACCCATTTACTATTGGTAAATTAGAACAAAATTCCTGTAACAATAATCCAAATTTTAAAAATTGGTCAATATACAAAATGACACAATCGTTGGTTAGTAGTAACATCAGCTAATGCTAACGGTTCAAATGAAAACATACATATAAAGAGTACAACACATATGATGATACAATAGTATAATGCGTGATAGGATCATGCCTCTCATTAATCTTGCTCCTTCGACGCTGCTCTGTGACTGAATGCTTCGACCGTATTGCATTAGCCTTATCACTGCTTTTCCCATCTGCTTCCACAATCAAAAAAAAAATACCCAGTTTATAAAACACAGCTCTCAAATCAAAAACAACAAACAAGCAAAAAATACAAGCTTTTGTATGTGAATTTCTCAACCTTTGTTGCTATTAGAAGATGGGGCATCTTTCTTGGAACCAAACTCCTCGTCTTCCTCTTCTTCTTCTTGATGGGTCTTCACCGATTTCATTCTCTGTAATGATTTCCTGCACAAATTCAAAAAATTCAAGAAACCCACAAAGAATTGACGAAGAAATAGTCTCAATAGAACTCAAGAATCAGAGATCTATCAATTAATTTCGGGAAAAAAAATGATGGGTAAAGTGGAAAAAGATTACAACTTTTTGGGGTAATTGATGAGAGAGAATTGGAGGTGTTGCGAGTTTGGGGATTTTGAGAATGGGTTCGGGTTCTCCGGCGGTGACCACCTCACTAACTACTCCACCGGCCTATAATGGGAGAGAGGGATTGAAAACTGGCTCTCTTTTTCATCTCTCATTAGTCACGTGACTTAATTCACAGAGTGGGGAATAGAGCAAAGCTTGGATGAGAGCGTCCTCATGTTTATCCCTTGAGCTGCCTTCCATTTTCTAGTTTCTATTTTCTATTTATTTTTTTCATTTGGTCATTTAATTCCTTTTATTTTATTTTATCTTATTTTTTACCAAATTATCAATAGCACTAAAAGCCTTAATGAACTATCACCTCATAATTGTCTGGGACGAATTGGTTATTTAAATCAAATTCAGTTGTTTCCTAATTCTGCATGATATGAAATTACAATATGAGTTATTATTTATTTTGAATATTCGAATCCAAGTTCAAGGGCGGAGTCACATTAGGACCCCTCAATTTTGGGTCTTCTTTATTTGTGTCATATTTTTCATTATAATGTTCACGAGGTTCCTACTGACTGAATCGCTTGAATTAGTCGAAGGAAGCAAGGTTTTTGGCCTGGTTGATTCAGCTAGAGAGGAGGGTTTTACTGCGAGAGAGGTAGGGGCTCGAAAGTAACAAGCAATGAGTTACACGAAAGTCACGTTAGCTCATCCGTTTTCTTGCTTTTCTTTGTTGAACCTTCTACCGTCTATCCTCTTTCTCGATATCCCAATTCTAACATTCATTAGCAAAAATTGAGAAAATTATATATTAAGTCTTTTTATTCAAATTTTATTTAGGCTAAATAAAAACTATTTTAGTTGTTTCATATATTAATTTAGTCTTGAATTTTAATAGATTTTTTTTTTGTGTTTAAACTTAATTTTTTTTTTGTATTACCTGATGAATTGTTTCTAGTTATACTTTATCTCCCTTGGGTTTAATAAGGGGAACCATAACCCCAAATATTTTAAAAATTATATTCTTGCCTTGTGGTCTTTATATTATTTTTTGCAATATTATAAAGTTTACCCGTTTAATAGTAGTAAGAAAAATTAATGCTCTGATTGTGATTATGTAGATCAAGTTCAGAATTGCAATACAAAATGGTTGGACAAGTGAAAACCATTTTGACAAAATATGAAAACATTGCCCATTCTATTACTAATTTCGAACAATTTGCAATACCAATGGCGGATGACAAGAAATTCAAACAAAATGAATCATTTTCTACCATGAAAAAAACATGTTTTCTCCTTTGCTTATCTTGGGTTAATTGCGGCGGTGGTTCTTAAAGTATGCAATTCGTCTCATTTTAGTTCCCAACAATATATTGTATCACATTAGTCCTTAATGTATTCAATTTATTTTCAAGTGTTCTACATTCAGACGCCATCAAGATTTATTATAGTTTTTACTCATGTGTTATCCATGTGTTCGTAAGGAGTCTACCATCAATCCAATGACTATGAGTGATTATGTCAACAAATTATGTCCAAATAACATTACTCGATGACAAAATATCATCATAGATGTCAATGATAGATGGACTTTCAACATATATATATACCCATCTTGCTTATTACAAGAAATCAATATCCAATCAGATTACGCGATTAGTGTCAATGTTAAAATGGATCGGGTCAGATATGACTCCCACCTCATTTTTCACAGCAAATCGCTTGATACAGTTCTATGACAACAATTGGTATCACATGAATTTTCGACCAAATCATTTGACCTAAATACATCAATTGAAGTCATTCCAATAAAAATGTGAAACAGTTGCAACTTGAATACTGATAGTGTACCATGTCAATAACATATAATTAGGTTGAGAGTCCTAAATTTTCTAACAAAACGAGTAAATTTCCACGGAACCCCATCATCATCGACACGTTACATCACTCGACACATGAGCATGGTGACCTTCTATAAATCAAAACAAAAGCTCAAGAAAAAAGCAAAATAAAAGGTAACTCAAATGAATGATCAGTACCCCTTAGTGTTGGCACAATCCAAACGCTTGGCACCTTGAGCTCTCGTGAAGTATCTAAATTAGAGAGTCTTTTCAAACTGTAATCGTCGAAGCTGAATATCCAAAAGTCATTACTCACGACAGCTAGATAATGTCCAATAATAATGAAAGAAGTATCGATGAAGTATATGGAATTCGGTCCAAGAAACAGCCATTGAATGGTTATCAGTTAAGAATAAGGTATCACCACCAAGGCTTTCCAGTTCAACCCTATCTACCTCCTCACTTGAACTGAACTATAGTTTGAAAATCCTGAAGGTGGAAGTCGGATTTTCACCATAGTCGTCCGGAACTGTATACCTATGAATCAACATTAGATCACCTGCCGATGATTCTACAATATAAGTTGATTTAGGACGATCTGACATTCTTGGCACAACCACCTTTACGACGGATGATGACGAAGATAAATTGCTATCACTAATAGCACTAATGTCAATGGATACAACCATGCTAGAATGGTCTACAACATATATAAGACCTCTATAACTAAGGAAATCATAGAAAAATGGGTGTGGTATGTTAAGAAACCTTCAACTTTTATCACCTGATTTAATGTATGCCAACTTTCGAGAACCACCATAGATTGCAACAACTGCATAATCATTAGGAAATAAAATAGGGTCAGCCGTCAGTGAAGCCTTGACAACTTTGTACTCAACCAAAGTACGAACATCAACCTTCTCGAATCCAATTTTCGGGAGTGGTACAATGGGGGGTAGTGGGATAGTCCCACGAGTAAAAGGATTGATGATGACTGATGGTGTAATTTTTATCGAATGAGCATGAGTTGAAGGTTCAATGGTATGTGATGGATCTGAGCTACGAGGCTCATGAAATTGTGTGTGAGTGCTCTAGTTATCTGAGATGTGGTGTGTGTAACACATAGAAATATAGTGGTTCACCGGCTATTGAGCTCGGCTAGTCCACTCTTCAATGGAGTCTCTTGCTCCTAGAATCTATCTTCATCTAGAAAATATTTCACAAGATGCCTTTGATGCCAGTAGGGTCCTCTGCCTTTGATTGAGGCGATGTACAATATTTATAGTGTAATTCCTATCTCTAAGAGATTTTTACCGAGATCTTTGTCCTTCATCCGTAGGATCTTCCTTGATTTTTGGGATAGAATCTTGGTTAGTTGAGAGTTTTGTGCCTTGATTCTAGCTTTCCATTGCTTTGAGGATGCTATTCACCAGCCAGCTGTTTCCCTTTCAATTTCCCGTTTGTTTTCTTTGAGCAGAACTTGAGGTCTGGATTGCGGAGCCCTGGTTACTGTGTCTGACCTCCTTGTCTGACCTCAATGTCTGAGCTCATACTTAGAGCTTTTTTCTAGGTATCATCAGTTGCCCCCTAGCCCTTGGCCCAAGCGAGCTTGGGCAGGGGCTGATGCTGAATTGAGATAGACTTCCACACATCGATCTCGATTTGCATGAGCTCGAGGTGCAGAGAGCTGCTGCTTTTCCTACGGTTGCCGAGTTCCCATTGCTTCGAGAAGTACTTCAGTGCTTCTTGAAGCAAAATTATTGACTTTATGAGCTGCCGGGCTCTTTTTAGGAATTAAATAGCCCATTTCGAGCTCCTAGGCTCTTTTCTGAACTATTGGAGTTCTTCCTGGGCTGTGTTGTTCATATCATGAACTGAATAGTTTAGCGCGAGCTACGTGGCTCCTATTATGAGCTGAAGAGTTCAGCGTGAGCTGCTTGGCTCAAGTTATGAACTGAATAGTTCATCGTGAGCTGCTTGGCTCAAGTTATGAACTGAAGAGTTCATCGTGAGCTGCTTGGCTCAAGTTATGAACTGAAGAGCTCATCGTGAGCTGCGTGGCTCAAGTTACGAACTGAAGAGTTCATCGTGAGCTGCTTGGCTCAAGTTATGAACTGAATAGTTCATCGTGAGCTGCGTGGCTCAAGTTATGAACTGAAGAGCTCATCGTGAGCTGCGTGGCTCAAGTTACGAACTGAAGAGTTCATCGTGAGCTGCTTGGCTCAAGTTACGAACTGAATAGTTCATCGTGAGCTGCGTGGCTCAAGTTACGAACTGAAGAGTTCATCGTGAGCTGCTTGGCTCAAGTTATGAACTGAATAGTTCATCGTGAGCTACGTGGCTCAAGTTATGAACTGAAGAGTTCATCTTGAATTTATGAGCTGAAGAGCTCATCTTGAATTTATGAGCTGAAGAGTTCATCGGATGTTTATGAGCTGAAGAGCTCATCTTGAATTTATGAGCTGAAGAGCTCATCGGATGTTTATGAGCTGAAGAGCTCATCTTAAATTTATGAGCTGAAGAGCTTATCGGATGTTTATGAGCTGAAGAGCTCATCTTGAGTTTATGAGCTGAAGAGCTCATCTGATGTTCATCAACTGAAGAGCTCGTCTTGTTCTCTGACATCTTCCCTTCTCTTGGGGGAGCGATCCCTGTCTCTTCTTGGGGACCTATCTTGTCCTCTTTCTTTCCTAGGACTTCGATCCCTCTTATTTTCTTCCTTCACTTTTTCCTTCTGTGAGGATGAGCTCCCTACCTTTGAGAGAAGGGCTTCCTCGCCATTAATATACTTTTCTGCTTTAGCCAGCACCTCTGCCATGCTTGCTTGCGGGTTCTTTGATATAGAAAATATCAAATCTTTCGATTGCACTCCTAATCCAGCAATGAAAGAAGTGATCGCAAACTTCTCATCTGGAATATCTACCTTCAGGGATTCTGAATTGAACTTTTGGACATAAGACCGTAGGTTCTCGTTGGGTCCCTGTTTTACATTCAACAGGTGGTAGCTCGGCTTTCTGTATATCCGAGCTCCTATAAAGTGAGATACAAAAGCTATGGAGAGCTCTCTAAAGGATGAGATCGAGGCTGGTGGGAGCCTGTGAAACCAGGCCCGGGCAGAGCCTTTTAACGTGATGGCAAAAGCTCTGCAACGTACAGGATCCTGGTATCCATGCAGTTCCATCTGGTTCTTGTAAGTGTTGAGATGATCTACGGGATCTTTCGTTCCGTCAAAGACCTCTATCTGAGGCATCTTGAACTTTGGTGGGAGAGGAAAGTGCAGCACTCCAGTGGTGAATGGGGACTCAGTCTGTTGTACTAGGGCGTCCATTGTAACCGGAGCCTTGCTCTTTATAGCCTCTTTCATGTGGCTGAGCTCTTGCTGGATGTCCTTGAAACGTTGCTCCCAGTGTTGTTCTCTCCTGTCTTGCTGGTAGGGAAAAAAATCGTCCCTCTCGCCCCCATCGTTCTGACTTTGTACCTCTTCGTTGTGGCCGTTCCTAAGGGGTTGATGAGGGACTTCCCCCATGGTCTGGCTATTTTCCAACCTCTCGTCGGCTTCTCTGAGGGGGTTGGGGTGTTGTTGCTCCCTGCGTGGGGGGTTATTCTGGCCTTCTTGGGCCCGTTGTGCCTCCTGTGGGCAGTGCAAGTGTTTCAAGAGTTCCTCATTCTGTTGTATCAAGCGCTCGTTGGCTTGGCGAAGGGCTGCCAACTCATTGTTGGTGGGGGGAACTCCCCTGGGAGGATTCGTCTCCTGGGCATTCTCAGGCTGTCCGTCGTCGGTGGCGTCATGTTGATCTGTCACTCGTGGTGGATTTATTTGACTTCTACTCATGTTTCGTGTAGAGACCATCAATCACTGAAAAATCAGTATATTTGTAACAAGAACTGTCGTTCCCACAGACGGCGCCAAACTGATGGTGTAATTTTTATCGAATGAGCATGAGTTGAAGGTTCAATGGTATGTGATGGATCTGAGCTACGAGGCTCATGAAATTGTGTGTGAGTGCTCTAGTTTTCTGAGATGTGGTGTGTGTAACACATAGAAATATAGTGGTTCACCGGCTATTGAGCTCGGCTAGTCCACTCTTCAATGGAGTCTCTTGCTCCTAGAATCTATCTTCATCTAGAAAATATTTCACAAGATGCCTTTGATGCCAGTAGGGTCCTCTGCCTTTGATTGAGGCGATGTACAATATTTATAGTGTAATTCCTATCTCTAAGAGATTTTTACCGAGATCTTTGTCCTTCATCCGTAGGATCTTCCTTGATTTTTGGGATAGAATCTTGGTTAGTTGAGAGTTTTGTGCCTTGATTCTAGCTTTCCATTGCTTTGAGGATGCTATTCACCAGCCAGCTGTTTCCCTTTCAATTTCCCGTTTGTTTTCTTTGAGCAGAACTTGAGGTCTGGATTGCGGAGCCCTGGTTACTGTGTCTGACCTCCTTGTCTGACCTCAATGTCTGAGCTCATACTTAGAGCTTTTTTCTAGGTATCATCAATGACTAAATCCTTGTGTTCTTCTACAGTGAAGAGCCAACCATGTGAAGATCCAACAATTCTCTTCTTGTCAGACAATGGAATTTTGAAATTGTATTCTCTTTTATTTGTGACACTGTATAAACTATGCATTTGGTCGGAGCTGCGAGTATTAGGAGGAGGGAGAATTAGCAATGGTATTTGGTTGTGAATGGTGGTGTTGAGACGACGGTGAAGAATCGCAACAGAGAGCCATGACTTGCAAACAACACTAACTCGGACAAAGTCCGAGAGTGCGACCAATTTTTCAAGAATGGAGTGCAGAAGGCCCTCCGGAAGCCATGCTCAATCTCTTGAGAACTCCTCGGCCACCAGCGAAGTATATATATAGGGAAAATTTCAACGACACCCCTTATAATTTATCATATCTTAAAAGACACCCGTTTTATTATTTAAAATATAACTAACATTTTTTTTAGTTTATATTTAAACATTACTAACACCCTGTCGTTAAACTACCATTTTTAACCAAAAAAAATTATCGAAAATACCAAAATTGTCCTTACACAAATCCCAAACAATCTTTCTATACAAAATTCGAGACGATTAAAATTTATTTTTCTACATATTAAAATTCAAGCCGATTAAAATTCAATTCAAACTGATTAAATTTTATTTTTTTTACGTATTAAAATTTGATCCTATTAAAAAAAATTATGTATTAAAATTTGTGCCGATTTAAGCTCTACTTGAGCTATTAATGCCGATTAAAACTTTTTATTTATTTATTAAAATTTATGCCAATTAATATTCAATTCAAAAATATGATGAACTAAAAAATGTGTGACTGATGTGTATATATATATATATTACTCTATAAGTATGTATTCCTTTCCAAGTAGAACTCCTTCTAGTTCTCGTGGATAAACTAGCAAATCCTCTGTAGAGAAGAAGACTTCTCCAACAAGAAGTGTGACACCCAAGTTTAAATTTAAAACAATAAAAAAAAAAAAAAAAACCAAGTGCCCTTAAGGTTTGTTTGGATGAATTTTGGAGAGGGATTTAGATTGGCTTCTCTAAATTCTTCCAAACCCAAATCCAAATCCAAATCCAAATCCAAATCCCTCTTTACAAAAATGAGATTTAACATTCAATCCGGTTCATACCTATGTTTGGTATGCAATATATACATATGTAGGACCCACGAATATATTATAATTATTAACAACTATTTGTCATGTAAATGACTATTTTACCCTTGATCAATCCAATTCATACTCATGTTAAGGGTTAGAATTGTCTTTTGGATCCTTAACCCCTTACCCATATTCTCAAACCCACTCCCTCCCTAGGTTTGACGAAACTCATGATCATGGGTTTAATTTTCGAGCCAACTACAGGCTAGGTTTGAAAATCTGGGACTAAATTTTTCATACAAACATGAGATTTTGGGGTCCTTTGGACTATTTTCTCCAAACCCATCTTGTCAAGCCCCCCATACCCCCTTACCAAACAGCCCCTTAATGTTGCTAGAGTCGATAATTAGGATTAACTATTTGTTCACCCTACTCTGAAAATAAAACAATTCACTAACATAGATAATATTCAGGTCGATCATGCTAATGTCATCTACAAAAAATCTGATTTTGATGTTGAATGAAATATCTTATTTATTATTATTTTTTCCCTTTGTTTGAATAATTGCAGACTTTTGAAGTTTTTGCTAGGTTTATCACATAGATTAAAATGTGTTTTAAATATGGGCCTTGTGTTGGGACATGGGTGGGTTTAATTGAGAGAAAATAGGGCCACTCTTGTGTTTGTGGTTCATTGATTATACATATTAATCTGAACAATACACGATCACGGAAAAGACATGATCGATCCTAAAACGTTATGATCGATTACGGATGTTATAAATTGAGAAAAGTCTATATAATATTACAAGTAAAAAATTGAATTCTCAATTCATAAAAATACAAAAACAGTCAAAATTAATCTAGTTCTTTTCTATACCGTGTTCAATGTTAAACAACTTAACCAACATATCCTCAATACCAAACAACCTCGTTAATCCACATCTATCTCTCCCTTCCCTCACTCATATCTCTTTCTCATTTTTTCTCTGTTTACTTTAATTTTAAATTGCTTAATTAAAAAATAAAAAAAATTACTATTAAAATAAAAATATTACACGATCAATGTTCTATACGAGATTATTGCTACTAAATCAAAACAAAAGGTGAGAGAATAAAATAAAAACGAAAAGTCACTCAAATGAAGATGTGTAGCCTTGCAATGCTGGCAAAATCCAAAGGCATGACACCTGTGAACAATGTGTATTTTAGAGTCTTCCGAAGCTACCATCATCAAAGTTGAAAATTCACACATCATTGTCCTTGAAATCTGAAAGTTGTCCGGTAATGTAATCATTTGTAAAGTATATGGAATTTGGTCGACATCCCGGAAAGTCAAAAACCAAAACAGCCATAGAAAATTTATCACCTAAAAAAAAAAGTATCACCACCAAGACTCTTCACTTCCATCAACTCTGCCTCTCCGTTTGGACAATTGAAAACCAGTTTAAAAATCTTGAAATAATTGTTGACCCTGTACAGACACTTTTGAACCAACAAGAGTTCACCTGTAGATGATTCCACAATGAATGTCAATTGAGAAGCATGCATTGTTGGTGCAAGTGCAACCACTTTCACACCTGACATTGGCGAAGATGAATTGCCACTAATATCAACGGATACAACCATACTCCCAAGGGCCATGACATATATAAGGCCTTTATAACTGACAAAATCGTTCAACCAACCCTCTGTTAGAGACTAGTTTGGTATGTCAACATATGTCCAAGTTTTATCACCTGATTTAATGTATGCTAAATCGTTCCAATAACTACAGATTGCAACAATTGTATAATCATTGGGATATAAAATAGGATCAGCCATAAGAGAAGCCTTGAAATTTTTTTGGACTTCAACCTTCTGGTGTTCAATACTCGTGAATGTTTCAATTGGGGGGAGTCGATAGTCCCGCCTGAGAAAGGATTAATGAGGACTAAAACCATGTTTTCTTCTTCAGTGAAGAGCCACAAATTCTCTTATTGCAAGACAATGGAACTTTGAAGTTGTAGACTTTATTATCTGTGACACTGTATAAGCCACGCCATTCTTCGGTTGGAGTACTAGGAGAGAGCATTAACAATGGTATTTTTTAATGAATGGTGTTTAGACGACAATGTTTCGCAACAGAGTGTCATGGCTTGCAAACAACACTAAACTGGATGTAGTCAGAGATTGTGACCAATTTAACAAGAATTGAATCGAGAAGACCCTCCGGAAGCCATGCCCAATTTGATGAAAACAGCCCCTTGAAGGTCTTGCCCATATATCTACAAAAGTTCTTGATGACAAAGCTGGAAGATGTAGAAATTAATATATATTTGTTTTATAGGACGTGGGTTATATGCATTCCTTTTCCAAGTACAACTCCTAGAAGACTTCATCTCCGAAACGAGTTCGATTCACATTCACTGTCGGTATTGTTTCAACAGAAATGCTTGGTTGGGTAAATTGAGTAATAAGTGTTCGGTGGGTGTTTGATACAGAGGTTCAACAGGTCAAAGAAGGGCCAATTTTAGAACCCTAAATAATCAATGTATAAGTTGATGCCAAGGGGTAGTGCAAGTTTATGCCAAGGTTTGCAATGGGTATTGATATCGTGTCTAAGTCGCGTGTGCTAAAATTTACTCAATCTATACACGACCCTTTATGATTGTATATAGATAGGTTTATATTGTATCAGGTTCATATCGTGTATAAGCCGTGTTTAATAAGTTTATGTCACATTTAGTCCGGTTTTTGTTGACCCATTTATTTAATTCATTCATCTGTTTACCATTTAAATCCGCTAAAACTAAACCAAAACCATTTGACTAAATGTCGATTTTGGATCCAATTTACGGGTCCTATCTTGGATTGTCAACCCTAGTTAATGCCATGGAACGCTATTTGGATGACACCCATGAGATGCTACATAAAAGAAGTTGGACATGACAAAATATTTAAATCATATTGCAACGAAGCGGTATGATATCAAACGACATGTTGTGATTCAATTACAATGATGAGATCGACTGAGCCAAGTCGACGAGACGTCACTGAGTTAACCACGAGAGTTAAACTTGCAATTTACACAAAATGCATAAATTTTTCGAAACGAAATGTGTTGGATTTGTACTTCTCAACCGTGTCATACCCTATTATGCTTCTTCTATTAGTCACCCAACAGTCAGGGCATGATTAGACTAATTGAGATCACTCCGGCCTACACAATCACAACCAAATTAAGTAAATAGTATCCACTAGCGATTTCATAAAACTGACAACGATGAATTAAATTAATAAAATTTGGTAAGAGTATTTTATCCAAGTAGTTTTTTTATTTTTATTTAATGGCTTGGTTCTTTTTGAAATGTAAAACTTATCATGGTCAATTGTAATAAGTTATAAGCTAAGAATAGGGCATCACCACCAAGGCTCTCCAATTCAACTCTTCCAGTCCAGGTCTTGATAACATTCATTCACGCAATTTATCAAACATCTTATGCACAACATTTCAAAAATCATATAAATATAACAAAATGCATATCTTAGGAGAAATCTACTGCATTCAGATTAAATGGTGCAAGCAATTGCCCTAAGTACAAATGCGTAAGCTGTGTTGGGGAGTGTTTGTGGATTTGTTGGGTTTCTATGTGAAGGAGAAGGAGCATAGGGAAGAAGAAAGGGGTGTTTAGACACATGTCTCTTTCATGTCAATTAGAATTAGTTTTATTTCAACACTAACGCTATCGGGATATAATTTAAGAATATAATACGTTATGATCATTAGATTAATAGTGGAGTGCATTTAATATGAGCTACACTTCATGGTGAAAAATGATTTACCAACAAAAACAACCCTCTATATGGGGGATGGGCCATAAATTTTCTTACTGTCTTGCACAAAAATTTGAAACACAAATCCAACTTGGATGGTAATTTTATTTGCCAAACATTGATGTAGGCCTAATGTAATGAGAATAAAACAAAGCAAAACAACAAAATCAAGATGGGTATCCACCCAATGTTGGCAAAATACAAATGGCAGGCATCGGCTCGCGCTGTGGAGAATTAGGAAGTGGGCCGCGCAAGAACCTTTGGTAGCTACAATCATCCATGTTGAAAACGCCCAAGTCACCGCGGTGGAAGTAATCATCTGTATAGTATATGGAATTTGGTCGGCATCCTGGAAAGTCACAAACCAAAACTGTCATGGAATAGTTATCACCTAAAAATAGTGCATCACCACCTATACTCTTCACCTCAACCCTGTTTGCCTCCTCCCTAGGCTTGAACCTTAATGTCTTACGTCCTTCATTGAAATCACACAGAAACCTTTGGACCAGTAAGAGATCACCTATAAATGATTCCACAGTATATGTCAACTGGGAATCATGCGTTTCCGGTGCAACCACATTTATCGATGATGATGGCAAAAAAAAATTACTTTTAGTAACCCCACTAATATCAACCAAAACAACCTTACCCCATAGGTCTACAAGATATATAAGGTCTTTATAACTGATGAAATCGCACACCTAAAGTTGGTCTGGTATGTTAACAAAACTCCAACGTTTATCACCTGATTTAATGTATGCTAAAGTGTTCCAACCACCACAGAGTGTAACAACAGTATAATCATTGGGAAATAGAATAGGATCAACTGTAAGGAAAGCCTTGAAAACTAGAGAGTCATCAACCACCGCAGATCTAACTTCCGGGAACTTCTTTACAATTGGGGGGGAGTTGAATTGTCCCGCTAGAGAAATGATTGATGAGGACTAAACAACCAATATTTTCTTCTATAGTGAAGAGCCAACCATGTGAAGAGCCACAAATTCTCTTATTGTAAGAGAATGGGATTTTGAAGTTGCAGACTTTATTACGTGTGACGTTGTATACATGTCATTCTTCAGTTGGAATACTAGGAATAGGAGGGAGCAACAACAATGGTATTTTTCTATGAATGGTGTCAAGACAACGATGTTTTGCAGCAGAGAACCATGGCTTGCAAACAACACTAAATCGGAAGTAGTCGGAGAGTGTGACCAGTTTATCAAGAATTGAATCCAGAAGGTCCCCTGGAAGCGATGCCCAACCCGATGAAAACTCTCCCTTTAAAGCCTCGCTCGCCATACCTACAGAGATTCTTGATGACAAAGTAAAGCAGGAAGATCCAGATATCAATGTCTTTTTTTTTGTTTTCGTGTATGTATAATCTACAGAGGTTATTTGTATTCCTTGTACAACTATAACTCGTAAAACTGCAGTATATAAGTCCTAAAAACAGAAGACTTCCTCTAGGAAAAAAAGTGTGATTACTCATACAATCCCTCAAATAAAAAGAAGGCTATGGGTATGTACTATGTAGATCCCCTCCAATTATGGTTTCTTCCAAATTTGGATTTATCTACATCAATACATTTAATTTATTTTAAAATTTGAAAAATCAAACATCTTTTTAAATAAGGAAAGATTTTGCTAAAATAAAAAGATCTTCACGGTTCAATGAGAATTAGAGGATCCTCCAACTATTTGAGAATTTGAGAATTGGAGGGGGAGTCAAACTCGTGTGGTTCAACACTTACAAGTCAAAGGAGGCAAGGAATTCAATTAAATGTTCGTTGTTCAATATCTCGGCTGCTCAAGTTGGACTAGCTTGCCTACAAATTTTATTCAAGGCACTAAAAATAAATATGAACTTAGTTAAATGTTGGTATAAAAAATTTGTTTTGGAGAAAAAATTAAACATAATTGATCTCCTAAAAAGGACCCTGCTAGCAGCGACTTCAATGACCTAACCATTGAGTCGGTGCTACTAGGGTTTGCAATGGTTAGTATCGGGTTTGTATCGTATCTAAAGTTGGGTGTGTCAAAATTATCTCAATACCCATTTGTAATCGTCTACAATTAGGTTTGTAATGTGTAAAACCTGGAAAAAAAAAATTAAATTAAATTAAAATTAAAATCCTAATTATTGGGGTAAAATAATAATTAATTGTTAAAGTAAGGGTCAAAAGTGTAAATTTTTAAAAAAAATCAATTAGACTATATATATACAAGTGGAAGACTTTGCTTCCACTTTTGTTTTTCTTCTCCAGAATTGCCGAGAGAGTGAGAGAGAGAGAATGTGAGTTTTTCTTTTTTTTCTTTTTCCTTCTTTCTCCGATCTACGAAGATTTAACCGTCTAATCGCCTCGGGCCAAGAATTAAAGTTGCTCTACGCAACGAGAGCTACGCAACGGTACCAAAGATCGTACTTTTCTCCAAAGATATCACGTACGAAAATTTAGACCTAAAACTCGAGAAGCTGAATTTGGGTTTTCTTTGGAGTTTACTACGTGGGCTCACGGTACAAGAGGTTGGGTTTCCCCTATTTAGATGTAATTTCAGCCTAAAATATTGCATATGAAATGAGCAGGTTAAGGGTGTATATCACATGTTAGGTCTTGACTAGTGTAACTAGTGGGTCAAATATATGATTTATAATTAATTTTGTAACTAATAAAATTCTATTTTTATTAACTTGATGTAAGTTAATGTTAGAGGTTAAAGCATGTTAATTGTACATTAGCATGACTTGATGTTTAATTGGTATATCAAGTTTAATAAAATTATTAACTTGTTATGTGATTATGAAATAATATGTATGTTAAATGATTATTTAGCATATGATTATTGTGGTGGACTTGTGCGTATGTTTATAGAATTAATAAACATGTTGCCATGTTGGAAGTAATAAACATGTTATTTGCGTAAATTAATGTGCCTCTAGGTGTTTGTTTAAATGCCTATGTGAATACAAGTATGTTAGTTGAATTAATTATTTTACATAACATGTTTGAGATGGTGTTGAAAATGTCATTATATTGCATTCATTATATAATGGACATTATAAGTGGTACCAAAGGCAATTGCACTACATTCATGGGCATTGACATGGGTGGGAATGTGTGCATGGTATGAAATCAATCACCACATAGGTGGTTGATCGTGGACTCGGGAAAGTCGTACCAAGGTTCGGCTGAGTCGCACGGGAAATTAAATAAATAAATGTGTCGGGGATAGCAAGAAGGGCTAGATTCTCCCTCGGGTGCAAAACCCGCTTACTTGGTTTATACACTTCCCGGCGGTGAAATTCCAGAAAAGTGTAACGGCGTAAACGGAGCCGCAGGTGGGATGTCCTGAAGATCCGTTGATGGTTGGTGTCCCATTGGTGTAATACCATAAATCATCTCCCCACAAAGACACAAGAAAATGAATTAATTAGTCATTGAGTGTACATAACACCAATGACAGGGGGGCTTGGAATGCCCGGATACATACGCTTGACATTGCATGTGTTGTGGGAGCTCAGGATGGGGCTCGGTGTTGGTATTGCTTGCATGAGTCTCATCTCATGGCATAACATGATTTATGACAATTGTTCATAATAGACATATTTGAATGAATGCATGAAATGATTGTTACATGTGACATTTCATATGCATTTAGGTTGAGAGGAATTCTCTATAGGAGTTACCCTATTGAGCGTTGGCTCACCCTTTATGGGAACATTTTTCAGGTATCGGCCAGGCATCCACTGAAGGCGAGGCCATGGGCCCGCTTTGACGACAGAGCCGATCTGTGGCTCATATTTTGACTTTGCTGTCCCTTGTATATGTTTACTTTTGGCCTTGTATAATTTTTGTAACAAAAACTTGTTTATATTTTAAAAAGACATGTACATGGGACTCTTTTGGGACATTTATTCTTTTATGAATGAATGTACGTAGTAATGGTGATTATAGTAGTATTTGATACTATGCAATTAAGTATGGATAAATGGACCCGGTGTGGTCAATTTTGTATATTGGACCTCGGATAGGTCATGTGATTGTATGATTACACAGGTTGTGTTTTGGGTAGAGTTCCCCGTACAAAGGAGACTCTGCCCGAATTTTGTTAAATTAAGGACCCCCGGTTTTTGGGGCGTCACATAATGTGTTGGATTCGTATTGTGTATAAGTCGTATTCAGCAGTTCCTGTCATATTTTGTTGGTTCAAGTTGACCCATTTATTTAACGTGTTTACCCATTTATCACTCCAATACAAAACATCAACTCACTTATTCCATGTTGATTTCTCGGCAAACCCATGTCAAATATATAGTAGATTTGGGCGCTCTAGCCAAAATGAATCTAATCTCAACTATTACCTTCTTCATTACTATGTTCTCATACGCAACAATACCCCCATTAGCCTGCTTTTGTAGCAAAATCTATTTGTTCTTCGTTGCTTTGTGTTTTGGGGCTTATTTCCTAGCCCCAGAGGGCAATCGTGAGATTTATGTGTATTTGGCTTTCGCGGACTAGTCCCGTCTGCGGAAGGGTCCCAAAAAGATGAGAAAGTAACTCCGTCGAGCAGAAAGTTATACTTAAACAGAGGGTCAAACCTTATTCTATAGTCAAAACTTGTGTAGTGTCAAATCAAAAAGGACGGTTTGTTGACTTATAAATGAATGTGTGTTAAGTTTTTTCTCTTTCAATAAAGAAGGATATTATTAATAAGATAGAACGAGTTTTTTCAGCTGACTCTACTAAAGCATACCGCTAGCTGGTTATCATAGTTTGTGGACTTGAGCATCAACAATGGTATTTTTGTAAATTTACAAAAGATCAAGGAAATGAGTAATGGTTCGTTACAACATTGATACCACGTTATCATAAATATGTGGTGTCACTATATGCTTAAACCTACTACTACTTTTTGGCATTGCAAAAAAAAAAAAAAAAAACTGATTCAGATTATGATTTCTGCTTGTTTATGAGTTGGAAAACTGCTCTCTTGTACCTAGTGTTGATCCGAAGTAGTGTGTTGTTTTGCCCGTGCCTGAAAGCACGGTATTACTCGTAAATTAGTTACAAATATTTGTTCATACATAAATGTAAAGTGAAATACAACATTGTAGTAAACGATGAACAAAATGAGTCCGCTAATATTTTTTATAACATCAACCTACATGCATAACATATATTTCCACATTAAACTGTTACGTCACGAAAATTATGTTATAACTACTGAAACATAATAATTCAAACATCTGAAAAAATATATCAGTTGACAATATTCAATGTTATGTTTTTGATTCAAAATCCACGATTTTAACATTCATAATCAACTTTATCTTAATAATAACAAAATTCATAACTAATAAAATGAAAATTAAAACAATACTCCTACAAATAAACTAAGTTTGCAGATGTTATCAAATGACCAAATATAACTATCATATATTCAACCAACTTCCAAAAGATACGACTTGACTATTGAATTTGTATGATTCAAGTTTATAATAGTGCTTTTAATTTTATATCATTCTTCTCGTTATTTATATTCTTAGTATATTTTCTTAAACTAAACGTTATTTAGTATTGGATTATTTAGTAAAGATTGTTGTTTCGTGTTGTTCACAAAATATTGAATTTGTATAATTTGTGTTCATAGTATTGCTTATAATTTTGTATCGTTTCTCTCGTTTGTAATTTTGTATCATTTTTCTCGGGTATTTAGATTTGGATT
The DNA here is from genome assembly GCA_951799425.1 of Ilex aquifolium. Lineage (NCBI taxonomy): Eukaryota > Viridiplantae > Streptophyta > Magnoliopsida > Aquifoliales > Aquifoliaceae > Ilex > Ilex aquifolium. Next base: position 25,705,760 of record OX637407.1, on the reverse strand, counting down.
ATTTAGTAAATATTGTTGTTTTGTGTTGTTCACTAAATATTGAATTTGTATGACTCGTGTTTGTGTATGAATTTAATCTTGTATATTTTAAATGTTAAACATATTTTCTTTAATATATGTCTTGATATCTGAGTTGCCCAATAACTTGAATTTAATCTTGTATATTTTACATGTTAAGCATATTTTCTTTGTTAAATTAGTTTTTTTGCAAGTTATGCTTTTTTTTTTATTGATTATGGAAAAAACAAAATTGACTATTGAATTTGTATGATTCGAGTTTATAGTAGTGCTTTTAATTTTATATCATTATTTTCGATTATTTATATTCTTCGTATATTTTCTTAAACTAAACGTTATTTAGTATTGGATTATTTAATAAAAATTGTTGCTTCGTGTTGTTCACTAAATATTGAATTTGTATGATTCGTGTTCATAGTATTGCTTATAATTTTTATAATTTTTCTTGTTTGTAATTTTGTATCATTTTTCTCGGGTATTTAGATTTGGATTATTTAGTAAATATTGTTACTTTGTGTTGTTCATTAAATATCGAATTTGTATGATTCGTGTTTGTATATGAATTTAATCTTGTATATTTTAAATGTTAAGCATATTTTCTTTAATATATCTCTTGATATCTGAGTTGCCCAATAACTTGAATTTAATCTTGTATATTTTACATGTTAAGCATATTTTCTTTGTTAAATTAGATTTTTTGCAAGTTATGCTTTTTTTTTATTGATTATGGAAAAAACAAAATTGACTATTGAATTTGTATGATTCGAATTTATAGTAGTGCTTTGAATTTTGTATCATTCTTCTCGGTTATTTATATTCTTAGTATATTTTCTTAAACTAAACGTTATTTAGTATTGAATTATTTAGTAAAGATTGTTGCTTCGTGTTGTTCACTAAATATTGAATTTGTATGATTCGTGTTCATAATATTGCTTATAATTTTGTATCGTTTCTCTCGTTTGTAATTTTGTATCATTTTTCTCGGGTATTTAGATTTGGATTATTTAGTAAATATTGTTTATTTGTGTTGTTTACTAAATATTGAATTTGTATGATTTATGTTTGTATATGAATTTAATCTTGTATATTTTAAATGTTAAGCATATTTTTTTTTAATATATCTCTTGATATCTGAGTTGCCCAATAACTTGAATTTAATCTTGCATATTTTACATGTTAAGCATATTTTCTTTGTTAAATTAGATTTTTTGCAAGTTATGCTTTTTTTTATTGATTATGGAAAAAATAAAATTGACTATTGAATTTGTATGATTCGTGTTTGTAGTATTGCTTGAATGAAAGAGAGAGATACAGATGAATATTTTCGTGATATATACTATCTAGCTAATATTTATTACATAATTTTCCTTCAAAGAGAGATAGAGAGGAATATGTTTGTAATATACTATCTTTCTTTGTGATATATATTATCTATCTACAAAGAGATATAGTATTTCCTTGAATCAGGCACTATCTAATATCTGAATTACCCATGCCTGAAGGTACGGTGTTACTCGTAAATTAGTTACAAATATTTGTCCATACATAAATGTAAATGAAATACAACATTGTAGTAAACGACGAACAAAATGAATCCGCTAATATTTTTTATAACATCAACCTACATGCATAGCATATATTTTCACATTAAATTTTCCCACTGGAAAAAACATTTGGCTTGATAACTCATCGAACAGTTGGTGTGCAAGGCAACATTTTGAGAACGTCATCATCAAAACAGGAAAAAAAAAAAACAGAACATGACATACTTGAGAGAATGAGGCAACAACGACTAAAGAGAGAGAGACTCAAGCAGGTAGGGAGGGAGAGCCTGTCAAACAGAATAGGCAGGGAGATAGATAGCAGCGACTGAAGGGTTCTTGACTATGATTTTGGGAAGCCATTATGGCATAAATTGGGTGGGTTTTTTCGGAGATTTGCATCAAGTTTGGAAAGTCAATTTTAGGGGATCTTGAGTATGATTTTTGGGAATGAAATTTCGGGGAGAGAGAAATGGGGAAGGGGGAGAGAGACAGTAGCGTGAGTGAAAGAGGTGTAAGTGAAATTAGCGTGAGTGAAATAGGTGTGTTTGAGAGATTTGCTTGAGAGATACGGGGAAATGAGAGAGAGAGATTTGCTTGAGCGTGAGAGAGAAATACAGAGAGAGAGATTTGCTTGATTTAAGGAAAAGATTTGGGGGAATTAAATTTTGGAATATTAATTTTGGAAACTATAAATTATGAGCAGTAAAAATATTTTAAAAGAGTTAATGTGATACGTCGGATCAAAATGATCTGAGACATCAATAGTTTGAGACAGTTTGAGATAACGCCGTTCGTTGGATGATGTCTTTTTTGATCATCAAACGATCTGGGCCGTTCTTTGTCTCTAAAATTCAAATTCGTTCTACTTTATTATATAGATGTGTGTTAAGCTTTTTCTCTTTCAATAAAGAAGGGCATTATTAATAAGATAGAACGAGTTTTTTCAGCTGACTCTGCTAAAGCAGACCGCTAACTGGGTGCCATAGTTTGTGGACTTGAGCATCAACAATGATATTTTTATAAATTTACAAAAGATCGAGGAAATGAGTAATGGTTTGTTACAACATTGATACCACGTTATCATCAATACGTGGTGTCACTGTATGTTTGAACCTGCTACTACTTTATGGCATTGCAAAAAAAAATCTGATTCAGTTGATGATTTCTGCTTGTTTATGAGTTGGGAAACTGCTCTCTTGTACTTGATGTTGATCCGAAGGAGTGTGCTGTTTTACCCATATGCTTGATATGCAGCTAGTATGTTTTGAGTACAATAAGTGCATTGCATTTGTTATTTTTCCCCTGAGCAATAATGCCAAGTCTTCTTATAAATAAAATTCAGTTTTACATATAAACAAAGTGAGTTTTGCGAAATCGCCTTTTAGATTGTTCAAACTCAGTTCGTTTAGAACACGAGTCAAAGTCGACCCAAGTCCTAACCAAGCCGAGCCCGAGTAGCTCATCTCGATTAACACTCCTACTAACAACAAAGGAAAATAAAAGGTCACTCAAACAAAGATGGACATCCCTGCAGGGTTGACAAAATCCAAGTGCCAAGCACCATGTGCTTTGGTGAAGGGTGTAGCTTGCAGAGTTTTTCGATGCTGCAATCACCAAAGTTGAAGATCCAAAAGTCATGGCTCATGAAATAAGGAGAGTGTTCAAACATGGAGTAATTATGATCTGAGAAGTATATAGAGTTTGATCGGCATCCTACAAAATCAGAAGCCAAAACAGCAGTTGAAAAGTTATTGGCTAAGAATATGGCATCACCATCCAGACTCTCCAATTCAACCCTCTCTACGACATCCCCGTTAGGACCGAACTGCATCTTGAAAATCCTGAAACTGGAAGACAGAAAGTGACTGTCACCATAGCTGGCCGGGACGACAAACCTTTGAACAAGCATCAGATCACCTGCTGATGATTCGACAATATATGTCACATCGGACAAAAGACATTGATGGTGCAACCACCTTTATGCGCGATGATGACAATGATGAATGGCTATCTTCAACACCACTAATATCAAAGGATAAAACCACACCCCAAATGTCCACAGCATATACAAGGCCTTTATAACAGACGAAATCAGTTAACCAATGGTGGTAAGGTGTATTAACATAACTCCAACTTTTATCACCTGATTTAATGTATGTTAAAATGTTTGTGCCACCACATATTGCAATAACTGTATAATCATTTGGAAACAAAATAGGGTCTGCTGTCAGTGAAGCCTTGACAACTTCATAGACATCAACCTCCTCGAACTCGATATCTGGAATGGTTCGAATAGGGGGGAGTCGAATAGTCCCACCAGAGAAAGGATTAATGAGTACTAAACTCATGTTTTCTTCTACAGTGAAGAGCCAACCATGTGAAGAGCCACAAATTCTCTTATTGTAAGAGAATGGGATTTTGAAGTTGTACACTTTATTTTCTGTGACACTGTACAAGCTACGCATTCCTTCGGGACTACTACTGCTAGTAGGGAAATTAGGAGGAAGCATCAGCAAGGGAACCTTGTCGTGAATGATGTCGAGACGCCGATGCTTCGGACGGTGAATGGCAACAGAGTACCAAGGCTTACAGACAACACTAAACCGGACATAGTCGGAGATTGTAACCATGTTATCAAGAATTGAATCCAAAAGGTCCCTTGGAAGCCATGCCCAACCTGTTGAAAATTCCTTCGTGAAGGCCATGGCTCACATGTACAATAATTCCAAAAAGCTGGAAGATTAAGGTACCAATATAATATATATACGCCATGGCATCTGTTTTCCTTTCCATGTAGAACTCCTAGAACCATATTACAAATCCTGGAAGGAGAAGAAGACCCTCTCCCAGAAGAAGTATGATACAACACCCGTGTATTTACTTTGAATTGGGCTCCATTCGTGATACAATACTGAGTTCAATTCCGATTTAATTTCGGGTTTCAATTGGGGTTGCCACTTCCAGTCCAGGTGTAGACAAAATTCATTTACGCAATTTATCAAACACCTGATAAGCAACGTTTCAAACATCATATAAATATAATAAACGCATGCCTTAGCAGAATTTTTTTTTTTTTTTGGGAACTTTAATTCGAAATACTTTTATTTTAGAATTGTAGTCCAAAATAATTACTAATTTTTTATCGATCGATCGATAGTGAGTTTTAATATTGGTTAGAACTAGCTACTAATTAAAGAGAAGTAATAGATTAGACTAATAAATTAGTTCTAAATTCAAATAATACCTTTTTATTATGTTGGGAAGAATTTGTATAATTGGATAACTAAATACCAAAAAATAATAATAAATTTCCTATAATTGGATAACTTATCTTAGAAAATATAAAAAAATAATTAATTAATTTAATTTGGTTAGCAAATATGCTACTTACTTTATTGTAACTGTTTAATTGAGATCTTTATGCTTTGGCCAGCAACCCGAATCTTTATTCATGCCAATTACAACTCCCTCTTAAACAAATTGGTGGATTTGTTGGCCTGTTGAATAAATTAGGTAACACAAACTCGATTAAATATGATTTGTATATGGTATAATCCCGACACAACAAGACACTGATTATACATCATTATAAGATGATCGGATATTAGTTGGGCAGAATTTAACATCGATCGACTTAACCCCAAGGGGTTAGCCTAGTAGTTTAAGGATCACTTGGTACCGGTTAAGGGTTTGAAACTTACTAGGTGCAAACGCTCATTGGGGCCACTTGTCCTAGATTTACCCCTATGCGTGGAGAGTCAACTTTGCGTGTGGATCTAGCATTAGTTCAACCCGAAGGGTTGGGATAGCTGAAATTTCAAAAAAAAAAACATTGATCAACTTAAATAAAACTATAGCTTTAGGAATTTATATGATTCAACGTCGAGTAAAAAATTTGCATACTCAATCGAACAATGACAATCTTCGTGATTGAAATATTAACACTTTATAAGCGCGAGTCAAATGAGTCTTTGTGATGGGGATAAATGATACTTTTTGTTCGAAGGTGGATAGATGTTTGTTTTACTTCTACTAATTTGGAACACAGGCATGGAGTTTGATCCCAATTCATAAAACACTCAACATACACTAAGCGTGACTATCACACTCAAAAATAATGTAAAAATATATTGAACAATGTGACAAGTTATTCAAAAAGTGTGATATGTTATTGAAAAACAATATGATAATATACTCAAAAATAATGTGACAACGTATTAAACAACGTGACAAATTACTCAAAGAGTGTGACTATAACAAATTAATAGTTCTGACGATGGAAGCTTTCAAACCAGTAGTTCCGACGGTGGAAGCTTCAAACCACTTAGATGCTATGTTCTTTAATCTTTTATTCCACGTTGAAGTAGTTTTTTGACACTTACTTCCATGAATCCACAAGAGATGGAATACTGAAAATTGACTAGATTTGTTTTTCAAATTACAAATCAACAAAATCAACGAGATTTCTCGTCCGTTAATGGATCCGACGTCCGTTTTTTGAGGGGGAGTAGTGACCGCTTGGCGTTTAATTAGGGCTATGATTTTTTGATTTCCTTAACCGTTTTTGAAGGATCTGTAATTGTGCTTAAGAGTACTATCGCCATTTTCCTTCAAAGTGGACTTATATTTAAAATATTTTTTTAGTTGAACTTTTTCTCAAATAAGTCCTACAAAAGGACCGGCTTCCTTTTTCCCAAACATATAATGAATCTCGGCTTAGGGGATGGGTCATAAGAAGATCCATCCCATCGGATCCGAGAAAAATTTGCTAGAACAAATTGAAACTCCATTCTTAAGTAATGCTAACCATTTTCTAAAATTTTGTCATCTTAAGTGGTGTTTTTTACTTGGCGGGTTGTTGTAATGGACCATGAACCATGACTTTGATACACTAAAGCCAAAAATATGTTGACCTTTTTTTAATTTTGACAAAACATAGGAACTAGTGGAAAGTTTTTGTTACAAGTACTCTTGTTTTTTTTTTCTTTTTTTTCAATGATGAGGAGAGTTTGTACTAGTTTACGTGCACCTTAATTAATTATTTTCTCAATTTATTTAAAAACAGATCATCCATGTCGGAATTAGGATATTCACGAGGGATAAATCTCTTATGGTCTGACCTCAAGGGATTTTATCAAATTGGCAATGTGTAAAAACAGTTAAATAACTGAGCGAATTTAACCGGACCAAGGAGAAGATTAGTCGAGGTGCGCATAAGCTAGCCCGGACACCCTAGCCATTGAATTAAAAAAAAAAATTAGATAAATTGTAATTTGTATTTCAAAAGATTAAAAAAAATTACTTTACACCTTTAAAAATTAGATTTCTCAAATTGTATCCTTTTGTTAATGTGACCCTTTCATTATTTTTTGTTACTTATTCCGTTAATATTAATGGGATGATTTTTTAGGAACAAGCAAAGAAAACTAATAAAAGAGCCACGTTACAATTTTTTTAATATATTCAACATGCAATGTAAGAAATTTAATTTTTCAAAGGATAAAATAAAAAATTTTAAATCTTTTATGGTGTAAACTGAGATTTTCCTTGTTATTATTATGGGTGAATTATAAAATGTCTCGTTCAAGTTTGGATCAAGTTACAATCACTTCCCTCTAGTTTGAAATTTAACAAATTATCCTCTCAAAGCTTGTACATTTTTTAATTAACTCAAATTGTTAGTTTTCGACAATGAAAAATAATGAAAATTAAGTCACGTGATCTCAGATTTTTTGAAAAGAGAAACTTACCCTGAATTGAAAATTTTTCCTCACATCAGAAAACTCCTCATTATTTTTCCCAAGATAAAATGATGTGAGGGATGATCTTGTCTCTTTGTAGAATTTAAAATCATATGATTTGCGAATGAATGTTTTTTTTCATTTTTCACTATGAAAATTAACAACTTGATTTAATTTACAAAGATTCAAACTTTGAGGGGGGATATTGTTAAAACTAAAACTTGAGGGAGTTGATTGAATGTGACCTAAACTTTGTAGAGCCATTTTGTTATTATCCTAAAACGCCTTTAGGGGAACAATGTATAAAAAGTATGTATGGGCGGGGTGAAAAAGGATAAGCAAAACAAATATAGTGGGACCGACATAGCACGTGACAGGATAATACCGACTGGATCCCACGAGCCACTCTCACGTGCAGTCTTGGCTCGTAGGTTGACTGTATGGAGGCACATATATATTTGATTTACAGAGCAACAGTATACGTTGAACCTAACTGCATATGGAGGTGGTGACTCAGCATGTAGGGGACCAAAACCCCTATCTCCGACCGCCCTGCACGGCCTTTCTTCCGACAAAGTTCACAAACACTGCCGCCTCGCACACGTACCCACCCACCACCACCTTTTGGATTAATTTAGAAGCCCACATTATTTGGTATTTCATAATTTAGAATCCAATTTAATCTAAAGGCATATCAACATCAATTTACAATAGAGATAATTTATTATAAAATTAGGACTTTTAAATTGAGAATTTATAGTATTGTAGAATTGGCGGAGTAACACGGTCATGCCGTGTTTGATTTTGTAATTTGCATATGTTTATAGATGAGTTATATACATATTGTTTCCTATTCTTATCACATTTTATTTTTGTTATTATTATCGGTACAACTGTTAGATAACAGATTTGAACCGATAATTTTCACTCTCTTAAAATAGGATTAACCATCTCGAATAGATATGGAAATCTGTTTTGATCACATAAACAAGGCAACTCCTGGTGAATGCCCTTATCTAGTAAGCAATCCGGATTTGAGTTTATTCATCTTTGTTAACAGAAATTAAAACTACAGAATCTTTGATTTAAAAAAAAAAAAAAAAGGGTAAATTATAATTTATACCCTCAAAGTTTACACTAAATTTTTATTTGGTCCTTTAACTATCAATTACAACAATCAAGTCCTTAAATTTCACAATTAGTTTCAATTAACTATCTATGTCAAAATTCATCAGCAATTATGATGAAAAAGCATCGCATGAGCATTACGTGTCTCAATCACATATATAATTTTGACCAACTTTAATGCATAAACTCTAACTTTAGAACCAATTTATTAAAAATTAATTCCATAATTGGATCACGTTACACTCCTGTAACTCTTTTCTTTCAAAATTGTGGACAAATTCAAACTGAATGACTTAGTTGAAATAAATTTTAAAATTTAAGGACTTGATCCATTAACTTGATAGGTTAGGGACCAATGAGGGTATAAAATACAATTTACCCTAAAAATAAAGATAAACTTCAGTTGGTCATGGTGTTGGTGTAATTTACCCATTTTGCCCACGCCCATCCAACCTTAGATAAATCCAAATGTACCAAGGGCATGGTTGGTTTGAGTATTGTCACGTATTGATTAAAAAATATATTTCTTACATTTTTAATATCAACGAAAATTAATACCGATAATAAAAAGAATTTCAATCTCCTCCAATATTTGTTTGTTCAATAGGTATTATAGTGGGTCCCACAAACAATCATTTATTCTATCACATCTTATATAACAAATATATAATTTTACCCTTAACATCATATATTTCATTATTTCGTTTGTGTAATGTTTTTGCACAATATTTTGTATAATACATGGTATGACAATTTATACTCAAAAAATTCTGAATAGTATAAAAAATTCACATAAAAAATAAAGAATTCGATGATATGAATTGGTGACACCGTAAAAAAATTTTAAATTTTTTTTTTTAAAAATCGGTTACACCGTACGCTAAAACATAATATAAAGAAAAAATTTAAAATAATTTTTTTTTAAAAAATCTGTGATATTATACGCTTAAAAAATAATACAAGAAAACAATTTAAAATAATTTTTTTAAATAAAAAATACCTCATATATCTCGCAAACAATCAAGCCGCAAATATTTTTGCCGGTGGGTCCACTGCAATTCATTGTCCATCCCTTCACGCGTGATACATTGAATAAAACGTCGTACTGGCTCTCGGTCAGGTCAAATGGTCAATTGGGTGACAGAAATAGTAAAAACGCCCATTCGCTGCCATACCCTTTTCAGCGCTTAGACCGCCACGTCACTGACCAATGACTTATCTCCACGTCACCTCCCAAATGAACCGCCTATATCTCTTCACCCTTTCCCAAATCAACGGCCACGATTCCTTGTTCTAGACTCTTCTAAATCGAGAGAGAGAGAGGATAACTAGGGTTTGCGAAAGAGAGTCATTTGATCTAACCAGGGTTAGTCATTCTAGAGAGAGAGAGAGAGAGAGAGAGAGAGAGAGAGAGAGAGGTGTTAAGGGTGTGTTTGGATAGCTGGACTGGATAGGATAGGTTATCTTTTTTTATATCCTAACCCATCCAATCCAAACCCACTCATCCACTTTAAAACCCTAACCTTGAAATATATCCAATCCTAACCTTTGTTTGGCAAACAAAGGTGTAATTCAGTGGGCCCCATAGGTTACACAAATAATTTGTAGTAGTTTACCATTATACCCATGATTCTATCCATTCAAATCCTATCCCATGTTTGGATTGATGAATTATCATAATAAAATTTTTAAATTTTCACATATACATAAAAAAATATAAAAATAAAATAAATTTTTTTTTAGAAAAGTTAATACTTTTTTTTCAAACAAATCAACACTTTATTTTATTTCTTAAAAATTAATTACAATGGGAGAAAGGCAAACAACCATGCCTTAAAACAATATGATAAAGCAACCAAAACAATGAAAATATAAAAGTAGTCCCCAACACATGACTGGGAAAAAATTAATTACAAAACCGGCATCCAACACAAATTTTATTGATTTTGAAAATAAATTACACCTACCGAGGGGGACGTATGTACCTTACCTCGACATGCATCTAAATACATTATGAGTAAAACAAAATAAATAAATAAAAATGCATGCAATTACATCATAATACATTTAAAAATAAAGAAAACAAATAAATTGTTAAAGCTAAACTAGCTAAAGAGTAGTCTCAGTTTTTTTTTTTTTTTTCATATAGCTGTTTATATATAATTAAGTTCTGTTTTATTTGAGAGAAAAAATAGTGAATAGATGGGGCTAAAATTTGCATTTTGGGGACTGTTTTATATGTATATGAGATCTTTCTTGTCTTTAATTCTTTTTGTAGTAGGAAATTTATTGATTGTAACTAAATGGAGTGGGCTGCTTCTTCTTGCAGCAGATTTTCGGGCAGCAGAATTTCAGCTGGCTCAATTATTTGCCCCATAAATATACTGAGGTAGTAACATTAGCAGCTCTGTTCGCCTGTGGAGGAGTTCCAGCTGGTTGTAGTCTATTTTGGTATTCATGTCACTGTTCAGGTCACTGTTTATGTGACTGTTCATGTGCTTTTTTAGTTGCTGCTACAATTGGATTTCTTTCACCTGATTTTTTAGGCTGTTCAACGATACTGTCCAGCTGGTTTTTCACCTGGATTTCAGCTGGATTTTTAGCAGGTTTTTAAGCAAAATCACTCTTAAGCCTCCTTAGCTAATTCACAAAACCAGAAAGGTCATGACCAGAAGAAGTGATGATGCAGCTATACACAAAACTCCAAAAATCAGATCTGGCAGAACAAACACAATCCAGGTCAATGTAATCAAAAAATGCCACTGAAACTCCAAATTTCAAAATCATACCAAATTAACAACAACAATTCAGCCATTATTCAGAGTACACAAATTTTTCGCCTTAAACTTCCTGTATACTCCACAATCAACAGATTTGAGAAAAATATATATTCCTATACAAAATGCAAAAACCTCAAAACCAAATCCACTACATAAACATACCAGTACAAAATTACAAATTATATCAGTACAAAGTCATTTCACATTGGCAGAACAAGCTCGTACATCAGCGCGCTAATCAAAAGCCATATTGGTACAATCCCCATAGAAAAACATAATGGTTACGAATTATACGTACGTAATTGTAATAAATGTTGCCTTATACAAAAATACAACAAAACATAAGGCACCGTGGTGAATATTTGATAACAATAACAAGTGAAATTAATGTGCTTAGCATAATACATAACAACATGCGGCAACATTCATTTGGCATAATCAAACTGAACGTAAATACACCCCGAGAAACATTCGAAATGTTTGTTACATGACAAAGGACGAGGTCAATCATCATCAATAACTATGACATCCAGTTCCTTCCGCCTCGAATTTACGGATGGGCATGATCCAACACTGCTATCAATGCGTAGTTGGCTTGAAGTCGGTACATCGTTCTTGAAAATTATTTCCAACAATGGAAAGTTTGGACAAGGATCCAAACAATAGTTACAGGCAAAGCCATCATCCTGTAAAAAATGTGTAAAGTGAAACTATAAAATTACCAACATTCAGAAATTTCTCCCTATCTATACAAACGTGAAACAAATTAATTAGAATCACTAACTTGAATGGAATCCAAACCACCGGGCGATGGGCCTTCAACAACACACGATGTCTGTGTGTTCCAAACAAACATGCCACTGTTTAACATCTCAGCAATGCTATTATATTGACGCTCCCAGAAAATGATTATCCTCAACATATCACTCAATGACAGTTGAAACCTAGGCATCCTTCGTTGTATACGTGTAAACAGTGCATCAAGCAGTCTTTCAGAATACCTGCCAGCTATAGGTAATTTCCCACGATTCTTAAAGTCAACTAATAAGTCTAGCATGACATCAACTTCATCCTCAGTCATGTCGGGTAGCTTCATTGTGTACTAATACCACAACAATTCCAAAAAAAAAAAAGTATTTTCAAGTCATCATCCATAATAAGTGAACAACATACAAGCAAAACATTAAAGTGAAACATCTAATTAAAAAGTCAAACATCCAAAACATCCACATCATACATTAGTTGCAAAAAAATTGTGACACATGGGTCAACCAAAATTTAGTTCACAAGAAGGGCACGAGTAACTTTACATACGACCTTGATAAACATCTAAATCAGGCCACAGTATGCTACCAACCCAGAGTGGTCGCTCTTCCACAGGCAAGCTAAAGAAAATGTCAACTTTTATGTTATCTGAAGCAATTTTGTATGCTGCCTCGTGTCGGTTTGCCATTGTGAGGCCATCTATTTTCGACAACTCTGCTAGGATGGCACGTCTACTTGTAGATGCATCTTGCTCGTAGCCTACTCTTTGTGCAATGCTTGCTAGTTGGTTCTCGCTTGAAACAACATAATCACCAAATACCTTACATATCTGGGAAAGACTTGTAGCCATTGAATCGCTTATATCACTAGATTTTCTTTTTTTGGTCTTGCGTGTCTGTGGGGTGACATTCACACTTTGAGAGTGGCTAACATCATCCGTTCCCCCAATTGGATGAGCCTCTACATTGGCATCATCAGGGACATCCCCAGCAGCTGAATTATCTTCAATCATTTCCTCTAGTCCTTGGGCAAACTCACCTGTTGCCCTATCTTTCCCAAATATAAGGACCCAATCATCATAGAATGGCCAAGATCTACCACGCATCCCCTTGGCATTCTTGTCTTTCTACATTGTCATTAGAAAAATTAATAAGGCATAATATATACAAGTTATGTAGGTTTATTATTATTAATGGATGCAAGTGAGTAGTAAAACCTTCAAGTATTCCACCCATATATCTTCACCATAAACATCAACTTTCTTCTCCCGATCATTCCATCCAAAACCGGATGTGCTTAGCATAGAAAACAAAGAGTTGTACTGTTTTTTCCATGCTTTGATCTTCGACTCAATATGCGGTGATGCTCTAAGGTCAGTCGTTGGGAATTCTTTCTTTAAATTGTTCTCTAAGGTTTGAAGATAACCCGGGCGAAATGTGCCATTCTGACACTTCCATCCGTTCACACATAGTTCTTTCAGTGCTTGAATCAAAAAATTCTCCTCCGCAACTGTCCATGTTCGGCGTGGACCACGCTCAACTTGGCTGCTGGCACCAACACTTGACATGACCTACTTACATACGTACAAGCCAAATGACATTAATTAACCGACAAACACACGAATATATATCACTTGGGTAAAGTAATCATAAGAAAACACAAATAGTTGACATAAATTCTCCCAAATGAAATACATACAACTTAATTGGTCTGTTACTAAAAAAGTGGTAAAGCATTTAGCCACCCCTACTCTCACACCAATCATTGTACATATTGTTGGCTAGTTCGTTTCTAAATGCAGTCCATTCATTAGATGTGTCGACCATGTCGATGACATCCGGCTCTATATCACCATAACCATCGGCTTGACCATCTTCTGGCAACTCATCTTCCACTGGGTCAAATGTCATTTCATTTCTAATCAAATTATGCAACAAGCAGCATGCAGCAATGATTCGATTGTGTGTGCGTACTGGGTAGTGGCAAGGAGTCCTTAGGATTGCCCAGCGATTTTTGAGTAAGGCAAAACAACGTTCTATAACATTCCTAGCCATTGAATGCCTAAGGTTGAAGAGTTCTTCAGCATTACGAGGTGCAGCTGCCCCTTCGGCCCACTGTTGCACATGGTATCTTTGGCCTCTAAATGGAGCTAAGAACCCTTCCCCATTTGTGTAACCGGCATCCACTAGGTAGTAGGTGCCTGCGTTGAAATTGTGGTTTTGTAAGAACACTCCTACTAACTGTTAGAGAAAATAATACTAGTGGTCATACATAACTTACCCCGAGCCACTTTAAAGCCATTCGTCCTGGTTACCGCATCTCGTAGTATCCTAGAATCAGCAGCCGACCCTTCCCAACCGGGCAAGACATAAATGAATTTCATTTCTTGGGAGCACACACCAAGGACATTTGTTGAAATGTCACCATGTCTATTCCTATATCTGGCTTGGTGAACCATTAGTACCCTTGCTCTAACGTGCGTGCCATCTAATGCACCTACGCAATTCTACAAATAAAAAATAAGAAAACAAATTATATTTTGTTACCATTCATAAATATTCTATACAATGACATATGACACAATTGTAAGGTTTCATTACCTTAAACCATCGCCACTTGTTATCTGTACAGTCCTCAGTTACTGGATTGGGTCTCGTTAATAACAGACGATGCAACTTAATAACTGACTTCAACACAGCATTGAAATGTCTGCTTACAGTTTCGCCTGATCTAAGAAAGTTGAACTTTATTGGCCTATTCTTCACATCATGACCCAATATATTTAGGAACATAGCCACCATTTCTTCAACGCTTACACATCTCGTGCGATGTAAACCACCTACTTGTTCCACCAAATTACAAAGAACACGAAAAGTGTGTCTATCCATCCTTAGTTGTTCTATGCAATTAATGTCACTATCACCAATTAGACGGTACAAGTGTTCAAATTGCAATCGATTTCTAGACAAGGTGTTTGATGATTGTGGTTTTGATTGTCTCTCCATTTCCCACAACACAACTATAAGGACCACAAACAAATAGAACATTACTATCATCTCTCTTCTTGTCCTATCCAACACAACAATCAATCCAGCAATGTCATCAATACGGTTTGGCATTGTATCTGCTGAACGTCCTCTGAATTTTTTTTACAATAGTCATGTCAATATTAAATAGAGTATTCATGTAACACAATTGAAGCTAAGCAAAAGAACACATTAATGCCTAACATAGTGCACAATATAGTAGCAAACATTGCTGTGTTCCCTCATGTGGTAATATAGTGCGCAATATATCACACATGGTGCTAATATTTATGGAATCATTGATGATAAAAAAATTAGCAGACTTAAAAACAAAAGGAAGATTAAGAAAAAAGAAAAGAAGCAACAATATTGGAATATAATATACTTACAACTGAATCTGATGTGAAGTTAAAATACTGAAACAAAATTGCGAAGACCAAAAAGACAATCCCAACAACAATTCCCAATGACTCGGACCTGAAAAATACAAAAGAGCATTGGTTTCTGTCTTGATCAAAACAAGCTAATGAACTAGAAGATATTTGAGAGGGTTCTTTAATTTTGAATGTTCAAGTTTAAATGCTTTATTTTGAGTTGATGTATTGTACACTGTTTTATGAGTTAATGGTTATATTGATATAAATATGTGGATGTGTTTTAGTAGGAATTAATAAAAAGCTAAAATATAAGACATAAAAATATAAGAACACATAACAGGAAAAAAATATGAATATTTCAAAAAAACGTCAATATTTGAAGAATACAAATTTTTTATTTTTTTATTTTTGAAGAAACAACAATGGCTAAATAACACACAAATTCTGACTGTTACTTCACAAAACGTAAATGGCTGAATAATATGAAGTTTGTCTATTAATGGCATAATCTTTGAGAATCAATTTTTAAAATTCAAATGATTTATAAAATCACAAATGTTTGAATATATTTTATCTAAGATTTAAGCCGATCGACCCATTACTGAAAAATGAATATACATGCTAACAAACCATGGAATCACACCAAATCGGAGGACTTGCCTTTCTCAGCAGCTTTATCGTAGACCAGTGGAACCAATTCTCCAACAGCACTAGCCTCCTCGTTCACAAACAGATCCTCTCGTACCCTCAAAACTGCATGAACCAAATAGCTGGAGTCACAAACAGAGATCGACAAGTTAGAGCATCCGTCAGTTAACCTTTAGATTTGACTAATTAATGCACACGTACGTTGTACATGGACCATTCTCAACTACTGTTTTAGATTTTTTTGTAGTTAACAAGAAGTAACCCTTTGTTAGGATAAAAATTTTACACCAATAACATTAAAAATAAATTAAAATATCTTACAATTAACATTTTTTAAAAGTTGTATGTGCATGGTTTATATAATGTGGTTTGATGGTGACTAAAGTATACTTTTATGTGGATGTAGTGGTCAAAAAGTGAAATAAACAATTTTAAAAATTTAATAACTCAAGGTGAAGTAGACATAAAAACTTAAATGCAACTAAGAACCTGTGAGATAAAAATTTTATGAGGTAAAAACGATTTGTAAGTCAAAGGATCTAATATTTTTTTTTTTGAACGAACCAAACAACACACAACTCTAATATGAGTTCTAGCTTTTGTGATTTAATATGATATCAAAGAAATATGGAAGTTAAAATCAAAAGATGGGTTAGGATATGATTGACTTTGTTTAATTGATTGAGCATAAAAAATGAAATCAAAAGTTTTTATCAATTACTGATTTTATGAGTAGTATATATATATATATAAATTTTCTTTGGCCTAGAAATTTTTACAGACCCTCCTTATACTAAAAGCAAAATTTTATATCTTGTGCAATAATCAAAAAAAAATTGAGCTACATGAGAAGCAACTGAATGTCATATACCATATCAAATTATAAAAAATGAGAATAGACAAAAATGAAAAATGACAGAGAAAGTGCCCATAACCACCAACAAACTACTCATTGAGTACCTTGTTGGAGATATGGATCTTTGACCGACATACACCTTCATAAAAAACCATGCTTACAATTGATTAGCCACAAAGAAAACAAATTGCAAGTTTCACATGCTGCTATGCTGCAAAGTCCAAAGAGGATGAGTTCATTTCATGAGCAATTGCTTTGGTTGACGAAAAATGAAGGGAATTGGAATAACATATATTAACAGTACTCCTTAAATATTAAAAGCTGGTAAATGAAAAGACTACTAAAAACCCTTATAAAGGTCAATGTGCAAAATCTTTCAGCTCTGGCCGAGACATAGAAATCCCCAAAATCATTTACCAGTAGAAATCCCCAAAATCACCAACGTAGAAATCCCCAAAATCTTTATTAAAAAACAATATGCAATGTTGCTCCAGTTCTGGCCGAGACATCTTTCAGCATTTTTTTGGATCTTATGCCAGATTCCAAAACATATAAAGGTCAAATTGCTAATACATTACTCAGTCCTATCAACTTTTGGTGATTCAGTCTTTTGTTCCTTCTAGTATATATATATGTGTCTGTGTGTGCAGCAGATAAGGTATTCGGCATATATATATACAAACACACACACACACACACACACACACACACACACACACACACACACACATATATATATACCGAATCAGATCTGGTCTCGCTGCCTGAACGAAACAGATCTGTTCTTCGGTGCCTATTGTGAACGAAACAGTTGTGGTCTTCGGTGTGTGCACATTTCGTTCTGTCCAGAGAGATTGAGATCGAGATCGAGAGAGAGATAATAACCCAGATAGTGAGCGATTAGAAACTTACCTCAAGAATTCCAAATCTGTGTTCTTCGATCTCTCCAGCTATGTCGTCTTCGCCTATGTGCGAACCCTTGGACGAGCTTAGCTCAGGAGAAGGAGAGAAGAGGGGCTGGACAGAATGAGAGAAGAGGGGCTGGACAGAACGAGAGAAGAGGGGGGCTGTGGAGAAAGAGAAAAGGGCAAAGATGTCTTTGAGGGCTGTATCCGTTTGTCTAGGTTTGTAACCCAGGGGGGGGCTGGGTTTTCAGAAGCCGGTGTATGGGGTTAAATTTGAACTGTAGCAACCGGGTCAAGCATGTACCCGGGATTTGTAGCCAATGTCAAAAATACTATCCAAACAAGGGTTATATGGGTCCCACTCTTATTTTATCCTATCCAACTAGTGGATAACCACCTTTATCCCACTACCCAAACGCCCCCTAAAGGAACATTCGGAGAAGAGGAGGGGCACTGAACAAGAAAGAGCGAAGAGGAGGGTTTTGGTGGCTTGGACGAGAGGATTTAGGGCACACTTCAATCGAATACTCGCGGTTGGAACTTCTTCTGATTCGGACCCTTGGAGATTTGAATCTTCGGACGTTGTTCGTCAACGGTTTGGATTCTTGGGTATTGCGGGGTGAGAGAGAGAGAGAGAGAGGATTGCTCAGATCTGGCCGTCTGGTGAGTTGATTTCTTTGATTTTTGTTGGATCTCTTAATGTGTTGTCATGCAATTAGGATCTCTCAATGCTGCTTTTCTGCTGTTGAGGTGGTGTTGAGATCGATTCGATTAGATATTTCAGAGTTGCATCTGTTACTAAGGAAAATTTGTCTGATTTTAGAATTCTTTCTGTTTCTTAACAATAATACACTTCCACATATTGGATTTTTCAGCCTTTTTGTTGTGTCTAGTTTTGAGTGTTCAATGCTTGTAGGTCAGGAAATTTTAGTAGTATTCTTTAGTGGGGGTTGGTATCTAGTTAGAGTCCGAGGTATCTAAATTTTAGAGATTGACAGTGATTATGGAAATGCTAATTTCTTGCTTAACAAATGTAGAATGTCATTTTTGTCACTATGTTTATGTTCTAATTTTTTGATTTACGCTTAATTTTGGTTGCCTAGAAACTGTATGAGAAGTTTCAGTGTTAGACTGTCCTAGTCTTAAATTGGATGAACCGATAAACCTACTATTTATATTGTCCAAAGAATAGCGACTTCATTCATATATACTTCATGCCTTAGAATCTTTCAGTATCGATCTTTTACTGGACGATCATCTTGATTAAGAGCTCAGATTGAGTTTCTCGTGATTAATACTCCGTATAGTGTTTTACTGTACAAATCTTGATTCGATACATCCTATTCGTTTGTCATTTTTTGTGATTCCATCTTATTTTTTTGACAGAGCTTTGTCTGCTGGTTTGTCCGCCCAATTAGATGGCTTTTTCAATGTAGTAATAGAGCCACCTCCCTTTTTCTGTTCCTGTTATTGTGCCGTGATATCTTCAGAGAGGTTTGGATTCTACTTAATTGATTAATAATCGATTGCGAGCTGTTCCTGTATTTCACCCAATTGCAATCGGCTTCTGAGTTTGGCGTCCATTTGAGAGTGAAGAAGAAGCTCTCTTTTGCCGCCATCTCTGTTGCCGGTTGTGAACACCATCATCGTTCTTTCTCTTCCTTTCATGTCTCCTAACTTGGATAGCCCTGTTCAGACCCAGATGGCTGTGGCAGTTTTTAAGAGCCCACTGGGCACGGAGTACCATGGAAACAATAGGATGGAAGGGAAACCTGCAGGGAGGAGACGTGTTTTTGTACAAACTGAAACCGGTTGCGTATTGGGGATGGAGTTAGATCGGAGTGACAATGCACATACCGTGAAGAAGCGGTTGCAGCTTGCCCTCAATGTTCCTACTGATGAGAGCTCATTGACGTTTGGTGATATGGAGTTGAAGAACGACCTCAGTGCTGTGCGAAAGGATTACCCTCTTCTTCTAACACGGAATGTATTGCAAAGAAGTTCGTCAACTCCTTGTCTTTCGCCTACTGGAAGGGATATGCAACAGAGAGATCAGAGTGGTCCGATTGAGATCTTGGGGCACTCACCTCGCTTTGCCAGTACAAAACAACTTGTCAAGGAAATTGTCAAGGCGATGAAGATTGGGGTTGATCCAATCCCTGTTCATGGTGGCCTTGGAGGTGCATACTACTTCAGAAACAGCAGAGGTGAGAGTGTTGCCATTGTGAAGCCAACGGATGAAGAACCATTTGCACCAAACAATCCGAAAGGCTTTGTGGGTAAAGCTCTGGGGCAACCAGGCTTGAAACGTTCAGTGCGGGTTGGGGAAACAGGGTTCAGAGAAGTTGCTGCTTATCTTCTTGATTATGATCACTTTGCTAGTGTACCTCCCACTGCACTGGTGAAGATTACTCATTCAATCTTCAATGTCAATGATGGGGTAAATGGAAACAGGCCTCAAAACAAGAAGCTTGTCAGCAAGCTTGCCTCTTTTCAACAGTTCATCCCACATGATTTTGATGCCAGTGACCATGGGACCTCAAGCTTCCCTGTTGCTGCTGTACATCGAATTGGGATTTTAGACATTAGGATTTTCAACACAGATAGGCATGCGGGAAACCTTTTGGTGAGGAAGCTTGATGGTGTTGGGAGGTTTGGTCTAGTGGAACTCACACCTATTGATCACGGTCTCTGCTTGCCAGAAAGTTTGGAGGATCCATACTTCGAGTGGATCCACTGGCCGCAAGCTTCAATACCGTTTTCTGAGGATGAGCTTGAGTACATAAAGAATCTTGATCCTTTTTGGGATTGTGAGATGCTCCGAAGTGAGCTCCCCATGATTCGAGAGGCTTGCCTCCGAGTCTTGGTTCTCTGCACAGTTTTCCTCAAGGGAGCTGCTGCTTCTGGTCTGTGTCTTTCTGAGATTGGTGAGATGATGAGCAGGGAGTTTCGTGGTGGTGAGGAGGAACCTAGCGAGCTCGAAGTTATATGTATGGAGGCAAGGATGCTGATAGCTGAGAGGGAGGTGTTATCCACCAAGGCTGAAGAAGAAGATGAGGAGTTTCTATTTGATATAGACTGTGAAGAAGCCGGATTTGACTTCGCCTGGAAGATGGCATCGGAGGGCTACATGACTGGGATGCCATTCCATTTTGGATTCGGAGGTGGTAATGTTCGTTGTCCATTTTCAAGAATAGAGGAAAGCATTGGGGAGGAGAGTGATGACGAAGAAGATGAAAAGAAATTTGTAGGCCTTCCATCCCCGGGAAAGATCCCAACTATTTCTAAGCTATCAATGTCCCTCAAGAATATCAGTTTTGGTGAGAAGAACCAGAAATACCAGAAATTATCAGGAGCAAAACCAGAAAATGGCTATCTGGCTAGTTCATCATCTGGCCATAGGAGTGCAAATGAGCAGCTTCCTGCGAGTGTGAGCTTTGTGAAGCTAGCAGACATGAGCGAGGAGGAATGGGCACTTTTTTTAAAGAGGGTCCAAGAGCTGCTGTACCCAGCATTTGCCAATCGGGAGTCCATGACACTTGGTCAGAAGCTGAGACAGAGGCTTGGGACCTCATGTCAGTTTTGAGAGGCGTATAACTACTTGTTGCTGTAGAAGCATGACTAGAGACAAATATGGGCTTGTTGGAGTGAACGACTCTTAGGGTAGGCTTGGTTTATGGATACTCTCCCGGAAGTAGTTGTAGTAGGGAGCTGACATAGGAGGAACTGCTGTAAATATTCACCGAGGGAGCCCAGTGGAAGGGCTGAGTAGATTCAGTTGTTTTTTTCTCTTTTTCCTCTCACTGTGGATGTGTTTGATAAATAATTTGTTGAATGAAATTGAAAAAAATGTCTTGTAAATAATGAACTCTCTGTTTCTTGGACTTGCTTGCAATCATTTGTTGTTTTTCTTTTAGCTCAAGATGTGCAGTTGTGAAATTGATTGAGAGGTAGATATGGAAGGGCGTGATGGTTATAGCTGCATGTGTGTTTTCAGTGTAAAGTGATGGTGTAACACAATTTGTGCAGCCACACTGAAAGTGGATTACAGCCGGTCAGAAAATGTATTGATATTGTGATGATGTGTGGTGATTTGGATATGTAATATAAGTAGGTGGCAGAAAATGATTTTAATTGTATGATTTTTGTTGCATTCTGGTGTTTGAGGATTCGAGTTAGTTATTGCCTTTGCTACGAACGGAGCTCCGACATTATCTGTTGAATGGTTATACGTAATTGCTGTTTGCGTGGCTTCTCATTAAAGACTAGGGAAGTTGTCGATTAGAAGCAAACAACGGTTGTAGATCTTTGGCGGTTGATTTTGAATTCAATTTGCAGGTGACTTTTAGCATAAGGTGCATAGCTACGAACAACTACCTCGGAGGAAATAGAGGATGGTCAATAAAATAGGAATGTGTGCTGAAAGAGGATCAACTACCTCGGAGGAACAACTACCTGCTTTATATTTCCAGTTACATGTTTGAGTGTTATTCATCTTGTGGCAAACAGAAAGTGAGTTTGTAAGAAGTCTCCTGTTGCCGATAACTGATCAGGAGAGAAAAGGATCAAACATTCATTGTGACATAGGCATCACGGGTTCATGTGATATAAACAACCTCTTTTGTACATAGAGGTGAGAATATTTTCTCAACCATCACAATGATGAGAAATTCGTGCCATTGGTTATGCATATGTTCATGAAGTGCCTAGTAAGAGATTGGACGAATAGAAAGAATGGTGAGTCATTAAAAAGTTGACTCGACGTTTTGAAAGCATTTGGAATCAATATTTGAGAACTTAACTCACCCTTTTGCTTAAATTTCAAAGACATAATTATACGTGAAAATCAAAGTTGTCCTAGAAGAAGATAAGCATATATATATGTTTGTTGAAGGTTTTCTATCAGTTGTCAATTTCAGGCAAACTAGGTCTCTCCATATATGCCATCGGAGACACTAAAAGAAAACCCAAGATAATTAGTAGTTTGGATGGCAATGAACGTGGCAGTCAAATCTGACTGGCTTTGTTTTGTTTTTGTATTGCAACTTGCTCTTGGAGTGGGGCTCATATGGGAGTTCTTTTCATAGTTCAATTCAAGTTATAATGATAGAGGATCAAAGACAGACAAAAGTGGGTCAGAGAGCAGTCTAGTTCTCTTTATATAATGGGGTATGATTGAAACTGACTTCAAATGTAAGGGCCTGTTTGGTTTGCGTTTCAAAAACAGATATCCGAAAACAGTTTTTGAGAAGAGTTTTGAGAAAATGGTTTTGATATTTTTTGAGATAAAAAACTTGTTTGGTTAGATGATTTCAAAAACAGTTTTTCAGAACAGAAAATAGTAAAACTTGTTTGGACAGCCTAAATATATGTTTGAACAGTAATTCAAACATTAATAAAAAAATATAAGAAAGTTAATTTTAGATTGATAATTTCATAAAAAAAAATTTCAATAAACCAAACTTTAAAATATAATATATATTATAATATAATATAATATATTATATTATAATAAATATTATTTTATATTATAATAAATATTACAATATTATATTATATTATATATTATATAATATAATATAATATTATATAACATATAATATTTATATATTATAATATTCTATTATATATAATATTATATAATATATATAAATAATAGAATATTATAATATATAATATTTATATATATTATATAATATATTTATACATATACATATATTTATACATATATAAATAATAGAATATTATAATATATAATATTTATATATATTATATTATATTATATATTATATAATATATTTATACATATACATATATATATATATATATATATATAAATTCTTATATATAAATTCGTAGATATATATATACATATATATACCAATTTATATGTATAATATATATATTATATAATATAATATATATATAAATTCTTATATATAAATATACATATATATACCAATTTATATATATATATATATTTATATATGAATTTATAAATAAATATATATATATATATATATACGAATTTTAATAATATTATATAATATAATATTTATATATTATATTATAATATTATATAATATAATAGAATATTATATAATATATTATATTATAATATCTATTATATATATATATTATATATTAGGAGAGAGATGAAAAAGTTAAAAAAAAAAAAGGAATGAAGAAATTTGTTGCTAAGGTGACTCGAAGGGCAGACCTCATTAAAGTCCAAAATTGTTCTCCTTGTTTTCAAAATTTTCAAAGAAAACTCCGAAAACAATCTAAACTTGTTTTCTGTTTTTGTGTCTCAAATCCCATTTTTTCCGAAAATTTTGAGAACAAAAATGCTAAACAAACAGGTTTTCGGTGTTTTGAAAATTTTGAGAACAAAAAACTGTTTTGCAGATGCTAACCAAACATGCCCTAAGTTTTTTTTGGTTTTAAATGAAAAGAAGTATGATTTGTTTGGACCAGGTTTATTGAGTGACTTTTTTATCAGCAATTTAGGTAAAAATAATTTTATATTAATACCAAAGAAAAGCTGAAAAATGGGACTAATTCAAGGGCTTCCAAAAAAAAAATTGACTTTTTTGGAACCACTCCAAATCGTTTCAAGAATTTTTTTAACTCTGATTTTTTCATTTCACTTTTCAAATTTCAATTTCACACCCAAAAAAGTGAACTCTAGACAAACATGAAAATTACAAAATCTTATGAAACTCCTAATATTCTTGCAGAATTTACAGTCAGCCAATTAAAAATATAATTTCATTTCGCAAAGTAATAAAAAAGGCCATTTTCCACCAAACGAAAACGAAGCTACTAAGCCAGCATCTACTTTACTTTATTGAGTCATTTAGCCAACGACAGATCCACCTTGGCGTACTATTAAGTTTCACATTGGCATGTGATTCCTTCTTTAAACCTGGTAATACTCGAACCTCATAGTGACAATTGTTATACATTTTGTCCACCATTTGATTTAGTCTCTAATGCTCCGTTTGGTATAATAGAAAGAATGATGAAAAGTTGAAAAAATAAAAAATTGGAGGGATAAATAAAATATCATGTTTGATAAGGAAGGAAAAGTGGATGGATTAACTTTCCTTCCAACTCACCAAAATCAATCCCTCCAAAATCGGAAGGAAAGTGGATGGAAAATTAATTATTTGTGTTGAAATGTACCTTATTTGTCTATATATCTTTTGATATATACATATATTATGTATACATTAATTTCATATAAAAATACAATGATAAAGTATGTATTTATATATATGTTTTTTAAAAAATTTTAAAAATTAAAAATTAAAATTTTAAATTAAAAAAAATATTTTTTTCATCTTAACTAAGGGTGAAAATTTTCAACTCAACACGATGACTCGACACCAATTTTATAACACAAACTTGATTATAACTCGATACGAACTTGAAAATGACCTGACACGCGAACAAAAAATATAAAAGGCTCATATTCAATTCAATCAGTCAAACTCAAAATTGACACTATCAACCCGTTTATTTAAAAATAAACACTTTCTCTATTTTCTTGTTTGTATGGTAATACGAAATTACCACGAAACTAACATGTTTAACTAGTATTACAGACATAAAACGTTAATTATTTGTAACTATTTATTAAGTACTGACATAATTATTATATAAAAAAAATATTTTTACTTATTATTATTATATTTTTTTAAGTTAATTTTTAATTTGTAGAAAAAATATTAACATGAATTCAATTAAATGAAAATAGAATATTAGCGTTAAATTTTGTATTCAAAGTTTATGTGGGTCAACACGAATACGAATACGAACACAACATGAAAATAAACAGGTCAACTCGCAATTCGACACGACACAATTAATTAAATGAGTTAAGTTAGGTGTGACTGATGTTCGATACAAACTCGTAATGACTCAACATGAATCTGACACGATACGACTCGATTATCATTCTTAATCTTAGCAAAAAAAAAAAAATTTAGTCATTTTTATTTTTCATCCATCTAACCAAACACAAAGGAAGGAAAGTGTATCATTCCTTCCTGATTTCTTTCTTTAAATGATAGAAAGTGTATCCCTCTTACTTTTCATCCTTCATACCAAACGGAGCATAAAAAAAATCCTAATTATTATTCACACTTGCAGATGCAGTGTTCTCAATAATGCAAGTGTGACAAGTCTAGTCTTAAACCCAAACAATTCAAATATCTGTCCAACTACTAAATATTTTGGTTGGTCTCTGTTGGATCGGACAAATCCGGCCGAATTGCACCACGACAATAGTACGAGTGAACTGTTTTACAAAAAGCCCAAGTCAGGCCCATATCTAAGCCCAGGGTGCGGACTACATCTTGGACGTGGGCCTGGTTGAACTGTTACAGGAAATTACAACATCGTTTGGATCTTTTTTCTCTCTCCCTCTCCCTGAAACCCTAAACTTCTCACTATCTCTCTCTCTCCTCGAAAATTGGCAGGACACCAGCGTGCCATAGATTGGGGTTCAAATTATCGATCAAAGATTCGACCTTTTAGGCCCAAAGCAAAGTACATTAAGTGGTTTATTACTTCATATTGGGTACAATCCTTCTTCGAGCAATAATGGCGAAAGACTCGTACACGAGAGTTATTTTTATAAGATTTATTATATAGATGAGTAACCATCTATTGTCTATATTATCATCCACCTTTTGTCACCTGAAGTTGGGCCAAATCTCTGACAAGCATATCCATATCCCTTGAGGAACTCCCACCAACCTTAACTGCTTCCAATGCTTCGTCTCTCAGCTCCTTTGCTCTCACCTTTTCACTCGAGTTTCCACTCATTGACTCAGCAATTCTCCGAGCCAACTCATCTGAGTCGGGTACTGCAAATTCACCCTCACACATCAGGACAGCAGCCCCCATGTACTCCACCAGAAGCTTAGCATTCACAAATTGGTCAGCCTCCATGGGCCAGGCCAGTATCATCACCCCACCCACTAATGCCTCCAACACCGAGTTCCACCCACAATGACTCAGAAACCCACCTACGGCTCGGTGACTCAGTATCGAAACCTGCGGGGCCCACCCTTTTATCACTATACCCCTCCCAGTAACCCGCTCCTCAAACCCGTCTGGGATAGACCCATACCCGTCTGTCTCTTGTTGGGCCGTTATGTTCTTGACCACCCAAGCGAACCGGACTCCGCTCTGTTCAAGTCCATAAGCCAAGGCCTCCATTTGGTCCCTCTTGAGGAACCTCTGGCTCCCAAAGCACACATATAAAACTGACCCATCAGGGCATCCATCAAGCCACTCCATTACACCACCATGATCCGAAATTGGGTCGTCCCGAACCGAAGAATCAGCCACCAAACTAACTGGCCCGACCCCGTAAACACGCCCATGACCCATTTTCTTCCTCAAGTACGCCATATACTCACCTTCCAATCCATCAAAGGTATTAAAAACAGACCCCCAACTCGAGAAATTTGCAATCATGCCATCCTTAACAAATTCCCATTCAGGATCCGATTCCCTGTAGCGCCGGACTATGGAAGGCAGATGCTCTTCAATAAAACTCGGCGATCGAGGTAAATCAGAAAATTCTACCACCCTCAGAGAACGAAGAGTCTTTATAATGAAAACACAATGGATCAAAACAGAGGTAAAAAAGGGTCCAGAACTGTAAAAACCAATCCTGGGGATACCAATTTCGTGGGCCAGGTTCTGGGTCCACCCAAGGAAGAAATCAGAGATCAGAGCAACAGGGGGTGTAGGGTGAGACTTAAACCACTGGATTATTGGGTCACGAAGCTTACTCAGTGCATTGATGATGAACACATTTCCGAAATTGCCCATGTCCTTGACGTTTTCCACACCATCAGGGATTGAAGGGTGGTGTGGGAAGGGAATGACAAGGGTTTGGATTGATGAGTGGGTGGAGATAAGTGGGTTCAGGATTGGGAGGTTCTTGGGTGTGACCAAGATGGTTATGGTTAGGCCATGGAGGACCAGTTGGTGGGTTAGGTCAAGAATTGGTAGCATGTGACCTTGGGCTGGGTAGGGGAAGACCAAGATATGAGCACCTTTGCCTGCAGAGATGGACATGGCTTCTGAAGACACACAGAGAGAAAGAGAGAGAGAGAGAGAGAGAGAGAGAGATGAGGAGTAGTTGGTCACTTGGTTGTACCAAGTTTTATTGATCCCAAAAGTGGAAGGGACAGTGGAAAAAAAAAAAGGCAAAGACTTGTAAAGTGAATTGGCTGCTAGGGGAAAGACTTGGTAAGGAGGAATGAGTGGATGGTGTCCATTCCAGGGGCTGTTTAAGGCCGTGTGAGGGAGTAAATATCGGGCGTAACTAGGGGCTCTAATTAAACTAAAGTGCTCGAGTTCGGTTCAATTTATTTTTGACTCATTTAAGCTCGAGAAAATGAGTCAAATTTAAAAAAAAATTTAAGTTTATTTTCGACTTGAATTTGGCTCGTTTGAAAACCAAACTCGACAGGTTCGGCTCGTTTTCTAAACGAGCTGAACTTAAACAATTTTTTAAATCCAATTAAAAAAATAAGTTTTTTAAGCTCGGTGTGAACTCGTTTGACTATCAATGCTAGGTATAACAATGACACCATCTCATCAATATTACGTTGTGTTACCAAGCAATTATATTAGTGAACCCTACAATTTCAATATGACAAAAGTGGTTATTGTTAGTTATTAAAATAGTAGAATTCACTAATTCCACTTAGTGTTTCGTCACTAGTTGGTGTACACCACATGACATTGATGATGTGGTATAGTATGAGATGCCTTTTTCATTTTAAATTTTAAAATTTTTTATTTTAAATTTTTTATATGTGTGAGATGAATGATGTGTCAAATTAGAGAGAGAATGAAAGGGAGGGTCTTTACTAGTGTTACTAAGAGAGAGAAAGGGTTTAGCTTTCACTAATGTTATTGGTACATAATTTAAATACATAATTTGAGAATTTAATGTATTATGATTATTGGATTGATAATAAAATATATTTAATTTTAATATTTACTGACAATCCAATAACCAGAATTATTAAGTTCTCAAATTATATGTTAATAGCATTGTGCTTTAACTTTTTCATTTGTTTTATGGGAAGAGTGAGTTTTGGTTTTTTGTTTTTTCATGGGGGGAGAGAGAGGGAATATATGGTTGAAAAAAATGTTGTAAATATGAGTTAATTTTTAAATAATTTTTTCTTTTAATTTTTTAATTTTGAGTTTTAAAAATACGATAAAATTATAAAATATTTTAAAAATATGGGACTTAAAGCCCGAGTTTTATCAGCCTTGAGGTTGAGTCGGCCTTTTATACGTCATAATTAACGATGTCATCGTCACATGTCATGACACACGAAATCAAGTTGGCACGTCATTTTTGGTGTTGGT
Source organism: Ilex aquifolium (assembly GCA_951799425.1). Classification (NCBI taxonomy): domain Eukaryota; kingdom Viridiplantae; phylum Streptophyta; class Magnoliopsida; order Aquifoliales; family Aquifoliaceae; genus Ilex; species Ilex aquifolium. The sequence continues at coordinate 25,676,560 of OX637407.1, read as the reverse complement.
AGGCTAATAATAATGGTGGGTGTATCTTTGTAGACTAGGAATAGTCAAGGTAGCAATGACATGTTTCGTGTTAGTATTGATCCAACCTCGATACAAACTTATTATAGTAGACTCGTCGTGATTAAAAAATGATTAATGTTACTTAGACAAAAAATATTGACAATATTTATTGACCAATAATGTTATTGGGACATAGAAAGAGAACATAAAAGAGAAACTTAATGATATGACATCTGTGTTGGATTTGTCACATCATTAAAATTTCTCTAATCAGTTTAATCTTATTCTTACTCTTCATTGTCTCATTCATCTTGGTCTCCTACTTTGGTTGGTCTCTTTATGTCGTTACCTTCATTCCATCTTCTACTAGCCAGCAACGAAGCCCCCTCTCTATTCTAGACACTCTTCGGCTTAGCACTCAAGGAACCCAATCAACACCAATACAACATCTTTGGCGACCCATTTCATTTGACTCTTCAATTACTTCATCTAGTATCACGTCCAATGGCCAAAAAAAAATGAACCTGCAGTGATCGAGATAGATGCCGAAAACCAGGTCGCCATGAACCCAACCAACACCGTCTATGGTAAATTCTCAATTCTCAGATTTAAAGCATAAGAATACACTGATGATCCACTATATGTTGGAGATTGAGATTAAACCAATCTATAGCATTATTTTATTATTATTATTATTAAACTTTTAGAATAATTTTTTATTATTTAGAAGTCTTTGACATATGGGAGTTTATTAGAAACTATGAAGACTTTTTAGTCTTGTTGAAGTTATTTGGCGGTGAATCACTTTTGTGAGGTTAGAAATATGATTAGTTTATTATTCCCATTAGGTTAGGAGTCATGTTAAGAATTATTTTATGTTAGTATTGTTTTATGTCTTTTAAGTGTTGGATTGTAGTGGCAGAACATTAGCTCCTTCAATAGAAAATTTGATTTCTTTGCCGCAAGTTTCATGCAAGTGTGTGGTGCATTCTTGAAATCTTGATTTCATCTTTCTTGCAATCATGTGTGTGAGATTCATCCCTAAAGTAGTATTTTATTTTATATGTTGTAGTGATAGAAGGAGAATCTTCTAGTAGCTTTTCACATATAGAGATGACTGAAGAAAATGAAAAGGTTGAAATGGATGACATGGTGAATGTAGAGGAAAAAACAGAAGAGCCCACGGTTGGGATGATGTTTAACAATTATGATGAGTTGGTTGACTATTACGTAACCTATGGAAAACAGTTGGGGTTTCCAGTGAAAATAAGATCGTCAATTAAAGGAGATGATGAAAAGTTGAAATATGTGACAGTTGCATGTTCTCAATCAGGCAAGTCGCAAATCACTTCAAACAATCATTTTAAGCTGCATCCAAGCATAAAAACGGATTGCAAGGCTAAGCTTACAACAATTTTATGTCCTAATGGAGATGGCGAGTGAGCACCATCGTACTCGACCATAATTATGGGTTAAGTTCAAGAAAAACTCAATTCTTTCGATGCAATCGAGTCATGAGACCATAGGTAAAAAAGAAGCTTGAATTAAATGATAGGGTTGAGATTAGAATAAACAAAAATTATAATTCATTTGTTGTTGAGGTAGGGGGATATGAGAATATGTCATTTCTGGAGAAAGATTGTAGAAATTACATTGAAAAAGTAAGACGATTACGACTTGGAGAAGGAGATGCTACAACAATTCAAAACTATTTTTTAAAGATGCAAGCCCAAAATGCAAACTTTTTGCACACAATTGATTTGGATGATGAGGGTCGCCTGAGAAATGTTTTTTGGGCAGATGCGAGGAGTAGGACAACATATGAGGAATTTGGTGATGTTATTACATTTGATACAACATACTTAACAAATAATTATGACATGTCATCTGCTCCCTTTGTAGGGGTGAATCATCATGGGCAGTCAACTTTGCTTGGTTGTGGGTTGATATCTAATGAAGACACAAAGACGTTTACTTGGTTATTTCGATCTTGGCTTTCATGCATGTCTTCAAAAGCTCCAAATGCAATTATTACTGACTAAGACAAAGCTATGCAAAAAACAATTGAGATTATCTTTCCTAATGCTAGACATCAATGGTGTTTGTGGAATATAATGAAGAAGTTGCTCGAAAAGTTGAAAGGTTATAATCAATATGAATCAATCAAGTTTTCCTTGCAAAGTGTTATTTATAATTCCTTGGCTCATTTTGAATTTGAAGATAATTGGAATGAGATGATTGAAAAATATAAATTGCATCATAATGATTGGTTGAATGGGTTGTACAATGAGAGACATCAATGGGTACCGGTCTTTGTGAAAGATAGTTTTTTGGCAGGAATGTCTACCACCCAACGAAGTGATAGCATGCATTCATTTTTTGACGGGTTTGTGAACTCTAAGATTACCTGAAAGCAATTTGTGGAACCGTATGAGAATGCACTGAAAAGTAAGTGTGACACCCCAATTTCCGGGGGTCCTTTATTAACCGTTGACCATCCGTCAACCCGCGGAAATACTCGTGATAGTCGTATAACCCGACACCACGTCGTTCACATGCTTTTAACCGGATTTACCATCCACAAGATCAATTATACCTCAAATTATGTCCATTTATGTCATAGGAACCAAAGAAAACCAAGCCCAAAAGCATGGCTAAGCATTTTGAAAATTTCAAATTTTTGGAAAACCTTCCGGAAGGTTTTGACTAAACCTTCCGGAAGGTTTGCTCACTGGAAAAGTTCTTCCGGAAGGTTTTTCTTAACCTTCCGGAAGGTTTTGCCTTCTGGAAATAGATTGAAAAAAATGAAACGTGTCGGCCTTCCGGAAGGTGTACTCAAACCTTCCGGAAGGTTTTGCTCACTGGAAAGGTTCTTCCGGAAGGTTTTTCTTCACCTTCCGGAAGGTTTTGCCTTCTGGAAAATAGATTGAAAATGAGACGTGTCGACCTTCCAGAAGGTGTACTCCGCCTTCCGGAAGGTTTTACCTTCTGGACCACAATTCTGCCTTAACCTTCCGGAAGGTGTTAGTGACCTTCCGAAAGGTTTTGCCCAGAATTTCTTCCTTCCTTAGTTTTTCAATTCGAATCCGTTTCAATTTGCTTCAAAATCATCCAAAACTTATACAATGAAGTTTCTAACATAAAACATTGTTTGTACAAGTTCTATTACAACCCAATACATATATTTACATGTCAATATCAAATTTCCTTAAAATTTTTACAAACATTCAAAACAAAGCCACATCCGGCTTTCTTCGTCCTTGAAGCCCGTATGAGGGTCTTCCACCCATGCATATCCCACACCTGAAAATGTTGTCCCACGAAGGGTGAGCCACGCTCAATAGGATATCCTCCTACAGAGGCTACTCCCCAACCTAAATGCATATGAAATGCGCACATGCAACGATCAACAAGCATCAACCAATCCAACAAGAATATACACCTCAATGTTAGAAAGCTACCATGCTATACTATGTCATGCCATGATATGAGATGGAACTCACTCATGCACCTTGTCCCGAGTCTTCCCCGACTCACACCACACAATGCAAAAGCCAATGTGTATGAACCCGTCTATTGACGGAAAAACCCTCCCAATGATCGTTTGAGATAAAAGTTATGTCTTTATAAAAAATCAAATCATTGTTTGAGGCTACCCATTGGATGGGTGTTTTTATATAACAAAATCTTGTGTCTTCTTGGGCAACGGATTTTGGAGTCGCACCACTGGCTCCGTGGGCCATGCCACTTTTCTGGAATTTCACCGCCGGTCAAATGACTAAACCAAGTGGTTCCGGGTTTTTCACCCGAGGGAGTGTCTAGCCCTACTTGCTTTACCCGACACAAGTTTTCCTTATGCAATGCAACCGTGCAACTCAGTCGGATCTTCGATCCCGACTTTCCCGAGTTCACATACCAACCACCAAGATTTGGTGTTTGATCCACAACACATGCACACACCCACACTCATGCCTATGACCCATGAATGCGATGTCAACTCACCCACACACACTCATGTCTTATAACCATGAATGTGATGTACCCATGAGAATGCAATGTAATGTACCCTTGCATCTTCTCCACATGTTCAATATGTATGAATGTCATATGAACAACACAACAATAAATCCACATATCCATGGTACTTCATATCATAAGCATATGAACACCATAATTTAACACATTGTCAATATATAGCAAGCATGCATATATCAACATTTCATCCAATAACCATTTTCAAACATGTTATCACATAAGCATGCAATTAACATAGCAAACTCATCAATACAACATTTTCACCAAGGCATTTAATCAACACCTTCGAACCACCCAAAGCATGTAATCATATAATATACTCAAATTCATCATAAAGCTCAAGAAATCATATTAATTGATTTCTACACAATTATACCAAGATAGAATTCATTCTACCCATAACATAACCTCATATATCATAATTTCTCAGGAAATTATCAACAACCATTCCTAATTGTCCATTTCATTTAGGAATTCACTTTACCCAATTTCCCATATCAATTTTCTACACTTCAAGTTTCTTTATGAAATTTACCCATCAAGTAAATTTATTTACCCATTTCATACCAACCTTGCTTAGCATATTTGGTACTCATTTCCCACACATGAAATGCATTAGTGGTACATTAAACTAGAGAATGTGATTTAAATCTTGCTACCCATTCTCAATACCCATTTCACCCAAATAACCACAATAGGCAAGTGATACATATATATATACACCTACCCATTCCATATAACCTTCCTAGGTTGGAAATAAACCTAAGTAGGAAGAAAACCCTACCTCTTGTAGCGTGTAGAATCGCCGTGGGAAGCTCCTAGAACTCAAAGCAAGCTTGAATCCTTCACTTCCAAATTTTCGGCCCTCCAACGTTCGGTGAAAACCGTCGTTTTTGGTACCCACGCGTAGCCCTCGACGCGTAGAGCAACTCTTGTTCTTGGCCCGAATCGATTTGAGCGCTAGAACGGAGTAGATCGTAGAGAGAAGGTGGAGTTTTCTCTCATTTTCCCTCTCTTCTTTTCTCTCGGCTGAAACCGGTTGAATGGTGAAGGAGAAGTCTGATTTTTCAGACTTTAGGCCCCTATTTATATTTTTAGGATACTTGGCTCACAATTGGCCACATGTCCTATTTAATTTCGGGTCCGTTTTAATCCCGAAACGACTAAATTTCGCTCCGGTTCAAGTTCGAATTATTTTTACTTCAACTTGCCTCTAATATTTCCCCAAACTTTAAAATTTTATAAAAATTTCGTGCACGGGGTCACCCGAGGCCCGTTTGTCTCGTAAAACGTGAAAAATCTGACTATCTCGGAATTCAACGAAATTTGACGTGGTAACTAGATTTCGCGAGACGAATCCAACGGTGGAATCCGTTTCGTCATCCGAGATTTAGAAAAATTCAGTTTTTCAACTAGTACCGAAGTGGCAATTCACTTATTGCCCTTGTTCGTCAAAGTTTAAATTTTCCGGGGTTTCACATTCTTCCCCCCTTAAAAGAATTTCGTCCCCGAAATTCACACCCTCATGCACATTCGACTATATGCATAAGTTACAACAATACTATCTAAATTGTCCCATATGTATCCGTCTCACTCCCGGACTAGGTTCTAGACGCAACCAAGTCCGTCCGTAAAGGCACCACATATCCCGTGCATACAACCTGCAGAATTCCTCCTGTGTGAGGGTCATCCGCACTGTCAAAAGGCGTGCCGACTTAGTAAGCCGGTCCACTCTCACTCACACCGCATCATGTCCCCGCGATGTCCGTGGCAAGTGGGTCACAAAACCCATTGTGACATGTTCCCACTTCCACTCAGCCACCTCCAAGGGCTAGAGCAGCTCTGTTAGTCTCTAGTGCCCAGCCTTCACCTGTCGACATGTGAGACATCTACTGACAAGGTTTTCAACGTGTCTCTTTATTCTACTCCAGTAACACTGGTGATGAAGATTATGGTACATCTTCGTGCCACCTAGACGTACTCGGTCCTTGATAGATAACAAATCTGGGTCCTGTTCGTGGGAATCGATCACTCTGCTCAGTAGGGAAGGCATAGTCACCAAGCTCCCTAAAATACCCTGAGTCTGACCCCGATAATACAGCCCGTACTGTCCCACACTCTCAAGCATCCGCCACTCTCGGTGAGCCACACTAGCCACAAGTTCCTGTAACTTCCGGCTAAGTGCATTAGTTACCACATTTGCCTTACCAGGATGATAATGCAAAGTGAAGTCGTAACCCTCCAATTATTTCATCCACCTGCGTTGCCTCATGTTGAGGTCCCGTTGTGTAAAGATATATCTCAGACTTTTGTGGTCTGATAACGCCTCAAACTTCTCACCATATACGTAGTGGCGCCAAGCTTTCAAGGCAAGATAATGGCCGCCAACTCCATGTCACGTATAAGATAATTTTGCTTGTGGTTCTTTAGTTGTCCAGAACCATAAGCCACCGTTCTCGCGGACTACATTAATACCCATCCATGTCCGTCCTTAGAAGCATCACAATTCACTGTGTACTTCTGTCCCCTCTCCGGAACTACTAGAATAAGAGGTGAAGTAAGCTTCCTCCATAAATTTTGGTCATTAGTACCAAAGCGCCCCAAGGTGAAGTATTTGGTCTAACGAAGTCCTTGTTCAACAATTCTTGTATTCGGACCTAGAGTTTTCACAACTCTACTGGTTTCATTCTATGCAGAGTCATAGAAATGGACGATGTACCGGGATGCAACTCAATGGTAAATTCTACATTCCTATGTGTAGGTAATCCCGGTAGTTCATCCGAATAATATCCCCATACTCACAGACAACCCGAGGTAGACCCAACTCTTGTCTCACCTCATCCTCCAAGATGAGGCTCGCAAGCCAACCCATCTACCATTCGTGCCAACAGAAACCATACACGATTTGGGATAAAGAGTCGTGTTTTTCCCCCTGGAATTTGAAACAAACACCCTTCGGTGTGTAAGCAGTGATCCTCTTACGATCACAATCAACGACGACGCGGTGTGCCGTCAATCAACCCATTCTCAGGATGACATCAACTCGACATGTCCACGACCCTAAGGTCCATAGTGAGTAGAGTCCCCGAGATCTCTAACTCACAACCGTCATATCTGATCAATGCAGGCCCTAGTCCCTAAGGTGGAATTCACCCCTGAGGACTCTTCTAGGGTTATAATATTTAAACTGTACCATGCACAAAACATGAAAAATAACGGTATTTGACACGCTCAAGTCAAATAACACGTGTACCCATAAATAAGGAATAAGTAATGTACCGTGGGTCGCTGCCTGATCCCCCGACTCACTCTATGGTGCAACGTCAAAGACCGTCTCCTGGGTCTCCAATGTTGTCGCTTCAGAGTCTTGTTCCTGGCCTTGGCCCATACCTTGGCTCATCCGGTCTGATTGCGGAGTCTCCGCACGCGGCGTACTAAGGACTTGCACAATGCTCTGTAGTTGGGACTGATTTCCCTGGTCCTTAGTGGAATAGGGAAGGACAATACGTGCCTGTGTGAGTCCCACCGACGACTGGGATTGAGAAGTCTCGGAACTCTGTGAGGTTTGCCTCAGGGGGCAATCCTTCTTCCTATGGCCCGGTTGTCGACAATAGAAACATGTCTTCTGGCCTCCTTGAAACGTTCCCTTGAATTTCTTCCCTCCTTGGGACAAAAGATTTTGGGCTTGATCCCCCTCCTGTGATCCCTGCCTCTGAGGACAATCCCTCCTCTTATGCCCCACTTGGCGACAATGATAACATGGCCCCTGCCCCGCTTGGCTGGGAACCCTGAAGTGCCCACTACTTTGGGAGGTTTGCCCTTGGCCTTGGCCTTGATAGCCGCGGCCCTGCCCCGATGATTCTTGTGGCCTCGATGTCTTTTGCTTTTTCCATGGCCGTTGATGGCCCATGGAACTTAAACTCCTTTGGATGGCTTGAGCCCCTTGGCTCAAATTGGCGCTTGCCTGTGCTAGGTTAGCAGCCATCGTACTCATAGCCTCCATATAGGCTTGTTGGTCCAAAGCCGGTAGTGGTTGGTTGTTCCGTCCACCGCCTAGACGTCCCCTTCCTCTATATGACATCTACACACATGTCAAATAGCAATGGTACAACGGCTTAGTATCCCTAGATAGGGACCAAAGTTAAAACGTTCAAATCTTTCTCACTGTCTCACTAGTAGGGCGTATGCCTCCAATAGTGGACCCTTACACTTTGAACTTTCCCGTTCATTTGTTTTCCCACTCCCAAGGTTAAGTTCTCTAAACACTAGGGTTAGAATACTTTTCACTATGCACATTCATCATGCATACAAGTCACACAACAAGTAACACATAACATGTACCAAGTAGGGTACATAACATGTAGCAAATATAGCACATAACGTGAGATGCACATGGAATGAAATGGTCTAAAACCCATGCCCATCAAGTCTTAGGTGAATCGTAAACCTAAGCTCTAAACCTCTTTCATTCTTGCAATGGAAGATGATAGACTCATTTCCCACAAGACCACATAAGATCTATAACCTAAGCTCTGATACCAAGCTGTGACACCCCAATTTCCGGGGGTCCTTTATTAACCGTTGACCATCCGTCAACCCGCGGAAATACTCGTGATAGTCGTATAACCCGACACCACGTCGTTCACATGCTTTTAACCGGATTTACCATCCACAAGATCAATTATACCTCAAATTATGTCCATTTATGTCATAGGAACCAAAGAAAACCAAGCCCAAAAGCATGGCTAAGCATTTTGAAAATTTTAAATTTTTGGAAAACCTTCCGGAAGGTTTTGACTAAACCTTCCGGAAGGTTTGCTCACTGGAAAAGTTCTTCCGGAAGGTTTTTCTTAACCTTCCGGAAGGTTTTGCCTTCTGGAAATAGATTGAAAAAAATGAAACGTGTCGGCCTTCCGGAAGGTGTACTCAAACCTTCCGGAAGGTTTTGCTCACTGGAAAGGTTCTTCCGGAAGGTTTTTCTTCACCTTCCGGAAGGTTTTGCCTTCTGGAAAATAGATTGAAAATGAGACGTGTCGACCTTCCGGAAGGTGTACTCCGCCTTCCGGAAGGTTTTACCTTCTGGACCACAATTCTGCCTTAACCTTCCGGAAGGTGTTAGTGATCTTCCGAAAGGTTTTGCCCAGAATTTCTTCCTTCCTTAGTTTTTCAATTCGAATCCGTTTCAATTTGCTTCAAAATCATCCAAAACTTATACAATGAAGTTTCTAACATAAAACATTGTTTGTACAAGTTCTATTACAACCCAATACATATATTTACATGTCAATATCAAATTTCCTTAAAATTTTTACAAACATTCAAAACAAAGCCACATCCGGCTTTCTTCGTCCTTGAAGCCCGTATGAGGGTCTTCCACCCATGCATATCCCACACCTGAAAATGTTGTCCCACGAAGGGTGAGCCACGCTCAATAGGATATCCTCCTACAGAGGCTACTCCCCAACCTAAATGCATATGAAATGCGCACATGCAACGATCAACAAGCATCAACCAATCCAACAAGAATATACACCTCAATGTTAGAAAGCTACCATGCTATACTATGTCATGCCATGATATGAGATGGAACTCACTCATGCACCTTGTCCCGAGTCTTCCCCGACTCACACCACACAATGCAAAAGCCAATGTGTATGAACCCGTCTATTGACGGAAAAACCCTCCCAATGATCGTTTGAGATAAAAGTTATGTCTTTATAAAAAATCAAATCATTGTTTGAGGCTACCCATTGGATGGGTGTTTTTATATAACAAAATCTTGTGTCTTCTTGGGCAACGGATTTTGGAGTCGCACCACTGGCTCCGTGGGCCATGCCACTTTTCTGGAATTTCACCGCCGGTCAAATGACTAAACCAAGTGGTTCCGGGTTTTTCACCCGAGGGAGTGTCTAGCCCTACTTGCTTTACCCGACACAAGTTTTCCTTATGCAATGCAACCGTGCAACTCAGTCGGATCTTCGATCCCGACTTTCCCGAGTTCACATACCAACCACCAAGATTTGGTGTTTGATCCACAACACATGCACACACCCACACTCATGCCTATGACCCATGAATGCGATGTCAACTCACCCACACACACTCATGTCTTATAACCATGAATGTGATGTACCCATGAGAATGCAATGTAATGTACCCTTGCATCTTCTCCACATGTTCAATATGTATGAATGCCATATGAACAACACAACAATAAATCCACATATCCATGGTACTTCATATCATAAGCATATGAACACCATAATTTAACACATTGTCAATATATAGCAAGCATGCATATATCAACATTTCATCCAATAACCATTTTCAAACATGTTATCACATAAGCATGCAATTAACATAGCAAACTCATCAATACAACATTTTCACCAAGGCATTTAATCAACACCTTCGAACCACCCAAAGCATGTAATCATATAATATACTCAAATTCATCATAAAGCTCAAGAAATCATATTAATTGATTTCTACACAATTATACCAAGATAGAATTCATTCTACCCATAACATAACCTCATATATCATAATTTCTCAGGAAATTATCAACAACCATTCCTAATTGTCCATTTCATTTAGGAATTCACTTTACCCAATTTCCCATATCAATTTTCTACACTTCAAGTTTCTTTATGAAATTTACCCATCAAGTAAATTTATTTACCCATTTCATACCAACCTTGCTTAGCATATTTGGTACTCATTTCCCACACATGAAATGCATTAGTGATACATTAAACTAGAGAATGTGATTTAAATCTTGCTACCCATTCTCAATACCCATTTCACCCAAATAACCACAATAGGCAAGTGATACATATATATATACACCTACCCATTCCATATAACCTTCCTAGGTTGGAAATAAACCTAAGTAGGAAGAAAACCCTACCTCTTGTAGCGTGTAGAATCGCCGTGGGAAGCTCCTAGAACTCAAAGCAAGCTTGAATCCTTCACTTCCAAATTTTCGGCCCTCCAACGTTCGGTGAAAACCGTCGTTTTTGGTACCCACGCGTAGCCCTCGACGCGTAGAGCAACTCTTGTTCTTGGCCCGAATCGATTTGAGCGCTAGAACGGAGTAGATCGTAGAGAGAAGGTGGAGTTTTCTCTCATTTTCCCTCTCTTCTTTTCTCTCGGCTGAAACCGGCTGAATGGTGAAGGAGAAGTCTGATTTTTCAGACTTTAGGCCCCTATTTATATTTTTAGGATACTTGGCCCACAATTGGCCACATGTCCTATTTAATTTCGGGTCTGTTTTAATCCCGAAACGACTAAATTTCGCTCCGGTTCAAGTTCGAATTATTTTTACTTCAACTTGCCTCTAATATTTCCCCAAACTTTAAAATTTTATAAAAATTTCGTGCACGGGGTCACCCGAGGCCCGTTTGTCTCGTAAAACGTGAAAAATCCGACTATCTCGGAATTCAACGAAATTTGACGTGGTAACTAGATTTCGCGAGACGAATCCAACGGTGGAATCCGTTTCGTCATCCGAGATTTAGAAAAATTCAGTTTTTCAACTAGTACCGAAGTGGCAATTCACTTATTGCCCTTGTTCGTCAAAGTTTAAATTTTCCGGGGTTTCACAGTAAGGTAGAAAAGGAGAACCATGAAGATTGTAGGTCGTCTTCTTCGCAGGTCCCCTATGTAAGCCTTTATGACATGGAGAAACAAGTTCAACATATGTACACTATCTCAAAGTTTAAAGAATTTCAAAATGAATTGACAGGGAAGATGTACTGTGATTTGATTTCAGTTAAAGTGGATGGTGCAATCTCTGAGTACAATGTATCAGAGGATATCGTTATTGAAGACAAAAAGAAGAGCTTAAATTTTAAGGTTTGGTTCCAAGAAAATGATTGTGACGTGAAGTGCAATTGTCGCATGTTTGAGTTTAGAGGAATATTGTGCAGGCATGTCATAGTAGTATTAATCCGAAAGAAGATTTTCTTACTTCCTGAGAAATATATCATGCAGAGATAGAGGAATGATGTGAAAAGATGTCACACAAAAGTTAAAATTAGTTATGATATTTGGAGTGTTACACCTGAAGCAGTACGATATGATAAGATGTGCAATGCTTTTAGTGACATTGCAGACTGGGCGACAGAATCTGAAGAAAAGTGTAAGGAGGTGATGAACTTCATACATATATTAAAGGAGAACCTACAAAAAAATGGAGGTGCTTGTGGAATTAATCAACCAACACCAAACTTGATTATTGGTAGGAATTTTGGTTGTATTGCTAATGTTATATCAAAGGAGGCACAGAGCATACTCACTCCAGTAGCAGTTCGAAGCAAATGTCGTCCACCATTCAAAAGGAAGCAGTCTCAAATGGAACAAATTGTTAGGAAAAAAATGAAAATAAAAAAAAGTATGATAACTCATGGAAATCTTAGCAATGAAGAAAGAGAGAAAAATGTACGAATAAGTTGTGTGTGCTAAATTTTTTTTGTCATATTTATTAAATGTTTACAATATTTTTCTATTTTTTAGGAATGTCAAATGACAGAAGACAGTGCCATTGGTCATATTGATGGTCCACCTACTAGTAAAATTGATGTAATTGGAACGCAAGAGAGCATTCTGGTGAGGGTATGACTTGAATGTTATTGTTCTAGTTATAATCTCCTATTTTACACAACATTGCTTGAGTACAAATTGGAAGTTTGTAGTTATTGAAATTCTTGTACTGTTTTTAACTCTAAACAATTGTAGGATTCACAAATCCCACGAAGTACTAATGTGAGTCATGAAAAATTTACTTATTAACACTCTATCAACATTTTGGGTTATATTATTTATTAAGTTGTGTATGCTTTATGACAGGCAAATATAACCTTATTGTGGGGGATCACTCAAAGGGGTAATCCAAACTAATCATATGCAGGATATGCAATGGAAAACATAACTCATCCAAATTTTCTTGAAAATAATATCTTTGTAAGTATTTTATGTTTTGTTCAAAAGTCATACTTGTATTTTTGATGTTCAACTTATGGTTTTTATTTTTTGATTACTTAGAATAAGCAATATCAAGTTTACAATGGTAAATATGGTATTCAAGATTTACCTGATTCTAGCTTCAGTAAAGAGAAATAGTTGAGATGCTTGACCAAACAAATAGCATGTAAGCATGACCAGGTATTTTTAAAGTTTTAAGTGCAATTTTTTATGTTTTAATTTTGACTTTTATTTGATTGAATAATTTTTGTATGACAGATCTAGAAAGGAGAAGATTGTATGAAATCATGCAATTGAAGTAATGCATGTGCTTGCCCATCCAATGGTCTGTAATGTTGTCACATAAGTTAAAGAAGTGGGCTGAAAAGTGCTTATAAAAGACTAATGTTGTTTGATTTTTTTTTTTTTGTAATACTTGGTTGAAATTAGTGATTGTTATTTTTCTTTACTATCTTGTCGCCATATGGTTTGGTTATCTGCCTTTGGGCAAGAAATATCTTTCTCCCTAAAGTTTTGTATCGTTGTTATGGAAGTACAAACCAAATGAATCCGAGTAGCTTTGTAGTGTATGGGGATTGAATAAATTATGGAAGTACAAACCAAATAAATCTAAGTAGCTTTGTAGTGTATGGGGATTGAATAAATTCTTATACAGTTTGGAATTTAATAGTTGTTATTTTTTGTCAAAATTGGTTCCCATCTTGTCTCTAAACAAAGTGCTCATTCAAAGTTAAGTGGATCATACATATTACAAGTTCATACATGGAAAATAAAATAAAATAATTTTCAAAAATCAGGGGCAACCTGATTTTGTTTTCACATGTATATCTCTGAATTGTTCTCAATTCTTACATGTAGTATAATTCTGTAAAGCTGATTGCATACAAATTTCAAAGGAAAAAATCTCCAAATCAATTAACTCAAATCCAAGGACTACATACAACCATTTTCAAGTAAAACAAGTGAAGTTTTGATTGAGGATCGGGATAAAGTAAGGCAAGAAATCTACATTTCTTGAGAAATTCTGATAAAAAAGAGCAGCACTTACCTCTCTTTTTTTTTTATCATACATCATTTATCTCTTTAAAATAAACAAAACTTATGCATAAAATCGTAGGAATTATGAAAGAACATGTGACGAGGATCCATTCAGTATCAACAAATGAAAATCTGTAGTCACTATATTGCTACTAAATCAAGACCTCTCAATTTGAAGAACCAAGGAAAGTGAAGAGCCCAATGGGAGATTGCACTGACATATTTTCACCATTTCAAAAAGGGTAATTTGAAAGCCGGTACAAAAATTTGGACTTATTTGAGATAAACTACATTAAAGAAACTTATTTGACCCTAAGTGCATTTTTTTGAAAAAAGACTAAAAAGGTATTTAATTATTTATTACTCCATTACTCTCTCCATTACTCTTTTACTCTCTCTTCCCTATTTTCTCTCTATCTATTTTTCTCTCTCTTTTTCTCTCATATTGATAATTTTTTTTTAAATATGTAAAGATTTGATTTAATTTTTTCATTTCTCTCTCTCCCTCTCCCCTTATTTCCTTATTCTCTCCTTTTTTTCTCTCTCCTTATATCAACGTTACACAACATAATTACACTAATCAGTTACATCAATTAGTTACAATTACCCTATAATACACTAAACAGTTACTCATGTGTTCTAATAAACCAAACAGTTACACTAAACAATTATACGAAATTACAATACCAACCCAATTTATCATTTTGTTGTTTACATAAATCAAAGAGTTATATCATTTAATATCACGATATGGTTACACCAATTATATACACCAAATTGAGTTTATCATTACACAAAAAACTTTACCATTATACAAAATTTGATATATATGATTGGTGTAACGATATCGCGATACTAAATAGTGCAACTATTTAGTTTGTGTAAATAACTGAATGACAAATTGGGTTAGTGTTATAAATTTGTGTAATTGTTTGGTATAACTATTTGGTTTATTAAAATGTATGAGTAACTGTTTGGTATATTATAAGACAATTATAACTGATTGGTGTAACTGATTAGTGTAATTGTGTTGTTATAATATTGATATAAATAAAGAGAGAGAGAGAGAGAAAAAAATAGGGAGAGAGAGAAACGGTTAGAGAAAATAGGGGGAGAAAGATGAAAAAATAAATCAAAACTTTACATATTTGAAAAGAAAATAAATTACCAATGATAGACATAGAGAGAAAATGGGGGAGAGATGGGGAAAGAGAGAGAGATGGAGAGAAAATAGGCGAGAGATAGTGAGAGAGTTTAATGAAATATTTACATATTTGATTAGATATATAACTGCCAATCAAAAATGCATAATTTAAGGAAGGGTATTTGCGTAAAATAGTTTTGATTTCATTTGAATTTTGTACGTAAATACGATATGTTTTATTAAAATTGAACTTAATAGAGTAAATAACTTATCCATACACTTTTCCTCAAATAAGTCTAAAAAATTATACCCACAGTCAAAAAACCCTTTCAAAAAACTGGTACAATTTAACCCAAAAAAAATCTTGTTTATTGTGATTAAAATTAAATGCCTTTCGCAAAACACTCAAAAATCAAAGTCAATCAAATTTCTTATTCCGTGGTTTGATCCTGTAAATTGTAAAAATAAGGCTTGTTTAATTTATGTCCATCAATTGAAGAGAGAGAGAAAAAGGCTTTGTCTAATTTCTTTCTTTTCGCAATTGAGTTATATATCGTCTCTTAGTTCTCTAGCCTGAGATAATTTTGTTACACATAAAAATTCTTTCTTTTTCTTCACCGAATGGGGTGAGTCGCCAAAGACGGTGTATTGGTATTGATTGGGTTCCTTGAATGAATCGCTGAAGATGTGGATGTGGATTCATGGCGACCTGGTTTTCGACATCTATTGGAGAGTCGAATGGAATGGGTCGCCAAAGATGGTGTATTGGTGTTGATTGGGTTCCTTGAGTGCTAAGCCGAAGAGTGTCTTGAATGGAGAGAGGACTCCGTTGCTGGCTGGTAGAAGACGAAATCAAGGTAACGGCAGGAAGAGGCCAACCAAAGTAGGAGATCAAGAGGAGTGAGATAAGAAAGAGTAAAAAGAGGATTAAACTAGTTGGAGAAATTTTAATGATGTGACAAATCTAAGTCAGATGTCATATCATTAAGTCCCTATTTTATGTCCCAATAGCATTAAGTCTCTATTTTATGTCCTCTTTCTTTGTCCCAATAGCATTACTGTTTATTGACTCCTATCATTTTTGTCATTAATATAATTATAAGTTTCAATATTTACTAATGCTCCGTTTGGTATGATGGAAAAATAGAAGGATGAAAAGTTGGAGGGATAAATAAAATATCACGTTTGGTAAGGAATGAAAATATGAAGGATGGAAAAGTGGATGAATGAGCTTTCCTTCCAACTCATCAAAATCAATCCCTCCAAAATCGGATGGAAAGTTAATTATTTGTGTTGAAATGTATTTTATTTGTCTATATATCTTTTGATATCTATATAATAAAACACATAAGAAGTTGAATTTTATTCCCTATATAATTTTCCCCTCAAAATCATCACATTACTCATTTTTATCATATGTTCAATCATTTAATATTTGATTAATTTGCAGTTTAATATAATTTTTATTTCATATATTATCCATACACAATATTATATATATATTGAGAAAATTTTATCGAATTACGTATTGTAAAAAAAATTTGTGAATATTTTTAAGAAAATGATGGGTAAAAAAAAATTTTGAATGATGTAATCAAAAAAATGAAGGAAAAAAAATTATTATTTAATATAGTGAGATCAATTTTTTGGGGCTCGAATTTTATGTTCTATTGTGCCTTGAGGTACAGGTTGTGACTACATATATTATGTATACATTAATTTCATATATAAATACAATGATAAAATATGTATTTATATATATTTTTTTAATAAATAATAAAAATTTAAAAATTTAAAATAAAAAATATTTTTCATTTTAGCTAGATGTGAAAATTTTTGACTCAACACGATGACATGACTCGATCAAAGTCGACACGAATTTTATGACACGAACTCGAAAATAACTTGACACAAACACGAAATATAAACAATTCATATTCAATTCAACCCGTCAAACTCAAAATTGACATCATCAACCCGTTTATTTAAGAATAAACACTTTCTCTATTTTCTCATTTATATGGTAACACGAAATTAACATGTTTAACTAGTATTATAAACATAAAATATTAATTATTTGTAACTATTTATTAAGCACTGACATAATTGTTATATAAAAAATATATTTTTACCTATTAATATTATTATATTTATTTAAGTTAATTTTTAATTTGTAAAAAAAGTATGATATTAGCATTAAATTTTTTATTCAAAATTTATGTAGGTCAACACAAATACGAACACAAACACAACACAAAAATAAACGGGCCAACTCGACAAGACACGATTCGTTAAATGAGTTGAGTTATGTTTGACTAATGTT
Source organism: Ilex aquifolium (assembly GCA_951799425.1). Classification (NCBI taxonomy): domain Eukaryota; kingdom Viridiplantae; phylum Streptophyta; class Magnoliopsida; order Aquifoliales; family Aquifoliaceae; genus Ilex; species Ilex aquifolium. The sequence continues at coordinate 25,659,035 of OX637407.1, read as the reverse complement.
CGACACGAACCCGCAATGACTTGACACGAACCCGACACGACACGACTCGATCGTCACCCCTAATCTTAGCAAGCACAAAAAAAAAATTAATCATTTTTTATTTTTCATCCATCCTACCAAATACAGAGGAAGGAAAGTGTATTATTCTTACTTTCCTTCCGTGAAGGATCCTTCATACTTTTCATCCCTCTTACTTTCTAATTATTCCTATTAAACGCAGCATAAATGGAATGGTGGGGCAGTATAATTATGATTTAATTCAATTAGGATCAAACCCACATATGTTAATTCTCTAGCAGGCTAGTCGAGTCGTGCTAAGAATTATAAAGTCTGTATTTTAGACAACCAGCAAATTCGACAAGAAACTAGTACAAAATTAGTAGGTTTAAACGGTTCATGTGAAGAATTATTAACCTTAGCTACATCATTCACTATGTACTGATGGTAGGCTCGCATGAATATAACGGAACCCATTTAGAATTTTTTGTAACTGTTTAAAATTTTTAAAGGAAAAGTATATGTAGACCACATCTTCGCTGAGGAAAAAATAGGGTTGATAATTGAGTCGAGCTATTCTGGTTCGGTTCGAATAAGACTTTATTTGACGAGTCAAGTTAGAACAATTTTTTAGACTCATTTAGAAAACGAACCTATAAGGCTTGGCTCGAACTTTCAAAGTTCGGTTCGTTTATATATATGTAAAATGATCAAATTATTGGGGCTCAGCTCGAGTTTGACTCATTTTAGCCTCGACTCGAGTTTGGCTCATTTTTTAAACGAGTTTAAGTAAAACAATTTTTTAGAATCATTCAAAAAATGAGCATATATGTGGAATTCGGCTGATATATGGTAAGGCTGGTTCGGCGGAGGCTCAGTGGTGCAAGTCGAAGGGATGGCGGAGAAATCAGTTGAATTCCACAGAGAAGAAAAGGATAGATCAAAAAATGGAGAGCCTGGGTAGCAGCTGAACTCGTCATCTGGAGAAAGACCCCATGTGGCCGCGGGAAGAACTTCTTCTTCTTCTACTACAACTTGTTTGTTTTTTTGTTGGTAAATTTCTTCTACAACTTGTTGCTTCGTCATTTTCATAATATCAAACACATTGATCTAGGGATGAACGATGGGCCACTTGAGAGAGAGAGAGAGAGAGAGAGAGGGGAATATGAACGATCAAGTTTTGTCGATTTGAATTTAGGCCGATTACCGACTAGTAGGGAATGGGTAATATCATAGTTTATTTGGGAATGGGTAATACCATAGTTTATTTGGGAATGGTTAATCCCATGATTTATGAGATTAGTTATTCTTTAGGAATGAGAATGAAATTTTATTCCCACAAACCAAACAAAAGAATAGGTATTACTAAGAAATGATCATTTCATTCCTAAGGTCTAATACCATGTACCAAACACAACGTAAATTGATTTACAGGCATCATAAGTTGATCTTCGCTTATGACTCCTGAATTTAACCGATAAATTGATTTATTGCAGTTATTCGAGCTTCACTCTATACAAGAGTGTGCCCAATATGACATGCAGACTTTTCTTGTTAAAAAGGAAAAGAAAACAACAGAAAATATTCATTCCATTCTATTGCATAAAAAGCAGTATAATGAAAACAGCTAATTTTTCTAGGTCTTATATTTAAGAAACCTAAGAAGAAAACAAACCACAAGTCTTGTTCAATTATTTTTGGGTGGGTGGTATCTTGGTTCATTGTAATCAGCAGTACTGAAAGGAACAAAACCAGCCACATCCATCTCTTTAGAAAGTAGACTTCTATGACTTTGCTGACCTTCAACATCCAAAGACAAATACCCTCCAGCACCAAGTGTTGCACTTGAAATTTTTGCAGTACCTCCAGTTGCACCATTTCGTTTCACCTTGTCTAGCCTCTTGACATCTCCTAACGCCATTTTTCGTCCTCCCAACCGGGTTTCTCTACCAGTGGTGGCGGCGAGAACATCATCTAGAAGTGCCTGTAAACAAGGCCAACAATTGTATAACCTACCCATGAACATATTGAACGTAGATCAATATGAGAGAGGATGTATCTCTTAGATCAAGAATAGTGTACATACACTATTCCTAATCTATGAGAAATGTGCACGACATACAGTATACCGTGCACATTTCTCTTATAAAGACATTCTTATTATAGCATTGAGTTGGGTAATGATCTTTATCATATATATTTGTTTTTTCCATCAAAATGCAGGAGGCAGAGCCTTTAAAACATAGGGGGTGTGGGAGCATAATAAAACTTTGCTCTTCAAAAAAAAAAAAAGGATTTGAAGTACTATTTCATGTGAATTCCAATATACACTAACTTCAAATTTGGGTGAAGTTTAAAAAAAAAAAAAAATTTAAATTCACTTGAAGGGTTAACATTATGAACTAAAAAGTTTCCCACCACAATTTAAACCACCATATTATGTGTTCTCAAGAAGATTTTCCCACGAAGGATACTAGATGAATATGGAGTGGAGATAGTATGCATTATATATCACGTATGACTGATATATAATTTTACCTGATCTCCTCTTGATATAGCATTGCATCCTCTCGCTGCAATATTTCCACCTACATTTTTTTGGGGCAAAAGGACACAAAATAGAATAAAATCACGGATGGAACAAGGTAAAAAAAAACAGGTGTTGGGGAGGAGAGGGGTTAGAACTTAGAAGTAACCTCCCATTGTTAGGTACTTGAGTGAAATATACATTGAAAATGTCAGAATATACCTCGGTACAGTGCAGTGTAGAGCTTTCCAGTAATCAGAAATAAGAGGAGTAATAAGCTTGTTAACCTTGTAGGCATCACCATTCTCATTTCTTTCTAGGGTATGTTTGTTGTTCAAAGGCAACAGCATCCAAAGAGAAGACTAACACCAGATACAGTGTGGATTTTATAGAGAGAGAGAGAGAGAGAGAGAGAGAGAGTCAAAGATCTGGTCCAACATTTAACATCTATAGAGACCTAAGTCAAAGCTGGGAACTAGTGTCCCAATATTTGCCTTCAATTTCACGTTTCGAAAATGGGGAATCGTGTCAAAAAATAAAATAAATGTCAGAAATATAAGAATTAGAATATCTTAAAGGTTAATTTTATAAGGTCTTGAAAACCAAATTATTTTTTCGTTGTTTTACAACAATGACTATCAATTTTTTATTCTTTTTATTACAAGGTGTTCAGATTTTTACCGACTATTCACTCAAGTTCAACGGTTAACCACTGTAATTTGAACTAAATTAGAATGTGTAGTAAAGAAACAAAGATGGCAAGCGACTATCAATTTCATTACCTTGATTGTTATATGAACATTCGAGTCAGCCCCATGTGTGAAGTCAGCTTACCAATACAGGGATCTCGAGGATTTACAAGCCAGAGAATTTGAAAAGTTCATTTGGAGACCCAGAATCCAAAGAGCTAGTAGGGGTCCACAATTAATTGTCATTACTCTCAAAGCTTTATATGCATTTGCATGTGTTGTGTGTGTGAAATGTGTGTGTGTGTGAGAGAGAGAGAGAGAGAGCAATTTTCTAAGATTGATCAAATGAGTAAATTAAGTGGTGGGTTGAAGATGCTAGGGGAATGGAGAAGTTTGCAATGGCGTGGAAAGGAAGATATGGGTGTTTCGCGCTTGTCTGCCGCCATGCATTCAACGAGAAAAATTTCTTTGGTTCTGTGTGTTTTTTATATGGGATGGAATTCAGTTCCCATATATCAACATGAATTTTGAGCACTTCTAGTGCATTATACACACATCCACACGAGAGAGAGAGATGCATCAGAATTTGTATTGTCTGCGTGCAATTTTATGACTTGTTATACAATAAAAGTTCAAAACTCACACTTTTGCCTCAAAATAGAGAGAGAGATGCATTAGGACTTGTATTGTCTGCGCACAGTTTTATGCCGTGTTATACAATAAAAGTTCAAAATTCACATTTTTGGCTCAAAATAGAGAGAGGGGGCGGGGGGGGGGGGGAGCTACCCCAACCCAAGTGATGTGAGCTTCCGAAGAATTACTCTCACGGCGTTAGCTGCTAGCCTACCACCGTCCCAAGCCCACAGCCAACCGGACCAAGATGCATTGGGGACTGCATGGCCTTAAATAGCATCTACACAACAAGGTTCAATGACTTTGATATTAATGACGTCTCAAACCCACATTGTACAATATTTTTTTCTTTTAACCTAGACTCTCACGGCTTTAAAATGTATAATACAATGAAAATTCAAATATCACATTTATGTACATCCACTTCACCAACCAATATGGTATTAAGTCATCATTACATTACGTGGTTGTAAGCTTCACACAGCCTGAGGAAGCCAAAAGACCCTCTCCTCTCATAGTCGAAGACTCCGCAACACGTTGGAGAGCTTTTAGATCCTGCCCTAAAACGTCCATTCTCCTAGAGTTCCGAAGTGATCCTTACTCTCACTGCATCCTTCTTAAGCCGAAAGAAAGCCATGTATGGATGGCCTCATGTTGCTCACTTAGCCAGTATCTGTACTCCTTTTTTGTCCCACTTCAACATAACTTGCCTCCAAGACTAGGCCGACCTGTCCCTTAATTTGGGCTAGAACTGCAGGCCCAGGCCCTTTCTTCTGCCAAGACCAGGACCCATTGTGTGGTGGGGGGGGGGAGAGAGAGGGGGGTTGGGGTTCATGGCCACCACTGGTCACATAGTCACATGCTTTTTTTTCTCTCTTTCTGGGATGTCCTGCAATTTTAGTTTCATTCAAGAAGTTAAAATACTATGCTTTACAGCATTACATTTCATCCTATACGATACGAACTCAATTTGGGAGGGAGTTCATAGTTTTTCAAAACCATCTTGTTATTTTATGTTATTTTTCTCTCCGTTTATTTTCAATTGATTATGCTCTTATTCTCTCTTTAAATGTTCATCTTTAATTCAATCTTTCTTTATATCCCATCACATATTATTCCATCATAGCATTTTCATTTCTGTTACAGTCATCTTATACCGACCGACAGTTGAAACTAAAAAGAAATTTCGAATTGTTAGAGAATGTCATTGAAACCACCAAATTATATATACAACTCCAGGGGACAATAGTGTGTAAACAAAAGAAAAAGCTTCACTGATGGACAATGTAAAAGCTCAAGATAACAAAGGTAAGTATGAAATGCAAAAGAGGAATGTAAAAAGTATAGTAAACATATTTATCAGTGTTTGCTTTTTCTCTCATTATGTCTAGTGATGGGATGTAGCCTCGGACCAGCCTCGGTAAATGATCAATATGACAACTCGAAAAGCAAGAAAAATTACCTAGCAACGCAATCTACTAAGCGAAAATTGCATCAGACCTATGGGTTGCTTTGATCTCGAATACAAATCATTTGTGCGCGCGCGTCTATGTTCGTATAGTATCATGGGATTAGGTGGAAGAAAATCATAAGAAAAGTCACTGAAACTATGTCAAAACATATAGGTAATAATGTGTGATAATATTGCTCCCTTACTTTACCAAGCCAACCACATACTTTCATCATTCCTCCACTTTCAGTGTGGGGTGGGGGGGGAATCATTTTGGAATTGCATGCCATTACTTTTTTTACTGGCAGTATCGGATCCAAATCTCTTTCAATATAATTTTTTTTAATTGCGGTGGTACATATGCGCATAAGTCAAAATTCAGATTTTATACGATCAAGGAACTCGAATTCAAGATGTGAGAATTTACGTCTCATCTTATTCTCAAGTTTGATCGAGGTTCTTTTCCATCTTTTTTCCTATTTTTCACAAATTTCCAAATCTCCCTCTCTCCCTCTCTCTCTCTCTCTGTCTCTCTCACCGGATATTGTTCCTAAGGAGTGCATAGTCTCTACTCAGCCTCCTAACCATTTTTGAGTTTTTACATGGTAATCTGTGAAGATCTTTTCTGCAGGTCATGACCATAAAATAAGAAAATTCTAAGGCTGTGTAAATGGGTGGTGCAACGTCTTCAATAGCAGCCAAACTCGCATTCTTCCCACCGGAGCCATCATATAAAGTAGAAGTGGATGAAGAGACCGGAAAATGTAGACTTAGTGGCGTTCCTCAGAGTGAGAAGGGGGAAGTGTCAATGTTACACACGAAGAGAGGCCACATAATATTTGCAGTGTACTTGAAACACACTTCTGCTTCATTGACAGTGCTCTACTCCCATGGCAATGCTGCTGATATGGGCCAGATGTTCAAGTTCTTGACTGAACTCAGTGATCAACTTGGTGTCAATGTCATGGGGTCAGTCCTTATTCTGAAAACACAAACATGTCTGTGTGTGTGTGTGTTTTGACAGCAATTGAGCTTTTGGGTAAAAAAAATTTTGAGCCTAAGAGTTGTTAAGATGATCAATTTGATCTCATGTTCTTCACAGGTATGATTATGCTGGATATGGACGGTCTAGTGGAGAGGTATGCCATTAATCCTACACTTTTTACAAGCTAGAGAACTGGTGAATCATTATTTTTTAGGCCAAAAGGAACAAACACAACCCAAAATTTATGTTTTTGGCCTTGTATCTATTGTCTAAATATTTGTTCATTTCTTTAACATATGACATATCAATTTTTTGTGTTGTTTTAAGCTCGGTTTTTGAAAGAATTGTTTCTTCGTACAGAAGAAGATAACGCAAACATTTACTCGAAATCTCACTAATTCAATTCCATCGGGGAGAGCACCTTTTCTCAAGAACTAGATCTTTTGTTTTCTTTTTTATGTACTACTAGTAAATGATTAAATTGAAAGCTACTGATTTGTTGCACATTTCCACCACTTTAGCCAAGTGAACAGAACACATATGCTGACATAGAGGCTGCATACACATGCCTGAAAGAGAAATATGAAGTCAAGGAGGAAGATCTTATATTGTATGGGCAGTCAATTGGGAGTGGACCAACTCTGGAGTTGGCTCTGCAATTGCCTCGCGTGAGAGCTGTGATTCTTCAGAGTGCAATTCTCTCTGGCCTTCGAGTCATGTACAGTATGAAGCGAACTCTTTGGCTAGACATTTACAAGGTTTGGCAGTGGCAAAACTTAGTTGTCTCAATTTTTATAATGTTGCTCCTCCTTAATAATGAATGAGCTCGTGTTTCTTCTGCAGAACATTGATAAAATTCCACTTATCGCCAGTCCAGTTCTTATAATTCATGTGAGTTGCACAACTTTGGAATTTCTGAGCCAGTTTAGTTGGTAATATGGCATATCAGTACAGTATAATTGATCAGGGTAGCAGTCTGCTTGACTTAGCACAATTCCAATCTCTTAAGTGGATGGTATTTAAATTGAAAAAAAACAGTCCATTGCACAAGACTGCCATCACAATGGAATCTAGAGCGGATCAGATGTATGCAGTTTTATTTTGCCTGTGGAGATTTCTCAACTATAAGAACCAATGCACATGTGTCAAACAAAATTTTTATCATTTCGTTGTAACTATTTCGATGGAATTTTGTTAAGTATGCAACAAATGGTAAGTTGTTGGACATAAAATCTGGAAAATGAATTGAAATACAATTTGGTGGATACGAAACATTTTGTAAGATACTCATACCTACTATGACTGATACTCTGCACCCTCTTCCTCCATACACAGTAGGCATTGTTGCCTAAAGTAACAAAAATATCATATATTTTGTTTCTTAACTCTTTCAGATTTGTGGACTAATCCATGTGAGATCTTGTTAACACTATCCCATTGGACACATTGGGGGTGGTTGCAGGGTACAGAAGATGAAGTTGTGGATATATCCCATGGGAAGCGGCTCTGGGAGCTATGTAAGGAGAAGTATGAACCTCTGTGGCTTAATGGAGGAAATCATTGTGACTTACAAATCTTCCCAGAATTCTTTAGGCATCTCAAGAAATTCATATCAGCTGTTGCAAAATTGCCGCGTCTTCAAATTAATGACTTAGAACAAACTCTAAATCAAACAAAAAATCCTCCAGACATTGCAGGCCAAATTGAGAAGTCCAGACCAGGTATTCACCAGAGGGAGAAGGCTAGGGCTAGCACCGGACAGAGAGAGAAGTCTAGGCCAAGCATGGATAACAGAGAGAAACCAAGAAAAAGTGCTGACAAGAGGGAAAAATCAAGAAAGAGCATGGAGTATTATTGGAAAGCAAGGAATAGCACTGATCAGCCAGACCGAGGGAGGAACAGCTTTGATCGGTTAGATAAACTGTTTCTTTTTCTTTCACTCTTTCTGATTAAACCTCTCCTTCTTGGCCTTAGTTGATACTGTGAATATAAATCTGAGCTCTGACTAAGGTATTGAATGATGACAGTTTAGGAGACATGGTGAGATCAGTAGCATTGTGCAATGTTGATTGTTTGAAGCAGACAGTTTCAGAGGACACTCATGGCAGATAAAAACAATGGTCAGAGTCCAATTGTGCTGCAGTTTGGTTTTCCTTTTCTTTGGTTGATTTCCAATTTTTCTGACAAATTTCTTGCCTTATCTCCTTCCCCATCCCCCCCCCCCACCCCCCCCCCCCCGGTTCAAAAAAAAAAACCTGTACACTCACATATGTGATCTACCCAAAAATTATAACCATATGGAAGGTTGCAAATGCATCTGTTGTAATTACAGAAATGATTTTTTTTTCTTTCCTGTAACTATTAATTGTCCTAGCCACGCTCCCTTTTGACTCATGACTGAAACGCGAATCTCAAATGCACGCCAATTATAGAATTGACTTTGTGCTCACTCTGTCATGCTATGTTCAAGGGTGTTGACTCTTTTCCAACCCTACTTATAACTTTCATAGTGCAACTCGATGACAGCTGTCCCAGTTAAGATTTTCGTTTGAAAGTTTATGTTGCCTGAGAGGTTGATTAGGATTACTAGAGCAAAAATAATGGAATAGTATTGCAACCACACTAGTTAAAGGCTATTTGTTGTGGCACATAAGTTCATGGAAGATCAGTCCCTTTAAATGGAAATGAGTTCATGTCATTCAATGGGGCTGGCATTTCTGATTTTGATTTCTAAGAGTGACAATATATACGTATATATTGAATTATTAACACAGCCCGGACTGATTGAAGCTCGTATGCCTTAATCATTGTCCAGAAAGAATGACGGATCTGGGGTGGGCAGCGAGGATCGCCCCTAATGTTAGAAAATCTTATTACAATCCTATCAACTATGAATACTCTAAAACTTCATAGCATGGCGCTCTAGACTTGTTCACAAATTTAAAAGCCACCCCACCCCCCAAAAACTAAATTCCAAGCTCCATTCATGTTCATAAATATGGATCTAATGCAGATTAGTGCCAAACTATAGCGTTCTTGAATGGACATTGATCCAGCACTAATCTATTTCTACACAAAATCAAGTGCTATCTTGTCCCATGAACCAAATAAACATCATCATGATCAAAGGAAACCAGTTATGAATGAAGGGAATTAATGTAGTCCTCTTTTATCAAGGAGGGTTTTTGTAACACTTGTATGTATGATCAGGTATTCTTTACTGTGTTTCTGTGAGAGAAAGAGAGAGAAAGGGAGATCAAACATATTTGAGGACATTAAATATGCGAGGTTCACTTGTTATTTTCTCTTTTGGGAATATTTTGTTTTTAAAACATCAAAGTAATGGAGATTCCACAGTAGTGCCATGAAAGGAAATAAATTGGAGGGTAGATTTCTCAAGCCCATGGCCAGATCATTATCGTCATTATTAGTTTCATAATCATTATGATTTTCAGTCGTAATGAATATTAATATTATCATCTTCACCACGATTGTGATCATTATAAAAAAAGGCCTTTTCCATGGTTGGTCTGCCTAAAAGGAGCAAATTGGGTAGAAATCTAGCAGTTTTTAGTTGCTCTGAGACTGAACCTTTCATTCTCGCTCTTGATATTTTCAAAGTATTATACCATTGTCTACAAAAAAATGGCCTTTATCATCATGATTATCATCATTGCCATCATGATCATACTCACACAAATTTTCTTAAGCTCAGATACAGGTAGTGTTGATCCATCCTCTTCCTTTGGTTATGACATTTTTGAAGATATGGATTTAGCCAAGTTCAAAGGGAAATACTATGACAAAAAGGATGGAGACTCTTGAAGGATTTATGGAAAGCAACCATTTACTGTCCAATAGCTACAAGAGGGACTATCATTCAACCCAATTCCATATGCTGATTGCAATTTCCATTCTACTTGTCTTTGCACAAGTTTGATATACATATAACAATGTAAATAGAGAAATTAATTACTAGTAGTTCAATAAGGCTTTTTTCTTGCTTAGACCAGTAGAGAAAGAAAGAAAGAAACAATTATTAATATGAATCATTTTGCTTTAGATTGTGAGAAACTGCCTCACATTTACTATGAGGTTAAATTAATCCATTCAATTATCAAATATACAAAAATATTAAAGATATATGCAATTAATTACACATTCTTTAACAAATTGATCTTATGAAATAGTTGACGGGTTGTCATTGCATCAAAATTGAGCAGGAGATTTTATTCAAATCTTGTTGTTATCATAATCATCATAAAATTTTAGTTGTGTGTTTTTCAAAAGTTTATCCATACATGAGAGGACATGCTGCATCACATGAGATGGATCGAAGTAAGAGTAATTGATGGTTTAACAGTTAACAGAACACCATGGTGCAAATCATCATTTTTTTGAAAGAAAATGATCACCAAATGTCATTGTTTCATGACATGCTAAAAAACCACTATACAGGCACCAGCATATTCAATTTAATTATAGCAAAAATGTCATGCATCCATTAATAAGGGAAAGCACCGAACTTTTGAAATCAGAAGAACACCCCAAATTGTAAAATCAAATAAGTCAAGAAAGTTTTTAAACAATTTAATTTTAGCAAAAATGCTATGCGACCCAAATTTTTAGCTTGGATTATTAGTAAGGGAAAGCACGAAACTTGTCATGTGTGTGTTCCATAAAGTCAATATTATGATAATTTCTCATTAAATATATGTCATGTATCCTGTTCCAGGTGGCAGCAACGAAGGGAAGATGTAGAGTGAGTAATGTCCAGTTATGGCAAAGTCTATCATGTGCAGAGAAGTAATGCTGGGCCTGTTGGCATGTTCTCTGCAGAGGAACTCTTGCTACTTGGATCAGTTGGTTATGTTTCATATGAGTTAGTTGTTAGAGTTAGTGGCGTCCTATAATCATGTTTTTTATAAGGTAGTTAGTGGAGTCATGTAACAGTGGGTTTAGTGGGTAGTTATCTATACTAGTTTGTAAGCTATTTAAGTCAGCTTTATTAATGAAAGATTATCCTATTTGTGCAAGCCAGAAATTGGTATTGGAGGTTGGCCCCTCGAAGAGCCTGATTTCTATCTTCTCAGATTTTCAGTCCCTAACAGGTGGTATCAGAGCCACCGTTCCTCCATGGCTGAAGGAACTCGTTTTACCCAGCTATCTGAAAGTGTTCACCAGTTGAAGAATGAGCAAGCGGAACTCAAAGGCGCCCAAGTCCAGCAACAAGGTTTACTTGAAGAGCTAGTACAACAAGTGAGTAACCTTGCAACCAGTTACGCTTCTCTGTCCCAAGCAATTAACCAAAACAGAACCAACCCTCATTACCCACAAAACAACAGCCCCACAAGCAGCCAAACACAAGAGCCACTCCCAGATTTGCACCCACCACATACTACCCAAGAAAATCCTGTATTTGAGGGGCAAGGTAGAATTCAAGGTTGTACCCTTCGATTGGATTTCCCCAAATTTGATGGCCACGATCCTACTGGGTGGATTTTTCGTACCCAACAGTTCTTTGCTTACTACCACACTCTTGATGTTCAAAAAATCCAAATTGTCTCTTTCCACATGGAGGGCAAAGCTTTGACTTGGTACCAATGGCTACGAGATTCTACATTGATAACAACTTGGGAAGGGTTTATCCAGGCTTTGAAGGTGAGGTTTGCCCCTACCCCTTTTGATGATCCAGTCGCAGAGTTCACAAAACTTCGGCAAACAACAACGGTGGAGGAATGTCAAACCCAGTTTGAAATCCTCTCTAACAAAATCACAGGGCTCACTAAAGAATTTCGGATCAGTACCTTCATTAGTGGCCTTAGAGATGATATAAGAGTTGTGGTTACCATGTTTCACCCTACCTCCTTAACCACTGCATTTGGCCTTGCCCGATTACAAGAGGAAGAGGTTTGGCGTCGCAATCGCAGCCCAAGACCTTCCCCTCTTTCCCATTCTACTTCAAACTCCTACCCTGGAACCCAAAACAATTACCCAAGGTTACCTGGTCCTCCTAACCCTTCCAAATTGTTAGGTCCATCGAATCTAACCCCGACCCGACAAAATTACCCCAATACCACCCTAAGTCCTAAACCCAACTTACCCATCCAGCGCATCTCTCCAGTTCAAATGAAGGAAAGAAGGGAACGTGGGTTATGTTATTATTGTGATGATAAGTGGTCCCCGAGCCACAGGTGCAAGAGACCCAAGATTTTCCTCCTTGAAGGTATGGAGGAAGAAGGAGGTGAGGAAGTATCAGAGGAGGTGAGTGCAACCAATGCAAATGAAGAAGAACAAGCAGATGATGATGAAGGGGCAAGGTTACTGGAGATTTCCCTCCATGCTATCACAGGAACTCCTGCTCCTAAAACTATGAGGTTACTTGGGAAAATTAATAACCAAGTTGTGGTGGTACTCAACGATACAGGAAGCACCCATAGGTTTGTGGATTACAAGGTAGCAAGGAAGGCGAAATTGCCAGCACATGAGAGGAGAAATTTAACAGTCATGGTGGCAAATGGAGAGAAAATTCCTTGCCTTGGTTGCTGTGAGGAAGTCCATTTCTCTCTACAGGGGCAGCCCTTTTCCACCATCCTCTTTTTCTTGACCCTGGGACGTTGTGATTTAGTGCTCGGAGTTAACTGGTTAAGAACATTGGGACCCATTCTTTCGGACTTTGCTCGGCTAACAATGAATTTCCTTTGGGATGGAAAACAGGTGCAGTTACAAGGGCTTAATCCATCAGAATTACAAGTAGAGGAAGTACAACAGTTCAACTGAGCCAACAAGAATCACAACAAAGGCCTAATTTTGCAACTCATTGAGCCACAACCGGAGGCCCAAATCTATTGTGAGGTACTAGAGGTGCAGAGACTCTTAGCTGAATTTGGGAAGTTGTTTGAGGAACCAAAAGGATTGCCCCCTTCCAGGGAGAAAGATCACAGGATCCCTCCTAGTTGAAGGAACCCAACCAGTGTGTGTTCGGCCCTACCGCTACCCTTATTATCAAAAAGAGAAGATCGAACAACTGATCAAAGGGATGCTAGAGACGGGAGTAATTCAACCAAGCCAAAGCCTTTATTCCTCTCCAGTCCTGCTAGTAAGGAAGGCTGATGGCAGTTGGCGCATGTGTGTGGACTACCGAGCACTCAATCAAGTCACAATTAAAGATAAGTATCATATTCTTGTCATCGATGAGCTCCTAGATGAACTCCATGGGTCTACTATTTATTCTAAGCTAGACTTGAGGGCTAGTTATCACCAAATCAGGGTGTGCTCAGATGATGTACCTAAGACTGCGTTTCGCACACATGAGAGACACTACGAGTTTTTAGTGATGTCATTCGGGCTCACTAATGCCCCATCTCCAGGGGCTCATGAACGAATTGTTCAAACCACACCTACGCAAATTTGTATTAGTATTTTTCGATGACATACTGGTTTTCAGTAAAGACTTGGCGGACCATCTACACCATCTACGGATTGTTTTGGGAATCCTCAAAGAGAACCACTTGTATGCGAGGCTGTCCAAATGTAGATTTGGGTGTAGTGAAGTTGATTATTTGGGATATCTTGTCTCGGGCTAAGGGGTTAAGGCGGATCCAACCAAGATTTTCTAGTATGGTTAGTTGGCCTATACCCACCACTATTCGAGCTCTCAGATGATTCTTAGGTCTTACCGGGTACTACCACAAATTTGTGAGAGGTTATGGCAGTATTGCAGCACCCCTCACGGTTTTCCTGAGAAAAGATTCATTCCAGTGGTCTGATAAGGCTACCGAGGCCTTTAATCGGCTCAAGAGTGTAATGTCAACAACACCAGTTTTGGGGTTGCCCGACTTCTCAAAACCATTTGTCATTGAATGTGATGCGTTCGGGTTGGGTATTGGAGCAGTACTCATGCAGGAAGGTAGGCCTTTGACATATCTTATTCAGGCCCTCAAGGGCAAAAATCTCCACCTCTCAACCTATGAGAAAGAGCTTCTTGCCCTAGTCATGGCAGTGAAGAAGTGGCGGCCATATTTATTGGGACAGAAATTCAAAATCAAAACAGACCAGTAGGCACTTAAATATTTGGTGGAACAGAGGATTGGAACTCCAGCTCAGCAAAAATGGGTCACCAAGCTGATTGGTTATGACTTCACCGTTGAGTACAAGGCAGGCAAAGATAACTGAGTAGCGGACGCCCTATCCAGAATGCAGCAAGACAATGAATCAACCCAACTGCAAGCAATCACTAAACCTATTATACAGTGGACTGACAAGGTGAAGACAGCTTATCAACAAGATTTGCAGCTTAGCAACCTCTTACAAAAGCTTCAAGCTGGGGTGTCGACGAATGGTAAACTCAAATTGTGGAATGGGCTAATTTTGTATAAGGGGCGCATTCACTTGGGATCCCTCACAGAACTCCAAGAACAAGCTCTATAGCACATGCATGATAGTCTATTAGCAGGACATTCTGGATACCATAAAACTCTGGTCAGGGTAAGGAAAGAATTCTACTGGCTTGGACTAAAGGCAGCGGTGCGAAGATACATTAGGGAATGTGAAGTCTGCTAGAGGAATAAAATCGAACACCACCATCCTGCATGTCTCCTTCAACCCCTACCCATACCAAACCAAATATGGACTGATATCAGCATGGATTTCGTAGAAGGACTTCCTATTTCTTATGGAAAAAGTGTTATCATGGTGGTGGTTGACCAACTATCAAAGTATGCGCACTTCATAGCCCTTGCCCATCCTTACACAGCAAGCACAGTGGCTGGTCACTTCCTTGATAATATTTTTAAACTCCATGGAATGCCGAAAACTATAGTAAGTGATCGAGATTCAGTTTTCACTAGTTATTTCTAGCAGGAGTTGTTCAAGTTGCAAGAAACAAAGCTAAATCTTAGCTCTGCTTACCACCCATAGACTGACGGCCAATCGAAAACAGTCAACCAGAGTTTAGAAGGCTACCTTAGGCGATTCTCTGGAGAAAAACCCAAAGATTGGGTTAAATGGCTTGCCTTAGAAGAATGGTGGTACAATACCAGTGAACATGCCTCAACAAAAACAACGCCCTTTGAAGCGGTGTATGGATATCCTCCTCCTCGACTTTTACAATATATTCATGGTACCACACATGTTGAAGCAGTAGAAGAAACACTCCGAAGTCGCGATCAAACTTTGGCCATTCTCAAGGATAACCTTTAAGAATCACAAGACCGGATGAAGAAATTTGCTGATTTGAAGAGAACAGAACGAAATTTTGAAGTCGGTGAATGGGTTTACCTTCGATTGAAGCTTTATCGTCAGCTCTTTGTTGCAGCTCGTCGCAATCAAACGCTCTCGCCTCGCTATTATGGACCTTTTCAAGTGATAGGAATAATTGGGAAGGTGGCATATCGGTTGGATCTACCCCCAGAAACACTCATACACCCGGTATTTTCATGTTTCTTGTCTAAAGAAACATTTGAGATCTCGATTGACGGCCTTACCCATCTTTCCACCAACTAAGCCAGATGGGTCATTGTACCCAGAACCTGAACGGATTCTGCAAATGAGGCTTTGAAGGAAAGAGAATCGAGCTACCACAGATGTCTTGGTTAAATGGATAGGGATGGGGGAAGAAGATGCAACATGGGAGGAGTACGTGAGCTCTCAAAGGAGATATCCAGACCTTGTGGACAAGGTCTTCGAAAGGGGGGAGTCTTCTGTCATGTATCCTGTTCCAAGTGGCAGTAACGAAAGGAAGATGTAGAGTGAATAATGTCCAGTTATGACAAAGTCTATCATGCGCAGAGAAGTAATGCTGGGCTTGTTGGCATGTTCTCTGCAGAGGAACTCTTGCTACGTGGATCAGTTTGGTTATGTTTCATATGAGTTAGTTGTTAGAGTTAGTGGAGTCCTATAATCATGTTTTTTATAAGGTAGTTAGTGGAGTCATGTAACAGTGGATTTAGTGGGTAGTTATCTATACTGGTTTGTAAGCTATTTAAGTCAACTTTATTAATGAAAGATTATCCTATTTGTGCAAGCCATAAATTGGTATTGGAGGTTGGCCCCTCGAAGAGCCTGATTTCTATCTTCTCAGATTTTCAATCCCTAACAATATAAGCATCACATAACAATGTCGCATGTTGCCATATAACACATAAAATATTTTCTCCAAGTTTGTTCACTATTTACCCAAAAAAAATATATTCTTTATCTATTGAGTTAGTATTTCAATTTATGAGTTATTTAAGAAGAGTTA
Source organism: Ilex aquifolium (assembly GCA_951799425.1). Classification (NCBI taxonomy): domain Eukaryota; kingdom Viridiplantae; phylum Streptophyta; class Magnoliopsida; order Aquifoliales; family Aquifoliaceae; genus Ilex; species Ilex aquifolium. The sequence goes on along the minus strand of OX637407.1, from coordinate 25,642,511 downwards.
AAACACAATTATTTAGATATTATATGTTAAATGATTAATATATACATATTAATTTTTTTTTTCACCATAATAACTAAGCAGCAAACCACGCGTTATTTCCTGTGAATCGAATTTTACTTATAACCACATGAGAGTCAGGGATGACCGTAAACAGTCGTCCCTGATTGCAAACATGTATGACTTACCACTAGATTATCAGATCTGGTGGCTATATAGAGTATCTCAATTTATGGATTATTTAAGATTTTTTTTTTTTGGGAAGGTATTATTTAAGAAAAGTTAAAACACAATTATTTTGGAGATTATTTGTCACATTTTTCAGACGATTAACGCATAGAGAATTAAAAAATATCAGGATATTGCTGTTGCTGAAATGGCAGCATCTACACCTTACAATCCTACCCCCATAAACTTCCAAACAAAACCCCTCCTCAATCAACTTTGTAGTTCAATTTCTAGAACCATCCACCCCTCTCCTTAAACCCCTTCCGTCAAGGGTTTTCACACCCTCTCATCTTCGCCTCCCACCTACCAGAAAAAGCACAAACACCATATCTATACCCACGCCACATAAAGCACTATTATCAAAACCCCTTTTTGGGTCTCTCTATCTATAGTCTCTTTAATGGCGCCTGTGTTGAGTAGAAGTTTGACTTCTGCTTCTGTAGCTTCGCTGCCATATTCGCCGTCGTTTTCAGCGAAGAATAGTAATACCCAGAAGGTGTTGAGTTTGAGAAGTGTTTTTTTGCCTAAAAATGGACTTAGAAATAGCTTTTCTAGACCTGGATTGAAGTGGAAGCTGGAAAAGAGAGAGAGCAGATTGGTGGTTCGGTGCGAGGCTGTTGTTGCTGAGAAAGAAGCCCCTGAGGAGGCTGGTGAAACGCACGAGTACCAAGCTGAGGTGGGTTCGTTGTATATTTTGTGAATTTCGGGGTCTTGGGTCGGAAAGATTTTTGTGTTAAGTCTGTTTGGCTGCTGGGAAAAGGTGGTTGAAACGAAAGAAAATGGAAGTCTGATTTTGGGTTATTACGTTTGGAGCCTGAGAAAATGAAAAGCCCTAATTTGGCTGTGGTGTTGCAAGCCTTAACTGAAGTTTTTTCGTCATTGTAGTTGAGGACAGCAGTTGTATTCGTTTGCAACGGTTAAGTGATGGACAAATAATTTATTTTTACTAAGAACATGCTAAAAATGTATATGTGAGTGTTTGTAAAATGTATTTGTCAGAGTTTATGGTTATAGGTTTCAATCGAACATTTGAATGGTTTAGTTGGTTGGCTTATTGTTAGCTTGTGGAGTTAAGGAGTTTGTATGTTTTGTTCGAAAATAAGTAGTTATTGCTTAACTAGTGTTTATAGATTTCTTATGGGTTTTGAAAGTTGAAAACTTTGGTGAATTGCAGGTCAGTCGCTTATTGGATTTGATTGTTCACAGTCTCTACAGTCACAAGGAAGTTTTTCTTCGAGAGCTTGTGAGGTGAGTATGAAGAAGATATATATATATATATATATATATATATATATATATATATATATATATATATATATATATATATATATTCAAAGTTCCTTATGTTTTGTTTCTGATTAAGAAGTTATTATTATGCTTTGCTCCAGTAATGCAAGTGATGCTCTTGATAAGCTGAGATTTTTAAGTGTGACCGAACCTTCTTTACTTGGAGATGCCGGTGAGCTGGAGATTCGTATCAAACCTGATCCAGACAATGGGACCGTCACTATAACGTATGATGTTCTAATTATCTGCTGCAAGATTCCCTGGTCAAATGTGCGTAGTTATCTGAAACACCTTTTCCCTTTTTGCAGGGATACTGGTATCGGGATGACCAAAGAGGAGCTTATAGATTGTCTTGGAACTATTGCTCAGAGTGGTACTTCAAAATTCTTGAAGGCTCTTAAGGTCCATATTCCTTATTACTTCACTTCTACAACATAGTAGAGATTTATTGCCTACCTTGGTTAGATTTTTTAGTTCATTTGAAACTAACAATTAGACCATCTGGTATGCACAGGACAACAAGGATCTTGGAGCAGACAATGGCTTGATAGGTCAATTTGGTGTTGGTTTCTATTCTGCATTTCTGGTTGCAGAAAGGGTGTGTTTGCAGCATTCTTGTGTAATTATGGTTCTTTGACATGACTTTTGGTTTTTGTCATGAGCTGCTGGCTAACTGGGGTTGGACTTATATCTGTTGTGATCAGGTGGTAGTGTCCACGAAGAGTCCAAGGTCAGATAAGCAATATGTTTGGGAATCAGTAGCTGACAGTAGTTCTTATGTGATTAGGGAAGAGACAGATCCTGAAAAGCTCCTGCGACGTGGAACACAAATTACACTCTATTTGAGGGTATTCTCGTTCTTTCTCTGTTGGCATTTCAAAGTTGTTATGTAATATGCAAAAAAAAAAAAAAAAAAAAGGTCAGTGCTATATCTAGATGTTAATATGGTGGTTGGAAATGTGATGCATCATCAGCATCATAATGTTTGATGTGTGTGCATTTGTTACGTGCACGGTTTTGGGTGATTTGTAAAACAAAGAAAAAATAGAATCAGGGAAGAAAACCCACTTTGAGGGGGGCGAAAACCTCATGTGGTTCAATTCGAGAAGAATCGGATCTCCAAAACTTTCACAAGAAAGTTCAATACAATATTCAACATATATTTTTCATTGATAGGAAGACCTTTAAATATAAGATAATAAAAACTATCTTAATAACTAAACATAATCCATGACTCCACTATCTTAGTAACCACTTAGGAAACTATCCACAAATTACTCTATCACTAACCCACTTACTAAAATAATTTTCTAATAATTACTTCTAATATTACATAAAAATATATTAAAAATGTATGCATAATATTCCATTCCCCTTCAAAATAAACTTTGTTCTCAAAGTTTGATTCATCATGTACAAAAGGAGGCGGCCAACCCACTTCCTTGTCCTCGTAACAGTCTGTGTAATATTCGACTCCATAAAGTTTAGTAAGACCAACGACAATGAATAAGATGGTTGAATGTGTATAGTAATCTTGAAGATGAGCTTTAGTCACATCCTCGAGTCAAATAACAAATAGCCCCACTGGTTGTTTTCTATGCACCTTCACGCATTGGACAAATAATCTTGCCAGAAATGTCCTATAGTCTCTGCTCGAGTCCATCAACTTCAACGTGGTTAGATTCCCATAAAAATCTTCCAATTGGGTTGGACCAACTTGTATATGCAACACTTCTTTAAACAAATTCCATATAATCACCTCATTGAGTTTCATGAGTGGTTGGCACTCTAAATGCACACCCCCCTTTAGACCACAAACATTTTCTGGAGCCATATAGACAATGGCTGTTTGTTTTAGTGCAAGGAATTGTTTGGTTTGGGAAACCACAATTGCATCGTCTTCCTTGCTGTCGCATTGGAAAATATTCAGCCTTGTATTTTTGGGGGTTATCCAGGAATAGAATGAGATTGACCATTATTCCTGCTTCCTCCATTGTGTTGGATCGAGCCTTCGTCTTGCTCATGGCAGTGACCTTGGTTGGCCATCAATTGATCAAAGCGATAGTTTAAGGCAAGAAATAACACTTGCATCTCCTTCATTATCCTTTCTTATCCGACTCTTAATAAGTGAACTTTCGCTTCAAGTCGACTAACTCGGTTCTCCATGCATGGCTCTGATACCAATTGTTACGTGCACACTATGAGGAATTTAGAAAATAAACAAAAAACAGAATCGGGGGAGAAAACCCACTTCGAGGGGGGTGGAAACCTCCGATGGTTCAATTCGAAAAGAATCGAATCTCCAAAACTTTCACAAAAAAGTTCAATATAATATTCAACATATCTTTTCCATTGATAGGAAGACCTTTAAATATAAAATAATAAAAACTACTTTAATAACTAACCTAACCCATGACTTCACTATATTAGTAACCACTTAGGCAATTACTCGCAAATTACTCTATCACTAACCACTTACTAAAATAATTTCTCAATAATTACTTCTAATATTACATAAAAATATATTAAAAATGTGTACATAACAGCATCATAGGGAATAATGAATGAATATTGCATCAAATTACTACGAAGGATCATTTGAATCCCTCTCATTTGTTGGGTCTTATTAGGATGTTGAAATATATGGTATATCCGTTTTGTCTCTATTTTGTTTTTTGATTCCGACTTGTGTGGCAACAAATAAAGGGATTTTGTGATACTGTTTTACAGCTGTATTCTTCTTAGCACCAAATGCAATCTAATATGCTGTCTTTCTTGCAGTCGGATGACAAATATGAATTCTCAGAGCCAGCCAGGATTCAGAATTTGGTGAAAAATTACTCACAGTTTGTTTCCTTTCCCATTTACACGTGGCAAGAAAAATCAAGGACCGTTGAGGTGAGATTCTTCGTCTAGCACAAGAGATATTTGTTTCTATCTGGCATTGTGCTGGTGGGAGTCGCATATTACAAAGCTGAATTATTGAGTATATTAAACTTTTTTTTTTTTGTAAATTTCTCTGGCTTGTATTGGTTAAACTTTATTCATAATGGTTGGTCTTGATCCTCTAATACTAGATTTTTTCTTGGGTGACAATATAATCTCACTTTCTTCTATGACTATTATTTTTGGACCATGTCCTTTTAGTTTACCATTGTTTACTGTTGTTTCATGGGGTTAAAACTTTTGGCAGGTTGAAGAGGAGGAAGAACCCAAAGAGGGAGAAGAAAAACCAGAGGTAAAACTAAGGTCTAATGTGATATCTGTTTTCTCTCTTAGAATGGCATTCAATTTGATAGTTGGCTTTGTTCTTAGGGAGAGATAAAAAAGACAAAGAAAACCAAAACTGAGAAATATTGGGACTGGGAATTAGCCAACGAAACAAAACCTATATGGGTGAGTTCAAGCTATATACATCTTAGATAGTCATGGTATATGGTCCTGAGTTTTATTCTCAAGGACTTAGTTTGTGCTAGGCATGTTAGTTGTCTAACTGACATTTCTTTGTTGGTCGTTTGTGTTTCAAATTGTAGATGCGGAATCCAAAAGAAGTTGAAAAAGATCAGTACTATGAATTTTACAAGAAGACTTTCAATGAATTTTTGGATCCAGTTTCATACATCCACTTCACCACAGAGGTACTTCACGTTTTTTGTGATGGACCACCACTACATGCTGTTGCAGTTAGTCATTTTAATTTTGGATTTACAATTTTTGCAGGGTGAGGTGGAGTTTAGAAGTGTTTTGTACATTCCTGGAATGGCACCTCTAAACAACGAAGACATTGTAAATCCCAAGACAAAAAATATACGACTATATGTGAAGCGTGTATTTATTTCAGATGATTTTGATGGTGAGCTGGTAAGTGTTACCATAGTACATTGTCTGCCATGAAAATTGTCCTGTTTGGTACACATAATAGCCGGGATAGAAATGTTGTTAGCTAAGTAATTTACTTATACTAGTTTTTTTGTTTCACTTCAGGACAAGTTCTTTTCTTTCTGTGAGTTGGTTCATTGTTCATATACAGTTGACCTTTGTTGTCATATGCATTTTGTTGGAGTTGTAGAATAAAGCCCCAATATCGTCTCACATCCTTGACTTTCTGTTGTATTCAGGATTTTGAAAACATTGTTTGTTGTATTGTATTGACACATTCAAACAAATGTGTGTGTGTCTCTCTCTTTTTACAGGTCAATTTTTCGTTGCAAAAACTGAACCCAATACATTTTTGAATCCCCTTGTTACTGAACCAATTACTGTTTGAACCCCTTACTCAGCCTGGATTGACCTTTTTTTTTTCTTGATCAATTGGTAGAATGGTCATCACCATTGTAATTTAAAATGAGAGCTCTTTATAACATTCAGCTATTGTCGTTTTCAAATTGAACCACTATTCTGGCATTAATTACAAAAGTTTGTTGAAATCAAGGGTGAAACCAAGTTTCAACCAAGAAGTCATATTATTGGTTCCTTTGTACTTATGACCTGCCAAATAAGGTAACAGGAGTAGCAAAAGGATAGTGGCGTGGTGGTTTTGAAATGAATCTTCTATGTTGATGATAAGAGAGAATTAATGACATGCAGTCCACAGCCTCTTCGAAGAATTATTTTAAAACTAGATTTTTAGTAGATTTATTGTTTGATCTTTAACTGTCTGAATGTATTTACGTACACATCCTATATACTTGTTTCCAAGGGTGCAGACAGACATTCAAAAGAGATAGGTGGATAGCTAGATGCACAAGTGAATTCTTATAAAAAAACATGAAGTAATGTCCTTTTTAAAATGGTCCATTCTGTTAAACAGCAATTGGGATTGGCAAACATGCATTGCATGACAAAGTTTTCCTGAGGTGCATGTTATGATTAGTTTGATGGTTTGCAGTTTCCAAGATACTTGAGCTTTGTGAAGGGCGTGGTGGATTCAAATGACCTTCCCCTTAATGTTTCACGGGAGATTCTCCAGGAAAGCCGCATTGTAAGGGATAACTTCTGGTTATATATACATAATAAACAAAAGTACAAAATAATGTTTTGTTTGATTCTATTTGCTGTTGAGAATTTTTTACTGCCTGCTATGAAGGTTTTTTAATCACCATCTTCACTTGGTTTTGTTTTCTCAATCCAGGTGAGAATAATGAGAAAGAGACTTGTGAGGAAAACATTTGACATGATTCAAGAGCTCTCTGAAAGTGAGAATAAAGATGTAAGTTTTAGTTAAAAAAATGTTTTATTTGACATTTGACCTTAGAAATCGCTTTTGAACCGGTAAATCAATTATGTTATCTTAGGATTACAAAAAATTCTGGGAGAACTTTGGTAAGTTTGTAAAGTTGGGATGTATTGAAGACTCTGGAAATCACAAGCGAATCACGCCACTATTGCGATTTTTCTCTTCCAAAAGTGAGGAGGAGTTGATAAGCTTAGATGAGTATGTAGAAAATATGGGTGAGAACCAGAAGGCCATCTATTATTTGGCATCAGACAGCTTGAAAAGCATCAAGTCTGCTCCTTTCTTGGAGAAGTTGATCCAAAAGGATATTGAGGTATGTTCATTTAAAGTCTAGTCATATGCAATTTAAGCTTTTTTGATTTGGGAGAATGTGAGGCGTTTAGGCCCTAAGTGCCTTTGGATACGTCATGCAAAAGTATTAAGCAACAAAAATTATGCGTATATTCTGTTGGACAGTTTTAACTGCCTTCTGTGTGGAATTGTTCAACAAATACTTTACAAAAGTTGGTGATGATAACATTCAAACTCCTTAAATGTTATCTCTTCTTTTTGAATCTTTTTGGAGGGGAGTTGCATCTCATTGTACATGTTTTTTTTTGCTCCTTTTTTAATTTTTTTATTGACGCTATCACCTTCTATAGGTGCACACATACATGTGATGTTCCATTCATTCTTGATTGCTGATATGCAGGTACTGTACCTAATTGAGCCAATTGATGAAGTTGCAATTCAAAATCTGCAGACATATAAAGAAAAGAAATTTGTTGACATTAGCAAGGAAGATTTGGAGCTTGGTTAGTGATAAATCATGCTGTGTGACTGCATATGCCAGTGGTTTGAGTAGTGATTTGTGTAGTTTCCCCTGATTTGATGCACTCTGCATGCTCCTTTTCTCACGACATAGGCTGTTCTCACAGGTGATGAGGATGAGGTCAAGGAAAGGGAAACTAAGCAAGAGTACATTCTTCTGTGTGACTGGATAAAGCAACAACTTGGTGATAAAGTGGCAAAAGTGCAAGTCTCGAAACGTCTAAGCTCATCCCCCTGTGTGCTTGTTTCTGGAAAGTTTGGGTGGTCTGCTAATATGGAAAGGTTTGTCTTCAAATGCAGATTATCAATGCATTGCAGATGCTTGCAGTGGATCTCACTCTCTAATTTACGAAGTGATTTTTGTTAAAATCTCTCCGCCATTTGACAGATTGATGAGAGCACAGACCCTAGGAGACACTTCAAGCTTGGAGTTCATGAGGGGGAGGAGAATATTGGAGATTAATCCTGATCACCCGATCGTCAAAGACCTCAATGTAAGATGAATCTAATCACTGCCCGTAGCTATGCTAAAACGTGCAATTAACAGTTGGAAGTATGATTTCTCTTGATCTTTTGTTATTTGCCCACTTAAGATTGGAAAATGGGAGAATTCTTGGACATTAATTGGAGAAAGGTTACTTGACAAGTAGTGGGCAATTTGGCATGGAAAACTACATGAACGTGGATGGAAATTCTAAGAGCAACATAATCATATGCAATTTTAATTTCTTTTCTTATTGGTTGGATTTCTTATCCAACGTTTTTGATGTTACTTTTATTTCTTAATTACACCACTACTGCTACTTTACACTTACCATGCCTAGCTCCACTCTAATGAAGTCATTAATCAAGCATTTGGTTTCTTATCAATATATATATATATATAAGCAATTTTAATGGACCAAAATAGTTATAAAAATAGATACTGTACCTGGGTTTTTGTCTTTAGAAATTCACCGGAAAAAGCGTGTTGTTAGAACTTCTATGTCATTTTGTGGTAATGAGAAAATCACCTGAAAAATAAAAGCAGGGTTTGATATGGGTATAGCATTCCAAGGTTAGGTAGAATTACATTTAATAGTGGTTATGTAACAAATGGAAAGTATATATATATGCTCATGCACCTCCCTTAAGCATGGTTTAAAGTTGCAGTAATAAGATACTGGGAATCCAATACAAACTGAAAGCTGGGACTACAGGGTATGTCTATACCTAGCTTCATTTTGGCTATTGTTGTTGCAGGCTGCATGCAAGAATGCACCTGATAGCACTGATGCCAGGAGAGCTGTGGACCTCTTATACGATACAGCATTGATTTCTAGTGGATTTTCTGTAAGGCCAAAATAGAACCTTGTTTATCTTTCTTTTATGCTTCTTTTGTACCGAGTCTGCTGACAGTAGATTATAATGTGATTTCCTTTTATTCCTCTTTACTGCACAGCCTGACAGTCCTGCTGAGTTAGGGAATAAGATATACGAGATGATGGCAATGGCCCTTGGAGGAAGGTGGGGGAGATTGGAGGAAGACGAGGAGGTGGAGGCACCGGAAGATAGTTCCTCAGAATCGAAGGAGAGCTCTACTGAAGCCTCGGAGACGGAAGTCGTGGAGCCATCAGAAGTGAGGACTGAGACTGATCCTTGGAGTGATTGATAGGTCCTCTTCCCCCTATGTTTTAGCATTCTTGTAGCAAAATGCCATTGTCAAGTAGAGTGATTTGAGGTTGAGGAGTCGAGAGAAACCAAGGGATAGAAATTTTATGGCTGATAAATTTTGTGTTAACATAGTTGTCAAATTGTGCTTTGTTTCAATAAATGCTTGTTTCAATCTTTTACAAACAGGGAAAATTGAAAAAAAATATATATATGGGGGACGCGTTTTGGCGTTACCCCCACATCCAAGTAAATCTTTTGTATAAGATCATATGCCATTTTTGTTAATGATTATGAAGAGATGGATGGTAAGTGCAGCATTGTTGATGCATGTGACACGACGATGTGATGACTCTGTGTATGGTAAATAATTTTACATAATTAGCATAATTCACCCTTCTAATTTTGTATAGTCTAATTTTTCTAGATTTCATGTTACATAACGAGTATCGACAAAGTCCTCGTGCGAGGGTGGTAAAGAAAACATGAGAATCATGACTTGAATTTCATCATCGAATTTACAATCGATGTTTTTCAGATCTAATATGATTTTATTATACTTGTCAAGATGGTCTTTGACATGTGTACTTTCTTGTATTTGGAGAGTGAATAACCGTTTTAACAAATACAAACGGTTCGTGAATGAATTTGTCATGTACACGTTCTCCAACTTTAACCACAAACCTGCGGCTGTAGTTTCGTTAGCAACTTCCCGCAACACCTTGTTGCTAAGGCTCAATATGATAGCACTAATATACTTCTTGTCGTCGTCTGACATTATTGCTGGGAAGGCATTTCTCCCTGTTGCATCATTTTGTTATTCAGTTTGAACATTGAAGAATTTGTAGTTCATTAGTCTAAGGGGAAAAAATAAATTTTTTTTTTTTCCATTTACAATGGATTGTGTTGAACTCAGTTGATTTTTTGAGAAAATAAAAGCTTTTGATCTTAAGATATTTTTTTTTAAAAAATTTCTCATTAATTATTTAGTAATTCAAGAGTTGAATTGTTAGACTCTTAACTCTTGCCTTATGTACAACAAAATCAACAAAATTAATGATTTTTTTTCTACAAAAAAAAATAAAAAAAAACAGTTGGAAGGCACAAAAATAACATTATCCCATGATGGGAAAAGAAAGAATGTTTAAGTTTGAATTTTAACAATTTTTGAACGTTAGGTTGTAAAAAATTTATCTCTTATGAATACTCTAGTTTCGGTGTGGATTATCTGTCTTTGATCAAGCCAGAGAAGAGATTAGTTGAGGTGCGCATAAATTGGTTTGGAAATTCATGATTGTTTTTTTTTTTTTTTTCTTGTGAAAAAAGAGGAGGGGTAAAGAAGAACACCCAGAGATCGTTTCGATAGACTTTTATTAGTGGAATTTTGACACTCCTGATCATTGAACATAAAAAAAAAAAAAAAAAAAAAAAAAAAAAAAAAGAGGTCGTTATTAGTATAAATATATGATGTGATATTATTTTATCTTTTAAGTTACAACTGTGAAGTGGGTCGATCCATACGTTTAAACAATTGACCCGAAATCAGAAACCCACCAGCTTCTAACGGGTCAAGTTAACTTGGAGGCTTGGACGGACTTCACTCCAATAGATATAGCGTAGGTTTAAGGAAGGTTTAAGGCGGCTACACCTTGTGAGTGAAGTCCTTTCTCTCTCGATCTGTCGACCGATCTATAGATCCCATTGTACTGAACTCTTTTCCCCAATCTCACCAGTACTCTCACTTTGATTGTCTGCTCCAAAAAATTTCCCAGAAAATTTACAAACTTTTTTGATATCCTGTATGATTCTTTTTTAAGTTATCCCATTCAAGTTTTACGAAATAAATCCCTAAGATGTGGAGAAGTTTATACAGACAAGCTCATTTGAAGAAATTGAGGCTCTCCTCTGAGTCCTGCTGGTCTTTCTTACCTTCTTCTAACTTGGTAAAATATCTTCAAGGTTCAAACTTTCCCGAGAAAAATAGACTATCTGAGAGCCAATCCCAATTCAATTCTTCATCGCCAGAAGTGGGTTTTCACCGAATTGGTGAATCATTTCCTCGGACCCACTACATGGGTACATTTAATTTTACAGAATCTGGCGACCCTTTAAGTTTTTCTAGGTCTTGTGGTTATCCAAGGGGTTATGCAAGTGTTGCTGAGGCCATTGTTTCGACTTCAGAAGAAGACATTGACGAAATTCAAGAATTACAAGAGGAAATGAGCAAAGAAAATACAGCTAGGGAACCAAAATTTCGACAGGCGAAGCAGCCAAAATTGGTGGGTGGGATGGGGATAGGAAAGTACACTATACTTAGGAGAAGACAAATGAAGATGGAGACTGAAGCATGGCAAGAGGCGGCTAAGGAGTACCAGGAGCTTCTAATGGACATGTGCGAGCAAAAACTTGCACCCAATTTGCCTTATATAAAGTCATTGTTTTTGGGCTGGTTTGAGCCAGTGAGGGATGCAATAGTAGCTGAGCAAGAGTTGTGCAAGGAAGGTAAAAATCGGGCTGCTTATGCTATGTACTTTGATCATTTACCGGCAGATATGATGGCAGTCATTACTATGCATAAGCTGATGGGGTTGTTGATGACTGAGGGAGGAAATGGCAGTGCCAGAGTGGTGCAAGCTGCTTGCCAGATTGGTGAAGCCATTGAGCACGAGGTTGGTTGCTTGAGGATTTTTCAGTTTTCCATTGTTTTTTGCGCGTGTGTGTGTGTTTTCCTGTAGATGTGTTGCTTTTGATTAAATGGAAACTGTTGTAGCACCATTTTGGTGCTAACTTTGCAAGTGATATGGTAAGGGCGAACACTTGGAAACAAGCTTATCTCCATGATAATAGTGTATTTAGGTTTCTTTATTGTAACTATGACCTATAAACTATATGTTCAATAATAATTGAGAAGGCTTATTTGCTTTGCATAATTTGAAGTTTCAATTAAATTAGATCATTATTATTTGGTTTTAACCAACAAATAGAATTATTCTGCTATCCTCTTCCTTAACATTATTAATTGAAGACCGCTATATAAACTAGAACATGTTGGAAGATTGAATGCTATAGCTGTTTTCGTTTTTATCATTGGCAATCACTGACATCACTCTGAGACAATTCCCGGAATTTGGTTACTGTATGGATAGATTATTGTGGGTTGTACTGATAGTTGACAAGACTTTGTGATGCCGGACATCTAGCATCAGATTTCATGGAATAATTAATCACTCAGAATCCAACTGGCACTAGTAGCTTAAGCAGTTTAGTTCCGTCGTAGTCACTTCGTTATTTTAGTTATGGAAGCCACAAGGCAAAGTGAAATTTTCAGCAATAAGATTCTTGTGGATTGACGGATTCCATCTTGTGGGTATTGACATTGATGTGTCCCTTCAACATTTTCTGTTGCGTCACTTTTCCTTGCCCGGCCATGCTGCATGTGCTTATAAGTTACAATTCTCCCTGTGGAAGCTGCTGTGTGGCTGGGGAAGTCGTAGGTTGCCGTTGCCCTAAACAATGCTGAAGCAAAAAAGGAATGAGTACTCTTTTCTCTATTCTTCTAATCAGAGTTCTGTTGCTTATCAGAAAAGAAGGGAGGGATGGGATATTGACATTTACACAAATATATGTTGGACATTTGTAGTTTTGTTGCTGGCACATGCAGACATGTGAAGGTCCTCGCCGGCAGTATTGTAAACTATGAGTGACTGGGAGATACTGATAGGATGGTTGTTAATAGCATGTCACACATGAGAACTTCTTTCGCTTGGAATATAGATTGCTTAAGTATGTTTGTTTACACTTCTATGGAAGTGGGAATGGTATATGTTAGATTTATATTAGACACTCTTTTCGGTTATGTTATTAGTGGTATTCTAGACACATATCTTATATCCATATTGTGGTTTCATGGCTGCCTTAGATATTCTAGACATTACGAAGTGTTCATTTAAGCTAGAAATCTTAGTTGCATTGACAAATGTTAAGCCATGGTTGGTTTGGTGGGTGTTCCATATATAGTCTATAAATACAAACTTTTTCCAGTCCCTCACAAATCATTTTTGGTATCCTTCCGCATGGTTTGGAATACACTGTCAAAAGTTCTCTCTAGGCGAAATGAAGTTATAGGTTTTCTCAAAAAGTCAGGAAGTCTTGAATTTATGACTCAACTATCTGCCTTTAAGACCAAATCAGTGGGATAGTTCAATGCAAACTATACTGAACCAACATGGCTCCTTGCCCAAGAAGCTCTGGTCTGGTGTGTCCTTTGCCCAATTAACATTGTTGCCCTCTTTCCTTTTCCCAGAAAGACTTCAGTTTCCAATTTAATTCTGATACCTTCACATACTGGAAACAAAATTTGCTGCCCCATTTGAAAGGAGGAATTTTGAAGAATCTAAACAACCAAACCAAAATGAACGAAACAAAACCTTGTCCCAACTATTTGGGGTTGGTTACAACTTACATTAATACTTTTTTGCCATTAGGCTAAATCAAGTGCTATATGTTTGTTTAAATTACAAACGGGCGTACTCTTCATCACTATCTCATTCCATGTCAGTTTTGCTCTTCCATTTCTACTTAGAGGTGATCATGTTAGTTATTCAAGTTGGTGCACCTATTGGTCGTTGCACGTGTCTATGCCCATCTTAATTGTTCTCGTTGAGTTTATCTTCAATTAGTAATTATTACTCCTTATTGTCTCACTCTTGCATTCATATGTAATTCTATCTTTATTAGTCTCCCAACACATGCATCTTTATATTCTCATTCAGTTTGATTGGTGTCAGTTGATTGTACAATATGCCATAAGCACTTCTTCACTTGAGCGAATATATTTTAGTTATATGTCCCATATTTTTTTCTCTTTCTCTGTCTCCCCCTTACTGTTTCTACTTTCATATATGTAGTTTTGTTCCAACTTATTTTAAACCCTCTTTATTGTAGTGCTTCTCTTCAAATTTTTAATCTAGCATTTGTTGTTGTTTTAACATCCTCAACTAAGACGATATCATCAAGAAGTAGTATAAGCATGGGACCATATCCTAAATGTATCTCAACAATTCACCTATAACTTGGGCTAAAAAATATGGTGTTAAAGTTGATCCTCAACAGACATTCAGTTGTTTCACCATCGGTTGATCTTAATGTAGTCACATCCCAATCATACATCTCTTATCACATCAATATAGCTATTTCTTACTACCTTTGTTCTCATAGGTTACTTGATAGGGGAAACAAATGGTCTTTCATTCCATCTGAAACTTTAGGGATTTGGCTGGATCTTTTAAGGGGAGTTTTTTTAGGAAGGGAGCTTGACTTTAAGAATGAAACTAAATTTTGGGAAGGAGTCTTGATTTTGAATTTTTTTAAATGGGTATAAGATTACCGCCATTGAGGATGAGTTTAAAATTCCCACCATAATTGAGAATGTGATTCCAATAGAAATTTTATTTCCAATGTAGATTACCTATTGATAATTATTCAAATATGGTGATCTATGGATTTAGGAATGCGACTATCATTCCTAACTAAGATTATTGCAATCCAAACGGGGCCTTAATTTATGTCCTTTTGGTGCTATTTCTATGGTTTCGTCTAGAAAGTACCGATACTTTCCGGAGGGGTGCCGTGGCAATGTCGGGCACACGTCGGACACGGTCGGACATGGTTAGAAGTGTCCTGAATAGTGAATTTAGTCGGACACAACCAAGACACGTTTAGGACACGACTAATATTTTTTTTAAATGACTGCTAATTATTAAAAGATGTGTAATTTTTTTTTTGGAATATATTTTTTGTTATGTAACTTATATACTATGAATGTTAATGGATGTAATGATGTTTGATGAAAATGGTGGATATTTATTTTGATCTATTTTAATTTTAATAAAAAAAATTAATATTTGTTAGGTCTTATTATTAATATTGTTATAATATATGTTTTGTCTTTAATATATTATAATTCTATTATTATCTAAAAAATATATTAAATTATTTTAATAGTCGTATCTTTGTCGTACTCGTGTCCTATATTTTCGAATTTTGCCATATCCCGGTGTCTGTATCGTATTGGATACGACACCCGAGTTCATATCCGTGCTTCTTAGGGTTTCGTGAATATACTCATTCCTAACTCTTTTCTTTTCTTACTTTATAAAACATCTATCCTTATATCCTCATTTCAGCCACACTTTGTTGTTTAGCATGTTTTTGGTGCTGCGGTGCTTCTAGAAACGTCCATCTTTGTTTTTTTATTGTTTTTGTTTAAAGTATATCTTACCCTATGTAAATTCCTACTTCTGTGGTGAATATTATTATTTTCCATGGTTGAAGGTAAAAGTATATATTTTACTTTCTTTGTATTGTAATGTTATGGGTTTGTTACACCTACAATAGCATCCAATTGGCCTTCCACCCCTTATTTATTTTCTTCTTTTTTGTTAATCAGGTCAGGATACACAGGTTTCTGGAGAAGACTAAAAGAAAGAATGCATTAAATAGTAGTCCAGAAAATGGATCTGATCCTGTAGCTAAATCACAGGAGAAACTAAGAAAGAAAGTTACTACCTTGATGAAAAAGCAAAAGGTGCAACAAGTAAGAGGAATAGTAAAGGAACAGGATGATACAAAGCCATGGGGTCAGGATGCTCAAGTCAAGGTTTGTCCTAGGTTGGGTTGAGGTGTCATTTTACTCATGTCATCTCGTTTTTCCGCACGATTGATGCCTTTATCAATAGTTCGATGTTATAATTGAGTATGTAAACTTCCCCAGGTAGGCTGCCGTTTGATTCAAGTGTTGTTAGAAAAAGCCTATATACAACCTCCAATTGATCAGTTAGATGATGGTCCACCTGATATTCGCCCTGCATTCATACACACCCTGCAAACGGTCGAAACACAGTGAGTATGGTAACATTTATGCTTGATTGAAAGCTCTCTCTCTCTCTCTCTCTGACCCTTTTAAGATATTTTGTTGGTTTGTTTAATAGGAGAGGCAGCCGGAGATATGGGGTCATTCAGTGTGACCCTCTAGTTCGCAAAGGCCTGGAGAAAACTGTAAGTGGGACCTGGTTGTTCTTGCAATGGTTAAATATTCTGGTTGTTGGGTTTTGGCTACCAGTGGGTCTACCATGGAACCTACTAGTTGAGCCTATGTGGGATCTCAAGTCCTTGTGTCACTTTTGCTAATTCGGTGAAATTGTTTTTCGTATGTATTTCTAGACTGATGTTTCCAATTTCTGTTGTGCGAGCAGGCTAGGCACATGGTGATTCCATATATGCCAATGTTGATTCCTCCACTGAACTGGACAGGGTATGGTGCTGTTCTCGTTTTTTCTTTTATAACTGAAAGATGGAAAAGAATTCTATCGCATCAGTGGTTTCAATACAACGGTTTGAAGGTTGAACCCTCTATTTTTATCAATTGAGGTGTCTCAGAGTGAAATAATGCTGCAATTTGTATCATCTGAACTGTCTGAGATTAACGCATACTGCACCACATATAGGTCATTATCATCTGGTCTATTAAAGACGTTGGTTAAACTTATACATGGGGTGTGGAGCATATAATCTTCATGTTTGATTAAGATTTCTATATTTTGGTAGGTATGATAGAGGAGCGTATTTGTTTTTACCATCCTTTGTTATGCGCACACATGGAGCAAAACAACAGCGCGATGCAGTTAAAAGAGTTCCGAAGAAGCAATTAGAACCTGTTTTTGAGGTTTGTAAACCTCGTGATTCCTCACTTTGACTCACGTCTTCGAATGAGAATAATGTTATATCATAGTAGTTGCAAAAAGAAATTTGGATTTCGTGTATCCAGTTTGTTATATTTAAACTACAGGTGGAGACTATATTGTTGTTGCAATAATCCTTTGCCTCTATTTTTCTGTGATTCAGGCGCTTAATACACTTGGCATTACCAACTGGAGGGTAAATAAAAGGGTACTTGGTGTCGTAGACAGAATTTGGGCCAGTGGAGGTCGTCTTGCAGACTTGGTCGACTGTGAAGATGTGGGCAACATATATATAAAAACTAAGATTCCCATTTTTGTGCCTTACCTTAATTTTTAGTGAAAAAGAAGTCATCCTGGTCAATAAAATTTTATTACGTCAATTTTACTTGAATATAATAGTTTTAGGGCTGTGCTACTGGTTTTAATATTTATCCTTTTTCCAATTTGTTGCCTTGGCAGGTTCCTTTACCTGAGGAACCAGACACTGATGATGAAGCACAAATTAGAAAATGGAAGTGGAAAGTTAAAGCAGCCAAAAAAGAGAATAGTGAGAGGCATTCACAGCGGTGCGATATAGAACTTAAGCTTGCTGTAAGAAGCGTTCTTATCCAAATTACTGCAGCACTATTAAACATGATGAGGATCATGCATTAATCCCTCTAATTTTGGGAGCAGGTTGCCCGAAAAATGAAAGATGAGGAAGGCTTTTTTTACCCACACAATCTTGATTTTCGTGGCCGTGCATACCCTATGCACCCATATTTGAACCATCTTGGGTCTGATCTGTGCCGAGGCATTCTGGAGTTTGCAGAGGGCCGTCCTCTTGGCAAATCAGGCTTAAGCTGGCTGAAAATACATATAGCAAATCTATATGCTGGTGGTGTGGACAAGTTATCCTACAAAGGGCGAATAGAATTTACCGAGGAACATTTGGATGACATCTTTGATTCTGCAGACAGGCCCCTTGAAGGAAGGCGCTGGTGGTTGGGTGCGGAGGATCCTTTTCAATGCTTGGCAGTATGTATTAATCTTGCTGAAGCATTGAGAAGCTCCTCTCCAGAAACTACCATATCCCATATGCCTATCCATCAGGTACTGTATTCTGTTACAACTGACAGATTTTACCGTGAGACATTTATTTGCAAATGCGATTATCTTTCAAAGAAATATACAAAGTGTAGTGCACGTAGGTTTGGGCATGTGTGTGTCATTGCATAAAAACCTTGAATCCCAACTTTTTGGCGTTCCAATAAAAAGTGAGCACAACAAGAGAAATGAATTGTGTCCAGTCTTTTTATCTGTGAAACATTGTTATTCTTTTAGGGGAAATGTGAATTGACTAACTTTTGAAGGCAACTCCTGCTTTTATGGTATTGTGGTGCATGTGCATTGACACAGACAAACCAACAATCAAATGCAGTAGGTGATGTGTCTACTTCTACAACCAAAATCTAAATCTGTTTGCCACCAAGACCTATTGTGTGCGCTTTTCACAATCAATGTCTTCCATAACATGGTAATCCATAGTTCGTCTGTGTTTGCATATACTAAACAAATCACAATAATGGTAGTTCACTGCTCTTCTCCTTGCTTTATCTAGCATTGCTTAGCCTTTTGGGGATGAAAAGTCGTCAAGTACAACTCGGATTTCATGTTCATTACAATGTTATCATATCCAATTCTAATTTTCAGATTCCATTGTCGATCTTAATCTGAGGTTTTGTTCCTGTTTGTTCCTTTTGAAGGATGGTTCGTGTAATGGCTTGCAACACTATGCTGCCCTTGGAAGAGACAAGGTAATGAGCTTTCTTCGCATTGGTTGATATTAAGTGGTGGCTTGTGACCAAAACACTTGTCAACATAAATAACCAAAGATGCATTCTGTATGCGTATATGTTTTAGGTAGCAACTATAGTTGCAGCTTGTAGTGTTGGCCATAGTCTTTTTCTTTTTCTTTTTTCTCATTATGTGTCTGATGCTGAATTATCCTGATTTTCCAACATATCTCTCTGAAATTATTGGCACTGAAAATCACAACATACGAATAGTCTTTTGATTAGTAAAGGAAAGCATCATCTTAGAAGAACATAGAGCTTAGGATGCTATTTGAGTTAATATACCTGATGGAGGCTTAACTATTAATCTCCTGGATATGTAAAATTTATCAGTCGAATTGGGAAATGGACAGTTTTGTGATTTGAATGCAAAATTATTTGAGTTTCTAAGATCATTAGGACGGATATTTTCACTTCTTAGAAAGATCCTTCAAGTACTCTTGAAGTTGGAAAATTTGTTAACTTTTCTGCTGTCTTAGTAAAGAGGTTTGTTCTGGCTTGTAATGTGTTGTATGTACATTTTCCAGGTTCCTCTATTTTTTTTGTGTCTCATTGAAAATTCTTCATTTGTCCAGTTAGGAGCTGCTGCAGTCAATCTTGTTGCAGGAGAGAAGCCTGCTGACGTTTATTCGGGAATTGCTGCTAGGTAAGCTATTATCTCCTATGGAAATTTTTCTTTGTCTGGGTGCGTGAGGTAACTGTAAATTGTCTTAGAAAACAATTATATGAAGCAACGGTAATCCAATTCCAGAACCTGGCTGAATGAAGAAGAATTTTTTTATTTTTTGCTTTGAACTGAAGTCAAATTGTAAAGCACCAATTTCATTGTTTATGCTCCGTTTGGTAGGAAGGATGGAAAGTAGGAAGGATGGAAAGTAGGAGGGATACACTTTCTATCCTTCAAGGAAGGAAAGTAGGATGGATACACTTTCCTTCCTTCGTGTTTGGTTGGATGAATGGAAAATAAAAATGACTAAATTTTTATTTTTTGTGTTGGATAAGATTAGGGGTGACAATCGAGTCATATCGTGGCAGATTCGTGTTGAGTCATTACGGATTTATGTCGAACATTACTAAAATTTAACTAAACTCATTTAATTAATTGTGTCGTGTCAAGTTACGAGTTGGACTGTTTATTTTTTTTTATTATTTTTTTTTTTTTATTATTTTTATTTTTTTTATTTTAAAATTTATTTTAAATTTTTTTTAAAAAATATATATATAAATACATATTTTATCATTGTATTTTTATATGAAATTAATATATATATTAAAAGATATATAGGCAAATAAGATACATCTTAACACAAATAATTAATTTTCCATCCACTTTCCTTCCGATTTTGGAGGGATTGATTTTGGTGAGTTGGAAGGAAAGTTAATCCATCCACTTTTCCATCCTTCCTACTTTCCTTCCTTACCAAACATGATGTTTTATTTATCTATCCCACTTTCCATCCTTCCAACTTTTCATCCTTCCACTTTTCCATCGTACCAAACGGTTCAGTTGGATCTGGATTGTTGCCATCCAGCTGCCAAACTAGGAAAGTGAAGCTGTCACAAAGGCACACAATTTCTGTGGTAAGATTAAAGTTTTGTTGCGATGCAGAGTTCTTGATATCATGCAGAGAGATGCAGCAAAAGATCCTGCAACTGATCGGGATGCAGTGCTTGCCAGGCTGTTAGTCAACCAGGTTTGATTTGACTTTAATTTGTGTATAGGATTGGGTAACCAAGTTATTTACATGTACATTATTATTTACACCAATTTCATTGCTTTGTTTTCTTTTTTGGTATTCTTTCCCGCACATACTTCCAGGCACCTGATTGCTGTTATGTCAATTCACACTTTTAACTAAACCTGGTTATCCTCAGGTGGATAGGAAATTGGTCAAGCAAACAGTCATGACATCAGTGTATGGTGTCACTTATATTGGTGCCCGAGACCAAATCAAGAGGAGGTTAAAGGAACGTTGTTCCATTGAAGATGATGCAGAGTTGTTTGCTGCATCTTGTTATGCAGCAAAAGTAAGCGCATGCAGCTAGAACTGTGCAATATCAGTTTGGAAATTTTCTCTGTTCCCCCATAAATATAGATTTGTATTTGAGGGAGTTTTGACCTAATTGTATTTCACTGTGTGAGCAGACCACCTTGACTGCTTTAGGAGAGATGTTTGAAGCTGCACGAAGTATAATGAGTTGGCTTGGTGACTGTGCAAAGGTGCGTTTTGTTTACTAGCTTTGCTTCAAGCACCATATTTTAGATCGTCATCATCAATTGCTGCAAAGGCAATTAACGTGTGCAACCAAGGGATCGGTATTGTGAGATTGATAGATTAAATACCCATGCATTGTTTCTACTCAATATAAAAAGCAAATAAGTAGTAACTTTTACTTGTGCAGCTCTGAAGACAATAGTTCACTCGGTGTTTAGGTCAAGAATTAGAGTAATACAATATTGATTTGTTTCTTTGTTGTTGGCATTTGTTCTGAATCGAAACTGCATGTGGCGTGTGATGTGCCATAACAATTGCATATATGGGAGTGTTGGTGTTGAACTCTGCATATTTAGAAATCTATTCGAATGTCGCAGTTGACTACAGGGATTGTGATAGCGAGTCATCTACCTTTTTTGTTTTGCAGTTTATCCATTCCTCAATATACAAAACACATTTCCTCTCCTGATATCGTTTCCCCTTTTTATTTTTCATTTTTGAGTCCTCCATTTGTGGGTTCAAGCATTGTTACCATTTTAGGCAGAAAAGGCTAAGATTTTGTTATCAAAGAATACGACTGATGTGGAATACATATAAAGGTTACCTAGTGAGTCTTAAAGAAGCTAATACACTTCGCTTGATGCCATTCAGCGGGAGTAACGTAAATAACCTGTAACCTTCTATGATATGGTTAGATAGACATTGGGGCCTTCTCTCATTCGTTCAGTGGGTTATGTGGTGAGTTGGTACAGTCAGTTGTCAAATTCTCTATAATTCTGAAAGAAAGGGTCATAGAATTAATATTTCGCTCGTCCAAGAAATTAAGAAGTCATTACATACGAGAAAGAGGAAAACTTTGTAGTGCTTTCCCTGGGGATAAGAGCACTTTGTTTCCTTTCATTGTTGGGTGATGCTTTCTAACTAAATTGTTTTAGTGCATTTTGCATTTGTTGTTTTTGGATTTTGCATTTTGAAATCTTCCTTCAAACACCCCACCCAACCTGATTTTCCCTAAGCAAACATATTGCTGATATTGTTAAAAAATCCAAATTTATTGTCCTAGACCTTTTGCAGATCTCATGCTTCAATTTGTTGCCCCCACCTCTAGGATTGGTGTAAAAAATGTTTTTTTTTTCATTTTTTCATTTTTTCATTTTTCCAGTTTTCCAATATCTTTATGATGATAGATTTCCCTCCTCCTTTTCAAATCAATATATTCATTATGCGACTTAGATGTAATGCATGAGTTCATTCCTTGTCAAGTTCATATGTTTTTGACCACTTGCGTACCAGGAGTAGTGGCATTCTTGATACTTGGGCATCATTGCTGACCAATGTTTTTGTATTCTTTTACTTTCTTTTCCTTTTTTGTAAGGGTTTTGCTGGCCTGTTGGTATATTGCATTGACCAATGGCTAAAAATGTCCACATACAGATTATCGCTATGGAGAATCAGCCAGTACGTTGGACAACTCCTCTTGGGCTCCCTGTTGTTCAGCCTTACCGCAAATTAGGAAGACATCTTGTAATGTCTTAAGATATTCAGACTTAACAGAATTTCTAATATCTTTATTTTGATATCCATAGTCTTTAGGAGTTGGGAAATAAAACCAACATTCCATTTTGATTTGACATGGGGATGATGTTGTGAAACTTTATGCAGATTAAGACTTCTCTTCAGATTTTGACACTACAACGAGAAACTAACAAGGTAACTTTTCAGCTTTGGTATGTTGTTGCTTCTGTAATTAGCTATATCTGGTTGTCATTACTGTGCAGTGTGGTGTAGTTACTATCATCTTGTTGCTGAACTCTACATTAGAAAAATCAAGTTCTGAAAGATTAAGATCAAAATACATATCAATGCATTTTTTTGTGGTTCCTACCTTTTCTTGAAATCATAATGCGTCTTTGTTTTCCAGTTTCCTATATTCCGTAATATAGGTTTTCAAGCTTAACTTAATGAATTGTTTCCCTGGGGTGATAGGTCATGGTTAAGCGGCAGAGAACAGCTTTCCCTCCGAATTTCGTTCACTCCCTTGATGGTTCTCATATGATGATGACTGCCATTGCCTGTAAAAAGGCAGGCTTGAATTTTGCTGGTATTGTGACGTTTCTCATCTTCCTTTTCCCCATTGGGTGCTTTGTGGTAATTCTAACTAGTCTGCAAAATTTCTGATCACAGGAGTGCATGATTCATATTGGACACATGCATGTGATGTTGACCAAATGAACAGGATCCTCAGAGAAAAGTTTGTTGCGCTCTACGAGGCACCAATCCTGGAAAATGTGAGTATCCGCGCTTCTTTATGTTCAAATTGGGATGCTCATTGCCCTCTGTTTCTTCAGTCATACTTATAGAAAATGATTTCAGAATTGCAACAAATCGACCTTATTTGTATCTATTCTGAAAGGAATGAATTGTGTCACTAATTTGCCATCCTCATCTAGTGGCTTGGGTTAACCATTTTTTTCTAAAAAGTTATTTTCTTGTAGATTGCTGCAATTGAATGGTTTTAATCACTTTGATATGTTTTTTTTTGCATGTTTGAAAGAACATCAGTTTTTCTTCTTATATTCTTATTTATGCTGTGTGAGTAGTACTTATCAAATGGCCTCTTCTTTAATCTTTTGTTTGAAAATGAAAGTGAGACACCAAGGTGGTGTTTGGTTTGTGTTTTGAAAATAGTTTTTTGTTCTCAAAACACAAAATTTTTTGAGATGCTGATTGGACAGCAATTTTCAAATTTTTTTTTTCAAAAAAGTGGGAATTGAGAACAAAAATTAGAGAACATCATTTAGATGTTTTCTGAGTTTTCAAGCCAAAAATAGGAAATAAGGGAGACAATCTCACTCTTTAATGAGGTCTCTCCTTCGAACTTCCTTAGCAGGAAAATAAATCCTACTATAAATTTTTTTTTCTTTTTACCTTTCTCAAGCTCCTCTCTCTCTCCACTTCGGCAAAACCAGACAGAACACACCCATACACACAGTCTTCTTCGGCGATCTCCGGCGAGAGCATCGTCTTGCGACACACAAACATAGTGTCTTCAAGCCTCTCTCTCTCTCTCTCTCTCTCTCTCCAGCGTCGACTCCAGATCTGGGTTTGGTCCGGTGATCTCTAGCGAAAGGGCTTTCAGTTTTTTTTTGGGTCAGATTTTCTTCAAATCTGAGTTGATCTCCTTCAGATTTGGGTTGATCTTCTTCAGATCTAGGTTGATCTTCTTCAGATTTGCATTGATATTCCGTCTGATTTTTTTTTTTTGTATTAAATCTGGTGGCTTCATGGCTTGAAGGAATCATGTATTGAATTTTCTGGTAGCAGCAAAATAAATCCGGTGGCTTCATGTATTGAATTTTCTGTGTGAGTCAAAGATTTGGGTATGTTGAAGTCACTGTGATGGTGTATGTTGAGGCCGATTTTATTTTATTTTATCAAGTTTAATATATTAGAAAAAATTTATATGAAACACTCAATCTAAACAGGTTTTATTATTTTTTGTTCAGTAAAACTGTTTTTGAAATCATATAACAAACACTTGGTTGCTTCTATTTACAGTTGCTGGAGAGTTTTCAGAAGTCCTTCCCTACATTAAATTTCCCTCCTTTACCAGAGCGGGGAGACTTCGACTTAAGAGAGGTTTTGGAATCTCCATATTTTTTCAATTAGAAGAACGAGATTTTGGAACTGTGCAGTGCTGACTCCAGTGTTATCTTGATCTGTCATTGAGTGACCAAGTGGTGGCACCTTTATATTCTTGGATTCATGGCCATGGCAATGAAGGTGGCAAGCACCCCACTTTTATTCCGCAGAATAAGTGTGAAGAAGTAAAGTAGAGAATGTAAGGTAAGGAGCTTCCTTCCCGCCCACAATCCATGGATCTACAATCGTACATATGTCAGAAAAGATGTCCTTGACTGCCGGAGGTTAGGAATATACTTCTCTTCATGCTTGCTTCACAATTAACTTGACATACTGCTTTAGGCACCATGTCATGGTCAACAGGGTTTCAGTTGACATGCTGGTGCAATCTGCAGTTATAGCTGGAAGTGCAGCTGCAATGGGTGTAAAATAGAGGAAATTTCTGAAGTTTCTGCGATTTAATAGGAATACTCGATTGTTGAATTGATTCAACACACAATGATGCCATTTTGGCCTTTCAATTCCATTGCAAATGACAAGGAACGAGTCTAAGTTGGTTTTCAAGAAGATACTAGAGGCAATAAGCAGGAAATCTTAAGTGCACTTGTAGCCCCTCGAGGGAGTTAACTTGCCTGTGAGGAAGTGACCATTTCTATTGTAGGCTTCATTCCTTTTGTAACATTCAATTTTGTATCCTTTGAGGTAGGATATGTGTACATTAGGCTGGTATTTGTTGCAAGCAGTTGCTCTCTTGTTTTGTGCTCCAATTTTTTCGATTAAACATGTTATAGAATAAGAAAGAAATAATTTTTTTGATGAGTCAAATGAGAATAGAATCAGCAGTAGATTCAAAATTTCACACAATGACATTGTAATTTCTTCTTCCGGTGCTCTCCTCTCCTAACTTTCTCAGTCATATTTAGTTGAAGGCACTTGGCCATGTATTTGGTTGGAGTAATTAAAAGGAAAAGAGGCAGGTAAAGGCTGTTCATCAATCTAGGCCTACACTATTGTGTTAGCCAAGATCAGTGTTCCTGAACACTGGAAGCTCTTTTTTTCGATCAAAACGAGCACGGAAAGCTTATTAGGATACATCGATCTGATGAACTTGACAACAAAATGGTTAAAGAACTTCTCGTAATGCAGATAACTGATACAGAGTGCAAAAGAAAAGGAGTAAATCAGCAAAACCAGCAAACTGAGTGTTCATGTAAAATTTCCAACTTTCTGATGATGAAACACAGAAAAGAGACGACAACAGGAAGATTCCCCCATGTATTATGATCCAATTTAACACTATGGGAACTGCTAGAACTCCTCAACCTGTACATATGAGTACCATTCACCCATGTGTTTTAGCTTCTCCAATGTCCCCTCCACAAACAATACGATTCTGAAACCAGATTTTAAATGGTCACACAGTTCGGAGCCCTTTGCAACAACTGATGGGAGAAACTTTCTCCTGATCTGCTAACGACGACGCTACTGAGATTACTCACATGGGGGATGTATCTCTCTTGATTAGTGAGTAGGCATCACTGTATATTGCTACCACGTTTGCAAACACCGCTAAAACAATCATAAAAATAGATAAGATCTTGTCCTTCTTTGTAGCTATGCCATGGGCATCCCTGATATATGGTGAACAGAAATCAGATGGTGAATAAAATTTCAGTTTACAAATTTGAGTTTTGAGTAAAGGTACTCACCTTAGAGCAATTGCCCCAGGAAAGATGAACCCAAGGCACACTGCAGCAGTTGCTCCAGTAAACTGGAAAGCATCCCAAATATTGGGTATGAAATTTGCACCTAAAAAGACCAGAGAAATCAAACCCATGCTAATCAGTGCAAATCGAAGGTTATCTGAAACCAAAGACCTCGCAGAGGGAAAGAGGAGGCCATCCAAATTTAGGCGAAGTGGATAGAATAGGACTGGGAAAACAAGCATGAGGTGGAGAGCATAGCTGACACGAACAACATCATTGAGCTGAGAGCTATAAGGAATGCCAAGGTTGGTATCGAAGTTGGCCAGCACATCGTCAAGTGCTGAGTTGCCAAACAGGAGGAAACCGAAGAAGCTTGTCATTAGGTAAACAGCTGAGCATAGACCCAATGAAGTGCGCACAACCATTTGTATCAGGGAAGGGTCTTCAAGCTCATCCTCGATAATGTGCACTGCAAAAAAAATGTGAAAGAAGAAGGCATTCTATAAACTGAAGGAATTAAACGAGCTAAATAACTCACTTCTTCTACAACAATACAGACTATGGAAAGAAGCTGCGAATGTGTAGACCTGAATTGATTAAATTGGTGCTTTATTGTCATGAAGCTCTAAATTCCATATATAGTCAACTTAATATGCTCCTCAACAGATCATACAGCATGTTCTAACCAGAGAATTTTCTTTTCTTGTCATGCTGGGCATAAAAGGATTGAAGCTGATAAAACAATAAGTTCGTATATTGATTGAAATGTTTCTTCTGGGACATCTAATGGAATTGGAATGTACAGAACTATTGAAATAAGTGAAGTGGTATTACTTGGCATGATCGAATCACAGCTCCACTAATTCAGGAGGAAAAAGTGAAATACTGAGGTAGTACCAAAGATAACTAGGCCAAGAAGCTGAATAACCAAGCCTTGAAGAGAGGCTGGGGTGAAAAGGTACACTTAATCCAATTAAACTGATACTCAGCAAGATTGCGTACCTTCACCCACTATGCAAAAAGGTCCAAAACTAACGGTACATCCATGGAAAATGTTTAAAATGATTTACTTCAACAGTTCTACTGCTGATGTTATATTAGGAACACACATTAGCTTACATACCATTGAAGTGGCAGACATAGGCGGTGACAAGAACAGGGACCACTGTGAAGAGTTTCCAGACTGAATTAATATCAGAAACATCAGGGAGCAATCTGGGCATTTCAATACTTCCATTCACCAATTTAACAATTGTGATTCCTGCAGTGATGACTAGGAAAACAATTGCCAGTGCAAATGCCAATGCAGATGTGAATCTCAATGAATCTGCAAAACAACAAAAAATGTTATTTTCAAAACATTATCAAAATCTGCAACTTCTAGAGGATTGCAGTGCTTTGCATCAGCAATGTGTCTTCAAGGCCCCACTCCCCCCATGTATGGTAGTGGAAAGAAGTGGGGGGTATATAGAGCCTCTATTATGAAAAAGTTATTGTTGGTAGTTCCTAATAAATTTGTAGATTTGAACAGAAGTGTATAGCTTCTAGTTTCCAGCATTTTGGTATGTGGGAGAAGTGTCAAACCATTGATTATCTTTAAAATAAAGCTATATGTGTTCAAGCTGTTATTACTTCTTTCTTCTGTTTTGCTCTATTAATGACATGATAGACATATGAACAGAACCCTAGCTCTGATTTGGTGAAAGAAAATGAAAAGAAGGCCTTTATTGCTACTCAATATTGGCATGAATGAATCAAGTGAAATTCAAGATAGATGCAATCACTTACAAGTAACAGGTAAACTCAACATCTATCTCTACTATGTATCAAACTTAGAAGTATACAATTTGCAACAAACTAACTATCGAAGTATCAAGAAACTATTTTTTCGCCACTTAAAAGAATTAATTGTGAAGTGTAGGCAATAGGAACTAAATAATGTACAATTACTGGTATCAAGAACTAGTGGACTTCAATCTAATTTTGTGCTCGAGTAGAATGTTCAACAATGACAGAAATATATTCTCCTACCGATACGCTTAAAACTTGCCAATGGAGCAAACACACCAAGGGTTGTTACAATGAGGACAAAGGCACGCCCATTCCACCAGTGTTCTCCAAACCATTCTTCCAACAAACCAGTATGGTGAATACCACTTGAAGATGACCCTGATATCACATCACCTACTCAAAACAAACAACAAGAACCCATAAAAAAAACCGAAACAAAAAGCCGGCCAAATGCACAAGACTCCCTCCATTGCGTAGTCAGGGGAGGGTATGCCGCCAAGGCCCACCCTCGAACTCATAAAAAAACTAATCACTCGCATGCAATTTATATGAACCTTTAAATACAGAATTACGTAAATCAGCAGTCCTTACCGATGATGATCATATAGACAATAAGTATACCGATACTATTGATCACCACACAAACTTGCAACAATCTTCTTCCACCATTCCCAAATGCCTCATGCATAACACCACCATAAGAAACTGACCCACTAGCCCTACTGAACCTTAACAACAACCCCACAGAAGCCTCAGTCAATACAGCAATGAAGATGATCATGGCCATGCCAAGCCCAAGACCTAGCACTTTCATGGTGGCAGGCAATGCCATTATACCAGCACCAATAATGGTGGTGGAAAGATTGAAAACTGCGCCTATAAATGATGCTCCATTGATCTCTCCTTCAATTCTTCTTCTTCCAAGATCAGTGTCCCCAATTTTTTCGGGAAATAACAGAGGGACTTGTTCATCATTAGAAACAAGAGAAAAATCTTTCTTGTTCTTTCTTGGTGAGTTCTGGGTATTCTTGTTCTGCACATTTACAGCTTTGATCTCCATGGTTTTGAAAAAATCGAGATCAAGGTGAAATGGGTTTGTGAAATTTTGTAGAAGAAGGTATATATGAGAATGTTTGGATATCTATGTGCAGATAGAATAATGGCTTCATGAAAGACTACGTTTGGGGGTGGTTTTGTCAGCGTTCTTACCAATGGAAGGATGTGATTGGTATTTGGTACCGAAATAGACTCTTGGAGAGCTGAATGGGCGGAAACAAACTTCGTCGTGTTCTTCCAAAATATTTTGAGTTCAGACCCAATCGAATTCGATTTGACTGGAATTGCTGTGGCTTTCGTGGCGAACATCAAACGTTTTGTCCTTTTCTTGTTGCAAATCTGGTGGAGTGGTGAGGCTTTATGATAAAAAAGACAAGTGGTGAGGCTTTGAGTATATCTTGATGAGCATTAAGTGGGTCCAAACTTGTCGTCCCCGCCTATCTTCTGGTGACTGATTAAATAAAAAAGAGTAAATTATACATATAACTCTTAAATTATGATTTTTGTATCAATTAAATTTTTTTTGTGTCAATTGAGT
Source organism: Ilex aquifolium (assembly GCA_951799425.1). Lineage (NCBI taxonomy): Eukaryota > Viridiplantae > Streptophyta > Magnoliopsida > Aquifoliales > Aquifoliaceae > Ilex > Ilex aquifolium. The sequence continues at coordinate 25,612,780 of OX637407.1, read as the reverse complement.
CCTTAAACTCTTTAATTGTGTCAATTGAGCACTTTTGTATGTCTTCGTTAGAGTGTGTCACCCACGTGAGTGTATGATACAAAAAGACAAAAAGGCTCAATTGATACAATTAGAGAATTTAGAGGCTCAATTGACACAAATATTTTGAGGGTTATATGTGTAGTTTACTACGACCATTTGTCACATGAGTGATACTTTGTCACTTTCTGTTAGAAAATCTAACGGAGGCAGTCAGAATGATATAATTAGAGAATTTAGAGACACAATTGACAAAAAAAAAAATTAGGGGTTTAATTGATACAAGAGTTATAATTTGAGGACTATATGTGTAGTTTACTCAAAAAAAAAAAAAAGTATAGCTTCATTAGGAATATTTTAGTTTATGCTGATGGATAACTTGTTCTCCAGAGTTGGGATGTGTCGAGTATAATTTGAACGAATAACCTAATATATATAACTAGTTATTGTCAGTATTTGAAGGGACAGAGTAATAAAAAAAAATCATCAATTATAAACATATTTGTATTCACACCTAAAAACAAATTACAAACATATAGGAAAGAGAAAAGAATTTAAGCACCAATTGTAATGAGGGTAAGTGATGGTAGTGGTGGGAGACGGTTCTGGTTGTGGTGGACAGCGACGACCGTGGTGGTGACGACAACCGTGAATGGTAACTATGATGGTGATGGTGGGTTATGGGTGATGATAATGGTAATGCCAACCATGAGTGACAGTGGTGGTGATGGGCGATGGTGATGGTGGTGGTGGCGATCGTGGGTTATGGTGGGGGCAGTGGTGATGGTGGTGGTGGGCGACAACGGGTGTTTGTGAGCGACGATAGTGGTGGGTGATGGCAAATGATGATGGTGGTGGTAAGTTTGGTGGGGGTGGGTGCCAGTGGGGGTGACGACGGTGATGGGCAATGATGGATGGTGGTGGTAGGAGTAATGAGGGTGGGTGACAATGGATGGCGAGGGTGGTGAGCGATGCCGGGTGGTGGTGGGTTGTGGTTGTGTGTGGCGGTGGGTGGTAGTGGGCAATGATAGTGGTGGTGGGTGACGGTAGTGGTGGAATGATGGTAGTAATGATAATAAATATAATAATGAAATAATGATGATGATGGATGGTGGTGGTGGGTGACGGTAGTGATGGAATGACGGTAGTAATTATAATAAATATAAGAATGAAATAATGATGATAATTGATGGTGGTGGTAGCAATTGGTGGTGGGTGGTGACAATGGCGATGAAGATAATGGTGGTGGTTGTGGGAGAGGTGACGGTGGTGGTAAAGTGTTTTGTAGAGAAGTGGTTTTAAAGAGTAGAAGTTATTATTATTTTTTTTTACTTTTACTTACTTATTTAAGTGATAAAATTATTTTTAACTTATTTGGAAGTAATTAAAATAAGTTGTTCGAAACACTACTTTTTTTTTAATAAGTCTTCTAAACACTTTTGAAAAGTCACCCCAAACATACCTTTAGAGGGACTTATTTTCCCTATTAAATTTGGAGAGTTAATATTAGCCGTCAGATTAACTTTAAAATAAAATTTAAAACGATCTAAACTGCGAAAAGTAAAAGTCATTTTTTATATTATACTTTATTTTATACATTAGTTATTGCTCGTACTTGAAGGCAAGAAGTAATTAATAAAAAAAAATTGTCAATCATAAACATATTTGTATTCATACCAAAAATCAAATCACCACATAGAGGAGAAAGAAATGGATTAAACACCGATTGTAGTGGTGATGGGAGACGATGATGGTTGTGGTGGGTGGTGACGACCGTGGTGGTGGTTGTGGTAAATGTGGGTAGCAACGATGATGGTGGTGGTAGGTTTTGGGTGACAATGGCATATATTTTTATACACGGATTCAGAATTCGCTATCTTATATTTTACGAATTTAAATTTGAATATATCTAAAATCTGGTCCGTAATATGTATATATTTTTTATATAAATATTAAAAAAATTTAATTATTTATTTGAAGAAATTTAGTTCAAATTTAGATACAATTTGTTAAATTTTAGTTAAATTAACTTATTCAGATCGAATTTTTATATTGAATTTCAGATTGTTAATGGATTCGAATTTAGACCATGAAAATAAAATTCATAAAATAATCAGATCAGATTTAAATCAACTTTAAAATCACATTCAAATTCAGATCAATCCAAATCCGATCCGTTGATATCCATTCGAGAAGGGTAGCCAAAATAAAACTTAATAAGGAGCCCAACCACTGATCCAAAAATAGACCAAAGAGAACCATATATACCTTGGGCTTATGATCTTGTGGACTCCGAGTCCGAGGTCTGGTTGATAAGACCTTTCAAACCTTGAGGCCAGCCCGAGAGCCTAATCCGTAGTCCAATTAACCAACCTGCATAGAGTTTCACACAAAGTATAAATCATGTCCAATTTTTTATACAATGGGGCCCAAAAAATTGGCACGTGAGCAAACATGCATGCACGTGTTTACTTGCGAAGTTTGTTGTAAGGTTGTGTAGAGCCTGATAGCCGTGGACATGTGAGTTGGTTGTCCCTTGGTCAAAGCTTTCGAGGGCAATGTCCCTAAGGCGAAATTTTTTAAACCATGTGTGGTAAAGGATATTTTTGTAATTGTATTGCATTTATTTGTAGCGCTAACGTTGTATGATAAATGTGTGGTCACTTCCTCTATAGTCTCTATACTCTTGCTCGTTTCATTGTAGATTTGGTGCGACTCCACATTTTGCATCGATGGATGATGAAGTTGATGTGGATAAGAGCTTCAACTTTTTAATTGGAATGCATGCTAGTTGTTAGGAAATATGGAAGAGGTTGGGCCTAACACCCTATTTGTTCCATGATCTATGGGTCTATTAGAGCTATCTACTTCAATCAATTAGTCAAAATTCTGATCGGATACAAAATCACTGGTACTTGATCTAGTGGAATGTTTATGAGAATTCTATTTATTGTTGTAAGATTCTTATTCAAGATTACTGCAGTTCCTTTTCGGGTGTCTATAGAATGGACGATCGCCTATAGGTGGGTAGGGTAGGGTAGGGTGGGTGGTACCGCTCAGATTGCGGCCAATTTCCTAGACCTAAGCGTTTGTTATATAATATCAGAGCTACAACGAAGTATGGAGAAATTACAAAACTACCCTTTACAAGTGTGGAGAGTATCCATGGCAATAATAATTTTGGATGATAGAGAAGTTCTTATTAAGGGTAGAATGGGTGAGAAAATTTCAAGGCTCTTGAATAGGGTGCCCAATTTCACCAATGATTTTACCATATAAAATCTCTCATAAATCTACCAAACTCTAGTTGTAAACATTAATATCATGATAGTTCATTCCACACACCAAGGATTTGACCCTGTAACATCTATCATTATCTACCAACCTCAAGTTGTGCATATAAATATCATATAGTGCAAAAATATACCACTATTGTATGCTTTCAAATGCAATATTGAAATATTATTTTTCCCTCAGACGGCACCTAAGTGACAAATGTGAAAGCCCTTATAAGTTATAACCGGCCAACCAGCCATTTGTCAAAGCAAATCTTTATATATTTTGTTGTCAATGTGCAAGGGTTTCGGGATTTGATTCTTAATTGCCGGTCATGAATGAGGTTGATGGCCATTTTCATAGTCATTATAGATGAATATTGCCTCTTTTGCACCTTTTAGGGGGTGTAAATTCGTGTCGTGTGACCTGTGTGTCATGTATTTTCATGTTGTGTTCGTGTCAAGACCCACGAAAAAAAAAATCTATTTAGTGTGTTTTTAGTATCAAACATTAGTGTAAACCATTTATTATGAGTATTTAATAATTGTGTCGTGTCGGGTTTGTGTCAACGAGTCAAGGTTGACACCCCTTTAAGCACCCTTCTTAGGTGTCTTTTGTATATTTTGTGAAGCCTTTGGCTATGTATATTCTGCATAGTATCAATACAACTTTTACTAACCCAGAAAAAAATGGTATAAATGAAGATCATATAACCAAAAGTTTTGTTGGTTACCCAGGGCCGAAAAAAAATATCACACACAAGATATAAACAAAGAGGAATTCTTTATTTCTCACTGGAAATAAAATACAAGAATTATACAAAACTCTCTCTTGAGATTTCTCCCGAATCTCTCTCTCTCTCTGTTTCTTCCTTACTATCTTGAGCATACATTTGGCCTTCACTAAGCTTCCTACTTATAGGAGCTTTCTGGCCAAGAAAGTCAAGGAGAAGGGGACACAATCAAATGCTTTGGCAAGCTTTGTCAAAGTTTCAGCCGAAAGCTTCAACCACTCCTCCAACCACTCCATAGGCTGACAAAAGTAGGGTGGCTGCAAAGTCAAAGAAAAGGGAACACATTTAATGTGGTGTGGAAGCTTTTTGACAAAAGTGGTGGTGGAAGCTTTTTTGACAAAAGTGGTGGTGGAAGCTTTTTGACAAAAGCTTCAGCTGTCCACCGTCTGTCTCACTGGGCTACTGGGTAGCCTTCTGATGGAGCTGGAATGAGCTGGAACCAGCTGGAACCTTCAAATCTCCCCCTCCAGAACCATCAGAAGAGAATGTAATCAAACATTCATCCCGGCTATGTCTCTGCACAGCTCAAGCTTATCCCGAGTAACGACCTTTGTCATCATGTCTGCTGGATTCTCCTTTGTGTGGATCTTCACTAGTTTCAGTAATTGTTGCTCCATCACTTCGCGTATCCAATGATAGCGAATATCAATATGCTTCGTCCGGGAATGGTACATTGAGTTCTTGCTCAAGTCCAGAGCACTTTGACTATCACAATGCACCTTGTATTCCTTCTGCTGAATACCTAGTTCTTGGAGAAATCGCTTTAACCACAACATTTCCTTACCAGCTTCCGCTGCAGCAATATACTCTGCCTCTGTCGTGGATAAAGCTATGCACTTCTGCAACCTTGACTGCCATGACACAGCTCCCCCTGCAAAAGTGTAAAGAAATCCTGATGTAGATTTTCTACCATCAAGATCACCTGCCATATCTGAATCTGTATAGCCTTCCAAAACTGGTTCAACTTCCCCGTAACACAAGCATATCTTTGATGTACCCTTAAGGTATCTGAGAATCCACTTGACCGCTTCCCAGTGTTCTTTCCCTGGATTGGAAAGAAATCTGCTCACCATGCCCACTGCATGGGCAATATCTGGCCTTGTACACACCATTGCATACATTAGACTCCCGACTGCTGAAGAGTAAGGAATCATTGCCATATCTTCTATCTCCTTCTTTGATGAGGGACAGGAATTCTTGCTCAGCTTGAAATGATTAGCCAGTGGGATGCTGACAGGCTTGGCAGTATCCATGTTGAACCTTTGGATCACCCGTTCAACGTATTTCTCCTGTGATAGCCACAATTTCTTGGTTTTTCTATCACGAACAATCTGCATGCCTAATATCTGCTGAGCTGGGCCTAAGTCCTTCATATCAAAGGACTTGGACAGTTCCTTCTTTAATTGGCTAATCTTCATTGCATCCTTTCCGACGATCAGCATGTCGTCAACATAAAGTAGGAGTGCAATGAAGTTGCCATCCGAGAATCTCTGAATATAAACACACTGATCTGCAGCAGTCCTCTTGTAGCCTTGACCCACCATGAATGAGTCAAATTTCTTATACCACTGTCTGGGCGCTTGCTTGAGGCCGTACAGACTTTTCTTCAACTTGCAGACCAGATTTTCCTTTCTTGGAACCTCGAAACCTTTCGGCTGTTCCATATAAATTTCTTCATTCAGATCTCCATGAAGAAATGCAGTTTTCACATCCATTTGTTCAAGCTCCAAGTTTAAACTTGCTACTAATCCGAGAATGACTCGAATTGAGGTCATCTTAACGACTGGTGAGAAGATCTCGTCAAAGTCAATTCCTTTCTTCTGTTGGAATCCTTTAACGACCAATCGAGCCTTATACTTCACCAATTTTCCACTGCCGTCTTTCTTTAGCTTGAACACCCATTTATTCCTCAGTGCTTTCTTGCCTTTTGGAAGTTTCACAAGTTCATAGGTTTGATTTTTCTGCAGGGAATCCATCTCATCCTGCATCGCTTGCATCCACTTGTCTTTATCTGCATGAACTTGTGCCTCCTGGAAGCTCTCCGGCTCCCCCTCATCAGTAAGCAGAATATAGTCTGACTCCGGATATCTATTCGACGGAATGCGTCCTCTTTCGGATCTTCGTGATTGAGGCTCGTCAGCTATATGAGGTACACCATCCTCTGGTTGTTGTGATGGTCCTGCAACATCTGGTGGAGGGGGTTGTTGCTCCCCCTGCTCAACACCTTCTTCATCATCTTGCTCTGCTTCTGTAGCTTCATCCTGCACTTCGGCATTATCTGTGGCGAACTGTAATGGTGCAGGGTCTGGAACAATGTCCTGTGCACTGGAACTAGAACTGCTGGACTTTGTGGGATTTTCAAAGTCCTCATACGCCTGGTTTTCATGGAACACCACGTCCCTGCTCCTGATGACCTTTTTGGCTTTTGGGTCCCACAATCTGTATCCAAATTCTTCATCTCCGTAGCCAATAAAGATGCACGGAGTGGTCTTGACATCAAGTTTCTGCCTCTGCTCCTTGGATACATGTGCAAATGCTTTGCACCCAAATATTCTTAAGTGAGAATAGGAGGGATTCTTACCAGACCACACCTTCTCCGGAATATCAAAATTCAACGGTACTGATGGTGATCTGTTTATCAGATAACAGGCGGCACGAACAGCTTCACCCCAGAATGGCTTCGGCAGCTTTGCCATACTGAGCATGCATCTGACTCTTTCCACAATGGTTCGATTCATCCTCTCCGCTACTCCATTGTGCTGTGGGGTACGTGGAACAGTTTTCTCATGTCTGATTCCATAATTTCTACAGTATGCTTCAAACTCTCTGGAAGTATATTCGCCTCCATTGTCTGTTCGGAGACACTTCAGCTTCGCTCCTGTTTCCCGCTCTACCATGGCATGGAATCTTTTGAAGCATTCGAGTACTTGATCCTTTGTCTTTAGGAAGTACACCCATACCTTCCGTGAAACATCATCAATAAAGGTCAGAAAATATCTGTTGCCGCCTAATGATTCCACCTCCAGGGGACCGCAAACATCAGAGTGTACCAAGCTTAACAACTCTGATCTCCTCTTCATAGAGGAACTGAACGAGACTCGATGTTGTTTACCGAACAAGCAATGATCACAAGGATTTAGTGCAACATCCTTGTCAACTGTGATGAGATTCTTCTTTGCCAAAGTAAACAATCCCTTCTCCCCCATGTGACCGAGTCTCTGGTGCCACAGATTTGGTGAAGCCTCATTTTCAACTGCATTGAGGCTGTCTGAGCAAATCTTCACATGGGTCTTGTAGAGCGTGCCACAAATATGTCCTCGGGCGACAACCATGGCACCTTTCGTGAGCTTCCATGTGCCATTGCCGAAATGGTTATCGTAGCCCTGTTTGTCGAGGGCTATCCCGGAAAGTAGATTTAGCCGAAGGTCGGGCACGTGTCGGACATCCTTCAATACCAGTGTACAACCAACATTTGTTTTGATTTGAATATCACCAATTCCCACGATCTTGGAAGAACTGGTGTTTCCCATTCTCACCGTACCAAAGTCTCCAGCTTTGTACGTCGAGAAGAAATCGCTGTGAGAAGTGGCGTGGTATGAAGCTGCAGTATCTACCACCCACTCAGCGTCATGGTTTGAACAATGAAGGCATGTCTCCTCATTGACAGAAAGAATGGCCACGTCTTCTGCGAGAGTGACTAGCGTCTCTCCGTCTTGTTTCTTCGGCTGATTACTGCCTTGGCCTTGCTCTCGTAGCAACTTGCGGCAGTTCTTCTTCATGTGGCCTTGCATGCCACAATGGTAACACTTGTATGTAGGTCTCCCTCCGTCATTTGATCTCCGTGGATCTTGTGACCTTCCTCTTCTCTTATTCCGAGCAGTCTTGGCCTGGTACATATCTTCCAGCTTCTTCCACAAGACATGTGCATCAGTCTCTTGTGCAACATGGTGGAATACACTGTGGTCAATCCATTGTCTGATTTGACCGATGGTTTTTCTGTTCAGTTTCTTCCACTCCGTTTCTTTTGTCGGATCTGGATTTACACCTTTTACCTCCAAGGGATCGTACAAGTCTTTACAGCTTAGAAGATCTTCCATCCGAGGTCTCCAAAGTGTATAATTAGAGGCAGTGAGTTTGATCATGGCTCCCGACGTTGATTCCTCCATGGACATATTGAGTTTTTAGGCTCTAAATGTCTCGATCAAAAAATTCGAGGCTGAATTTTGCAAAACGGAATGCACCGTTGCGTCCGGAACGGTTGAAATAGCTGGGAAAGAGTCCTGGTTCACCAAAAACGGAGCTGAAAATTTTTTTTTTTTTCTTTTTTCGGCGACCCCAACCAAAGCTCTGATACCACTTGTTGGTTACCCAGGGCCGAAAAAAAATATCACACACAAGATATAAACAAAGAGGAATTCTTTATTTCTCACTGGAAATAAAATACAAGAATTATACAAAACTCTCTCTTGAGATTTCTCCCGAATCTCTCTCTCTCTCTGTTTCTTCCTTACTATCTTGAGCATACATTTGGCCTTCACTAAGCTTCCTACTTATAGGAGCTTTCTGGCCAAGAAAGTCAAGGAGAAGGGGACACAATCAAATGCTTTGGCAAGCTTTGTCAAAGTTTCAGCCGAAAGCTTCAACCACTCCTCCAACCACTCCATAGGCTGACAAAAGTAGGGTGGCTGCAAAGTCAAAGAAAAGGGAACACATTTAATGTGGTGTGGAAGCTTTTTGACAAAAGTGGTGGTGAAAGCTTTTTTGACAAAAGTGGTGGTGGAAGCTTTTTGACAAAAGCTTCAGCTGTCCACCGTCTGTCTCACTGGGCTACTGGGTAGCCTTCTGATGGAGCTGGAATGAGCTGGAACCAGCTGGAACCTTCAAGTTTCAAAGCTTTTGAAGACTGTAACACCTTTATAACAACTATTCCCACACCATGTTAACAAATCTATGGATGTCACAAATTTGATCACGTTTGCAAGTTTCATCGATCTATATACAAGTAATAGTTGGGTGTGTCCTTTTCGGGTTCGTGTCCGTGTTGGGTTCAACTGCAATTGACAACGTCGAAAATGCAATCTTAATACTACGATACATCACAAATAAATCAACACTAACAGTGACAGAAATTATTGGTATATCTCTTCTGTTTCAATAACGTTAACAAACTATGATAAATAACTACCAATATGTGTGTATATATTCAGATTTCTCGACAACATTTTTCATTAAAGAGGCATAGTTATAGAGGTTCGGATAAATATAAGACTAGATGTGTGTTTGGGGCAACTTCTAACCATGGATTCATAACACTAGTGGTAGCATATCCTCCGCTAAAACCTCACCTAATCAAACACACCTGTAGTTTTTGTCTTTGGGTCTCCAAATATACCAATTGTTTATAATCTAGTAAGCAGTTTTAACTTTGTATCTGACCTTTCTATATCAAAATCTGCCGTTTTGATCGCCACTTTGTGAAAAGCCTTTTTGTTTGTTTTTCCTTTGTTCTGGGCATCTCTTGACGCCCATCAATCTGATTGTTTGTAGCTCGTGTTTTAGCATCCTACAAACCTCATCAATTATTCTCTTCAAGACTGCATAAATCAACACAAGGCTGCAACTTTGTTCGGTTGTGACTACTAATCAACTTGATAAATTTTGAACTTGTCTCAGAAACAGTCGAAGCACAGAAACTAAATCATTCTAAATGTCATGAGAAATAGAAATCGTTATCTATTTGTTTTAGGGATGTCAAATGAGTAGCGTTGTCATTTTCGAATATTCAAGTCGCGTCATTTTGGATTTGTGCAGTTTTTGTGTAATCCGTGAACCAAAAAACACAAAGACTAGCATGCTCAACCCAATTGACCATGAATAGGCCCTCATAAATTACATATCTACTTGCTCTATACCCCAACAAAAGCAAATCAAAAACCATTTCTTCAAATATCAAGAAGAAAAAAAGAAATTTTCGTATTGTGTTATTCATATTTGATAGTAACTCGATCTATTTACTAATCATATTAATTGGTCGTAACTCCTATCATTGTCGGGCTCGTGTTTGTTGACGTGTCATGTCCAAAATTGACACCCTAAACTTCCTCCTCCCTTGGAACTATGTAGATATATATAATTGAAATTCTATAATCCAACTCAACCTTTATCCTAACTATTTGAGGTCGGTCGTATGTTCCCAACTCTCAACAGAAATGACAAAATGAAGTGTTACAAAGTTTGTGGTATAAGATAGTCAAATAGGAAGTGGGAGGTTTTAATTGGTCTTTGTTCCAGAAAAGCACTGGATTGGTTTGTTCTGAAGATTTAAAAAAAACAAGTTCTTTAAATTCTTTAGAGGGTTGAACCAAATTGGTACGCCTTTGACAGTGTCAAACTTATATAATATCCAAGCTTCAATAGGTTAATGCAGGTGGAGGTCCCCTTTATATTCAGGGATGATCAGCCTTATTTCGACAAGCTTGTATTATAGCAAGGACTCATTTCAGCTGTTCTCTGCTTCCAGAGAGGATGGGTTCTTTCTCAATGGAGGAATTTGTAGGGAACGGATCTCTGAAGAAAATTCTTCCAAAGCTGTTAGAGGAAGGCTGGGATGATGTACCATCCTTAAAGATTATGAGTCCAGAGGATACGAATGCGATAAACATGACTCAACAACAAAAGGTTGGCTTACCATCAGAATTCTTTTGTTTAGCTTAATCGATGTTTGAATTTGTAATGATCATCTCCTTGATGAAAACATTTTCTAGAATATTTTCTCTAAAGAAAATATCATGAGAAATTTTGCCCCAGCAAAGGAAAAATTGAATAGTGATTAAAGTTTAATTATTTTTCCTGGTTTCCTTAACAGTCATATCATAGGCTAAATTTCTCTCTATATTTTCTCCTTGTGTCTTCAGTGTAAAATCAAGGCCTATAGTGATGGTTCTCTTCTACTTATCAAAAAATTAAGTGCATCATTACTAACCATGATCTCTAAATGTTTTTCTTTGTTTAACTCAAGGATGCGCTAGAAATCAGGACATACCTGCATGATCGTGCTCTGATGCAATATGGGGACAAGCTAGAAGCCTCAGGAAAATGTCTTCCAGATCTTATTAACTTAAGCATGTCAGATCTTTCTTCTCAGTTTGGTATGAAAAGAGGCCACATCGCTCGTTTCGTTGACAGAACCAGTGCATGTGTATCAGATCCTTTGCAGCCATCATACACTCTCCAAGCAAGGAAACCAAGCATGATACCTTCAAGAAACAACAGTATCTACAAGGGTGAATCTGTGACAGTCAACTCCAGAAAAATGCAGAGTATGAGGAGATCCCTTGGAAGAAGCAGTGCAGCTTTTGATGTATCCCATGAACAATCCGTGGCTACTTTCAAGATCAAAGATGGACATGTCTTTAAGGGGATTGTGGCTGCGATGCCTGCTGAGCCGAGAGCATGTGGTTGCATACAGCCTCCCCCTATAGTTGAGGATGTTGCTCCATATCCTGCTATTGAGAATATCTCGATTCAAAAACTTACTCCTGAATATAAGATTGGAATGGAGCGTCTGGTGAAAACAAAGGCACCTCCCATGAAGGCTTCAGAATTATGGCGCGATAAACCAGCTGTGCTCCTCTGCATACGACGCCCTGGGTAATTTTTTCAGTGCACTCTGCATTCACAAAGATTTCTTTTGTAAAATAGATTATGTAAGAGTATGGTAAAAATTGCAAATGCTAAAAGCCCTCGAGCATTGATGTGTTCAGGATAGTATATTAGATGCATTGCAAATACATTGCCAAAACCCGTGGCACATCATTAGGAATATTTTATGAGAAGTATCTGGTAATTAGGAGTGAGAAGTATATGAAACAAGTTCATCATTCTAGTTGATCCAATCACAAAACAAGCCTATGCTAGAGAACATGATGATAAAAAAAAACGTTTCACCCATCAATTGTTTTTGGGGAAAAATGTGTATCTTGTAAGATACATATAACATCCCATGTTGTTGTACAAGTTTTTTTTCATGACTACAAGTGAACTCTGTATTAATACCAGTGTCCTTTGTACCTACATCGGAGAACAGATGCATCATGTGCAGAGCCGAAGCCCACAAAATCTATGCCCAGAAACCCATATTTGATGCACTTGGAATTCAACTATTTACAGTTCTTCACGAGCACATTGATACAGAGGTAACCCGTCCCAAAATTCTTCAATCTGCTCTTCAATTGAGCCCTACATTCCTCAATTTGCTCTTCAATTGAGTGATATTTTCTTGAATGATTCAAGGTAAAAGATTTCTGGCCCCGATATTGGGGTGGCATTGTAATCCATGATGCTGGAATGGAATTTTTCAAAGCTCTGGGTGGAGGGAAGCTGCTCAAGGACAAGTTCATATCCGGATTTCTGTTCAATCCTCGAGCTATTGCAAATTATAAACGTGCAAAAGCTACCGGAGCAGAGCAAAACTTCAAGGGAGAAGGTGAAATAAAAGGTGGTCTCTTTATAATTGGCAGAGGGAGGAGTGGAATAGCATACCAGTTTATAGAAAGGAATTTTGGAGATTGGGCGCCTCTCGCTGAAGTCATTGAGATCTGTTCTCGGCTGCAGGTTGTTCCTGTAGACTTCTCTAATCCTGTCATCATCTTCTGTCCAGTGAAATATTTATTTTAATTTACATTTTTTTCTCATTTTTTGTGCAGAACCAGCAACAAAATCTGGAGTCCATCAGATCATCACAAGAATATGAATAAATTGGGTTTTTATTTCTTGTAACTCCATCATATCCAGAGTACCGGTTGTATAATTCTTTTCTTGTGTTGGAAATGGATATTTATTTGTCCCTTGTATCAGTTCAGACTGTCAAAACTATCTGGTTTTCCTTTAATTTTGATGTAGCTATTGAATATATAGAACAGTTACAAATTTGTGGAGGGAACATAGAATCCAACATTTTAAAATTGACACATATGCGCATTGAAAGTTTAAAACTGTAAGTTTTGCTGATTTAACCTTCATTCGACGAAATAAGAATAATTGTACAATGTGTTTTTGTTAGACCAAACAAGGCATTCAGATGTACATAATCTTCTGTTTTCTTTCAACTAAAATTCCATCTACCTGAAAGGGCCAAAAAACTAATTCAGGCAATCAGCTCCTCCACATGCTGTGCCTTTCTTCGCAAAATTTTGCCCGCTAGTGAAATTGCATGCGCAGTATGAAATCTAATGCAATGGAAAATGTCAGATCTTCTGTTGATGTGTCAAAGCTGGAAGGGATTATAACTGTTTACTTTGTCATCCAGGAGTCAACCAAAGTCTGATCAGTTTGGTTCTTGGCAGTTCAGAGAAGTGTCTACGCATAGTTCTATTCTCAATATCTCTCGTGTTGTGCAAATATCTGTCCAAAAAGTCCTTAAGCTTGTCAATCCATAAACAGTCCTCAATCAATCTCCACTTTCTGTCTTCAGTCTACAGTCCATCCAGTCCTTATTCTCCTTCCTTTCATAAAACACCTTTGGGCTGAGTTTTCTCGACCAACTGTATTACTTTCTTGAAGAAAGGCAAAAGTATTATTTGTGAACGCAGTTATCAGTCTAGTCATTTGTACCAGAAGAATGCGGCAAGGAGGAGATACTAAGCAAGGATCCTACCCACTGATGTGAGGTCTACAAAGAGTGACATCCAAAGTTTTAAGCAGTGGCATCCAAGCCGTGAACAGACCTGACGCTCACCTCCCCCCCAAGGGCTCGGACCTTGGTAAGGAGGCAGTCAAGCTAGCGCAGACACAGCCTTTCAATCCCTCTCTCATAAACAATATTACTCTTGCTCTATGGGTTCTTTATTCTGGTTGAGTTAACCAAGTTAGTATACCAGCATAGAAAGCAGTATCAAAGCGAGATAGAACATGTCTAGAGGCAGTTCTCTTTTGGATATAAGTTCTATAAGATTTTCTTGAGATCAAAACCAGTTTTGAGATTCAACCTAATAACAGTATTAATCTCAAGTGTTGTGACCAATTTCTTCAACTGTAAGAGTTTGGATCTACTTCCAAATGCACGTTATCCTGGCTTTCAGCCACTCACCTGATGCATTTGATAGTATCATGGTGCTCTTATAAAACTTCACACACTAACTGTTCTCATCACCAGAAATCTCCACATGAACATGTTCCCTCTTTGAACAAATGGAACCGGACAGCATCTCTTACAAGGATCTCTCTCTCTGTAATCTTCGATATGAATTTAGTTGCATTGTGGCAATCCACACATACCCTAAGGTTTTTGACCACTCGTATGGGCAGACCAGAAGGAACAAAAATCAAACCAAAGGCAATAGCAAGCTTCTCACTGTGGTGATTGAGCATCTTTATTTTCTCTGACTCCTCAATGTCCTGAAGAACAGAACTCATGTCAGGAACATATCCTTCCTCTATCATTTTAAAGTTCAATATCTCCAGCTCAGCATATATCTGGTCGGAATACGGACTTGATTTGTCATCAGCTGAGAAAATGTGAACTTTATTCTTAAATTTAATCCAACTATATCCCGGCTCCTTTCTTACACCCTTGTCTCTCATTCCTCTCCTTAATTGAGCTACCTTATCCCATTTCCCTTTAGTAGCATACATGCTTGAGAGCAAGATGTAGCTTGCAGGGTTTTGGGGCTCCAGTTCCAGCAGAGACTCTGCTGCCCATTGCCCAATTTCCATGTTACTGTGATTTCTACAAGAGCTCAGCAATGTCGCCCAGCCAATTGCATCAGGACGGCAAGGCATTTTATGTATGAAATTTTTTGCTTCCTCAAGCTGCCCGGCTCGACTGAATAGATCAATCATACAAGTATAGTGATCCAGAAGTGGCATGATTCCATGTTCCTCTACCATGGATTCAAAATATTTATGCCCTTTCTCTACTAGTCCTGCCCTACTGCAAGCTGATATAACGCCGATGAAAGTAACTCCATCGGGTTGCAGACCATGGGCCAACATTTTCTCAAATAAATCAATTGTTTCCTTCGCTTTTCCAAACTGGGCATAGCCTGAAACCAATGCAGTCCATGAGACTTCATCCCTAATATTCATCTCATTGAACAATTGATGAGACTCTTCTATGCTTCCACATTTACCATACAATGTTACAAGTGCATTAGAAACTGTGATAAAAGAAATCAAGCCTGAAACTAATGCAAGACCATGAAATTGTGCACCCTCCTCAAGGCTTGCCAGATTTGCACACGAGCTAATTACACTTCCAAGTGTAAAATCATCTGGGTCAACACCCTTCCTCTGCATCTTGGAAAAGATCCAAACAGCATCTTCACTGTATCCATTCTGACCATAGCCCACCACCATTGCTGTCCAAGATACAATATTTTTCTGAGTCATTCTCTCAAAAACCGATTCGGCATACTTAATGCTTCTGCACTTGGAATACATATCAACGAGGGCACTACCAACGAAAACATTATCCATATGGTCTGTCCTAATTACATAAGCATGAATCTGCTTGCCTTCCCTCAATGCCACAAGACCACCACAAGCAGTCAAGACGCTTCCGAAAGTAAACTGATCAATAGCCATGTCCTCCGACCTCATTTTCCGAAACAAATCCACTGCACCTCTCTCCAAACCATTTTGCGTAAGTCCCGTAATCATTGTGGTCCATGAAATCGAATCCTTATCAGGCATACAATGAAATAAATCCTCCGATTCCTCTATCATCCCACAACGCAAAAGACCCATAATCATCGTATTGTACATGACCACATTCCTCTCCGCTAAACCCTCAAAAACCCGCTTTGCCTCATAAATTAGACCTGCTTTCGAGTACATATCCACCAAAGGACTACCCACAAAAACATATGACTCAAACCCAAATTTCACTATCTGCCCATGAATTTGCGAACCCAACTCAATACAACCCTGATCTGAAGACAATATAAGCATTGTCGAAAACGTAATTCTATTCAAGTTCATAGACCCATCTTTCAACATCAAGTTATACGCCTCCAACGCCTTATAAAATGACCCGTGAGACACATACCCTGAAATAACAGAATTCCAAGAGACCCCATCTCGTCTTGGTATCCGACTAAAGAGTTCATGCATTTTCGAGAGCTGCCCTGATTTAGAGTAAGCGGAGAGAATGGTGTTCCATGAGAACTGATTTGGTTGCCGAATTTGATCGAACACATTGCGTGCATAGCTTAAGTTGCTTAGTTTACTGTACGCGTTGATAAGGTTGTTCAATAGGAACGTCTCTGGGTTTGGTATGGTTTTGATTATTAGGCAATGAAGCTTTTTGGCTTGGATTTGGTTTTGGGTTTCACAGCAGAGTTTGAGTAACGAGCAGTAGTAGTTGGAGGCGCAAGACATAATGTCAAAGGGTTACATGGCGGGAAGAGTTGTAATTTATGCACTCTTTGTATTTTCTAATTATTATTTATTTTGGGTGGGGAAGGAAGGAAAGTTTGGCCAGAAACGATGAATACTTCTTTATTTTAGTATGGTCTAATTTTTCCAATGTCTCATTCCTTGCAATCAACGTACACTATTAGGAGAGTAAGCAAGATAAAAAAAAAATTATCAACCGAGTTTGAACCTAATTGTGAGTTTAGGGGTGACAAGTTCTAGGTATCAAATATGGTGAAATCAACTTTCTTTAATTTTGGTGCAATTGTATTTGGATAACTATCATCTCATTTTTCCTTCAATCTGATTAAACATATTAAAATTGCTCGGATAAATAGCCAACAAAGATTAATGAAAGAGAGTCTAAATTCAATAGAATTTCATCAATTATTTTTTCTGTCATTTCTGTCGTTAAGGTGGAGAACCGAACTAAAAATTTTCTTTCTTTATCATCAATCGAAAGAGAGATTTGTGAATGATGCTCGTTTCTGTGTGTGCATAAAGATTATTCCTTTTACGACTCAAATTTACTCACCATAGGAAATGATCTACTTATTAGAATGATGAAATTATTATTTTGAAGCTTTGAGTATGCCAATAATCTTTGGCACTCAAATTCCCCCACCAACTTTAAGATTGAGATCCATATCTGATATCTCATTGCTGATTCTCTTATCTGTACAACTGCCATATACTCTTTGGACTTTCCCAACCAGAGATCCTGATTCATGTTCAACATATCCACAACAAGGCTTTTATAAAGAGCAGGACTGCAAATAATAATAATAATAATAATCACCACTTCATGTTTACTAGACTATTCACCATGATCTGTAATGTCACTTGTGCTGCTGGTGACTTGTTCAAAACTTGGCCATGGTGGACTCTAGTGGTCCTAGAGGAGAAAATCTTTTCATTCATTATATGCAATATATATAGTGTAATATGCCCCTCTTTCACTGGTGAAAAATGTCAACATGTTTGATACAGAGGTGCATTCATACATGATACATAACATTTTAGTAACTAATAACAACCGGAAAATAATAAAGAAAAAACATTTCATCAGCTTTGACTCTCCAGAATGCTCTTATAGTCGACTAACCAAATAAACCATAACTAATACTCAAAGAATGTATTGAATAAAAAGGAATAAAGTTCGATTCTCATTGATCAACATAATGCATACAACTGTGGGTCTTCCCCCTTTGACTGGAGAGCACCACCATGGTTTCAACTATCTTCTCACAAATCCCACTCCACTTCAGATTCTCTTACATTTTCTTTGAGGCTTACCTCCTATAATCCACAAATCCTCTCATTTCTGGCTGAATATTATATAATTTTATACAAAAGGAGCCTGCCACAAAATCATAAACATGAAACACCTTCATGGTTTGGCCATGCAACAAGTGACCCCTCAAGCTTCAAAACTAAGAATGATACTTTAAGGAAGAATGTGGTGACAGCAAAATCTAGCAGCCACAACAAGTGGACAATTGTTTCCCCGAAGACAGTGGTGCAACAATATAGGAGCAACTTGGCATTAGCAAAAACTAAGACAACTATCAGTGTTCAGCTTTCATCTGGTCTTGTGGCAGAGACACTGAAAATGCAGAAGAGTTCTGTGGTTAGACTTAACTTTGGCTGTTTCAGAAGTTCACGTGGGAAAACTCACAATACCTCTTATATCTTGGCCGTTGAGCAGAGCACTGGTAGCACCGGAATTGAAGCCCATATGGACAACATTGTGGAGCTCATCCTCCCACACATTAGGTACCTAAAGATAGATATATTAAAATGAATCACGTACTGCAAATTGAAGTGACTCATGCAGGCTGATTAGAATGTTCATTTGTCATTTAACAAAAAAACAATATTTTGCCTGACCCATAAACTCCCCAGTCCCACAACATAGATAGATACAAATTCATGCAGAGTGAACACAGATGATCCAACTTATTGGCCATCAAGTCTAGGTTTAACTATTGTCAGGCCACTAAATTAGTTCAAGAGGAAAAAGAAGCAAGCAAGCGTCAACATACCATGGTAGACAAGGAACAGCAAAAGTGAAGTCTAACAATGACTAGAAACAAAGAAGCAAGGGCTAAAGGAAATAAAATTCTGATGCAAACTTACATGAGAAGTAGACTCCTTATACTCTCCACTCATGGCTGTCACATGGGAATTAATGGTTCTGTGAAGAGCATCTGAAGAGTTTCCCACCCCAGGAAGAGCTGTGTGGATCACTCCAGGGTGAGATGAATGTAACAAACTATAAGGCATAGTCATATCAGGTGGAAAACCCAGTGATGAAGGACCAGCGCGTGACTGAAGGACCTGTGATGAAGTTGAACCAGTACTGGTGGGTCAAAAAGGACAAAATTATACACATGCATCAAAATGGATATTTACATGTGGTGTTCATGTTTGTACATGTACTCTTACATCTTTTGTGAGGAGCCCTTCAATGTTAAAATCCAGCCGTGGATTAACTGTTGCAAGCTTCATTGACAGAAACTGAGGAAAAGAGGATCAGTACACAGTAATCATCAACTCCTCAAAAACATACACATTTAGAAAAACATAGCTACAAGATATTGGAAGCGGATTTTATATACAACGTGCAGCAGTTCAAGTAGCCCAACCAAAGCGTTTCACAAAATAAACAATGTTAAATCACTCAGAGACACGAAAGGGAAACAAAACCACACAAAATATTAAGAACGACTAGGGTGGAGAAAGTAAGAATAGAAAAGAAAATAGATTACCACTAGCATACCTCAACTTGCCGTTGTAGAGATTGCACATAGTTAATGATCTCATCCAGCATAACTGCCTTGCCAGTGACCTGCAAACATTATTCAATTCTCAGTAAATGCACTACAAGCACGCTCTTGTTCTTAATTTAAGATAATTTCACTCCATGATTCATTGATTCCAAAAAACCCACCTTGCTGCAACCAGGTACAAGGTCCTGAAGAAACTTCATTCTTTCACTGATCTTTTCCCTTCTCACCTATTAGTAAAATCAATTAACTTCAACCCAAAAGCTAAGATAAGATGTTTTGGTGCAACTTAAATCTTCCATAAAAAGGCCTTACTCTTTCTGCAAGACTGTGGCTGTTTGTTGCCTGGCCCCTTCGTGCTCTAACATGTATGTATTCATCCTTTGGTGAATCCGAAGCTTCAATCCCCTGTTTTCCTTGTTTTCCACCGGGCCTATTGGAAGCTGAAACCAGATTTTGATTTCCCTGCTGTTGAATTTTAGCATTATCCTTTGGAATTTCTGCTGGCTGTTGTGTGGCTCCCTTGACTTGATCGATCTCATTATCCTGCCACAAAAGAAGAACGATAATCAACAAGGAAAAATTAGAGGAATCAAAGCAATTCCTAACAATAGCAAACAAAATTCCACCTGACCACTTCTTTTCCTTTTCTTTGACCCAAGTCTCTTGGTGGAAGGTTCCCCACCTCTACCTTCAAGCATTGATTGCTCCTCTTGACCACCACCACTAAATTCCGCTTCATCAGACTCATTACCTGACACAGCACTACATCGTTTTGCTTCATCATGAGGCCCCATAGAGCTTTCAGTTTTTCTCTCATTCTTAAGTGGGCTTCCTTCAATAGCACCATGCTCAACATCTTTAGGATTTTCAGTCATGTTAATCTCAGTTTTCTGATACTGCTCGCCAGATACTGCTTTAGATCCCTCTCCTGAAAAAACCCCGTGTGGTCCTTGCATTGAAGCCATACTCCTAGAATAAGGACTCATAGATTCCGGAATGCTAAAAGGGTTCATCATATCTCCAAAGTTCCCAGCACTGAAACATGAGAACCTAGCCGCTCTTTCAATGAACCCTGAATCTGCTGGGAATTGAGATAAGCTCTGAGGAAGCATCCCAGAAGCAGTTGGCAAAAACATACCTCCTTTTAACATTGCATTTGGAGGAGTCCAACCAATACCAAGTGTTCTCTCAGCACCAGTTCTTATAGGGCCCAGACCACTTGTTCTAATTCCCAACATGTTTGAAGTGCTAGGACCATGTTGAACATTAATTTCACAGAAACCTAGGTTTTGTGAATGGGTGGTCTGGTCCCAATTGGCAGGGCAAAATGAGTCCACCATGGAGGCAGAGGAACAAGAAGAAGATTGCAATAAATCTCCTTTAGAAGTTGCCATGGGATTGCCAGTGGGAATCGAACACATCGACGAATTTGCAAGATTGGCACCAATAAATTGCCAGTCTGAAGACATATTAGGTGAATGGAAGTTTAAAGGATCCTCATTCCCTTTTTCTGCTCCAAGATTATCCTTCCCAGCCATATCCATTATCTTTGACAACAGTAACAAAATTAGCCAGAACCAGATATCTCTCACTGACAGTTGTCTCTGACCAATCAGTTAATAACCCAATATATTGAAACCAAAGAATTAACCATCATAAAAGGCCCTAATCCCTCAATAGCAAGATCAAAGACCCAAAAGGAAAAAGTGCAATAAATTCTTAGAAACCTATTAACTCATCCTGTAGCAATAACTGCATAAACAAGTTTCAACCAAACCCCCCAAAAATCTGAAACTCACCAAAAATGAAAAAGAAAAGGAAAAAAACTGCAGAGGTGTCCAATTTCAGGAGCTAATGCACTCAAAAACAAGGACTACCATTTAGAAGTCAAGCTAACAGCTGAAGACACAAATTGTAGAGAACTGAAACAAAACCAAGCACCAATATTATGTACCAAAAGGCCAAACAAGTATAACCACCACTACTCCCAAAGCTATCACTGAATTTGTGATAGTCCTCCCAAATTACACTAGAAGTCCCCAATGACAAGGAAAACACAAGCCCAGTTCAATAAAGATCTCAAAAAGTATTCAGAAGCAGTTAATTAAGCAGAAGCATTGATATCAGTATCATTAATGTTCATTCAAACTGTGCAGCGAAAACCCTAGACAGAGTAACAGAACCCCCAGCTCTGAAACAGAGAAAGACCCAACTAAAAGTGGGAAGAGGAAGATACCCATATCAGACTCTGTACTACTTTTAGTACTCTGTAGTCTGTACTGTACACCATGTTGAAGCTTTTTCACTGAGGGCAAAAGTTTCCTTGAATTTTGGTGGCTAATGGCTCTGTTCAAAGTTCAAACCCTCTCTGTGATTCAGTTCAGCCAAACGGATATGTACTGTCACTATTTAATGGTCCAAGGAAAAACCCAAGAAGTAAAAGATACAAGCTTTTGAAGAACAGCTAGAGAGAGAAAAAAGAAAACTAGTGGCCTTAGAGAGAGAAATAGGAAATGGGTATTTTCTTTGAAAGGGAATGAAAAAGAAAACTTAATTGCAAAGCTCCTTCATTTATACCCACGCCTGCATCAAAAAGAGAGCTCTTGATGATTAACCACCGCCACTGCTACTGTAAAAATAAAATAAAAATAAAATTGTGTTCACACACAAATACACACAGACATATGCGTTTTTTTTTTTTTTGAAAAGGAGACATATGCATTTGTTTGTTTGTTTGTTTGTTTTTTGTTTCTATTTATGTTAAAAGCCTACCCAAGCTTTCTCTACCATATAGATAATTTATGCCTTAAATATATATGAGTAATGTTACATTGACCGAATTTTGGGACTAAATTTAAAGTCCAAATGACATGGCAGCATATTATTTGGAGTCTTTATTGGGACCCAAATGACATGGTACCAAATAAAGAAACCCAAGTCAGCTGCCATATCATTTGGGCTCCAAATTTAGTCCCAAAATTTGATCAGTGTAGCATTACTCAATATATATTTACTGTTTCATACTTTTACTTTTGTTGGGTACCTTAAATTAATCTCAATTTAATCATAAATAATAAAAGATTGAGGTAGCAACTGACATTGCCAACTCTTATTAAAATATTATTTTTATTTTGTTTAGTACATTGTCCTTTATTACATCTTGGGAGGAGAGCTCAAAATCTTTATATTAAGGTGGTTTGTTTGGTCAAGAGCTCTACTTTTGAGCTCACTTTAATAAGTTTCACATACCCTTTTTTTTCCCTCTGCTACCCTATTTTTCACAGTTTTTCTCATAAGAGTTAAAAGGAAAAAAAAATAAAGTTCAAATGGTGATACTAATAAGGGTTGAGATGAGAATTTATTAGCAGGTTTATATTAACTTAATCTAATTTCATATTTTTGCATTAAAACATGTAAATTGTTAAATTTTCTTTTACCCTCTCTTTTCTTTTGAGTTTTATGTCATGAATATCTCTTGATCTTGTAAGTATAATAATTTACTTGGGTTAAATCAAATATCAATTTAATGATCACCGAGTAAGATAAGAAAGATAGATGAAAGACCCCCCTCTCTCTCTTTGCAAACTGAGAATTGAAATAAACTTTGATCACATTCTCACTCTCCCCTCTCCTCCTCCATTTCAATTGAAAGTACATTCAATGAGATTAGGTAAGTATTTCAGCAACTCACTAGCCACTTGATATAGAGGCAGCATATCTGAAATTTTGATTACACAGCCATACTGACTGGCAAGTTAGATAGTATTTTTTTAGGGAAAATTTCAACCACACCCCCTCTAGTTTACCATATCTTCAAGGACACTCCCTCTAGTTTCTAAATCTTCAGTGACACCCCCTGTCAGATTAAAAATATTAATTATAATGTAATTTTACTAAATTGTCCATGATATATTTGAGGACAAACTTCATTCACACCCCCTCTAGATAAGTATATCTTCAATGAGACCCCCTCTAGATAAGCATATTTTCAATGAGACCCCCTCTGTTTTCTAATTTTTTTTACGTATTAAAATTTGAGTGAATTAAAATTCGATTCAAGCTAATTAAAATTTATTTTTTTACATATTAAAATTTGAGCCAAAAAAAAATTATATTTTTTACGTATTAAAATTTGGGCTAATTAAAATTCTATTTGAGCCAATTAAAAATTATTTTTAATTGACTCAAATCAAATTTTAATCAACTCGTATTGAATTTTAATCAGCTCAAATTTTAATACATAAAAAATATAAATTTTAATTGACTTCAATTTTAATAAATCGAATTTTAATTGACACGAATTTTAATAGGTAAAAAAATATAAATTCTGATCGACTCGAAAGCGAATTTTAATCGGCGCTAACAACTCGGGTAGAGTTCAAATCGACTCAAATTTTAATATGTAAAAAATAAATTTTAATAGACTCGAATTTTAATAAGTTTTTTTTTTTTGATCAACCAAACAACTACACAACTCCTTAAAAGGAGAAGAATTTTATTTTTTATTTTTTTTAATAAGTTAAAAAAAATAAAATTTATTCAACTTCAATCGAATTTTAATTGGTTCAAATTTTAATATGTAGAAAAATAAATTTTAATCGGCTCGAATTTTAATAAAATTTATGTAGAAAAATTACTTGAGGTTTATGTAGGGGCATTTTTGGTATTTTAGATTATTTTTTTTTGTTAGAAATGATAGTTTAATGGTAGGGGGGTGTTAGTGATGTTTAAATATAAACTAGAAGGGGTGTCACTGAAGATTTAGAAACTAGAAGGAGTGTCCTTGAAGATAGGAGAAACTAGAAGGGGGTGTTGTTGAAATTTTCCCTATTTTTTAAGAATGTTCCAGATTTTAAAACCTTTTTTGATTCTTGAAGTGTCAAACTGGCAGATACTTTCCATTACAACGTTGATTATGATGAGTGTAAAATCTCCAAGAAAAATTAATCTGATCTAGTGGTTAGGAGGATCCTCACTGATAGTCACATTTTCAAAGTTGACCCAACATTTTTGAACTTTTGCTCATGGCCTCATGCATACAAGCTTTACTTAGAGGTCATCCATGAATAAACAAAGAAGCCAAGAATATAATCTTTAAGTGGTTAATTCAAGTGGTAACATAAACGAACTGTAAATTCAGATGTCCTAAGTTTGAATCTTAACAACCTCTTAAAGTTAGACCATGAGGGAGTTATCTCTCATGAATACTCTACTCTCGACGTGAATGATTTACCTTTGACCAGACCGAAGAGAATATTAGTCGAATTACGCATAATTGTGAAGTTATTAATAATTTTTTACCATCTTATGCTGTAGATGGACTGTACATTTCTCCATTTCTTTTAAGCCATTATTAGTTGGCCTGGGGACTTGCAATCACAAATATCTAAGCTTTAGAATAATGGTATCTCTTTCTTTCTTTGCTTTGTGTATCCTAAAATACTCTATGCTTAAGCCTAAGGTTAATTATATTAGTCATGCCAGAGGTAAAAATGATTTGTATTGATTAGGTTGGTTTTACAAGGTTCTTGAAAAAACAAAAAATATTCCTGAAAATAGTACGACTCTATTTTCTTTAAAGTAATACATGGTAGTTCGGGTTGAAAAAGTAATTTTACTAATAACGGAGTATAACTTAAGTACTATTTATTTTTCTAAACTCAATAATAGAGGTTTATTATATGATGATGTATCACCCAACATCATTACTATATCTATGTGTGTATATGTAGAAGAAACAACTTCAAGAGAATAGTCCAAAAGAAAAGACAATAAAAAAAATTAACCTACCATCTATAATAAAGAAAAAAGGATTAGATTCCTTAGTACCCTTTTCTCCCCAATAGAATATGTGGAACCCAAGAACATCTCAAATGGGGTATTGCCAGGTGTCATGGTGTGCACTTTTATGGGAGGCCAGCTGATTGGTGTGGCCCAGTGTTAACATTTTACAAAGTGCAATGCTAATTAGACTTAATTTACTGACATAATTTGTAGATTTAATTCACTATGACCTTTGAATTAACTGTGGGACCCATCAAACATTGAAATTTGATGTTGATCCAATGGTTTCAATGAAGCCACATCATTAGGTCAGTAAATTAGATCAAATTTTTAAGTCCAAATAACATTAGTCTTTTACAAATGAGAATTTTGAATTAATAATATGAGAGTGAGGGTTGGTTCATGGTTGGCATGGGCTCTTCTTTTGGGAAAGCTAAAACTAAGCAAACCCATATCCCTCCAAAGAGTTTGAGGATTCGAGATCTCTCAACAAGAGCTTTAGAATTCTTTAAGCTGAATCAAAGAGTGTACCATTGATGATTACTCTGTGTGTGTGTGAGAGAGAGAGCTATGGAAATGTTAAAGTGGGTCTTGGTCTTGAGCTTTAATCAATTAAAGGATGCACGTTTGAAGCTTTGAATTATGTCAATCTATCACTGTACTTTGCAAATGTTTTGAAAGATGTGCATAGTTTACAATATGAATCTTTTGAAGTATTTAATGGATGTGAATGTAGTGTTATTAAGCCAATGTACTTCAAAGGTCAAACCGACTATTGAAGCATTAAAGATAACCACATCTATTTGGCTGATAAAAATTGAATCTCAAGTGATGAAAGTGTTTATCTATCTAATTAATTAATACATCGCGGGTTTAAGTGTTCATCTGGTCAAACAATATGTCGTGTTTGATTTAAGAAATTGGCAACTCAAAAAACAATAAAAATAATTGTTTATCACTTATTTCTCTTAAATTTCACTAATGGTTGATGTCTTATAAACTAAGCATGACATTTTTCTACATATATTTGATCTTTCCCCCAAATTCATGGAGTAGCATACACATTTACATGCTTTTTTTATTCCGCGATAAAAAGGAGATTGAAATCCTCGTACCCGTTCCGTATTAGGCTCCATATTACAACTAACCTCAACTCATCTCAAATTAATGATAAGTCATGTTAAAAGATGATAGGGTTTTATTGCAACTTAAAATCTCACAACTCATTGGTTGATTTGGTGTGTTGTCCTTTAAAATATATGTACACATCAGGCATTGAGTAATAACTTCAGATGCAAAAATCTTGAATGGTGGAGGGGAGGAATGTCAGTGTTGTGTACAAAGGACATGATACTCTCCTATTGTTTTTATGAATTCCATGCAAACATTATGGCACAACATGATGAAGATGTAGTTAAATGATTGATTCCAAACTTTCTTTGCTCCTTTTGGTTCACTTTTGGCCAACCCTAATTTCATAAAGTCCTTCTACTCATTGAAAAATGCTTCTTGAATGTGGGGTGTCTCCTAGTCTTCTTTCTAAATTTTTTCACAAACGAAAAATCATCCTAATCACGTGTTTTTTTAGACTTATGGTTACAATGTAAAATTTCAAATATATGTAATCAATTGCAAATCAGATCCATTCATTAAAAACTTGAGTTTTATGTGCCCAATATGACTCGATCAAGATATATGATCGTTTATGTATCAATCTTATTCGATTACAAAACTAATTTGTAAAACTTTGCTATCAAATTTTACACTCACATTTGATGTGTAAAGGCAAGTTTTTGGGACCCAACAGTCGGTGGATTGTGATAGACAATGCCTGCAGTTAAGCTTCTGGTCCCTGCAGGGGTACAAGTACTTGACGAATGCAAAAGAATTAAAAGAAGATACATATAGGATACAGCTAAGAGGACTTCAATCAATCATTCAACATGAAGTGGTTGGCAAATCATCTTATATGGTGGGGACTTTGTCACATCCACCCACTTATCTCTCCAGTACCATCTATTTGTTTCGTCCCTGCTCAGATGACCATGCAATAATGCAACTAAGAACATACGTACTAACCCTTCTACCTATGGATTATCTGATTTCGGTGACTAAGGCCCCCCCCAAACACCCACTCACACACACACAAATACACTGCATGATACAAATGCATACTATTCTTTTTTTTGGAGAGAAGTGTTTTAGTGTAACATTGTCAAAAACTGGATTCTCTGGGACGATTTGTCAAAAAATTCCCTCTAAAATAACAGTTTCCGATCAAAGATCTTCATGAAACTCTTGCCCTAAATGTACACTGACAAGCATAACTTAGAATAAAAGTGAAGGAAGTGATCCCATTTCTAAAGTTGGGTTGGTTTCAGAAATCCTCTTGAGTCTTGACTCCATAGCATAAGAGAAAACCCTCTTGACCGAATGTTCTTTAAAATAGTGGATCTAGTATATATTCAATATGCCCGTAATCACT
Source organism: Ilex aquifolium (assembly GCA_951799425.1). NCBI lineage: Eukaryota > Viridiplantae > Streptophyta > Magnoliopsida > Aquifoliales > Aquifoliaceae > Ilex > Ilex aquifolium. The sequence continues at coordinate 25,585,218 of OX637407.1, read as the reverse complement.
TATACATTAGGTTAATCAAAACGTTTCTTACATATGAAACTCGACTGGTAGCACCAATGGTTGCACCAATGATTGATTAAGATGTAAGAAAATATAGAATTTTTATCTACTTTGAAGTCATTTTATATACCATATGTGAATAATATGTGCTAATTACCACTGCAAAATAGGTTAAAGAATACAACTTCTAGTTAATTTCCATCAAGTTATGTATAGCTTTGTTAATCATATGGTATTCATGTTAGCAAGACTTTACATTATAACTTATAAGGACTCTTTAAAAGGTTAACTCCAAGAGTTGAATGACAAGTTTTCAAGACGTTCATGTTTCCATACATTAGTGATGATGATGGACGAGTTAGCATTGTCCATACATGTTTCCCACTTAAATTTAAATAATAAAAAAGGACAAAAAATGGTCCTAAAATTCCTAAGGACATACTCAAAATTTTCCTACCCTACCATGGAGGAGAGAGAGAGAGAGAGATGTCACCCATCATCGGACTTGCTAAGCATATTCATATATATAATTGGCAGGTCACAAAGTACGTGGATCCTTACAAGCCACTCTAAACAGTATTAACAAAACCTCTTGATTTATCCTAATCACTAGTACTTTAAGAAGCAAGGATTGATACCTAATCATTCAAAAAACTAAGCAGAATATAGCAAAGCATAAGTTAGCTAAACGTCTAGTCTCCCTTTTTAAGTGAAGTCTGTATGAAAATGATTAGTAACTGTCATTTTACTTGGAAATTTTATGTGTAGCTTATCTTGAGAAAAAGCTTTCATAGTCTTTTCTATCAAAAGTTAGCGTCTTTCTGATAATGGGTATGGATTAATCTCGCTCCCCACTACGTTTTTCTCACGTTTCTTCTGCTTGGAAAACAAGTGGCTATGAGAAAGATCAAGACGTAGGATGGTAATTTTCGATCACAAATCGGATCTAGAGTAACAATGAGTGTTCATCTGTCTAAAGTCTAAACCATATGTCAAGGTTTATAAGTTCAAAAATTAAGGCCGTGAATCAATTAATTCTTAACGATGATTCAGTAGTTAAGTCTGTCATCTTGCAAATAAGAGGTCTCAATTTCGATATTTTTCGCACCCTTTAAGGGTTAGTTAGTTTTGTTCCTCATGAAACATGTTTTTAAACTAGCTCGATTAACAGTGACCGATTTAGAGTTCGAGAGAATAGTTGACGTAAGCTTGGACACCCTATAGCAAAAAAAAGGCCGTGTATCAACTTATATGGTTATCTATAATCTATAATATAAAATATGGCAGACTTCAATAAACCCATCCGACGGTCTCAAATAAACTCATCCAACGGTCTCCAATATTCCTCTCAAAATCATTCACATTAAATTTCTCCCCTCCAAAATCCATTATCTCTTACTTATGTTACACCGTGCCTTCAGGCACGGGTTACCCCTAGTCTACAATATAAAATAGGACAAATTTCAATAAGTCTATCCGACGGTCTCAAATAGACTCATCCAACGGCTACCAACATTCCTCTCAAAATTATTCACATTGCATCATGTCTTCAGACACAGATTACCCTTAGTAAATTAATATTTGTCGTCAGGAAGATAACAGATGTTTGGGTTTTGGACAATATGAAATCAATTTAGCTAGTTGAGGAAATATTGTGATAAATAATTCAACAGGTGAGAGAATAAAGTGACAGAAATTTTATATTTTGAAGGGTGAAAGTGTAATTAATCCAACAAAAAATCTTGTATTTTTTCGACTACAACCTGTAACGTTGTTTTTGATCACTTTTTGAGATTAGGACATAAATGTGGGTGTGTTCTGTGGGTGATTCATAAGAGGTTCCATTCCATGGCATTTTCATTGTAGATGTGAAGGCTTTGTGACTTGTACTGCAAGTCTTATTTCCATGTGCTGCGAAGAAACATTGTCGTCCTCGAACTCTCTAGTGGTTTGGTCATACATGTCTATCAAAGCATTCTTGATAGAATGTGGCACACCTCTCGTATATTATCTGACTATGGATCCTTTTCTCAACGTTCATAATGATTGAGTCACTGCTCTCGAAAGATTACCTAAGAAGCATAAATACGGAAATAAGTGTCATATCCGATATGATATAAATATGGGAATATGATAAAATTCGAAAACATAAGACATATGTAAGACGATACTATGACTAATTAAAAAAAAAATCATTACATTCATTAACATTCATAGTCTATACGTTACATAGCAAAAAACACAAAAAAATAAAATAAAAAAATCCTACACCTTTTTAACCGTGTTGGACACGTGTCTGGTCGTGTCACTCCTCTGTCAAGTAGCCGTGCTTTCTGGAAGACTACTAATGACTAGTCCTTGAGGCGAAATAAAGAATTATTTGTGCATTTTAAACTACTGATGTAATGCAATCAGGAACTCTTGTATTGGTGTGGGATAATTAGTTTATTCAATGGATCGAATTTTGATTGAAATTATATTTAAATTTGAATTTAATTAATTAGATGTGAATTAATATTCTTTACTGTTCGTCTAAATCAAAATTAAAATCTGTTATATAATCTTCAAGGATGCAGATATTGATATGTCTGATCCAATTATGATTTGGTCTAACCCACTTATACACTCAAAAAATATATATAATGAAATTGTAGATTATTTGATGAGATTGAGTTAAAAGCTAGATTAATTTGCTAAAATTTATATTATATGATTAACTCATATCGGCTAAGGTTTTAGGATATTTAAGTTTGAAGCTTTGAAATCAAATAAAGATTCTATAAAATTAAAATTCGATCCATTGATATGTATTAAAAAAAATATAATTACACTGGAAGTCTTCAAAGTATGGGGTTTGTCTCATTTTGGTCACAAATATTTCAATTGCATCATTTTGATTCCTGAAATATTGAATATGTTTCTAAATAGTCCCTCAAGCAGACAACGTCTAGATTGATAACGATTTTTTATCATAAACTTATCACGTGATACTTAAATATGGACAAAAAAATAATTTGGATAATTCTTGACCAAATTTCTACTCAAATTTTGGTTAAATAGCTACCCAAATTACACAGTTTTGATCATTAGCTATACAAATTTTAGCCAAAAACTACTCATATTACACATTTTTTTTCAAGATCTACCCAAATTTTGTTTAAGAACTATCAAAATTATTTTTTGTCTATATTAAGTTATTACGTAACAAGTTTATGATAAAAAATCGTTAGCAATCTGGACGTCTTCTGCTTGAATGACCATATAGAAACATATTCAATAATTCATATACCAAAATAATGCAATTGAAATATTAAAGACTAAAATGGGACAAATTTCATATTTTAGGAACCTGCAGTGTAATTAATCCTAAAAAACATAGTAATCATTGATCGGAATTGGTGGCTTCAAGGGAGCCCAATAGGGTCTAATGTTCCTAGATGATGTTTTGGGCTGTGCTCCCAAGTTTGCTTCTTTTGGGGCCCAAGGCCTAGGTTCAAGATATGGCTGGCCCATGAATTGGTGTAAGAGGCAGGGCAGGCCTCTTCAAAGATGAAATTTAGATTAGATTTTGGTAGTGTCATATTCGAATCAGATGTGTAATTCGAATCTGATTCGATTACCTGACAAAATTGAATTGAATTTTAGCAATTGCAATGAATTTCATCTTAATTTGAATATTTTAGTAAACTGAAATTTGAATTTATTGTTCCGGGAGAGAGAGAAATATTGTGAATCATCCTTCACGATTATACACGTAGAGCGCATGACACTACGTAGAGGGGGGTGAATATATTTTTCAATTTTAGCTCAATTAAATATCAATTAAAAATTTATTACTATCTCAATTACCTCTTTCCACTTGAATATAACAATTAACGGTGAGAACTCCTTCTAAATCACTACGACTCTATGAACCCATGTAGATTGTTGTTGCACATAAACACTCAATCTCACATGGGGAACCCAAAAACCAAAACTCAAAATTCAAAATGCAATTATGGTTGATTTATATGTTAAGCATTCAATCCATCAAACACATAGTTTGTGTGTGTATGTGCAAACAATCACAAATGTATAAGTAAAAACAATAAAGAAGACAAGCGATTTGTTGACGTAGAAACTCTCATCGAAAAAAACCATGGAAAACCTCTACCGGTTCATCAAAATCTAATCCAATACCCCAAAATCAATATACAAGAACTCGAGTCTTATATCTCAACTAATACCATGGTTAAATGCTTAATTCCTTCAATATGTCTCTTTGTTGAAGAGCCTCTACGACGTTATGTATAGCTTCAGTTGGATTCATCATTCACCTCCGTAAAAGATCCTTTAAGCCCCGAACGATTTTAGGCACACCAACTATCTTTGGTATGCACACACCAACTATCCTTGGTATGTACACATCAATGGATTTGGTTCAAACCATTCAAGATCTTCAATGTCAAGTTGTAAGATTTCGTAGAATCTTTAGAAGGTAGCCTTGAGCCTTAGTGATCTAGGGTTGTGGTAGAAGTTGTCTAGACTATATAATATATTTCTCTCTCAAAAGCCAGTCTAAAGGCTTGTCCTGGTAGTAGGAAAGACACTCCCTATTTAGAGGCTTGGAATAAAGGCAAACTTGGTTAATAAAAAAACTCAAATTCGCAGATGACCACTCGATCGGTGGGAGGGCGATCAGAGGGCAATACTCACTAGAATAAAAATCACATTTCAAATCGACCTAGGACTGTGGGGACCTCTCGAGCAACCCTAGAGGGCGAGCTCTATTCTTCTCCATTTGACATTTTGCTTTATTTTTCACTAAGTCATCAAGAGACCACTCTAACGAAGGTTAACGAGCATAAGATGGTGCCTATTGGTTTTTAATCTTAAAACCAAATAAAAAAAATTATTCTATTGAACATTAAAGGGAGTTGCTCAAGAGGAGTCCGATAATGACTCAAATTATGTTTTCAAAAACACAAAATGATTTTAGAAAAATTTTTCGTTGAAAAACACCTAAGAGCCATGCACAAATTGCTAACAATTCCATTTAACCCTAATCCTCCTAAATTAGCCACCAAGGGATCATCTTAAGTATCTACATCATTATCTTTATGCTAAACTTAAAAGTGCATTTGGAGTGTGAATAATATAGCTTTGTCACTTGATCTCCTCCCCTCAATAACGCTTTCGAATCTTCAGTCTTTATATCATCATAATTATGAAATAAGTTAAGATTTACAATAGACTCTAACAAAATTAACTAATTACAAACTTATATCTAACAGAATTCATGACATATGATATTTTAAATGCATACAATCAATAAATCTTAATGATTAAAGTCGGATTCACATCACAACCCAATTCATTCACATTTGTAACGGGAAGCCCTACCTACATGTAGAGATGGAGACAGGATCTCAAAGTTCAAAATTGATGGGATCACTCATTAAAAAGGAAAAGTTGTTTTTTCAAAAATTGAGAAACCCATCACCCAATCCCATGGCCCATCACCCTGCCTTTTTCGAGTGGGATGTCAGGTTGATAAGCTTTTTATGATGAGCCTTTTGCCCAGGATTATAACCTCATCCCTCAACTATTGTTTGGTTCATACCTAACCTCATAAAGGGGTAAAAATATTGACAACACATGGGAATACCTGAATAAATATTTAATATAATAGTGATACCGCATTACAATAATTATTATCCAATGAAATATCAACAAAAGATTAAAGTGAATTTTGTTCTTTACATAGATTAGTTATTATATTTAGGAAAAGGGTATCGTACTAAAAATTATAATTTTTTAAGATTAAGTTATAATTTTTTTGAGGTATAAGCTATATTTTTTAAGAGGTATGATCAATCATGAGAGGTTGCGATCAATACCGAAATTACAACTTTCAAAGATTATATAACAATTTTTAAAGATCAACTTACAACTCATAAGAAATAAGTTACCGCTGTTCAAGAGAAGCTCATAATCGATCATAGGAGTTGGTCTGTGATCTATCATGACCTTCATTTGAGCAGTTATAACTTTTATTTCAAATTTGCAATTTTATCATAAACAGTTGTAACCGACAAGACAATACTGATTTTTTTTTTTTTTTGTGGGCACCGTGTGTTTCCCTTGTATTTATATTACCCAGATGAGTGATAGTTATTAAATTTTGTGAAATTTACTTTATTATTAGATAATGATATTATGTGACGTGATACTGGACCATTACACTAAATATTTTCTTTGACTTCATAAAAAACAAAGTTATATATAACTAAAGTTTTTGAACAATATTATTTGGACCTAATTTACAGATCTAATTACTCAAAACTCATTGAATCGGTAGTGAGTCTTAGCCTTCTTTTAGACCCGCTATCAATTCAATCTACAATTTTTATTTGGACCATTTATGCTTCGTGGGGGTTTATGGGTAATGGGTTGTTTCAGAATTTTAATTGTCCTTTTTATTCCCCTCACCACCTATGTTGTCTTATTAATAATGGGAGTGTGTGTAGTCAAAGACATTACACTGATCCAACTAATTACCCAAATATAATTTCTTTTATTGGATTTTATTATTTTTTACAACTAATGAACACGAATAAATTAAAAAAAAAATTGTGATTAAAGATTACTTTTTAATATTATATTAAAAAAACATGTTTAGTACCGATGATTATAGATCAGTAAGTCCTCATCCATGTCATGAGAGAGTTACACCTATGGGTGTAACTCGAGCAGGTTGAGAGGTTAATTTAAGTTCAATTCAAGTTATAAAATTGTCGATCCGAGTATTATCCACACAGAGTTGGGTTTAACTCGAATTACGCTAAAACTATTAAATCAATTTCAATGTTCGAGTTAAACTCGGGGTTCCAAATATTAACTCCTTAGGTTTTTTGTGGTCTTTTAACAAGATGTTCATATAATACTTAAATGAATTAATAACCCTTACACATATATAAGTCTCAGGGGTTAGAACTCGCGTTGAACTCCGTGAACCCGAAACTTTAACCCTTGTACGATTCAAATATTAAAAATCTCAACTCAAACATTAATTTTTTTTTAAAAAATTTAAATAAAATTCAGGTTAACCCGCCCAAATTACAACTTTAGCTTAACAAGGGGGAGCTGGGAGGGTTTGGCCACAACCACTAACCACATTACAGCGCTGCATGTTTGGTACTTTGTCTCCTCGTTGTTGTATTTGTTGGCCTCAAACCTCAATTATTGATCACACAGATTCTGCCAGTTGCTAACGTGCGCAGTAGGGGTATTTTTAAAATTACCATGCAGTAATTTTTAAATTTTATTGACACTTTTTAAGAGTGGAGTCAATAATTTTGTTTTTGTTTAAAAATAAATTCAACAATCTCGCTTTTGTTAGAAAGTAGAGTCAATAACCTCACTTTTTTTAAAAATAATGTGATCTAAATATGGAATTTTTGTTAATAACAGATAAAAAACGTGTTTACTAAATACACTTTTAAGTAAAAGCAAAATAAAAAACGTGTTTAGTAAATATGTTTTTGATCTTTTATGATTGCAACTAAATATTGGGGACAAGAAAAATGTGTTTAGTAAACACGTTTTATTTTTAAAAGGTGTGTTTAGTAAACATATTTTTTTATGGTTTTTGTATGTTATCAATATAACTATTGATAACATTTTTTATTTAAAAAAAGTATTATTGACCCTGTTTTCAAACAAAAATAAAATTATTAATTTCGTTTTTGAAAATTGTTGTAATTTAGTAAAAACGAAATCCTCATTAGTGAGTTAAAAAGGAGGATTAATCCATTTTTTATTTTATTTTATTTTTTATCATTCCTATTTTTTCTCATTATATTTGTCTATGCAATACATATGCGAATTCTGATAAAAAAAAAAAAAAATACTTATGCGAATAAACAAGTGTGAATGATCCAAGACACAAACTTTTGATCCCAAGATGTCCACAGAATAGGATCTCATCCAATTTACACATCTTGGGTTTTTGTTCTTCATTTTTCTGATTCCGACAGCTAACTCATTTCTCGTTGTGTACCCCCCACGAAGGATCTAAACAGCCAACAACCCTCCATCTGATTCTCCTTCTGATTCTGAAATGGCCACATAATGGTGGCAACTCAACTCACAGGAAATAGGAGAGAAGACCAATCCACCACACATTTACCAGTTTACGCCACCTACCTTTTCAGGTTTGACCATTCCATCTACCGTATCTATGGCGCACGTTAGATGTACCCTCATAATGTTTCACACGTTGAGTTAATGGTGATGGAGAAAAGCTATTGAATGAGACACTTAAATTTTCTGGTTCCTGTGAGAATCCAAGCGGACCCATCAATTTTTTCTTCAGGTAATTCAACTCTGTTCAATTCTTTTTGCTTTTCCTCATTGTTATGATTCTTGTATACAATTTTGGGCGTGAAAGTTGATGACTTTTCCGGAGATATATTATATGGGTTAGTGTCTGTTGGAGTTGAATGTTGATTTTAGGTTCATTTTCCAGTTAAGTATGGAAAATTAAGGCTAATCTGTGGAATTGGAGTCATATAGAATTCTAGATTTTAAAAGGTCCTTCGAATATCACTAAAATAGCATATGGGTTAGTGTTTGTCTGTGCTGAATGTTGGTCTCTAGACTTAAATCGGTCCGTCTTTATTTTCCTTTTTTGGTTGTGTGAAACCTTGGAAATTAATGCAATTAGTAGGCTCATTGACAATGTTAGTGGCGTGGAGTGTGTAAATGAAGCCCCTTACATAGTTCTTGATTTACCGAGACACTTAAAACTGTGAAGAATTGTAAAGTGGGTTTTGTGTTCTGTTATTTTGGAAGTTGTAACCATTCTTGAAACAAAAATGGTTTCTAATAGTACATTAAAGTTTGACATGAATTGGCCAGATACTAATGCCTACAAGAAAAACTATATCTTTATTGAAGTTTATTTGAGAAATTTTGAATAGATTTGGAAGTCTTGTTCTATGCTCTCCAATTATATAGCTAACTGAGGTCTCTGCTCCTTGTTTAACTGAATTGAAGTATCTGATTTTCTACTTTGATTTGATTTGGATTGATTCGGTCCTTCTGGTTCTTTATCGGGAAACAGTTTGAAGATCACTTTACTTTCATAATTTCATTATTCACTAGCCATATTTTATGTAACTGATCATATTCCTGTCTCTTTGTATGTCAGAGCACATTTTTTTTTGTTTTTTGGTTCTTTGCCGAGTTCCTGGTCTGTCTTGAATCCGTAAATGCTTCCATAATTATCCATGCTGCATTGAAAGGACTAGGAATTAGTGAGATAATTAAACCTTAAAGACTGGTTTTGTCCTTCCACTAATATTATTATAAGCAGATGTTTTCTTGATTAAGGTGAAGGATTTTCCTTGGTCATTATAGTACTTAGATTGATTGAGACATCAAAGTGATGCATCTGTTCAAATTTGAAATGGCAATCCTGGAACATTTATCCAATACTGGTGAATGTATGGGAGGGAGGCTAGGAGTTCTTATTGCTTTGTTGTCCTTACTACTTGAAAAGAAATGGCGATGGAGGGTACAAGGTAGTGGAAACTGTTATTTACGATTTCTACCAGAGTGATAGGCGCCCATGGCAAGATATCAGGACTCAGGTTTCTGCTGAAGCTTGATCAATGAGTTTGAATATACTTACAGCAGGAGGTGAGGTAGAATATATGATATACGTTGTTGGCCCACTCTCTAATATCTTAAGTTTTTCAAGTTATCAATGGTTAGGCATGGTATTGGAGCTTTAGGGGGTCTTGGATTTATTTCTCTTCTTTTGCATATTGGTTTCCACTTTGTGCTTCTGCAGTAAGATACACCCAGTTTTGCTTCTGTTTGTGCATATCTAGCACTTGGTTTTTACTTTTTAGTCTTCTCTATGTGGGAGAGTGGTCACACTTGAGGCGGCGTTGATAGATTGATGTAGATTTCAAACTTTTTCTCTGATAGTTTAAGGGTTCTTACTGATGCTTGTCCAAGGAGGGAGTTTGCTTTACCCAACTCCCTTTTATTTTGAGTAATTTGTAACCTGATAGGTGACTTCTCATTTCTTCTTAAAAGCATGGAGGAGGGGTGGAGAGATTCATAAAATGGATGTTTCTTTCAGCTTTTCTGTTCCTCTTTCTCCTCCTTTTCATTCTTGTATTTTTTCCTTCTTGGCGAGGAGAATGAGACATCCTTCCATTCTGTTCTTTCCGTTTTTGTAGTAACTTTATTTATTTTGCTCTAAAGGATCATATCCATGAAAAAGTCCATAATGGGTTGCTTAATAAGTCCAGAATGAGACATAATGGATGCTTTAATCGTTGCCTAGGTTGCTTAAGAAGTCCATAATGGGTTACTATTACTAATGATAACGCCTTACCTCATGTGTAAGTGAAGAATACACAAGGGTTTCAGCATGGCAATGTATCACATTGTTCTCCTATTAATTCATTCTGCTTGGGCTTGTTTTCACCTTCTTGCAGTTTCTCGTGTTGTCATATTTTTTGAGTTTGATAAGAAATATGGAGTACTGAAATTTTGTTTCCTTAAAAGTTTCTATCTTCTTATTGTCCCCAGGTTGAGGATCATAATAGCAAAACAATGTCGATTGGTGAATATGTTGCACAGAACATTGATGTTGATTATAAAGAGTTTGGGAAAATATTGTCACAAGAAGGTCTTGCATCTGATACCAAGGACATGGGAGAGTTAGCAAGTGCCATGGAAGTTTTAACTAGAATGGACTTGGACTTGGCTTACTCCTCTGAGAAGTTGCTAATTTTGGACACACTTTTGATGAACTTGTTGTCGTGCGAAATTAATTTTGAAGCAGTGGCTGCAGAAAATGACAGTATCGCAGGGGACTGCATTGAGAAGGCGTGGACATTTGATCTCTTAAATGGCATTTTAGATTCTGAGGTTCGAGAGTTGAACACTTTCATGGGTGCTCTAGAAGCTCTGATTGTTGATACTCGTTATAAAATAGCTTCATTTGGACACTTGGGAGATTTGGTTACTGTAGTGGAAGGTAAGTTGCATGATTCAGAAGAATTGTTGAAGCAGTCACAAGAGCATGTCCTAGAGATGAATATGCAGTTGGCCAAGTTGCAGATGACCTCATTAGCGTCTAACCATAATGATTGTAAGTTACATTTGTCCAACGAATAACCAGTTTGCTTAAAAATGAAGATATAAGACTGTTTCCTGACACATGTTTCTTAACAGGGAAATATGACAGGGGAATGGGCTTATCACGAGATTTTCAAGTTTCAATTGTAGGTGTGAAATCACAAATGCAGATGGTTGAGCAAAGACATATTCTTAGAATGCTGGAGAAATCTCTTGCAAGAGAGCTAGATCTTGAGAAAAAGTTAACAAAATCTAAAGAAAATGAGGAAGATTTAAAATTAAAGCTACACCTAACAGAACAAGTAACTTTCTGCATGGAAGAGGCGGCAGAAGTTGTTTGGGGTAGGTTTTTAGAATCGGATAATGCAGCAGAGGTGCTTTTGGGAATTTCAAAGGGACTGGTGGGCCGACTTCAAGTTGTTCAATTCAATCTAAATGGTTCAGCCCAACGAGAAGAGCAGATGAAATCTAGACTCCAAGAATTCATAGAACAGTTGAAAGCTAACGAAACTATTGTACAAAAGCTCAATAGCAGCAATGCACAACTTATTGCTGATAATTCTGAAGTATCTACTTTGAGGGAAAAAGTTACATTGCTTGAAGCACAACTGAGAGAATCTGAATCCCAGCTGAAGAAATCAAATGGAGTCAATGAAGAGAGTCAAGATCAACTTAGAGAAATGGACGGTGTAATCGAGTCCCTGAAAGAAAATATTTATGCAACAGAAAGTAGGGCCGAAAGTGCAGGAGCCAAAATTGCGCAGTTAACAGAGACAAACTTGGAACTAACAGAAGAGCTGGGTTTTCTTAAAGGTAATAACAATAGTAGCACAAAGAAGGTGAGCTTACTAGAGAAGCAATTGAGGGAATTAGAACCACAACTACAACATGCAAGGGCTTCCTCTGAAGCAAGTCAAGAGCAGCAGAACATGTTGTATTCTGCAATTTGGGATATGGAAACACTAATTGATGAACTGAAACAAAAGGTTTCGAAAGCTGAAAGTAAGTGTGAGAATGCAGAGGAGCAATGCCTTATATTGTCTGAAACTAACTTAGACCTTAACAAAGAACTAGATTTTCTGAGGTCCAGAATGGAGTGCTTGGAGACATCACTCAATCAAGTTAAGAATGATAAACTATCAAGGGTGAACGACATTACTATTAAAACCAATCTAATTATGGACATGATCATGCAACTAGCCACGGAAAGGGAGCGCATACAGAAGCAGGTATTTTGCTTTCTTCTTTCTTACTTTTGCTTTTACTTGCACCTGCTGTGTCTTTCTTACTCCAAATGAATTAAATATCTCAAAAGTTCTATAGAATTATTTAATCCGTTCTTCTTTTAAATTCAGATAATGATACATCGGCTGGAATTTTGTGCAGCTATATTCTTTAAGAGAGGAAAACAAAATTTTGAGGGTGAAGTTACAGAGAACAATGAAGGACGCATCTGTAAGAATACATGACAATGGAGGCAATTTTGATAGACCATCTTCCAAGCTTGAATCAGCTAATCCTATACGCACCGAAATTTCCAAGGAAGTGGCAACAGAACCATCATCAGAAATTTTCCAGGCAGGTGCCCTTAGTGTCTTTTCAAATGTGTAGTTAATTTATGAGTGGGCTTGCAAATCATGAGATTGAAAGGATTATTATGTTAGGGATGGTGATGAGTTTTTCACTGCCTGACCGGTTTTAATAGTTCGTAATGTTGGTCCCTCCGGGGGGTTGGTGCTGGGTTAAACTAAAGACATTTGGTAATATTTGGACAAAATATCTGCTGTCAAACTGGATTTGCATTCCGTACTAGGACACCATCAACCAGCAACCAAGTGAGAAATGACTAATATTCTCACAGTGCTGGGCTAATTGTTCGCTTTCTTGTTCTGCATTTATCTCACACCAGATAACATTTTTTGCTTTTTATGTGTTTAGTTTCATAAATTGTAGTGTACATAAAAAATATGGCTCTTTTGTTGGTCAATTGCTTATGAGACTGGAATAGGTAACATTGAAGTCCTACCCAACTATGCAGATTGAAGGACTCATAAATCTGATCTCTCTCATCCTGGCATGTCTTCAGCATGATTCATTGAAACCTCCCTTTATTTTTTTTCCTGTTAAAATGTTAGAGGGTAAGATTTTGAGGTGCTCTTACACTTTGATCAATTTTCCATTGCATATCGAGAAATTTTGTCACCTTGCACTAGCTGTTCATTAGTTTCATACTTTCATTGTTGCTTTCCATTGTTGGGCAGTCAGTGTGCTGCGAGTCAAGTTAACTTTTCCGTGCATCGAATACAATGGGAAATAGGTAATGCAGAGTTGCAGGCACATGGTGAGCACAGTGCACAGAGAAACTATTGTTTCAGCTTCTTCTGGATTATCAACTGGGAATTTTATAGAACATTTTGCTACAGGAAATGATATACAAAATTTCAATTTCTGAAGTGTCATTCATATTAATCATCAACGGTCTTTTAACTTCTCTTTAATACAATCTAATTTAGTTGTTTTATTGCAGTAAGCATGAAAAATTTCATTCCATTTGTTATATGTCCAGTGTACTGGTGAAAGTTGGATCGTAATGAATTATCACAATTCCCTCTACTTATCAAAGGGTGCATGCATCACTAACTGGAACAGTTTGATACATGTCTCCAGCTATATATTATTGTTCTGAAGGATTGCTCTGAATTTTTTTTAATCAGGTAGAAGAATTATCAAAAGATACACCTACTAGTGAGACTGAAGTTGGGTCTTCCATCACTGCAGACAGTTCAATCAATTCTGTTCTCGACCAACAGGCTGAGGGTGTGGACGAGGCAGCACAGCCATGGCAATTGTATACCTTTATGGCACTAGCGGTTCTACTGCTTTCAATGTTAGCAACATATTTGCTTAACAAGACACACAGTCCTTGACACATATTTCCTGGAATGTATTTGCTTGTAGGATTTGATTGATTAATGTGGGTTTTGGAAGTTCCTTAGCATGCCCACAATTGTGTTAAGTTTCCTAGGATTTGCCAATTCTAATCAGAACAGAGATTGGATTGTGAATACTTGTATAATTTTTTTAATTGTTATTTTTTTCCCTGTAAATATCAGTGAAGAACTGTGTTTATAAACTATTGTATTGTAATCTAAATGAATGCAGACATTGTTGATTGACTCTCTAACCAAGACTCAAAGGGTATGCACGCTTGCGACATCTTGCGTGAGTCAGATATATGCAGTCTTATTCCATGTGAGGAGAGATTTTGATCCATGACTCGAATTTGTAATGTCCAACAATGGATAGCATTACTTTACCCAAGATTATCATGTAATATTTAAGTTTTTTTATAAAACCATAGCACTGAAAATTAAAAATTTAAAAGATTTACAGGTTTTGCTTGGTTGGGTATGCTTATTTGGGATGAAAACGTTGGGAAAAAAAGGAAACAACTTTCCATACATAAAAATTCCATTTAAGCCAAATTCAGTCATTTTAAAAGGGAATTTCTTATTCCAAACCCAGAAAGGAAATTAAGTTATCAAGTCTGAATAAGATACTTAATTTGCCTGACTGCAATTGCTGCAGATATGATGAACAAATTTCAGAAACTTTGCCATTGAATTCTCAAGTTATTATAGTATTTTTTTTTATTTTTTTTTTATTTAACGGTCAGGAGTGTTCAAGTCAACTTACGTGCATATCGACTAATCTTCTTTCCATTTGGTAAAAGACAAGGTCATCTATGTTGGGATTAGGGTATTTATGAAGGATAAATCCTTCATGACTTGACACCAAGAAATTGTCAAGATTAGAACTCATTGGTGATACCATGTATAAAAAATGAAATGGTATTACCGTTATACTTGTTTTTTTTTTCTGAGGGCCTTAAAAATTAGTGGGACTAACTAAACTAAAACCTTTTTATTGGGCCTTCAAAACAAATTGGGTCTAACAAAATGGGAGAGATTACATTTTTTAGAACTTATCCTATTAAAGTAAATAGCCAGATATTTTAGTAATTAAGTACACATTCTCCTAAATATTTATTGACTAAATACATATTTTTAAATTTCCATATTTTAGTAATACCTAATTACCATTTACTTATTTTATGCAATAATTAACAATTTCTTTATTTTTTGATTCTATTTTATTGGATGAGTGATTTCTTAAATAAATGAATAATTAACTGTTTGAATTTTTTTTTTTTTTAATTTTCTCTCTCTCTCTGATCTCACCGTTTCTCTCTTTCTCTCTCCCCTACATATTCAAGGTACCATTATTCATAGGTTGTCATTTTAATGGCCTTGCCAAAAATAATTTTCAGCCTTGTTTAGTGGCTATCATACCCTTTTTTTCAGTGAATTGATGTACCCGACAGTACAAAACTGTAGTTGCCAAAAAAAAAAAAAGATTAACGAGCAATATTATTCTTACCAAATTTCTCATCCTAAATGACGTGACACAATCGCCATCAGTCCATATTAACAGAACCCACTTATCTAATGACGGAGATTGTGTCACGTCATTTAAGATAAAAAATTTAGTAAGAATATTTGATCAGTATAATATTTCTCCTAAATTTCATGAATCCAGGGAGAAAATTATGAGATTGGTAGATTACAGGCATTCAAATCAATGACGTCAGAGAGAAAATTAATGCATGAATACCATTGTATTTCTTCACACATGTTAAAATTAAAATGCCTATATAAACCTTATGTTTGTGTTGATTGTATTGAAACACAATTGTCTATTGAATATAGCTTCTTTTTTTCATAAACTTCTTCGACAGAGATATGGAGAAAGCTTCATTCCTCTTGGCTTTCCTAGTGGTGCTCTTGGTCATTCCCTCTGGTAATTGGCTACTGATCTCTAACATTTCTTACACTTGTCATTGGAATTCAGTCAGTTGAATCCAGATCCACTAAGATATATATTTTTTCTCAATTTTCTTAAACGGTATTCATTTATATAGTGAGTTTTACTTAAAATTCATGATGGATGCTTTATCATCGAATAAAAAAAAAAGTGTATTGGACAAGAACCCACCACTTAATATCTAGTGGGTTCTACTTGAACTCATGGTAGAAGACTTATTATTAGGAAAAATTAAAAAGAAGTGTATCTCATAAGAATTGACTTATATATAGTGGGCCACGTTTTTCAGGATTTCGTTTATGTTTAAAAACGTAATCTGTAATTTATTTTTTCTCAATGATAAATGATTTGTATTGAAGTTTTTTGATTATGTTTTTTTTTTCTTTGATCAAGTTTTGTGTTGAAAAGTTTGAGTACTTGGAAAAAAAAAATGCTGGCAGGTTCTGTGGAAGGATCAGCAAGTGCAGGAACTGACGCCCTACCCCATTGCAAAACTACTGCTGATTGCTTTCCTGTGTGTAAGGGTTGTGGATTCTGTGAATGCCTCAACACCTATTGTTTCCGTGGCTGCGACCACCAAGCCGCCACCACCTCCACCACCACTACCAAAGCCATCAATGGCAGGAAGAGTCTGCAAGGGAAAGTGCCATGGCATTGAACCACCACATGGTGGTGCCATTAATAAGCTACCTGCTTTTCTAGGAACTAATAAGCTGAGTAGTGATCGAGAAAGCTTGAAAATTATGATATTGCGATTTAACCTTGAGAGAGGACCAGAAAAAATATAATATATTATTGGAGGAATCACAAAGTATCCTTAATGGAGATACCATAACGTAACATTGGCCAACTTTTTATCAAATTTTCCTTTCCAACTCTATACTGGTCACGGCTGGATTTGTGGGTCATACTCTATCATACTAATTCATTCGATGATGATGATTGCGTCAATTAATTGATAAATAAAAATGGAAAAAAAATTGATAAAAACAACATCATTTATGACCAATTTTTTTTTTAATTAAACTGTAAGAAAACAGTATGTATACGTTTACTTTGTAATAGTGGAACCAATATGACCTTATTTTGAAAAGGTTTCTTATCATAAAAAATATATATATAATTGCCTCCACACGCAGTAGCGGAGCCACTCAAGGATTAGGGTGGGCTGATATTTCTAACCATTTCCTATGAGTTTTATATGTTTTTTTTTTCATATTAATTAGTATAGACTCATATCTAGGTAACTTGTGAAACTTTTTGATCAACTTCCTAACTATATTAAGCATTCAGTTTTTAAATCTTACAGGAATTTGAGGGTTTGCTCAAAAAATGTTTAAAACAAGAAAAAGACGAGGTATATTAACTAGTTTATCTGCTTGTGACTTTGACATTGATTTTATCAATTAAGACAACCACTATCATTTTTATGATGATTGTGAAGACTTGGTTGCTTTAGCCGAATGAATAATAAAGGATGACTGATACCATGATTATGTATATAGTGAATGATTTTATTTTTCGAAAAGATTGACAATGAAATTTGATAGTGTAGTTTATGCGGTTGTGTAGCAGAGTTTTGGGACTCGAAAAGGGGGAAATGGTGATGATGCACAAATTGGTCTCCTGCAAGAACAACAGTCGAGTATGTGAAGAAGTGTAATTAATGAGCAATAAATAGAGCAATCAATGACAAAACAGTAAATAATGAGTCAATACAAAGATATGTAGTGGTTCGATCCAGGTGATTTACTCCACTCTCGAAAAATGGCAGCGGTGGCCGGAGATCTTTATTGATGAATAAAATAGCAGGGAGAGAGCTCCGAGAGAGTTACACTAGTTAGGAGAGAGAAACTATGTGTGTGGGTGTAGAGAGGTGAGTTGAGAGATCTCAAGATGTAGAGATGTCTAGATGTTGTGAGGTGTTATGAGGTGCCTCTCCATGTGGAGAGAACTTACAATATATAGGTTTGGTGAGGCGGTGACGTGAGGGAGAGGACACTACTTCTTTGGTAAATACAATTAAGATAAGATTTGATCTCCATGAGTGCATATCCCGATATTCTCTCTGCCACGTGCTTTTTATCTTTTCGGGCTCTTTGGATTTTGGACTGGGTTGGATCGACAAAGTGGGCTTGAGCTGCCTTTTAACTGACTTGAGCTTAGTTGATTTATTGGGCCTGACCCAGTTAGTTTTGTGCTCATCAAATGGATTGGAGATTCATAAGAGACGTTAATAGAGTTCACTTGAATACCCGGTCAGAGCTACTAGGCTCTCGATGGTTAAATAATCGATAAAAGGCTAATAATCAAGGATGAGATTGTTAGACAGGTGATTTATAGTGGTTCACTAGTTTGGAAGCTTGATTAATCCACTCTAATGGAGTCTCTTACTCCTGAGGGAGTTTTCTATTGCTTGGAAAAGACGATTACAAGATTTCATAGTTATTCGATGCTTTACAGTGCGAGTGATTGATCCCTGTTTATAGTGTGTAGGAGTATGGTTCTTGCGTAATCAACATGAACCCTTTGAGGTTGTTACGACCCATGTGATTGAATATTTGGTCGTTGAATGTTACATTTCTTAGGTGTGATGTGACATTCTAAAAGATATGAGCTCTCGCTATCGTAGTGTGCACGAGGGTCACGTTGGTGCCGACTCCCGATCTGCAGTTCCCGAGCTAAGAATCATGAGCTGGAAGGTCTGAGTTGGGGTTACGAGCTGGGCAGCTAGGGATTAGGAGCTCAGCTCGTTCACCCGACCTTAGTTATCTCAAATTGGAACCTAGATTCTGACGTCATCATACGAGCCTCTCTTTGGGACATGTCTCCGAGTTGCTTCTGGACTGAACTTAACCTTGGATTATTTTTTGTATCATCAAAATTATCAAACAATGCTATCAAAGTATGAAAACTCGTCGGACGCCGAATTATAAATAGTTGTAATTAACTTCATTTTCAATAAAATGTTATAATTAATCTCTTTTTATTACACACCTTATGTATATCGTTTTTAGCCCTTTTGTGTTTAATAGATTTTTCAGTAGCATTGATAAGTATAAATAACCATAAACTTATTATATTAGTTTTTTTGATTAGGAAAAAAAAAAATTAAAGCTTGTAAAAGTGCCCACTCACGACTATTTTTTTGGCTCCGCTCCTATCCACAACCATAAATGATACTAAATCCATATTTAAGAACCTGCTATACATGAAAACACAAGATGTTTTTTTAGCCTTAAACAATAAATTATACCTTCCATATACAAGGTAGTCGATGAGTCTCCATTATAGATTGAATTTGCAGTTTATTCCTGTGAGTGTGTTGTGTAATCTTGCATTTGAAAATGAATCATCCCCCCACTATATAAATATAGCCCACTGGATCTCATTCCACTAAGAAACCCCAAACTGGAGCTTAAAATGGAGAAGGGTTCACTCATGTTGGTTTTCCTGGCCACCTTCTTGCTCATCACATCTGGTTATTCTAATCCTCTCTCTCTCTCTCTCTCTCTCTCTCTCTCACACACACACACACACACACATTCATGTTATTCAAGAAGGTTGATACTACCAAAACGAGCTGTTGGCCATTGGGTAAGAACTCAAATTTCCTCTCTTAATGTTTGGGTTCAAATCTTCATAACTATGACGGCTCGTTGGGATTAAACCTACTCTTCAGCGCCCAGAGCATGCGGTGGGTCTTTAGTTTCAGTTCCGATGTAGGTGCGGTGGGGTCCCCTGTATATAGTTGTGTGGTGTTGAAGGGCAATTCTTCCTGCGGATATGTGGAGTAACTTATCTGCATATCCTATCCATCTGAAAACGTAACTTACACCATCAATTAGCAAAAACAAAAAATGTTAGATCAACGAAAAAAAGGGACAAAAAATAGTGACCAAATGATATGTTGCACTGTTTGACAAAAAAAAAAAAAAAATGATTTTGCACTGCAATAATTATGTTTTTGATTCCACTTTTATTTATTTAATATTCAAGATTTGTTTATCATGCCAACTACAATTTCATTTGAGCTATATTTTTTGTCTCAGTTTTTAGTTAGTAGCCTTACCCTAACACAAGTAATAAATAGATCGAATTAAAGTTAGACACGAATAATCCATGTAATAGCTATTATAAAAGGTTTTTTTTTTTTTTTTTAATTAAGCCCATTTAGGGCAAATATTTATTGATCACGAAAATAGAGGGGAGGACATAAACTTTGCCCCTTTACATAACCGAATAATTTAACTAATAAAGGAGTCCAACCAAAAAAGAAGTCTAGCTGAAGGAGGAACAACAATTCCCAAAAATCCCAACTGCACAGTGACGTGAACAGTGACGTGAACAATGGGAGTTTCAGGCTGCTAAAATTGAAACTCCTTAAAATCCAACTGCAGCTGCCAAAGGAAATTCCAGCTGCACAGTAAGGTGAACAGTGGCATTTGGGCAGCAGCAATCCATGGTCTAAGTCCAGTAGGGTAGTTCTTGAATGGGTTTAAATAGCTTGCTACCATGTAATCCACT
The DNA here is from genome assembly GCA_951799425.1 of Ilex aquifolium. Classification (NCBI taxonomy): domain Eukaryota; kingdom Viridiplantae; phylum Streptophyta; class Magnoliopsida; order Aquifoliales; family Aquifoliaceae; genus Ilex; species Ilex aquifolium. The sequence continues at coordinate 25,564,665 of OX637407.1, read as the reverse complement.
GAATTCCTGCTGTAGAAGAAATCTACTAATGTCTAAATCCATAGGTTTTCTTTGGCTTTGTCATCTTGAAAGTTCTTGATCTTGATCTTGTCATAATTACAGGTTGGACTTTATCAAGTGCCACAGCCAAAATAGACAACTCCTCCTCTTTTCTTTTTTTCTTTAGCTCTACCTTATTGAATATTGAAAGTAGCCTTTTAGATGATGCCATAAAAGAATTAAAATCATCTTCTCGAAGATTAATGACTTTTTATTCTCTTATTTCTTAATCTAGTATTGTTTAAATTGGTTTAGAGTTTACTGTTTTTCATTGATCATAGATCTTCAGTTACAAATTAGACTTAGACCTCTTGAATTATGTCACTCGTTTCGCATTGTTCTTTAATTATTAGTTTTCTCTCATAATTTCATTTTTGTCATGATTTGCCATAAAAAAACATGCAAAAGTCAACAATTAGGGCAATGTAAAACTCAAGCCAATCATTTTAAAGTATGAATTGATGGGGAAATTAGCATAATTTTACATCATTTTACTTAACAAAATAATATTCAAATCACAAACTAACAAGAATATGTAAATAAATATAAAATAACAATCAATTTAGAATAGAATAAAATAGATACTATAAATTAGAAAGAGCTAATCTGTGAGTCCGAGAGTCATGTGAACACTTTCCTAAAGCAGCTGAGTCTCCCCGCGTGAGGGTACTGACGGATACCAACGACTCCAAGATCAAATCCAGACGCTCGCAGCAGCACTTCCTCAATGGTCACGCCCACTGGAAGGAAGGGGTGAACTTGACTCGAATCGAAGTTGCCCAAAAAGTTAACTAATACCAAATATTTGTAGGTATGCAAATGTAATAATATGCAAAAAGAAATACGTAGAAAGAATAGCAAATTTCGGTGGAAGAGGAGCATATAGAAAAAATAGTAAAACTACCCATATTTTATCCAAATCAGCCACGTTGTTTTATAGGCAACATCTTAATTACTCTTGAATAATAGGCTTTAAAATATATTAGTATGAAACTGCCAGACTATTAAGCCTATATCAATTTTATAATTAAATGGCTTGAACATGCAAGAATTAAATTTCAATAGTAAATGGCATGAACATGCAAGAATTAAATTTCAATAGTAAAGTTTAAAACTGAAAAATTAATACAAAATAATTAGTTAAGTAGTTTTTAAAACTTTTATTTTAATTTATTCTAACATAAATATGATAAAACGAATAGTTTAGGGACAAGGCGACTTGAGCATAATAGCTTGAGGTTACTAAGTACAATGTACTCTTTCATTTATGAGACACTCAAGTCTAGTACACATGGTCAAAATAGCACGGGTTATTAATCTGGATTGATGTGAGTATGATATGATAAAATAATATGATCCGAACATAACACGACACCATTGTTGGCAGGTTTGGAATTATCGAAGGTGTCTGGAGACGGACGAGGGCCGCAGCACTGTAAAACTTCCGATGAGTGCTTTAAGTTCTGCGACGTAGGCTATGTAGCCTGAATCAATGGCCATTGCACCTGCAATGTCAAACCATCTGCGGAAGGCTCCATTGACAGAGAAACTAAGAAGTGCAAGAGCGATGGTGATTGCGACAAACTCTGTTCTCCTAAATGCATATTCAAGGAAAAAATTTTATGCGCTTGTAAATGATTGAAAAATAAGGGAGTGTGACATATCGTTTGATATGTTTTCTTTCAAATTTCTTTCTTAACGGATAACTTATTATATATGTATTTAAGTGGGATCTATCGCATATAGGTGGATCCTTCACTCATGAATGATATATGATCTTTCAAAAATAAAATTAAAGATAAAAAGTAGTAGAGGAAATCTGAATCTGTTCGGGAGGTCTTATAATTCCTAATGAAATAAAATTGAGTTCAGCATTACCTACAATTTAGTGAATGCGTTTAGTGGGAGAACATTACACCTTGTTGAATAATTCCTGATTAACAAATATTCTAATACTTACATGAAAGTCATGCAAATGTAAACATGACTTTCAAGATGTAATTTTTTGGCATTGCATTCAGGATGTTAGGCGAGTTTATGCGCATCTCGAGTAATTCTCTTTCCGGTTCAGTTTAAGACAGGTTATTCACGCCGGAACTAGAGAATTTGTGAGAGATAAATTTCTCATGATTTGGTCTCAAGGGAGTTGTCAAGTTTTAAATTCAAGATATTTGAGTTTACAACTCATCTATGTCTCCACTAAACTACCTCTTGGGGTTGTCCATACATTATCGGAAGCAACGTGTACAATGTCTTCCTCATAAAAATGATCTCAATGCAGGGGTAATACACGAAATAGAAGCAGGTACTGTATCAAACAATTAAATATTTTTTGTCAAATTATAAATTCCAAGTAGGGCCAAGTTACAACCAAAAACTTAAGATTAGTATAAAATATTCAGATCGATCCTAAACAGTTCTATGTTAGAGTAACCGCACCAGATTAAATTTTAACCTTTTTTTTTTTTTTTAATTTTCTTGTAACTTCTGAACAATATTGAATTACACTCTTGGCTATTGCAATCTTATCCCTCCTCGATACATTTATTACAAATTGCATTTCCAAATGACCAGGAATTTTCCAATTTATTGGTTGGAATGGATTTTTTCCAATAAAAAAGATGTGATATCTATCATTTTTGTTGGTACATTGGAAAGTTAATATGGTATCTATCATTGATTATATAATATTAAAGGTAGGCTAAAATTAATTTCAAATGAAATAGTAAAAGACAATTATCTATTGAATATGTTAAAATTAAAATTAAAATGCCTATATAAACCTTTTGTTTGTGTTGATTGTATTGAAACACAATTATCTATTGAATATAGCTTCGTTTTTTCATGAACTTCTTCCGCAGAGATATGGAGAAAGCTTCATTCCTCTTGGCTTTCCTAGTGGTGCTCTTGGTCATTCCCTCTGGTAATTGGCTACTGATCTCTAACATTTCTTACACTTGTTATTGGAATTCAGTCAGTTGAATCCAGATCGATAAATATTTTTTCTCAATTTTCTTAAACGGTATCCATTTATATAGTGAGTTTTACTTAAAATTCATGATAGATGCTTTATCATCGAATAAAAAAAAAAGTGTATTGGACAAGAACCCACCACTTAATATCTAGTGTGTTCTACTTGAACTCATGGTAGAAGATTTATTATTAGGAAAAATTAAAAAAAAGTGTATCTTATAAGAATCGACTTATATATAGTGGGCTACGTTTTTCAGAATTTCGTTTATGTTTAAAAACGTAATCTGCAATTTATTTTTTCTCAATGATAAATGATTTGTATTGAAGTTTTTTGATTATGTTTTTTTTTTTTGATCAAGTTTTGTGTTGAAAAATTTGAGTAATTGGGAAAAAAAAAATGCTGGCAGGTTCTGTGGAAGGATCAGCAAGTGCAGGAACTGACGCCCTACCCCATTGCAAAACTACTGCTGATTGCTTTCCTGTGTGTAAGGGTTGTGGATTCTGTGAATGCCTCAATACCTATTGTTTCCGTGGCTGCGACCACCAAGACACCACCACCACCACCACTACCAAAGCCATCAATGGCAGGAAGAGTCTGCAAGGGAAGGTGCCATGGCATTGAACCACCACATGGTGGTGCCATTAATAAGCTACCTGCTTTTCTAGGAACTAATAAGCCGAGTAGTGATCGAGAAAGCTTGAAAATTATGATATTGCCATTTAACCTTGAGAGAGGACCAGAAAAAATATAATATTGGAGGAATCACAAAGTATCCTTAATGGAGATACCATAACGTAACATTGGCCAACTTTTTATCAAATTTTCCTTTCCAACTCTATACTGGTCACGGCTGGATTTGTGGGTCATACTCAATCATACTAATTCATTCGATGATGAGGATTGCGTCAATTAATTGATAAATAAAAATGGATAAAAAATTGATAAAAACAACATCATGGATGACCACATTTTTTTTTATTCAACGGTTAGGGATGTCTAAACCAGTTTATGTGCATTTTGACTTATCCCCTCTCCGATCTGGTCAAAGACGGATTATCTACACCGCGACTAGTGTATTAAGACGTCTAAGTTTACAGTTCGTATTTGTTATCACTTGAGCCACCTAAGAGTTAACACATTTTTCTAACTTACAGTTTATGTTGCCCTATGCAAATGGTTCCTAGTCCCATCCAGAATCAATGAAAGAAAGGCCTTTTCAATCAATTTTGAGGTAGTGATAAAAAAATTGGTGCTTATATATCTATCTTCCAATTATTCTATTGAAAGAAATGTGAATTTTCAGGGTTTTTTTTAGCTTACAAACGAACTATCTGGTCAAAGACTACTAGGTTTCTTTAAACTTACACACCCAAAGCTTTTTTTTTTAAGTAAAATTGTGTTCAATTTCATCCACCAATAATGAGAAACAATAATTGGTCCTCGAATCAAAGCTAGATGAGGACATAGAAGAGCGCATGGTACGACGGGTGGTCGAGCCCTTGAAGAGAGTGAGGGCTCTAAAATTGAAGGCATGATACAAGGAACACATTCTTTATCTCACTAAATGCCTATATCATCCTTAATTTAAGCACCTATCTATCAAACGACCCATGTAGATGAACCATTGGTCGATGGTGGCAAGCAAAATTTGAATTTTAAATGAGTAAAAGTGGGATAAAAAATATCTCTATATCAACGCCACATTATTTGATTTTTATTTTTGGTCGTATTTTTTGGCCTGTGTCACATTATTCTAAAGAGTAAAGATTCTTGGACCAATTTTTTTTTTTTTTAGTTCAACGGTTAGATGTATTTGGGGTCAGTTTATGCGCACCTCGAATAATCTCCTTGTTGGTCCAATCAAAGATAGAATAATATTCTAATCTCCTCGCTGAGATTAGGATATTCATAAAAAAATTATCTCTCATAATTTGACACCAAGTGTGCCACTCACGGGATCGAATTTATTGACTTAACGAAAGGCATTTCCATCTTTAGATTAACATTGAATTTGGTCAATAAATTTGGTCAAAGTTATAGTAATGAAACATAAGTCACCTTCAAATTTTGTCCTCCAATTAATTACTTGAATTAAGAATAATTGACCTCCCAATTTTACAAACCCTCCCCCTGAGGTTTGTCACTTAATCATTCAGATTTCTTGACTTTTAAAATATTACATACAGACTCCCTAAAGTTTGTACGCGCGTAACACTTAGATCCATGCTGTAAATATATCCGTTAATAAATTACACTTAGACCCCTTGAAGTTTGTACGCATATAATACTTAGACTTCTTAAATTTAAAATGTTATATTTAGACAAAAAATACTCCAATCAAAGATATAATATCAAAAATTTTAAATTTTACAACTACAATTCTTGTTCTATTGTATCATTTATTGAAATAAAATCAAAAATAAAAATTCAACTTTTTCTTAAAAAAATGTAATTAGTATACAATTATACTATTTATTGGAATAAAACTAAAAAATCAAACAAGGGGTCTAAGTCATTCTTAATAAAACATGAATTTTACAACCAAAATTCATGTTCTATTATGTCATTTGTTTAAATAAAATGATAAATAAAAACCTAATGTTTTTAAAAAAAGCATAGTTAGTATACAATTATAATATCTATTAGAATAAAACTAAAAATAAAAAATTAAGCAAGAGGTCAAATTGTAATGAACACAATATATTTTAGCTTCAATTGGGATAGTTTGGTATAATAATTTGGTCGTTTAAATGACCAAATAAAATTCCAATAGACAATATAATTGTATACTAATTACGATTTTTTAAGAAAAATTTGAATTTGAATTTTTTATTTTATTTCAATAAATGATACAATAGAAAATGAATTTTAATTGTAAAATTTAAAATATTTGATATTATATATTTGATTGAAGTATTTTTGGTCTAAGTATAACATTTTAAACTTAATGGGTCTAAGTAATATATGTTTACAAACTTCAGAGGGTTTGAGTGTAATACTTCAAATATCAAGGAGCCTGAGTGATTAAGTGACAAACTTCGGTAGGTGTGAGTATCTAAAATAGTAATTTAAAAAATTCTAAATATAAAAATTATATTTAGGTTTTCTTTGAGCAATTGTAATTTCTCTCTTATAAGTTGTAAGTTGACCTTTAAAAATTCTAACTTCCCATGCTGAATCATGTCCTTTTAAAAATTATAACTTACACCTCAAAATTTTTTTTTTGTGTGTATATATATATATGTCTGTGTGCATGTTAAAGTATCTCCAAGATAGGAGCTAAAGTACACGAAAACTTCAAAATTTAGTTATTTTACCATAAAATTTCACTCCAATAGAACATTTTCAGAGTATCTAAAATAGTATTTTGCTATAGCGACACTTCATAATTTGAGTGTCACTGTAACAACAAGTATGAGTCTTTTATAATATCTTCTCTCTCCTTTTTTTTTTTTCTTTCCTCCATTCTCTCTATTTTTTCCTCTCACTACTCTCAAAGAAAAATAATACAAAAAGAATGAGAAATAATATTTAAAGAAAGTACTTAAAAATATAAAAAATTTGTTAGAGTGTATATTGAAAAAGAGAATAACTAAAATAGAAAATATTACTTTTTGAATAGCTAAACTAACTTTTGTTGTTGGAGAGACGCTCTTAGGATCTATGCACAAGCGTAGTCTATAGTGGTGCTTTGTATTACAGGTTCTTAGAAATCAATACCAACAGATTTTCTAATGAAAATTGGCAAAGTGTGCCACTCACATAATCGGGCTGCAACTCATTTGTGTCACGTGAGTAGCACACTTCGCCACTTTTTATTAAAAAAATCTAACTGATACAAATAGAAAAACTTAATTACTACAATTAACGAGTTCAATAACTCAATTGACACAAAAACATAAGGGTCATAATTTACTTTTGTTTTTCTTCCGTCATTTTCTGCTACCTACCACCAGAAAGATATGGAGAAGGCTTCATTTAACCTGATTTTCCTCTGCCCCGTCGCTTATCGCATCTGGTGACTCACTCTCTCTCTCTCACACACACACACACACACAATAGGGATAAACAATGTCTGGTGGCACACTCAAATACAAGAGAATAACATGTAGAAACCTACAAAAAAACTTATACATATCAATGTTGCCCTAATGGAGTTGTGGAAGTGTCTTTTCAACATTTTATTGAAAAATGATTGTTGTTTTGATATGATTTTAAAGATAACATCACTATTCAAAAGTTTCTATATATCGATATATACATATAACATTGATATTGATGATGTGATCTACCACCTATGAATCTATACGTATGCAGGAAACCTATATGAAAGTTTCTCCTTTCAGATTATAGTAATGATGTCAACTTGACATATTAAAGTGTTTTCCTTCTTTTATTCTGTATGCTTTGGCTTAATCTAAGTAGCTAGCAATTGCTTTCCAGATAGTTAAATGTGTTGTTGCCCTGTAACCTAAAATAATTAAAACAAAGGGAAAAATAAATCACTTAACCTAATCTAGTTTGTGATAGCGTCTTTGATCGTTTAGTATCTAGCAAACGTTGGTTGGACAAGAATTGAGCATCAATTAATATTCCACAATTTTTCGTAAGTGGACGGTGAGGGGAAGGTTACAGTTATGGGTACAGAATTTGGAACATCTTAATTTTGAAAATTATGATCAGTTTCAATCATTACTCCTGAGCTTAATTGTTCAAACCATCAGGGATAGGGCAATCTCTCTCAGGTTCCAGATTTCCTCAAGGAATCTAATTATAATCAGTGCATGGCAAATTCCCAGCTCTTGTCTGGACACTTAAGTGATCCCCGAAGCTTCTAATGCCTTTGGTTTTTTTTTGGGTTTTACAACTTGGCTTACTTTCAAGGATAATTGCTTTGGGTACTAACGGAACTTAGTACTACTCAGGAATTTTCTCTGGCTTCTGTTTTCTTTTGTTATCTGATCATTTGGGTTGGGTTGTTGATACAACTGTCTTTTTTTGTACATGACCCCCTATTTTTCCAGTTTTATAAAATTTGCTTTACTTACCGAAAAAAGAAGAAAGAATCGGATATTCTTAGAATTAAAGTGAAGACAAAAGAAGATTTTAAGAAACTTTTATTTGGAAATATTTAATCAAACAACTGGGAAATGTCAAGAAAGATGTGCCAGGAAGCTCAGAAATTTATATTCCATATGATTTTTAGCAATTTACATACAAAGATGTGGTTACTGTCTACAAGGAGACTACAAAGTAAATTGGATACAAGCTATATTTGAGCAGAGGATAGAAGGAAAAAGAAAAAAAAAAAAAAAAGGAAATCTCAATCACCGTATTATAGATTGTAGTTCCAAACAGTTAAACAACTATCTGTTCCAAAAGTTTAAACAGTTAGAGATAATATAATTTAAGTATTTATACTTCAGGACAAACGAATTACAAAACTTCCCCACATCTCTGAATATCTTCTTAGTCATGTTGAACCTTAATTTACCCTTACCTCAATAATTCTCTTTTTTATTTTTGAGGTCTAGGTCTCTGAATTTTTCTCTTACCTGTGAACTCCTCTTCCCTAACTAGAATTACTGCACAAACACACACAGACAGATATAAATTCATGTTGGCAATGAAAGAATCGGATATGAACGTAAGAAACTTTATTTTGGAAATATTTAATTAAACAACTGAGAAATGATAAGAAAAATACACAACCAAGAAGCTCATAAGTTTATTGCACAAACAATGATATTATTTTTTCCTCACAAGTATGTTTTACTTCCATGATTTCATACACAATTACTTCAGCAACAGTCTAGATTTAAACATGAGTAATTATATATAATATAGAAATGATACTGTTTGCCTGTGTTGGATTCCAGGATTTCATGGAGCTACAAGTATTTCTTCGAAGCGTCCGATTGGGCGAGAGAGACTCATTCAAACATTAGAGCCTCTCAATTCAGAGGAGCGTTCTCTAAGAGGAACCCAGATCAAGACAAATGGTAGAAGAGAGACAACAAAACATACCCAGGAAACCCAAGCTATGTTTGGTGGAACTAGTGTTCCGACCACCCCGAAGAAGGCAAACAAAATAGAAGCAGCTCCGAGTAGCTCGAGTATGATGGCGAGTTTGGGGAAGGAATCCCGTAGTAAGATACCGTTCCACAACGCGGTAACCCCTATGGGTAGTGACATAAGAATGAAGTGCCATGGGAGCTGCGAGGAGGAATCATTGTGATAGACCGATATGAGAACAGTTGTTATTGGCATAACAAAGCCCATCACTACTTTTCCCAATTCCTGGCCTCGGAAAAGCTCGACAATGGAGTTTGGAACTTCCTCTCTGTTGGTGCTGAAGGTAGGTAGTCCCTCAGTTGACCTTGATGAGGTCGAGGCTGTAGAGCTACAGCTACCTGCTGGGCTTGAACTTCCCCACCACCAGCTTTCACTTGTTTGGCTTCTTGTAGTACATGAATTCTGCACGTGCAACGGTGAAGTTGAAGTAATAGGTTTTTTGAGTTCGTTAGTGTCAGAACCCTGAAGATCATTGGGTGATGATGATTGAGATTCTGAAATTTGGATAACAGTGGAATTAGAATCAGAATCAGAATCAGACATGGTTTGCGAGTGCCACGACGATGGCGGTGGTCGGATAAATAGAGAGAGGAACCAAGAGTACAACATTCCAAACCAGTTACTGGCGTTCGTCATGATAGATTCTGAACCCATCTCTGCGGTGGCCGCCATTGAAGTACTCGCTACAACTCTCCCACCAGTTCGATAATTGGGTGAATGGCGTATTGAAGGTTTTTTCAAGCTTCCATTAGAGAGGATGAAAGGTTTCAAATGAAATGATCGCCATACATATCTGGTGAACCATCCACCTCATTCTCAGAATCTGAGTTGGGTGGGAAGTTTTTTTTATAGCTTAAACAACTAGCCATCGGAAACCCGTACAGTCAATCCAAAGGATAGCTTATGGAAATATAGACGAGCTTAACCTCAAACGCCTTAAGTTCGAATTTTGACAATTTCATGAAAAATTAAATTAATCGAGGTGCGCGTAAGCTGACTTGAATACCCTTGACCGTTGAACCAAAAAAAAATCAAGTACAGTCAAACCAAACCAACAAAATATTGGGTGTAACGGTGACACAAACTCATCATTGACACGTGGTGTTACTATCCAATAAAAATATGATAAATAAGCAAGTAGATCCCACATATTATAGTAATTATATCATTTAACAACCACCCAAGTGAGATTCAACTTGCTCATTTGTAAGTTTATTATTGGATGGTAATACTACGTGTCAATGATAATGTAATATCACCGTTACACCCAATGAGCTCGTTTGGTAGACGTATTATGAGAGGATTAAATATTAGATTGTACTATTTTTTACTTAATCGGGTCTAATACTTTGTTTGGTAAACAAATTTGATATCGTATTAATTTCAAAAACGTATACTTATCGTATATTCTTTATACGATAGACATGTATTATAAATGTATTTTAATACCACAAAAAAAGTAATATTATAATCTAACTCAAACGTATTATTCTACACATTCGATTTTGAGTTTCTAAAAAGGCGGGAAAATATTATCTCCGAATCACCGACGTGTCCGTTTTGAGTGGTCTAGAAGGTCTCCTAAACCCTAATATTTCAATAAACAATGCTATTGCCGACTTGCGGTGATTATCATATTCGGCAAATTTTTGTATGGAGCATATCATTTGTCGGTGTTGGTTTGTGTATATAGTAGATTAGAAATTGTACATTTATAAGAAAAATTATCAATTATTATTTTTTGAGAATTTTTTATTAAAAAAATATAACTTGTGTGTATAATTTTTTTTCTAAAAAGGCTAGTAAAACCTAATTTAGAAACCTAATCTGAAGACTTAATTCAATTCAACTATTACATTGAAAATGGTTCGTTTGAAACTATTAGATTAAAATCTAATCTTCTTTCTAGCTCGATCGGAAATTATTGCTCTATCAGTTCTACCCAGTCTAAATCAGATGACACCAATACATTCAACTCTAATATCTAACTACCTGTCCTTTCACCTAAGAAGTGCTTCGTCATGGACGTAGATATATTCATATAAATGCAGGCATCCTAGGGTTCATATGAATCAAATTCAAACACAATACCTTATTAGGTATAGACATGTGTAAATGTCCTGCATTGACCGGCGGCGCCAACTGATCCATAAAAATAACGCCAGATCTAATGTGTTTTCATATACCTTGTTACCAAGGACTTACTATTTCCTAAGTGCCTTGTGCTGCACATGGAAAAGCAACCGTATCTAACGTGAGTGGAGAGTAGGGTTTTGAGCTACCTTAACTGCACTGCTATTCAATTGATAAGTTAGTGAAATTGGAGCACATTGTACATGCAAACAAACTGGAAATTGAAATAACAGAACCTAAAAGAATTATACCAGGAACAGTAACCGGAGATTGCCAAGTCTGAACCCTCTAGAAATTGATCTCTGTGTGTAGCATTGAGTTATTGGAGACGTTGAATAGAGTTCCATATTCATTGCGTATGTGTCATCTAACACCCTATACATGATATAAATCTATAATAAATAATAAGTGACATTAAATAAGGTATGATTAGTAGTAATATATAAAATAACAAAATTTTATATACTAAAGATTTATGAATTAGTAGTAATAGATCTCGTCCATTGGTATTAAAGTAATGGGCTCGCATTTCATCTACATATTTGTAAACCAATCGCGCAATCTCATCCCTTACTATAATCAATAGATTAAATTCACATCACCTTTTTGTGGGCTACAATCAATTAAGGAAAATGCTATAAGACTTAATTTCGGGACCTAATCAAGGAGCTTAATTTTGGATAAAAGTGGGTTCTATCTAACATTAAAATTCACAATTAATTCAACCGGAATTAAGTCTGTGATGGAGGTCACGGATTCGAGTTGAGGAAACAGACTCTCTGCTTGTAGGGGTAAGACTGCATACATCTAACTCTCCCCCAAACCCAACAATGACGAGAATCTCGTGCACTGAGTACACCATTTATTAAAGTTCTCAAATTAAGTCCATACAACATTAATCATCAAGATTATATAGGTAAATATGATAAATAACTCTTTACTATATAAAATATTAAGTCCATATAACTATATAATCTTTGATATGTGCCTCCTCCTCTTGCTGCGTGAGTAATCGTCCAGTTGCGCTTGACTTCTGACCCTCTGATATGAGGTTGAGATCATTCAACTTTTTTATTCTCAGTAGTTGTTCAAAATCCTTCGAGGAAGGAAAAATGGTTTCTTCGTCTTTTTAGTAATGATCTCGCAACGCCTCATTTTGTGTGAAGGATTCGATAAACATAGATTACTTGGAATCCCCCTTCGTGCATACATGAGAAAGCTGCATTCAGCATGATATAAGCTAGATTTCGTCATATGATTTTGTCATCGACTTTCATAAATAATTCTATTTCCATTTGAAAGCGACTAGACTGCTACTTATTATTTTATATTATAATCCAACTTGTTTGTAACACGGCAGTTGAGAAGATTGTCAAAATTTAGTGCATCTTACTGGTTGTTGCTCAAGTTCTGAGAGTCCTTAAGAGTTTTCTAAGAGGGTAGGCCGAGGGCCGGCCGTCGGCATAGACAACTTATGATGTGTTTGGTTGGGTGAATAGAAAAATAGAAGGGATGAAAAATATGAATGATTGAATTTTTTTTTTTGGTAGAATGAAAAAAGTGGAAGGATAGAAAAAATATAGATACATATTTTATCATTATATCTATATATAAATTTATTGTATATACATAATATGTAATAGATAAATACGATATATGCACATATCAAAGATTATATGGGTAAATATCATACATTTTAAAACACATAATTAATTTTTCATCAACTTTTTCTTCTAATTTTGGAGAGATTGATTTTGATAAGTTTGAAAGAAAGTTAATCCATTCACTTTTCATCTTTCTTGTTTTCCTTATTTATCAAACATGATGTTTTATCTATCTCTCTAATTTTCTATCTTTCCAATTTTTCATCATTCAATTTTATATCGTACCAAATAAAGTATTAAGGCCCTCAAATTAAAATTCCAATTTCCAATTTTTTTATGATTCAATTAAAATAATTTTAGGGCCCCCAATTTTAACTAGCCTTGCAATTTTAAGTTCAATTTATGACCCAATAAAAAATTTACACAACATTAATGAGTTTGAGTAGTTTACAAATCAAAATTCTTATTAACATTCATTTTTTGAAAAATAATTTAGTTGTATTGATAAATTTTAATTTTATTTCTATATATTTTTAACTGATAGCAGATTTAATTATATTTTAGTCTCCAAATTCAACTTCAATTAATGAATTTTTACGTCTCAAACACAAGAAAAATAATTTTTAAATGAATATATATTAATTTTTTAATATATATTTTGTCGTATCTATACTATTATATAGGTATTTCATAGCATTTGTCTTCTCTAAATATTTTCGCCTCAGGCCCCATATTGATTGGGCCATGTATGGTCCCACTCGTGCCTTCGTTTTGCATAGTTGCTCATGTTTGCTTTTTTTTTTTTTTGGAAAGTAAAAATTGTATAAATAAGAACCATAGAATGTACATATGAGGCAGAGTCTTTGATAAAATACATTAGATTAGACTCACCCTTAGTGCAAACAAATGGTATACAACTGGTGATACTTCAATACAATAGTGAGGTAATCCAAAAGACAACAAAAGAATCACTCCAACCAACAGAATGACTTGGTAAACAACTAATAATGCTAATGGTTTTCAGGTTGTTGAGTTTATGTAGGAGAGGAATAAAAAATTAATAGAAGGAGTCTCAGATAGGTTAACGGGGTAGAGGTTTTTCTCTCTGTGGTTTGCAGAGACTGGGTCTTTCTTGGGGTTTTCCTAATGGAAGTTTTGTTTAGGATTCTTTCAATATCTTCATTAAACCCTAATCAGATTCTTTAGGATCTTCCCCCATTATTGTTTTGAAACCCTTCTATTGTTAATCTTCTAGCAAAAAACCCTTTTGTTTTTGTCTTTCAATTTTTTGTATTTTTTGCAGGTCTGGAGGAAATTTTGTTTGACTCACAGAAGTCTTGGGCTCTTGATCAGTCTTGTCAAGTTCAAGGGTGGAGTGGTCTAATAGATGTTCGTATGGAGGAAGAATTGCAACAAATGTGGAAGCACTTCACGTTATCCGAAGAAGAACAATATGATATACACATTGGTAGTGAGGCAGATGAATCGTTGAAGGAGAAAGCTAGAATCTGTTTGTTTGGAAAGGTTCTCTCTGTTAAGCCTTTTAACAAGGCTGCCTCTAAGAGCACAATGAGGCTGGCGTGGGGTATAATCACCAAGGGGGAGTTCAAAGGGTTAGGTGATAATTTATTTTTAATACAGTTCAATAACATGTTGGATAAGAAGAGAATCCTTGAAGGTATGCCTTGGTCTTTTGATAACCACCTTGTGTCATTAATAGAGTATGGTGGTAGTGTTCAGACATCCAATGTCCTATTTAAATGGTATCCTTTCTGGGTTCAGATCTATAATTTACCTGTCAATAGTATGAATAAAACAATAGGGGAGAACATATGAATCAAACTGGGAATTCTTCTCGATTAATGCCAACTAACAGCCCTCTAAATGATGGGCCTAAACCATATGAACCTAACCCATTTAAGATGGACGTGGAGAGGGCAATTAGTGGATATTCCGATTCCAAAGACAACCCAACCCATCTGCTTGAGTAAATCGATTGATAAAAGGAAAAGCTGCAATCGATGTGGACAAGAAGGAGAGTTCAAGATCAAAGAAGGGGAAAAAAGGGAAATGCAATTGACTTTGGCGAGAGGAAAATGTGTATAGATGGGGCAGCTATGGAGGTGGATATCGCCTCTGGTCCAAGGAAGATGTGTATAGATAATTAACGTGAAGAATTGGGAATGAATGGGATCTTCATGGATTCGTTAGGAAGATCCGATGGCCTGGCTTTATTATAGAGAAAATGTATTCATTTTTTTATAGCAAATTCTTTCTCATGGTCATATTGATTCGGTGATTAAAGAAGAGAGAGGTATGTAGTCAATTTAGTGTGAAAACTGAGGTGGAGAAAATAGAAAATTTTCTCTCATTTTTCGGTATTCAAAAAATGTTTATTCGAAAATAAAAGTTATCAATGAATCTTGGTTTTGACATAGAAGATTTGAGCACTTGAACTTTTAAAACTTGAAGATTCTACAACAAAAGAACATGGTTTATGAATTGCTATTTATACAAGAACTGAAAAAAAGTGAAGGATGTTCACTTGAAAAACATCATAAATATCGTTTTTTAAAAGAAAAAGTTTAGAAAGTCAAATCACAATTGTTGTTTGTTCACACTGATATATAGGGACCATAAAAGACACTTTCTAATGGAGGTAATAAATACTTCATAATCTTTGCTGATGATTTTTCAAGAATGACTTGAGTTTATTTTATGAGAAAAATTTGAAGGTTTTCAAGTGTTCAAAAAGTTTTAAAAGTTTTTTAAAAGGTAAAATGGATACTACATTAATGTGTTGAGAAGTGATAGAGGTGGTAAATATAATTCTAGTGAATTTAATAAGTTTTGTGAATACATTGGTATGGAAAGACAATTGATAGTTGGGTATATTCCACAACAAAATGGAGTGGTCGAAATAAAGAATACAACCATTGTTGAGATGACAAAATCGATGGTTTATAAGAAGAAATTACCTAAATCATTTTGGGAAGAAATAGTCTACAAGACAATTTACTTGATGAATAGATGTCCAACAAAAACTTTGGAGAATTAAACTCCAATTGAAGCATGGAGTGGAAAGAAGCTGTCGGTGAACCACTTAAAGGTTTTTGTGAGCATTTTTTTTGTACATGTTCCTAAAGAAGTGAGGTACAAATTTGATGAAAGTAGTAAAAAATATATTTTTGTGGGTTATAGCTCAAAATCATAGGGTTGTAGACTATAGTTTGACGAGAAATAAAGTGATCATTTATAGAGATATTCTTTTTAATGAAAAGGATTCTTGGAATTTGAAAGAAAAGAATATTCAAAATTAAGTTGTTGTAGCAAATGAAGATTATGAAAGTTTTGAGCATGAAAATAAAAATGATGAAGTTGAAGTTCCACCACAAATGTTTCCAACACCCAGCTCTTCTTCATTCTCTTCTATTTTCTCAAGATCAAACACTTTATCTCCAAGTTTAAGTTCAAGAAAAATGAGAAATTTTAGTGATGTGTATGCTAGATCTAATTTTTGTGTGGTTGAACTCAAAAGTTTTGAAGAATAACAATCAAATAAGATACTTGAAAAAAAATAATGGAAGATAAAATTCGTATGATAGAGAAAAATAACACTTGAGAGTTAATGTAAAAGCCAAACTTCTTGGGACTTCTACATGTGAAATAAGTTATTTAGGGCTTTAGATAATGAGAAGAAAAGGTATTTAAGTTATTCAGATAATAGGTTATTGAGATATGAAATAAGTTATTGAAATAAGTTTTTGGGACTTCTACAAACTTCTTAGCATTTGAGATAATGAAAAGAGATGCAATAAGTTATTCGGGATTTTTATATTATTTTTTGGACATTGAAATTTATTAACAAGAAGATGGAGTTTTTATTTGTAAAGAAAGCATACAAAAACTATTCTTGATAAATTTCGAATGAGAAATTGTCAATCAGTGGCTAATCCTTTGGTTGTGAATGAAAAGTTGAGAAAAAAATGATAGAACTAAAAAAATTGAAGCATCTTTTTATAAAAGCTTGCTTGGAAGTCTTTTATATTTGACAGCTAGAAGACCGGACATCATGTATGCTACAAATCAAGCCAAATCATTTTTGGCGCAGCAAAGAGAGTGTTCAGATATATTCAAGGAACACTTAATTTTGAGATTATGTTTGAAAAAAAAGTTGATATCAAGTTACTTGGATTTTGTAATAGTAATTGGGTCGAAAATATTGACAATCTGAGGAGCAATTCAGGCTATGCATTCTCACTTGATTCTGATGTATTTTGACTACTTCTCAAGCAATTTAGTTGAGAAAAATCTTGAAAAATATTAGTGAAAATCAAGGTGAAGTAACTCCACTCCTGTGTGATAATAAATAAACTATTGTCATGATAAAAAATCTCGTTTATCATAATCGAAATAAGCACATTACAATCAAACATCACTTCATTAAAAAGTTGTATAAGATGATGAGATTCAAGTCAAATATTGTAAGATCGAAGATCAAGTGACAAATATTTTTACCAAAACACTTCTTAAAAATAAGTTTGAGTTTCTAAAAAAGATGTTGGGAGTTCAACAACAAAACATTAAGGGGAGTGTTAAAAATAGTATAAAAGATAGTGCTTAATTGTTAAATTTATCTAGTTGATTTAGGAAGATAAATGGTTGAGTCTTAAAAATTGTTGTGTGATTAATATTCTAGGAAAATAAGAGGTTGTCATCTACATGTATGCTGAAAATTATGAAATACGAGTATAAAATTGAAAGGGTGCCACTACTGGTCGGAATTGTAGCACCATCAAGCATTCTCTAATTTGCCATCTTCATCTTCACGTATGTGTGTGTGTGTGATTGTGTGTCCATTGGTCGGAATCGCAGCACCATCACCACCTCCAAACGATCTCATCCATAATCACTGATCGAAATCGTAGCACATCAACCACTCGCTAGCTCGCTGTCTTCGTGTGTGCATGTGAAATATATATGTGTGTGTGTGTGTGAGAGAGAGAGAACAGAGTTCTAATTCGGAAAGCTCTAAGATAAAGGAGTTTTGCATTTTTTTTTTTTGAATTTTGAAATGTACAATCAGCTGGCCCTCAGTCTAGCTTTACGACCATGAACATGCTTTGTAGACCGACCATCATTAGTGATTTCTGGGGAAGTGGAGGCACCGCCATCCACCGCCTTATTTGGGACTTTCCACCGTTGCTCCACTGCTTCTACATAGTGGCCTTCCTTAGCTGGGATCAGATTCCCTTGATGGACGGCGATCAAGTTCCCACATGAAGAATGCAGCCGGAAAAATGTTGCTCCATAAGTGGACGAGTTTGCTATAATATTCGACCCCCTAATCAAGATCCGGTCCAAATTCCATCTGTTAGCAGCCTAGGTAGGGTCTATGGGTGCAATTCGTGTGAGTTGGACGGGTTAAGAACTCAACTCGGTCTTTAACAGCACTGTAGATGCCAAGACTATGATTCAATATGCAATTTGACAGAATTGTTTTTTTTTCTAGTTTAACAGTCAAGATGTCTGGCCAACTTTCGTAAATCTCGACTAATTCGCTCCCCAGTCTAGTCAAAAGCAGACTATTCACACCAAAATTAGAATATACACATTTCTGTCTCCCTCTCTCTATTCTCTTCCCTATTTTTTCTACTTTTCTCCCTCAGGTTTTTTTTTTTCCGTCTGCACAAGGTTATGTGCTGTGTGATTCCATAATGCAAGATCAGCAGCCACCTTTGGCAAAGTAGGAAAAAAAGAAAACACAATGAACAGATTCACAAAAAAAAAAACCCAGCTCGGAGATAGGAAACGGAACACAAAGGATAACATGGTTCTGCTTGTTTACATGATAAAGCTAAATATAGTTTTTAGTCTATTATCATCTTATACGGACTATGAATATATGAAAGGGGAAGAAGCTATACACAATCAAGCGCGAACACATACACACGGAGTCTGGTCCCCAGAGTAGGATTAAAGGACAATATCATTGCGAATACCCTACAAGAAAATGCTTTATTTTCAGGAATTGAAGGACTTATTGCAGATGGATTCAGCCTTCTATACTGAACAGTGTTCTGTGACATATGTGATTTACATGCACATCATATGGTTCCAATCAATGTAAATTACTTACTTTCCAGAAGAAAAAAAAAGAACCATACCTATCTATTCAAAGATGCTATGTGCGTAGAGAGAGACTCCCGGCTACATTTCCCTCCTTCAATCAATCACAGTCCCTGCTTGTCAATGTAGAAGTTTCTCGCTGAGGCTCTAGTTTAAGTAGGCAAAACATATATAAGATTCTGCAGCGAGTTTTTTTTTTAAAGAAAAACACACTTTAATCCCCAAACTATATTTCTTGTGTCGTATTACCATTTAACTATCGTGTTTTTTCCTGTTTCACCTTCAACTATAGTTATTAATTTCACATTACTTCCTTAAGTAGTACGTTTCTCACAATACCGTCTCAATTATTAACATTAAAAAGATTGATTTTGCTATGGATGTGGACATACTCTACCCAAAACATGTCGTATGTTTGGATTTGGGACAATGTTAAACCAATTCAAATAGTTGAGGGTATAATTTAAGAAATGCAACGGTCAAAAGGACCAAGCGAGAACAAGTTCATAGTTTTAAAAAATCAAGGGTTAATTACAAAATACCCTATTGAACTTTGAATGTTGTTTCAATCAGGCCCCTCTGGTTTAAAATTGAACAATTTGTCCCCTCAAGTTCCAAAATTAGCATGTTGATTGATGAATTAGACAAAAATTTTAAAATTACTTTTGTACCCTTAATCTTTATTCATCTCCATTTTCTTTCCTTTCTCTTTGCCCAATTGAGCCAAAAACTCCAACGCCACAACCACAAACCACTATAGCCACCCAACCACAAACCACTGCATTCATAAACCACCAAAGAAGTTGACCAAAGAAATTGTCAGCAACGTTTCAGTTTCAGTGGAGGGGGAGGGATTAGGGAATTAAGGGAAGAGTGGGGGTGGGTTTCGGTTTTAGTGGAGGGGGAGAGATTTGGGTTTTTCCATCGGAAGGAGTTGGAGCAATCGTCGGTAGTTGATTTTTTTTCTTTTGATTTTTATTTTTACAAAAAATATTAAGACAATGGTAATTGTGAAATTTTGATAATCTAAGTCATTTTTAACGGTGGCTAACTAACGGTAAGAGTTAGTTGAAAATTATTCAAACATTAAGGGGGCAAATTGTTTAATTTTAAACCAAATGGACCTAATTGAAACGAGATTCAAAGTTCAGTGGGTCATTTTATAATTAACCCAAAAATTCAAAGTATAATTTGCCCGAAAGTTGATGGAAACCTTGATTAAGCAATTCAACTCATTTAAATAACTAGGTGATGAATACAAAGGATTAAACAATGGAAATAGTAAGAGGGGGGGAATTACAAGATGCGGTTTTGGTGGTGGCTTCAAGCAACAAGACTTATCTAAAATATAATTATGCCAAAAGTCATAAAGACATTCTTTGACTTGAAGCGGTCGTGGCATCGTGCTCATATCTTACATAATCAATAACTAGTGGCGTCGTGCTCATATCTTACATAATCAATAACTAGTTGGAGGATTTTCTATTCTGTGTCAACAATACCTATACCCAAACCTTGAAATCCAAGGATACAAAGCTGCATCATAAAGCGGGAATATGGGGTTAAGATTGTTTAGGGAATCATTGAACACTTATTTATGCCTAAGTCAACCAAAAGTTGCATGAATTTATTTGCACACAAGTAAAAAACTGCATTTGGCCAGTAAAACATCTCTCTAGCTGTCGCAAAAGTCAATCTACTCGTTACATCATGTTGTTTAATGGGAATAAAAGACATGATTTAACAATGGGGAGAGAGAGATGGGCAAACTACTTGTGCATTTTTTGCTCGTTAGTTGTACTTTCTGGCCATCTCACAATTATCATTTTCGAATTTCGTTCCGATTTATACTAGTTTTAATTGGCCTGTAACCCTTAAGTGGCCAAATTGGATAATGGAGGCTTCTAGTCTTGCTGCTTGTGCTGATGCTAAGGAGGAAAGTGTGATTGCCACCGTGGTGGGCGGAAAGAGTTTTGCTGTTTGTGCTGATGCTAAGGAGGAAAGTGTGATTGCCATGGTGGTGGGCAGAAAGGGTTTATTCAGGTGTCCACTTCACTAATGCTCCATTTGGTAAGAAAGATGGAAATTATGAAGGATGGAAAGTAGGAGAGATACATTTTCTATCCTTCAAGAAAGGAAAGTAGGAATGATACACTTTCTTTCATTTGTGTTTGGTTGGATGGATGGAAAATCAAAATGAATATTTTATTTTTTGTGCTGGCTAAAATTAGGGGTGATAATCGAGTCGTGTCGTGTCAGATTTGTGTTGAGTCATTACGAGTTTGTGTCGAACATTAGTCACACATAACTCAACTCATTTAACTAATTGTGTCATGTCGAGTTACGAGTTGACCTGTTTATTTTCGTGTCGTATTTGTGTTCGAGTTAATCAAGTTCGTGTCATAAAATTCGTGTCGAGTTCGATTTGTGTTGAGTCAAAAATTTTCACCTCTAGTTAAGATGGAAAAAATATTTTTTTAATTTAAAAATTTTATTTTTATTTTTTAATTTTTTTAATTTTTAATTTTTAAATTTATTTTTAAAAAAAATATATATATATAAATACGTATTTTATCATTGTATTTTTATATGAAATTAATGTATACATAATATATCTATATATAAAAAGATATATGGATAAATAAGATACATCTCAACACAAATAATTAACTTTCCATCTACTTTCCTTCCGATTTTAGAGAGATTGATTTTGGTGAGTTGCAAGAAAAATTAATCCATCCATTTTTCCATCCTTCTTACTTTCCTTCCTTACCAAACATGATGTTTTATTTATCCCTCCAACTTTCCATCCTTCTATTTTTGCATCGTATCAAACGGAGCATAAGTACGTAGTACTTGGTGACGACGTAGTGATCACTGACAGTTCTGTTGCTAAAGTCTATGAGACAAATCTGATATCTAACTCGGGAGGTGTTGAGTTTGCGAAGTGGCCTTACTACCTTCCAGTGAGTTTTTGGATATCTAGGACTATATGCCTGACTGTCAAGTAATTGGTAAAGTGACTGTTGATCCTAGTGGTTTTATAGTCTAAATTTGTGAGGGCTAGTATACACACCTTCACCTAAGGTGAGATGGAATAAGCTAGTATGGTTTGGTCAGTCAATCCCTAGAACTAGCTTTATTCTTTGGATGGCTATCCTTGAGAAATTTAGCATTAAAGACCGAATGCAGCATTACATACTACAATTGGAGTCTTCATGTTTACTTAAGAGTTGTGTTCTGCTAAACTTGTATTTCTTGGTCACTGTTTATGAGATCTAAAGGAAAAGAAACAACAGAATATTTAAGAATGAATCAAAAATTCCAAATGTAATCACACAAGGGATTACAAATATGGTGCGTAATTGATTACTCTCCTTAAAGATCAGAATTACCCGCTAAAGTGGCAACATATTGCAGTGGTGTCAGGTCCCAATTCATGGTCTCTGAGTCCTTTCCTTGAAGCTTTTTGCTAGCCTTATTGTGGATTTGCTAGCTTTTTGCAAGAACATATTGCATACTAATTTTTTTTTTTTCTGGGCAGAACAGAAAAATAATTTGATAGGAAAAGAAAATAAAAAAAGAGAGACTAAAACTCATAAGCAATAATTTCCTTTTCTAAAGGTGGTGGGTAACAGTTAAGATTATCTTAATTCATACTTCAAAAAAATAAAAAATAAAAGATTTTTTTTTTTTGTTGGGGGGGGGGGGGGGGGGTGGATGTTATGTTTATAAAATTTATATTCTAAATCTTCTTTTCTAAATGGTGCGTCATTTTTATAATCATCAGATAAATTTGGTACTATTTGTATTTAATGATGACGAGTCAACAATATCATATGGAATAAAACAGATATAAAACTTTAATAAGTATAATATATATTACTCTTTTATTTTCACTAAACATAACGGATATTTAACTATTTGGACGCATATACAATTTTAAGATCATTTGGCCGACTTCAATATAAACTTTTTTCAATCTTGTCTATATCAATGGTAATAATTCTATAATATAAAACAAGATAGATTTTAATAAATTCATCCAACAGTCTCAAATAAATTCATCCAACAGCTACAAACATCCCTCTCAAAATCATTTGCACTGAATTTCTCCCTCCCCTCACAAAGTCCATCACTTCTGACTTACTGTGTCTTCAAGCACGGGTTAACCCTAGTAACTCCACTATTTTAACCTATCTCATCTAAACCAACAAAGAGGCTTGAGAATAAGTGGGCTAGATGAAACATAAATGTTTCTATATTTTTTTTTCTAGTTGTAATGCTTTTATTATTAATTTCAATAATATCAGACTTTTGACCCAAAAAAAAAAAAATCTAACCCATGTTTGGTATAGACTATAGAGTATAGCAATGAAGACTAACCGTTGTTTTGATCACTGCTTTATGGTTTTATTATTTCATATGCTCCCAGACTAAGCAACATGAATACATCAAAAATAATATAAATATTTTTCTAGTGAGCTTCTTTGATCAAACCCGAATACGTTGACCCACTATTAATGGGTCAATTCAAATCCAATCAGATGAAAGTTGAGTGCACGCCAACGATTTTTATAACTTTACGATTCATTTACCAAACAAAAAATATAATGGTATAAAGGCCCGACATCAACCCAGGGTCCCACATACGTATGGAAAACATTCCTCAGAAGTTTTAAATAAGGGTTAATAACTTTGAACTTTGAAAGCGACATAATACTTAACATGATGATGATGATGACCGCCCAAGTTAAAGTCAAAGAACTTCTCTTGTTTATTTAGCGTTGATGTTCCTCATCAATCCTTAAAATGGAAGTATCCAACAATCCGATCAACCCCATTAGTCATCTCTTCTCAGACATGCATAAAACTTCCATTACCAACGCTTCAATTGAGGAACTGATATTTGCAGTAGCATTTGTGACAGTCTTCGGATTATTACAACTACCATATCAGAAAATAGATGGTAACCTAGTCCCAACCATCATTTTTAAGGACAAGCCTTCCTCCTTTCATGCATTTGTTTTATGTCTTAATTTCGCCTTCACCGGAGCTGTGCTGACTTTATCTCTACGTGAGAGGTATCCGAAGATTGCTAGATATTGTCGTCAACTCGCCATTGCTTCTATAACAACAGCAGCTGGAATATTGGTCTTTTTACTCATATGCTCAAACTTCAAGTTAATGCCACCTATTTGGGTGTCCTGAACTCCTGCTATACATATAAACTTCACCCAGTTGTTCAGTCACCCACCACTGCGCATTACAAATCATATCTGCAACCACGGTTGCTCACTGTGCAATGATTAATGGGTAAGCAGGGGTTGGTCACTGAACAACAGGACAGGAGGGTGAAGCTGAAGAGAAGTAACTGTAATTCCTTTCCTTGTTTATGCTCTAATCTCTATATATTTTCAACTTTTAGATCATATCATGTCATGGGGAAACCTATATAGATAGGATTGTTGCTGATAAATGGGGTACGCCTCTTATATAGCGTCAGGAACAACACTTTTGTTGCAAAGGAGAAGAGCTGCGCTCCTATAAATGGGAGACGTGGGTATTCCTTTGAAAGACATTTAGAAGGGTTAATAGTAATTTTGATTCTTGAATTATGTGAGTTTTGTTAATTTGGTATTCATTGTATTAATTTTGTCAATTTAATATCTTAAAAATATTCAATTCGTCTTTAAATAGTCTCTACACAAACAACTTGTTAAGTATTTGATGAAATTTATGTATATTTGTATTTGATGTATTTATGTGTAATTGTATACGCCGACTAAGCTTGAAAGAAGAGAGCAAATCCGGGAAAAAAAAGCAACAAATTAAAAAAAAAAAATTAAATTAAAAGTATTGTTATACAGTACGTTATGTATCATTTGATAATGCTTTCTTGAAATAACTTCTTTTAATCAAAGAAATAATCTTAAAGCATATTTGAATGTTATTTTATAATAATGATTTTATGCATCTAAATTTATAAATTTATAAAGAATTCATTTGTATGTTGTTATGCATACAATTACACTTAGATAAAAGGAGTATGCCTGGATAATAATAAAAAAAATTAGTAAAAATTGAAACTAACACTACAAGAAATTTGCCTTTTAGCCGCAAAAATTATTGTGGCTAAATGCATAAAAATTGTCACTATATACTTTAGTGACAATATTTTTATTGCCACTAGGCCGCGGCAATATGTGTGTGGCTAAATCACTTAGCTATGACATTTAATTGTTGCCACTAAAAGTAAATTTTTTAGCCGCACCATAAAAAATGCCACTAAATGTGAAATCTTTAGCCGCCATAATTATTGTAGCAAATAAACTAAATTTTTGCCACTAAAATATACTATATCACCACGAAAAGTCCGATTAAAACCTGACTTTTAGTGACAACAATTAATTGCGGCTAAAAGTATACATTTTACCCACAATTAAAATCACCACTAAAATTTGAAACATGATTTTTTGACAACTTATTGTCGTTACTAATTAATACATTAAAATGAACAAAGAAACCTATCGCATATTTGAAAGAATTTATTTTTCAATATTTTCAAATTTCACTTACCTTTTTTTTTTGATTGAAATCAAGTATTACAAGAAGCAGATTTTACAAGAATCAAAACAATGAAAAGCCTAAAATTCAAGGCTTTAATCACTCCAAAAAAAACCAACCAATTTGTACAGTCTTCAATCCTCCTGTCCAGAAACATTAAAACTTTGGTACCCTGCTGCAGCTTCCTGGCTTGTGAACACCTACATCTCTGCAACACAGTGAACACCCATTCGCATAATATCTAGGATTCAAGAGGAAAAACAGTTGCTAAATTACACACTGTATACAGATTATGTGTCTGCTGATGCAATAATTATGATGCAACACTTTCAATCTCATAATACAAAGAAGAATCCAGTTTTTAGCATAATTGTTTCTCCTCCTGGGACTAGTGGATGGTACCCAAGTAATGGTCTGGGTATGGAAAGTATCAAGCTAAATGGTAAGTCCCTGCACAATCAGAGCACAAGAAGCTTTGGCTCTGGACGTTTCAACTTGCAACACTTCAAACCACAAACTCAAAGCACTAGAAGTGTAGTAATTAAGTATTTTGACGTATACACAGCACGTATACACAACACTTGTCCAACTCAGTGGATCCATATATGTGTTAAAGTGTTTTGACGTTTGGTTCAAGTTTTAACTATCATAAGGAGTGGTGATTTTGAGGAGATAATAAGTAATAGTGTTGTCAGGATTTTCTTTCCTGTAGAATGAATGAGGTGGAACAGAGATTGTCCTAGAAGAAACTTTAAATAATCTGGCCATTCTTGATTAGCAGTAGCTAACAGTAGAAATGGTACCCAACATGTCCATTAATATTTTTTTGGTCTTCAGCTAAACTACTAATCACACTCATGTTAAAATGCAACTAACTAAAGATGTTAAGTTTCAGCAACACATTTGATGTTACAGACTGAAGCCAGCAACTTCAGGGCAATTAATAGAAAGTATTTAGCAGCACATTTGAAACATCTAGCCACTAGGGATCCACGAAAACAGACTGAAGCCACTAAATAAACTTTCTTCTGCATAGAAAATTTTCTTTCATCTAAAAAACTGAATACTGAACTAATAACACTTCAATACCTCCTTTGCATACTGGTTATTAGATCTTTCGTCTTTAGTCTTCGGAGGCGAGCCTTCCAAAGCTGTTTTCAGAGTTTCCACTGGTTTGTACCTAACATAAAAGTAAAGATATTATATATCAAGACTACATAAAAGTAAGATTACTAACCCATGAAATAGAATTTTTCCAATTTAAGAGATCTTACCCTATCACAATGAAGAGAGGTAAGAATTTGGGGTCGGCTAAACCTGATATCATATTGTGATAATCCAATATGTCATTTGTTTACCACCCTATTGCATACCATGAAAAACATGTAACAACGTTCAAAAATATAAGCAAAAAATTAAACACTAGCCGGTGAAATATTAATCTAATGAACAAAGATAGCCAAAGAACTAAAAGGCTTTCTGTTCAGTCCATTTTAACTGGCAAGTACATTAAAGGAAATATCATACCTAAACCATATGCATGTCTAAACTCCTTTAATGTAACATCTCCAAGAATATTAGAGAAGTAACGAAGAGCCTGAAACCAAAGCCAAAGCATATCAGTGAAAAATGTTTGGAAGCTCAACATTCAGAAAGCCATAACGCAGAAGATATTACAGCTTTATTGTCCAATAACATATATACAACTTAATTTAAAGACCTAGACAGCTGTAAAACAGAGGAATAAAACATCAAAAAAAATGACGTAGTCTTATACTAATAGTTTTCATTCAACACATTAAGCAACCTAGATGGGATGGAAATAAGGAGGCTTTGGCAGATGGTACAAACACAATAACTGCAAGCAATCAGTAAAAGTCTGTACAATGCCATACAACTTTCAGTTATAATCAGCAACTACATCAACTCAATCTGTTTGTTTTTTCTCGCAATTTTGGGCAACTCAATCTTGTCAAGTAGTATAAAAACAAGAAGAGAGCTAGGAAAAAGAACATCAAGTGAATCGCAATAAGTCACCACCAGTAAGAGATATAAAATAGCCAGTAACATTTGCAGGGCCAAACTCGCCAAATAAGCAATCAATTTGGACAGAGAATTGGACAACTTTGTAAGCTATCAACTAATTTATTAGTACTGTAACTGGGCATTATCATTGGTGCTACATTGTAGAGCAACAGAAAATTAGGGACCACATAATTGGTCTCTTTTTAGTGCTGTCTATTTCTATTTTGTTTTATAAGTTTTTTGGATTGGCTATTTCATGAGTAGGATTTTCCATTTGTTGCACCTGAAATAATTGAGTACTCTTGGTTATCAAGACATATCAAATTTATTTTCTGTTTCCTTACCCATAAGACTAAGATAGTCTGCTGAAGAATAACTTTCACCGACTATGACATTTCAACAAACAGATGGAGTGCGATTAATTTTGATGATGAAGCATCAACAACCACGTCCATTTGAATAGTCATCGCCGCGGGACCTCACCCAACACTTAGCCATCAGTTTCAGCATTCATTCCCAATCAATTCTCTATTGATTATCCAAGTTTGAAACTGAGGGGTACTCTTTCCCGTACAGCCACCACTCGATTTAGCAACTTCCTGATATCTATTGGGATTCTATACACTTTTTATGTTTACCATTAAGTCATCTGTTTAGCTACCAATTGGTCGTTATGTATCTATTGGGATTCTATACACTTTTTATTGTAATTAAGTCATCTGTTTAGCTAATTTACCGAAACAATTAGACAAATGGTAAAGGAATCTGGTTGCAGAAAAACAAACACAAAAAACACAAATCAATGCTCTATACAGAACAGAGAAGCAAAACAGAGAGTAGAGAGAGGAGCTTACTAATTGTTTATCTAGATTTGCTCTGCAAAACACAAATTAATACCTTCGTCTTCTTCAGATCTGGTCTGCAATCACCGAGAGGTTGATAGAGATAAGGCTTTGTGCCCTAGCTGATCACTGAGCTCGTGTGTGAGATAGAGGTCGCGAGAGAGAGAGAGAGGAGGGCCAGTCTGTGAGAGAAAGAAAGATCGAGAAAAAGAGAGAGACAGAGAGAGAGCTACCAAAAGTATCAACAGGATGATTTCCGTGAGATAAGGAAATACCCTTTTGGCATAAATATGTAACAAGCGCTTGAGTTAGACCAGAAATAAGTGCTAAGAATCAACGGCAGTAAAAAGAAGTGTAGTGACTAAAAATAATTGTTTATATAGATTATTAGTGATAAAAATAAATTGTTGCCACTAAATTATTTTTTCATCAAGAATTAATGACAAATAGTTAGCTTTTTAGCCATGACAATAAAACTGTCACTCATTAAATTTATTATATTATATATAGTGACAATAATTATTTTTTGACTAAAAATATAAATGTAATTAGTGACTAAATTTAAATTGTTGTCACTAACTATTTGGAATTAGTGGTGAATTAATGATGTGTTTTTTGCCGCAACATTCAAATTGTCACTAACTGAATACACTACCATATCTTCAGTGACAATAATAATATTTCATCACTAGTTACATATCTTTAGTGGTGATAAATAATTATAATCACTAAATAATTTGATATCATGTCTTCAGTGGCAATTATAATTTTTTGTCATTAAAAATATGTATTTAGTGACAACATTTTTAGCTGCAATTTAAATATAGCGGCTAAAAGTGATTTTTCTTGTAGTGTAAGTATAATATGAGAATCTATTTCGTCAATAAATTGAGACACAATTCTTTTAAGGTCTAAAGGACAAGCACTTAAAACTATTTGGCGGTTAAGTCCAAACTAATAATGAAATTTTATTTTAATGACAACATCTCTTATTATATTTTGAAGAGTTTGTTTGAAAAAAGAACTAGGTCTATCGCATCTTTTCTTCTTGGCCTATGATTCCATTCAGGAGCGATTGAGCAACATAGATTCATGATTCTAAGATTTGGTGCGTTGTCTAGAGTGTTTGATTTTCGAAATTGACCAAATTTGCTTGATCGGGGGCTTTTCTTCAGAGAACGAAGCTTCGCTGGTTTGACTGACCACCGTCGTATCTCCGATGAGCTTCCAGACCTCTGCCGAGCTGTTTCCCGAGACAATACACCATCGGAATCGGATGAAGTCAAATCAACGATTGGCGCTATGCCACATGCCTCGCTATCCTCTTCTTCATCTTCACATACTAACGCTATGACTTCAATCTGACTCACTGGTATTTTCTTGGTTCATCTCCCCACCACCCAGCATGATGCGCAACGGAGTTTCTACCTGTTCATTGTTGGAAGCTGGATTACACCAACTTTAGCACCAGTTTCAAAGCAGTATCCACTCGCATGATTGTTGTCAACGATGACACGTAGCTCCTCATAATTCTCAATGGATCGTCTCCACAGAAATCTCACATTAGGATGTTTCTGTGAAATACATACAAGTTAAATTTAGGCATGTGCAATCGAATAAATGTTTATGCTGATATGGTGTTCCATGAAATGTATTGGTAAGCAAATGCATTTGGACAAAAAATTTTAGGTATTAAGCAAAATCTATTTAAAATCCGCACCTTGAAATTTGTATAGTGACAACGGAATTCAGTATTTTGTCATTGTCACAATGATTAGGGCTGTTATGACGATAGTATTGTTGTCTAGTTTACTATTACCCCTATCACCTTCCATAGCATCTCTATTCCTAGCCATCGTCCCTTGCACCCCACCCACACGGACATTACTATTACCGTGACAGGTCCATTTTGTAATATAATTATTTTTGTCATTAAGGATAAATTAGTTTTTTGTATTTAATTATCCTTTTAGCCCAAAAAAGACACATTTGCCCTTATTAATTCAAAAGTCCACAACTGTAGACCGACCTCCCAAAATCCAAAAAAATTACACAAAATAATACTTCAAAAAAGGAAACATTGGAAGTCAGTTCCCTTATTAACTCTTATTTGAGAGAAAATCTCTTTCAAAAACTTTGTGGATAAAAGTCCACTTTGATTGAAAAAGTTGATAGTACCCTTCAAGCATAAATCTTGATCGCTCAAACTTTAGTTTCTTATGGAAACCAAAACACCACTCACCACTCCCTGAATCAACGCCAAAAACGGTGATCACTTTCCCTAAAAACAAGGACGCCGAATATACCTTTAAATGGTTTTCACATTAATTTATTTCTTTGAATTTCGAAGAAACAATCCCATTAATGCACAGTCGTCTTGAAGAACTTTCGGTTGAATCTTCGATCACCGAAATAGTTCCTTCATCACCATTACCGGAATAGTCGATCACGTCATTGATTTCGCCAATTTCAATTTCTGAATTAAAACAATATTTTCGGTTCCATTGTTTACGGAATCATGATTTTCAAGATTTGATGTTAAATTTTATAATTTTTAAATAAGAATTTGAGTAACTTGTCACATTTTTTAATATGTTATCATATTATTTTTGAGTAACTTGTCACATTATTTTTTATGTTATTACATTATTTTTGAGTAACTTATCATATTGTTTAATATGTTGTTACATTATTTTTGAGTACATTGTCACATTTTTTTTAATATGGTGTCACATTGTTTTTGCATAACTTGTCATATTGTTTAGCATGTTATTACATTATTTTTAAGTAACTTGTCACATTGATTTTTTTATGTTGTTGCATTATTTGCAAAGAAAAATCGGTTCATAAAAAAAAAAAAAGAAGAAGAAGAAGAAGAAGACGAAATCAACGCGTCTAGTTGAGTAATTTTCGTCGGGTTAGAAGGGAAGACGAAACTCTGAAATAGTGAAAAAGAAGCTAAAATCTTGCTATACCAAAAAAAAAAAAGAAAGTATATTACTACATGCTGTGTAAAACGACTATTCGGCTTCGATAACTGTTTCAAACTTTTGACTATTCGGTGTCGATAACTAGAACAAAAACCCACCAAATTTTTTTTTTTTTTTTGCAGACGAAAAACTCCAAGAAAACTGTAATGAAAATCTCGCTGCAGAAGAAAATAAAATCTTGTTGAAACTGAAATAAAAACCATTGAAAAAAAATGATTATATATGAAAAACTTGAAAAGCTTTTTCAAAGAAAACTGTAGTGTTGAAGAAGACTAACTCTCAACTCCAAAAGATAACGCCAAATAAATTGAGATCAATGTTTTTAAAATTCAAACGGTTGAATATATCACAATAATAATATAAATAATATTTTCAAATATTTCTATATTGGATAAAAGGAAACTATCAATCAGTTATTCACCAATTAAGGCAGAGATAATTAGGTAATATTAAAAAAATAAAAATTAAAAAGTGTATTTACTTATAAATATTTTATCATTTAAAAGATTTACTTGTTTATAAATTAAGACTGGAAACTTATATCCAAATAAGACCTAAAAAGTGGATTCACACCCAAATTTCCCTTCAAAAAACAAATAAGCCCAGTCCCTTCATATGGCTTGGGGTGGGCTTGAGCGGGGCAGGCCACATTACAATGCCAGGATGGCCGACAGCCATTGTCATGTGCCACGCTTGGACTTGGCCCAACCCATGGAAGCCATAACAATGGGAAGAACCGAAAGTCATGCCTAATTTTTCAATCTAGAATGATTCTTGTTATGAAACTTGGGTCACTATAAGCCTTTTTTTCAATGGAAGAAAGAAGTATTAGAGAGAATTTGGATCTTTGTTTTTTTCGTTTTTTGGATTTGGGGGGAAAGAGGAGGGGGGTGGGGGGGGGGGGGGGGGGTGGGTGGGGGGGGAAGGGGAATGGTTGGAGATAGAGTTGGACCAAAAAATTCTAATACGATTTAAATTCGAACAGTACTTAGGTTAGAGTATAATTGGATTTAAATCTTTTAAAATTGTTTGTTGATTATTTAATGCAATTTTATAGGAATTTAGAAAATTTGGGAGTATGAGAGAGGGAGGCTGAAAAGCACTCCGATGATATAAATATGTAGGCTATCTCGGATGTAGAATGCGAATGAGTAAATTAATTGTAGGAACTATTTAGCATGCGAAGTTCAGTGGTTTATCAACTAAAAAATTTGGTCAATCCACTTTAATGGAGTCTCTTATTCCGGGGTTTGGATTGGATTCTCCAAACCCTTCCAAACCCAATAAAACAATAACGGAACAAGACATTTACAACATTCTAACATTTACATATACGAGGATACACACAAAACTTGTCCATTCTCAAATAATTCAAACCAGAAGGACATATTTTCCCGTTACACCATATTAAACATCATTAAATTGTTTGCAAATAGCTCACATCTATTAATGACATTAATCATCAATGATAACCAAGTCCACAATAGGCCTATATGGAGACGTTATTGAATTGGAAGCAGCACTGAAAACTGTTGATATGTTCCCGCCTTCCCCATGTGGGCCGAATATTTCTGTGAAGATCTCGTAATTGGGACAAATCCGCACACATGCTCGAGATGCGAAGGTGTCATCCTACAAAAAATGAAAAATTGGATTTATGCACACATGTACATAATGATTTGTATACTAATATACATATGTAAAAATCCAACAAAAATAAACCTCTAAGAAAGACACTCCAGCCGGATTGATTGGGAAAAGAACTCGTTTTTCATTGTTCCAATGGAGCAACCCCGAAGCCTCCATATCTTTCATCTTGAAATGACGTCTTTTCCAAAAAATAACGACTTCCATAACTAGGCTAAGAGTTAATCGCGGTGCTTGCCGACGTTGACTTATCATCTCCCATAGACGACTCCAGCCTCCTTCGAGGAATTCACCCGTGTTGGAAATGCGTCTTTCCAACTTTAGGTCCATAAGACAATCCAACAGAACATCTTCCTCGTCTTCTGTTAGCCTCAAGCGCCGCATTTCTTTTTACAAATAATATGCATTACAAAATGAATGTGCAAGAAATAGGTTAATAACGTAACACAATTTTGTACATTAAAGTAAAGTGATACCAATCCATAAAAGGGAATACATAAATTACAAACATAGCATAATTTGATGAGGAAATTTTCAAGAAACATGATCATCGTATATAATCGTTCGGTCAAACAAATTTCCCCACAAATGAGGTCAAAATATTGCAAATTATGAAACTCAATATGAACGCTACTAGAATGAGCAGAATTCCATGCAACTTGTTCCGCCCACCGCCTCGGCCGCGTCCCCATCCTCTATTTGTCATCTACACACATGTAAGATAACAATAGAGCCTCACATAGTATCCCAAGATAGGGATCAAGTTTAAATTTTGAGATTTCTCTCCTTGTCTCACTAGTAGAGCGTATGCCACCACTAGTAGACATTTACACATTGAACTATCCCGTTCATTCTTTTTCTGACCCCCCAAGGTTATGTTCTCTAACCTTAGTGTCTCATTTCCATATACATTTCATCATGCATATAATTCACATAGCACGTAGCACATAACATGTAACAATTTGAACACATAACATGAAATGCACAATGGATGTCATGGTCTAGATCCATGCCCATAAACCCTAGGTAAATCGTATACCTATGCTCTGATACCAAGCTGTGACACCCCAAAAACCGGGTGTCCGTAATTAACCCATAATTAACTCGAATTAAACTAAGATATCAATACGCTCTGATACCAAGCTGTGACACCCCAAAAATCGGGGGTCATTTATAAGACCGTTGATCAACCATCAACCCGCGGAAATACCCGTGGATGCCGGTTAACCCGACACCGCGGCACCACATCCCCTTTACCGGGATTTTAAAAAAAATACCAAGTCTATATGCTTTCAATTGATTGACCCATCCGAGGTCCAATATACCACCATTGGTACTCGATTATTGTCCATTTATAACATTTGAAGGAAGGAATACATAGCCCAAAAGCTTGGCAAAACAGTTTGAAAATTTCTGATTTTTAGAAAGCGTACCAGTACAGCATACCGGTACGCCTTGCCCACTGGACCACGCCGTACCGGTACGCTGTACGTACTGGACCACGCTGTACCGGTACGTCGTGTCCAGTTTTGCTTGTTTTACCTGTTTTTCATTTCCAATCCATTCCAAACCTTTCTACAATCATCCAACACATGTTTAATGAAGTTTTCCATATAAAACATGATATGTATAAGATCTATTACAATCATTTATATACATTACATGTCATAAACCAAGTTTTCATAATTAGTTTACACAAAACCCAAAATAAAGCCACATGTCGACCTTTCTTCACCCTTGGGGCCCTAAGTAAGCGTCATCCACCAGTGTGTACCTCGTACCTGAAATGTTTTCCCGTATAGGATGAGCTACGCTCAATAGAGTATCTCCTACAGAGACTACTCCTCAATCTAGATGCACATGAAATGTTCACATGCAACAATTTACGAGCAACATTCTTTTCAATCAAGAAATGCAATCCCATGATAGGAATTTTCAAGTCATGCTATGAATTGAGATGAAACTCACTCGTGCAACTTCAACCCCGAGTCCTCACCGACTCTCACAACACAATGCAATGCACTTGTGAAGTAATTCCGTCATTGACGAAAATCCATCTAATCATTGTTGGATGATACCCATTGAATGAGTATGTTATAAAACAAAATCAAGTGTCTTTGTTGGGTATCAGATTCTCGGAGTTTCACCGCCGGTTCCGTACACCGTTACACTTTTTTGGAATTTCATCGCCAATAAGTGTATGAACCATATGGCCGGGCCTTGCACCTGAGGGAGAATCTAGCTCTTCTTGCTATACCCGACACAAGTTTTCCATGCAACCATGCGACTCAAGGAGATCTTCGATCCAACCTTTCCGAGACCACTTATCAATCACCAAGTATGGTGTTGATCAACATGCACACACACACCCACACTCATGACTCATGCCCATGAATGTGATGTCAATTCTATGCCCAAATTGCAATGCATGCCAAGTGAGCAATTTCCACATATCAACATGTACCATGACAATTTATATCATATGCATATAATCACCATTATCCATCACATTGTCAACATATCAATGAACATATATCAACAATCATAATAAGCATGTTATTACAGAATTTATGTCCAAAACACACTTCACTCACAAAAGCACAATATAAATACGTAGCATGCCCATGTAATACCAAATTTTAAGAAATTACACAGGTAACTTCCACACCTAAAGTTTAAGCTAGAAATTGATTCAAGCCATTTCTATACTCATTTCCTCTTTTCCATAACAATGGACTATTTTCCATAACAAAAGACAAGACATAGGTAGTTCTATACCCCTAGTCATTTCTTATGGACATCATAGGTTGTAAATAACCAAAGTAGGAAGAAACCCTACCTCTTGAAGCGTAAAATGGAAGGTAGAACCTTCAAGAACACCTCCCAAGCCCCAAAACTCTTGATTTCCCCAAAATCTCTCCTTGGATCTTCGGTGAAATCCTTCATTCTTGGTATGGTTGCGTAGCTCTCGTCGAGGTGATCAATTTTGATTCTTGGTTTGAGTTGATTCGAGCAACGGAATTCCGTGAATCGTCGAGAAAAGCCTTGAACTTATGTTTTTCTTCTCCTTTTCCTTTCCTCTCTCCCTCACACGTTTACACACTGGAATCAGCTGAGTATTCTCCCAAAAAATCAGATTTTTGTTGATATTTATAACCTTTAACACTTGGTCCACGTCGCGCCACAAGCCTCCTTGTCCGGGTCCGTTTTCGCCCCGAAACGATTAATTTCATCCCGGTTTAAGTTCAAATTAATTTTATTTGAACTTTAATTCAATTATAAGAAAATTTTATAATTTTCATTTTTTGGGGACCTTTGTGAGGTTATTCGACACACAGTCGTCTTGTAAAACGCGCAAAATTCGACTATCTCGGAATTCGACGAAAATTGTCTGGGTAACTCGGTTTCATGAGACGAATACAACAGTGAGGTCCGTTTCGTCATCCGAGCTCTAGAGAAATACGTATTCTAAATCCGTATTATAGTGGCAAATTACCATTTTACCATTTTTCAGAAAAAATTCAAATTTTTCCGAGTTTTACAAAATTAAAGGGTTAAAAGGATGAATAAATGTATATTTAGGTATATTTTCACTTCCTAGTACATGATGTAAGTTTTTTCAAGTATGTGCAAGATATATAGATGAAGAACTTCCCACCCAACTTAATATTGAAACAAAAATAAGTAACTCAGAAAAAAAAGGCAGCTTTCATTTTGTTATAATCGAGGTCCCCAATGGGTTATTTGGAGGTCTTGGAGCACCCACATGGATTTATGCTGGTAATTTTCAAGCATGTGGAATAGGAGGAATTCATCAGTTGACCGTGAGCATAAGCCAGGCACTTTAAGAGCTTCAATTAATGTCTGTTGTGAAAAAAATAAAAATAAAAAGCTTTACAATAGCTCAAGACTATGTGCACGATATGTTGGGTTCATGCAATAGTTTAGAGGCTTGGAACTGAGACTTAGACCTATTAAATGCAAAAGCTTGTTGCATCATTTTGTTCTATTGTGACAAAAAGTTATTTTGCAAGAAGGTAATGCTGCAAAGTCATGGGGAAAAATTTCTGGTAGAAAGATTTGTCTATGGGAGATATAATCTGTCCAGCTGAAAGGAGGATGGAAACTTTGAATTTGAAGATCTTTGGTTATATGAGTTATTTTGGGGCCAAGCTGTAGTTCTGAATTTAATAACTAATGATTCTAAGTCTGTTAATTCTATCCCAGTCTGTGATTGGTGTGCTTCTACTGAGTTTTGTCCCTCTTTGATTATGTTACAGTGTACTCAAATTCTCAAGTAGATAAGCAGAATCGTGGCGCATCGAGTTTCATAATTCATTTGAGAATGGACTTAATTCTTCTTGCTAAGAAAAAGCCTGCACCTTTAGGAAATTATAGTAGAATCAATACAGGTACATGAAACATCAATACATATAAGAATAAGGATTGTAAAGCACATCACAAATTAAAACCTTCAGGCTGTTGAAGGTTTTTCATTTATTTCAAGATTGGATCAGATTCAATGACAGACAAGTCTATAAACCGTAAATCCTCACAACCAAGCTGCCTATATGAAGTCAATAATCATATTATGACCTGTTTTGGTTAAACATACATAAGGAATTTTGTTTTGAATCTATAAAATTTATGCTAGTCTTTAAAAAAAAAAATTTACACAGGATAGGCATGTGGAATTTCCTATTACACATAAACCATATTTAATAATTTTTTTCCACTAACCACAGTATGTATAAACTAAAATCAAATCCATCTTGACATGTACTTAAAATTTTGTCTATAAATTGTAAATCTTCACAACCAAGCAACCTATATGAATTTCATCTTGCTGTCAATACATAGATCATATTATGACCTGTTTTGGTTAAACATACATAAGAAATTTTGTTTTCAATCTATAAATTTTTTGCTATTCTTTCAAAAAAAAAAAAATTATACAGGACAGGCATGTGTAATTTCCTATTACACATAAACCATATTTAATAAAAAATTTCCACTAGCCTCCAAATCTCAGATGGCTGGAGTAGTACAGTCATCCCCCTTACAAATGCTCAATGTAAATGCCAAACTGAAAAAAAAAATTTAGCCGAAATTTCACAAATGGAGAATAAAAAAGTCGAAGATATTACAAAAAAAAAAATACCTAAACCAAACTTCAGTCCATTCAAGGCCACCCCCCAACCCAGCCCTCCGATTTTGCGAAGAAGAGAAGAAAATAGATGAGCAACGAAGCAAAAAGATTTTGATTTACCTTCGCTAGATGAGCAGAAAATCGAAGAAGAAGAGGGCTTTTTATAGCCCAATCGAAGGTTGATCGAATAGTGATTGACTTGGACAGTGAAGAATCTCTCTGCAACACCTTGCTTCTCTTCCATCGGTGGCAGAGGAAAGGACAAGCTTCTTCCTTTTCCCAGAGATCTCCATGTTGCGCGAATCTCCCTACTCCTCCGTTGATTTCTTCGATCGTTGCCAGGAAGAAGACAAGCGTCCTCCCCCTTTCCCAGACCCGTCTTTCCCATAGATTTCCCAAGATTTGGGTCTGTTTGGTTTTCCCAGGCAATTGATCGTTGAAAGGGTTTGGGGGTTGGGATATTATTTAGGTAAATGTGGTTTTAATAGGGATAAAATTGTCTTTTAACCATAATATCTAGGTTGGGCTGACTTCAAACCCACCCCCTCCCTGGGTTTGGTGAAACCCACCTTCATGGGTTTTAGGGGCTTGTGTGTTGCGGGTCGGAATTTATATACCGGGCCTTAAGCCTGCATCCAAACATGGGTTAAGCCACTTTATTGGACTATTTATGTTAAACCCATCTTTATACACCCACCCAAACCCTCGTACCAAACAAGGAGCAAGAGTCTTGTATTACTTAATGGAATCTTGTCTTGCCTAATGGAAAAGGAGACGGTTACAACTTTTTGTGTGCAAGTGTTCATCTTCTTTGTTACTGGGCAAGGGCTTGCCTATTTATATTACCTAATAGAGTGGCATTCAAACAATGATAAGGTGGTACCCTAATTTCCCGACAATATTGTCGGATTGGATGCCGTATTCCTAATGCACGGGGTATTGCTAGTTGAATGATATGACAAGAACTAAACGGGAAGACAAAAAGAAAATCAATATATATATATATATATATATATATATATGTTTGATTTAACAAAAGCAAATATTACATGAAAGAAGTGGTAATAGATATCCTCAGAAGTTTGTTGCACAAGTTTTCAGCAACTTTATACGAGCTGCATTAGAGTCCACATGCGTTGTATAACCACAATCATATGAAGCTTTAAGGGCCTATCAATTCAGTCTCTTGTAGGAAGATGACTCAAGAGCAGCGGTAATAGGGTGAGAGCGTAACATAACCAGACTGCCCCAACAATCGTTGGTGGAAGAAAAGACCCAACCACCCCGAAAAATGCAAACAAAATACAAGCAGTTCCAAGTTGTTCAATAATGCTTGCGATTTTGGGGAAGGTATTGCGGAGTAACATACCATTCCACAAGGCCACCATACCTATGCACAGTGACAGTAAAATTAAGTGTATTGGTAGCATCAAGGAATCCTTAGTGTAGACAGATAGGAGGCCAGTGGTCATTGGCATCACAAAACCAAGCATTGTTTTTCCCAGTTCTTGGTCCCGAATATTATGCAAAATCTGGTACTGGCGTGTCCGAAGCGCCTCTGTGGTGGTAATAACCGTCACAAGCCGCGGTGAGGCTGCTTCGGGAATCTCAGAAGGTGTATTGACGATGGAGATTGAGATGTCAAGCGTCTCTTCTGGCAGTTTAGGCAAGGTTTGATTGGTTTCTTTGGTTGACGACGCACCGTCAATTGATGATTGAGGCTGATTTTGGATGACTGTAGAGTCTAAGATGGATAGTGATGGCGGCTCTGACGTTTCTGGCTTTTTAAATGGCGAGAGGAACCAAGAGGTACAGCTTTTGACGGTTGAACTAATCCCAGAACACAGCGGCCTTAACCAGTTATTGGCCTTCTCGATCATGGATTGCGAACGACCCATCTGTCCAGTGGCTATATTCATATTGATTGTTTTCACTAGAATTCCCTAGCACTTGATAATTATAGTAAACTAATGAGAGAGAACTGAAGGGTTTTTCTTTGCTTAAGAAGAAACAAAGTGTAGCTACTTGTAAAGCATATACAGAATCCACACCAAATTTTTTAGGAAGTGGGCAGAGTATTATGAGATATGTAGATTGAACTACAAGAGAGGAAGTCTTCCGTTCTGGTTCTTGACAGAAAAATGGGCTGAAAGGGAGATACGTGGATGAAGAAGATATAAAAAGGGATGCAAGGAAGGAAGGCTGAGGGGTGGTTGGCAAATTGATGTGGGGTACGACAGCTTATATAGAGTACAGAAGCTTGCACGCAGAGAAAGCAATTACAGTTTGAAAATCAATTCAACTATCCCAATCACTCTCTCTCTCTCTCTCTCTCTTAAATGTTGAATACAACGGTGATACCACTTGGGCTTATATGACAGAAAGGTAGAAAGTTATCTCTCTCTCTTTTTTTTTTTTTTGTCTAATAAATATGGCGTGTACAATTTCTTGTTTTATTAATTCACTGTACATTATTATTTTTTATCTTAATGACTATAAATACATTAAATCAAAATTTTATGATTGCCAATCGTTTTTTATGTAATACTGATTGTTTTAGGTTCCATAGATTTATCCATCAAATTACAGCAGAGGTTCAGAATCTCATCAACAATGAACTCTCTTCTTGTAAAAGAGAGGATAAAAAAAAGTCGGGGCAAACATTCGTCCAACATCTTTAGCTAATGCATTAGCCATAGAATTTCCTTCTATTCATTTAGCAGAGGTTAACCGATCACCATAAATATGAATCAGATCAAAGAATATCCCAATGTGAGAATCCCCCTTTGATCACCAACCCATTGTGACAATGTTTGAATTTAGAATGATGTAAGCTACTCTTATGAAGTAGCTGCGGTCACCATTGACTTTCATAATTAACTCCAGTTTCAGTTTTATTTTAAAAGAAATTGATTTAGATAGAAAATTATTGCAGGCCGGGCCAAGCGATATCAATAATATAAACCGCAATATCCAATTACATTTCCTTGACCTAAGGAAGACAGTTAAGCAAAGGTTTCCATGCGCAACATTCATGAAAATGAACTCATTTTCAAACTGAGCATGTGCATGAACACACTATATATTATTAAAAATTGAGCATTAATCATATAATATTTATATTTTAAATAATAATTTTTTTTTCTTTTTTTTTTATTACGTAATTTGAAATTAAAGTGAATTACGAAAAAATAAGATAGATGTACGGGAGAGAGAAGTGAGAGGTAAGTCTAGAGCAGTGGAGATCTTTGATATTGGAAAGTATTTTGATTGAGTTGCCTAAATTTGGGGGCCATGTGGAGAAAAAAAAATGAAGTTTTTGAACAAAAAAATAAAATTTTGGATAAATTTTGTATCATTGAGTCACAATAAATAAGTTGAGAATTTAGAATTGAACTTGAGCGTTGTTTTGAATGGAAAAACAAATCTCGAGATTTGTTGTGTTTTTATAAATTGAGAATTCAATTTCCTAACTGTAATACTAGATATTAACAATACCCTCGCGTTTGAAGACGAGGGAGTAAGGGGCTAGGGGGGCCTGTGCTCACCCTGAAAAAAAAATTATTTATGTATATTTTGAATATTTATTTGGATACTTTTAATTGAGTTCGCCCTAATGACTTAAAAAAATAAAACTGGTTCCATTTGTTAGCCTCTTGTAAATTGCTCACTCCATTATCAATAAAAAAAATTGAGTGAAAAAAAGCCTTGACCCACTCCATTGTCATTTTTGATGGCATTGATAATGAAGTTATCATGAAAAGTTTTCAAAATAGCCTCATTTTTTATAAAAGAGTTATAATTAATCACTTTTTCGTTAGTTTTTATTTGCATAGACGATGGATACATACTTTTGGACTTTTTATGTTTAATGAATCTTTAATTATTAAATATAATATAAAAAATATAAATATATCACATTATTTTTATCTATTAGATAATAAAGTAAAACTTGTGTTTAAGTATGCCCACTATAGAACATATTCTTGGCACTTGAATACAAAAAATTGAATATTGATTATGTAATATTTATATTTTAAATAATAATATATTTTTTTTAATTATGTAATCTAAAATTAAAGTGAGCGGAAAAAATGATACGAGGACACCAAGTAATTAATTTGTTTTTTTTTTCCCTCTTAGTGTTCAATTCCTTAGAAATTCTATGGCATGCATGAGTATCTTAATGAAAGAAACGCGGCGATTTGTGTAAAAATAAAAGGACATTAGATGCGGCTGTTTGTTTATGTTTCTCCGCCGGCGTTGAATATACGTAGACAAACTTCATCAACACGTTACTCGTTATAGATTATAGAACGAGTGAGTTTTCTGGTACTATTGTGTTTGAACGAAATCTTTGGAAGAGAGAGAGAGAGAGTACCAACCACTCCCAGGTACTTTATTATGGTATTGAATGTTTGAAATAGTGAATGAGAGGTTTAGCCTATACAATTAGCAAACAAGTCTCTCCCTTGGCCTTTGGAGAGGAGAGGGCAGAGAAGAAAACGTCATTCGCACAAGTTTTTTGACTTCCTGCGCCCTTAGGGTCCGGAGGACTCATTCTAACTGAAACAAGGCTAACTGTAACTCGATTGGAGGAAAGGGTTGTGAGGGGACCATGCTCTCAGGAGAAAGTAGTGATGATTGCCTCTCAATGGAATTCCTTTTGGGGGTTATTATGGTATTGAATGTTTGAAATAGTGAATGTTTAACCTAAACAATTAGCAAACACTCTTCATATAATTTTACAATAAAATAACCGTATATTTCACCAATGATGCAACCCATTGATAACCAAATGACCATAAAGAATTCGGTTCTCACCTTAGAGCATCTTCAACTATGATTTAAATTTTTTCTCAAATTTAAATCAATATTTGAGTAAAAAACTTGATTTAATACAAAGGGCTCCAATGGACAAACTCAAATTTAAAGAAGAATAAATTCAAATTTAAATGAGGGCAAACTCAAATTTAAAAGAGTAAAGATGACCATTGGATCTTTAAAAAATGATAAAATCTCACCATTAAAGATTTGGGTAATGATTTAAGTCTCTCTTGATTTGAGTAAAAAAATGAGTCTCTCTTGATTTTGTATAAATTTGAGTAAATGGATAGAGTAAGGTTTTATAACTTTTTTTACTCAAAATTTAAATTTAAGTCAGGGTTAGAGATGTTCTTAGGGGTAATTCAATGGTCGTGCCTAACATCTTGTAATTCAATCTTAGGTTCAACACTTCTTATATCCCCTTAGAATCAGCCACTCGTGTTCCATGGATTTCTATATAAGATTTTCTTGTTTGAACAGATTCAAATACAAATTGTAAAAATGTTTAAGCAATTCATTCTAACCAAAGCCTCATTGATGTCAACTCTTCATAGCAGCATACCCTAGATAAGTACATGCACTTATGCTCGAGTTTCTTTCTTTCTTTCTTTTTGTGTGTGGGTGGGTGGTGGGGGGGGGGGGTATGTATGCTCAAGTTTAAACATTAGAAAGCAAGCCCGTGATTGCATGAAGCGTCATTCTTCTAGAAGGATAGTTGTCATGTCGTTATCGTCAATAGACTTGGTAAATAACGATGGCCGGTGCAGGTTGGTTCAGGACGCGGAGAAACGGATGAGTCCACTGCTTTGTATTTGGTAGGAAACTTGAAACATCAGATATTATTTATTTTCGAATCGTCATTAGTTTTAATGCGGATGGAGCTGTTGTGCGAAGTTGTAGGGCTGTTAAATAATCTAACACTAATGCTATTGGGACATAAAACAACTTAAACTGTAAGAAAACAGTATGTGACGAGCCCGAAATTGACTGGGCCAAGCCCAACTTGTACGGACCAAGAAAGTCCAAAGAAAATCACACGTGGAGTCGAATAGCCCGGATTACAAAGGAAGTCTAAGTCAGGACCCGAACCAAGGCGAAGTAAAAGGGACCCAAGGCCGTGAACAGGGGGTGCCACCCATGGGGAGGCCACCCTTGGCGCCGCCCATGGGGAGCCACCCTTGGCGTCGCCCAAGGGGGCGCCGCCCAGGGAGGCGCCTACCTCTCCTCTCCTTCTTGCTTTGGTTTCCTCTTCCCTTGCCTCCTTGTTCCAATGAAGCCTCCTGCCCAGCCCACCTCCAAATCAAGCTTGGGTCATCTCAGCACCGCCTCCGATGGAATAGGGCACGAGGGAGAAAATGTCGGGATACACCCCGGAGATCAAATCCTACCATACCTGTACTTACCAAAGTGGTAGAATCCTACCATAACTACACTTACCAAAATGGTGGTGACCGCCTCAACTCACCGCCTTAGTGCACCTATATAATGTAAGCTCTCTCCACTCGGAGGAGCATCTCATGATCTACACACACCACACCTCCTTGAGACCTCTACACCAAGTCTCTCTCCCTCTCTCCACCGAGAGCTTTGCCTCTCTACACCAAGTCTCTCTCCCTCAATACACTGTAACTCTCCGGAGTACCATTATTCATCAATAAAGAACACCAGGCCACCGCTGC
The DNA here is from genome assembly GCA_951799425.1 of Ilex aquifolium. Taxonomy (NCBI): domain Eukaryota; kingdom Viridiplantae; phylum Streptophyta; class Magnoliopsida; order Aquifoliales; family Aquifoliaceae; genus Ilex; species Ilex aquifolium. The sequence continues at coordinate 25,519,985 of OX637407.1, read as the reverse complement.
CGTTCCCAAAAGTGGACGTAGGCCATCCTAGACCGAACCACTATAAATCCCTGTTTTAATTCTCTGTTTATGGTTTTGATTCATTGATTGTCGTTGATTGCTCATTAATTACTCGTTAATTGCATCATTATTCATACTTGACTGTTGATCTTGCCAAAGACGATTTTGTGCATCATCAGTATGTATACGTTTACTTTGTAATAGTGGAACCATTATGACCTTATTTTGAAAAGGTTTCTTATCATAAAAAATATATATATAATTGCCTCCACACGCAGTAGCGGAGCCACTCAAGGATTAGGGTGGGCTGATATTTCTAACCATTTCCTATGAGTTTTATATGTTTTTTTTTTCATATTAATTAGTATAGACTCATATCTAGGTAACTTGTGAAACTTTTTGATCAACTTCCTAACTATATTAAGCATTCAGTTTTTAAATCTTACAGGAATTTGAGGGTTTGCTCAAAAAATGTTTAAAACAAGAAAAAGACGTGGTATATTAACTAGTTTATCCACTTGTGACTTTGACATTGATTTTATCAATTGCGACAACCACTATCATTTTTATGATGATTGTGAAGACTTGGTTGCTTTAGCTGAATGAATAATAAAGGATGACTGATACTGATGAGCCCAAATCTAAATGGGTCAAGCCCAATAAATCAAGTAAGCTCAAATCAGCTGAAAAGCCGATCAAGCCCAGTTCGTAAATTCGACCCAGCCTAAGGTCCAATGAGTCCAAGGAGTCCAAGAAAATTAAAGCACGTGGGGAGCAATTATTGGGATACCCACTCTCGAAGATCAAGATAATCTTTAATTGTACTTACCTTTTGTAGCTATCCTCCCCGAAAAGCTAGTACCTTTGCCCTTACGTCACCGCCTCACCTAAGGATTTTATGCTTATAAATTGTAAGTCCTCTCTTCATGAGATGACACATTGACCTCTGCCTCTACATCTTTCTACACACACACACACATAATTTCTCTCTCTCCTAAGCTATTGTACCTCTCCCGGAGCTAACCATTGCTCTCTCTCCCGTTCACCTTACTTCATCAATAAAGACCCCCCGGCCACCGTTGCCTTTTCGTATAGTGGAGTAGGTCACCCGGACCGAACCACTATATATCTGTGTATTGACTCAATATTTACATTATTGTCATTGACTGCTTTATTAATTGTTCATTAATTACACTATATCACACACTCGATTGTTGATCTTGCACGAGACTATTTTGTGCATCATCAGATACCATGATTATGTAAATAGAGAATGATTTTATTTTTCGAAAGGATTGATCATGAATTTGATGGTGTAGTTTATGCAGTTGTGTAGCAGAGTTTCAAGACTCGAAAAGGGGGAAATGGATTAGAGATTCGTAAGAGACATTAATGGAGTTTACTTGAATATCCAATCAGAGCTACTAGGCTCTGGATGGTTAAATAATCAATAAAAGGCTAATAATCAAGGATGAGACTGTTAGACATGTAATTTTTAGTGGTTCACCAGCTTGGAAGCTTAGCTAGTGTATTCTAATGGAGTCACTTGCTCATGGGGGAGTTTTCTATTGCTTGGGGAAGACAATTACAAGATTTCACAGTTATTCGATGCTTTATAGTGCGAGGGATTGATCCCTATTCATAGTGTGTAGGAGTATGGTCCTTGCTTAATCAACATGAACCCTTCGGGGTTGTTATGACCCATGTGATTGAATATTTGGTCATTTGAGGCTACATTCCCTAGGCGTGATGTGGCCTTCTAACAGATGTGAGTTGTCGCTATTGTAGTATGCACGAGGGTCACGTTGGTGCTGACTCCTGATCTGCGCCGAGCTAAGAATCATGAACTGAAAGGTCTGAGTTGGGGTCACGAGCTAGATAGCTAGGGATTGGGAACTCAGCTCGTTCACCCGACTTTAGTTATCTCAAATTGGAACCCATATTCTGACGTCATCATACGAGCCCCTATTAGGGACATGTTTCTGAACTTCTTCTGGACCGAACTTAACATTGGATTATTTTTGGTATCATCAAAATTATCAAACAATGCTATCAAAGTATGAAAACTCGTCGGACGCTGAATTATAAATAGTTGTAATTAACTTCATTTTCAATAAAATGCTATAATTAATCTCTATTTATTGCACATCTTAGGTATATCGTTTTAGCCCTTTTGTGTTTAATAGATTTTTCAGTAGCATAGATATGTATAAATAACCATAAACTTATCATATTAGTTTTTTTGATTAGGAAAAAAAAATTAAAGCTTGTAAAAATGTTCACTAACGACTATTTTTTTGGCTCCGCCCCTATCCACATGTAACCATAAATGATACTAAATCCATATTTAAGAACCTGCTATACATGAAAACACAAGATGTTTTTTTAGCCTTAAACAATAAATTATACCTTCCATATACAAGGTAGTCGATGAGTCTCCATTGTAGATTGAATTTGCAGTTTATTCCTGTGAGTGTGTTGTGTAATCTAGCATTTAAAAATGAATCATCCCCCCACTATATAAATATAGCCCACTGGACCTCATTCCACTAAGACACCCCAAATGGAGCTTAAAATGGAGAAGGGTTCACTCAAGTTGGTTTTCCTGGCCACCTTCTTGCTCATTACATCTGGTTACTCTCTCTCTCTCTCTCTCTCTCTCTCTCTCTCTCTCTCTCTCTCTCTCTCTCTCTCTCTCTCTCTCTCACACACACACAAACACATTCATGTTATTCAAGAATTGATACTACCAAAATGAGTTGTTGGCCATTGGGTAAGAACTCGAAGTTTCTCATTCAATGTTTGGGTTTGAATCTCCATAGTTACGACAGCTCATTGGGATTAAATCTATTCTTCAGAGCCCAGAGCATGCGGTGGGTCTTTAGTTTCAGTCCCGATGTAGGTGCGGTGGGGTCCCCTGCAGATAGTTGTGTGGTGTTGAAGGTCAAATCTTCTTGGCGGATATGTGAAGTAGTCTATCTGCATATCCTATCCATCTGAAAACGTAACTTACACCATCAATTAGCAAAAACAAAAATGTTAGATCAACGAAAAAATGGGACAAAAAATTTTGACCAAATGATATGTTGCACTGTTTGACCAAAAAAAATGATTTTGCACTGCAATAATTATGTTTTGATTCCACTTTTATTTATTCAATATTCAAGATTTGTTTATCAAGCCAACTACAATTTCATTTGAGCTATATTTTTTGTCTCAGTTTTTAGTTAGTAGCCTTACCCTAACACAAGTAGTAAATAGATCGAATTAAAATTAGACACGAATAATCCATGTAATAGCTATTATAAAAGATTAATGACTTTTTATTCTCTTATTTCTTAATCTAGTATTGTTTAAATTTGTTTGGAGTTTACTGTTTTTCATTGATCATAGATCTTCAGTTATAAATTAGACTTAGACCTCTTGGATTATGTCATTCATTTCGCATTGTTCTTTAATTAATAGTTTTCTCTCATAATTTCATTTTTGTCGTGATTTGCCATAAAAAAATCATGCAAAAGTCAACAATTAGGGCAATGTAAAACTCAAGCCAATCATTTTAAAGTATAAATATGAGAAAACGAATAGTTTAGGGACAAGGCGACTTGAGCATAATAGCTTGAGGTTACTAAGTACAATGTACTCTTTCATTTATGAGACACTCAAGTCTAGTACAGATGCTCGAAATAGCACGGGTTATTAATCTCGATTGATGTGAATATGATATGATAAAATAATATGATCCGAACATAACACGACACCATTGTTGGCAGGTTTGGAATTATCCAAGGTGTCTGGAGAGGTACGAGGGCCGTGGCACTGTAAAACTTCCAATGAGTGCTTTAAGTTCTGCGACGTAGGGTACGTAGTCTGTATCAATGGCCATTGCACCTGCAATGTCAAACCATCTGCGGAAGGCTCCATTGACAGAAGAACTGAGAAGTGCAAGAGCGATGGTGTTGCGACAAACTCTGTCCTCCGACATGCGCATTCAAGGAATGTGCTCGGGGAATTTGTTTATGCACTTGTAAATGATTGAAAAATATGCTAGTTCGTAAGGGAGTGACATATCATTCGATATGTTTTCTTTCAAATTTCTTTCTTAACGGATAACTTATTATATATGTATTTAAGAGGGATCTATCGCATATAGGTGGATCCTTCACTCATGAATTATAAATAAAATTGAGTTCGGCATTACCTGCAATTTAGTGAATGCGCTTAGTAGGAGAACATTGCACCTAGTTGAATAATTCCTGATTAACAAATATTCTAATACTTACATGAAAGTCATGCAAATGTAAACATGACTTTCAAGATGATTTTTGGCATTGCATTCAATATGTTCGGTGAGTTTACGCGCATCTCGACTAATACTCTTTCCGGTTCAGTTTAAGGCAGATTAGTATAAACTATTCAGATCGATCCTAAAACAGTTCTATGTTAGAGTAACTGCACCAGATTAAATTTTAACTTTTTTTTTTTAATTTTCTTGTAACTTCTGAACAATATTGAATTACACTCTTGGCTATTGCAGTCTTATCCCTCCTCAATACATTTATTACAAATTGCATTTCCAAATGACCAGGAATTTTCCAATTTATTGGTTGGAATTGATTTTTTTCCAATAAAAAAGATGTGATATCTATCATTTTTGTTGGTACATTGGAAAGTTAATATGGTATCTATCATAGATTATACAATATTAAAGGTAGGCTAAAATTAATTTCAAATGAAATAGTAAAAGAGGTACAATAGTTTGTGGTTTAAAATAACACATGATTAATAAATTACAATGAGCAGTTGACCACACTTGTTGAAAAAGGGTTTATGAAAACAATGACCACACTAGCAATAATCTCGTGTTGAAGATACTCTATAATTTATTTATTTTTCTTTAATTATGCAGTTTAAATTAAAATAAAGAGAGAGAAAATTAAAGATAGGTATAGGATAGGGAAGAGAAAGATATGTGTAAATTAATGACGTTATTTGAGTTGTTTGACATTAGAGGTCGTATAAAGAAGTTAATATTTTTTAGTGAGAAAAAAAAATTGTGATAAATTTTGTACCATTGAATTAAAGTAGATGAAAATTGGATTAATCTTGACCGTTATTATATTTTTATAAGTTAAGATTTCAATTTTTTAGCTGTAATATTGGATATTTATAATATAAAATAGGGCATGTGTCATTAAACTCATCTAATGGTCTCAAATAGACTCATCTAACGACCACTAACATCCTTCTCAAAACAATTTACATTGAATTTTTTCTCTCCCAAATTCATGAGAGTGAACAAATATGTGCATAAGCTCTTTGAATTTGACAGTGAACCACCTAATTTTGGTTAAGTGGTTGGGAATACAACCTGACATGCAAATAAAGTAGATTGGCTAAAATTAATTTCAAATGAAATAATAAAAAAGAGGTACAATAGTTTGCGGTTTTTTAAATCGATCCTATCTTACCAACTTACCGTGTATATTGTTCCAAAACATTAAATGACGGAGAAGATTATCATAAAAAAAATTAGTACCATACTTCTTTTTTTTTTTTTTGTAAAACCACCCTGTGTGGGTGGGGGTTTGGTAGCACCCCTACCTATATATATTTAAAAGGAAAAAAGTACAAAGGAGGAGGACAAAGAACCAAGCCTCTAGAAGTACAAAGTGGGAGGAAAAACAAAAGCAAGGTGGTGACTCAACACCAAAAACATGAAAAATAAATAAACAAAAAGTGGGGATTCCCCACCGAGCAAAATAACTGAAAATGAAAATAAAACTCATCGACGAACGTGAGGAATCTGTCGAGCGTCCAAGACGAGGATGCCAGCAATCCCAAAAGGAAGGGATGATGAATAATAAAATCGCTGATTGAGCTGCTGAGAGCAAACCCAATTAGCCATGAAATCTGCAGCCTGATTCACCTCCCGTAGGACATGGCAAACGCGAGTCGAGAGAGAAGCACACAGACGCCGAATCCGAGCAAGCAGGTAAGCATAAACCCAGCACCCAGTACCTTGAGAAGAAATCCAAGAAACCACTGTAGCTGAATCTGACCCCACTACCAATTCTGAAGTTCACATATCTGCAGTTAACTCCAACCCAACACAAACAGTCTGTAGCTCCGCATACAGAATAGGCTTATGCCCCAGAAACAAGCCAAAAGCTCTAAGAACTCGACCCTGGTGGTCAACACCCATTGCCGCAGACAACCCTGGATTGTCTTTAGAACATCCGTCAACACTGATCTTCAAGCAACCCGATATAGGACGAGTCCAAGCAACCAAACGAGGAGGTCGAGGCCGAGGCCGAGGGACCAAGACCCTAAGAGAACCCACAAACTCAACCGACTCATCCCGACGCAACTGACTCGGAGCAAACCCAAAAGTAAGTCCAACCAACTGCATATTGGTCATAACCCTCTAAACCACAACAGGCACCTGAAAGGCCCGTCCATCAAACCTATAAGCATTACACGCCTTCCATAAGTGCCACAGAATAAAGCAGGGTAGCAGAACTCGCATGTGACCTGCAGAAGGAGCACAACGCCGCCAATGAAACATCAAAGCATAAGTAGACTAAAACAGCCAACATCTGATCCCAAACATCCGATAAAAGTGACCCCACACCTGAACTGCAAGAGGACAATCCAGAAAAAGATGTCTAAGAATCTCTACAACCCCACCACACACACACACCAGGATACTACATGGAAACCCCGTCTCTCTAAGCCATCATCTGTGGCCAGAAAACCATGAAACAACCGCCACATAAAGAAGGAGACCTGAGTCAGAATATGCCTCTGCCAGACACAAGAAAACTCAGCCCAAACTGGAGCCACACCTCGAATATCAGCCCAAGCAGTCCTCAAAGAAAAATCTCCATCCAAAGACAAACTCCACCTCATCTGATCAATCCCCTAATCCGAAATTGGAATCTGCACAATCTGCTCAACCACTGAAGAAGGCAAAACCCCTAACAATCGGCCTTTGTCCCACTGCCGACCCGCCCAGTAAGCAGAAACAGGAACCCCAGAAGCTGCCCCCGGACACACTAAAGCCAATGGGTAATCCCCTAACCAACAATCATACCAGAAACTGACCTTACCGGATCGTACTAACCATCTGATCCTCAGCTCAGCCACGGATCGAATCCCACACAATCGCCTCCAAAGAGGTAAAGCTGGGTAACGAAACTCAATCAGCCCAGGATGGGTGAACCTATAGTGTTTGACCCTCATAAAAGTGGACTAAAGTGACTGTTGAGCACGAAAACTCCACCACATCTTCACCTCACAGCACCCCTAAGCCACCCTCCTCTATAGGGTAACATACCCCAGTCCAGTGACACCAGCAAATCCTCTGGTGAGTAACTGTGTCACCCTATTTCTAAGTTTTTAAAATTTTGTTGGTTTTCATACAAGTTTTTAGGTTGTTTTACAAATAAAAAACTTACAACTCTTTTTGGGTCATGTTATAGCTTTTAACGTTTGAGATGAAATTTTTTTTGTACCAAGTTACCATTTTTTTAGGATCGATAAAATTATCACAAAAATTATAAATACACTTAAAAATTGTTAAAAAAAAATATATAAAATTTGTAATGATGATACAGTACTATTTTTTTTTTTTTTTAGTACAGTAGACTTCTCCATTACTTGTCATACAAATAATGGATTAGGATGCATTAACTACTGAGTAAAAATGACCAAAAAACAAAAGAAAAAACTACCGACAGAAATTTGATGGAATTAGGAATGAGATTGTCATGTTTGGATGACACTAATCACAATCGGGAATGAATATCTCATTTCAAGTAAATGGTAATTCATGGAATTAGGAATGAGATTACAATTCTCAACCAAGATTACCGCAATCCAAACAGAGGCTATAAGTATTGTGCCTGTGAGCTTGAATATTACAGGACATAGTACAACCCCATAGCCAGCTTTGTTTCCAGCTACCAGCAGAAGATATGGAGAAGGCTTCATTTCATTTGGCTTCCTTGATCATCCTCCTGTTTCTCCTATCTGGTCAGTGGTCTCTCTCTCTCTCTCTCTCTCTCTGTAACACACAAACACATACTCTCAATCATTCACTCAGTCGTTGTTAGCCAGGACTAGTAATCGGTATGTTACCTTTTTTTTTTGTGAAACGATTATCCATCAAACTTTGTCATATCTATTTGATTCATTGTTATGGATTGTTGAGTTCGTATCATGTCAAGTACTATCATATGAATCTTCCAATTCATATAGCCCAGTTTATTGAGTTATTTACCTAAGTCAACACGATTATAGCTCGAATAAACATATATCCGACAAATTCATCATTTTTTAACTTTAGATAGATAGTTCATGTTTAGAATTGTCGGTCTTTCCACCATTACTTTGTATTGCTATTGATGTATGATGTGAAATAATGTTTTCAGGTCTTCCATTCTCAAGAGAGGAACTGGTGGGGAAGTCTTGTACAACCAAGAATGACTGCAAAGGCTACTGTCCTGGATGGGCTAGTTGTACTAGTGGTCACTGCATCTGCGATGGTCATGCTGCCCAAATTCACCCTGATGCTAAAAGATCAACCACCATTCCCTGTCACAAACACAGTGATTGTGAAAATAAATGTAATCCTAAGTGTCAAATCGAACTATGTGATGTTGAGAACAAAATTTGTGTTTGCTCGTGTTTTGAGATCCCCCCTCCCCCCAATGGTCCATAGGAATTTCAAGTTGTTGGCTTTGTCAGCATCAAAAAAATAAAGTTGACAAAAGACCGATTTTATTTATTTCTATCCTCTTAAATTCATAATTGTTCGTGGTAATTACAAACCTAACTTCATTATGTATTCTAAACCCTAAAAAGCAATAAAAACATTAAAACCTTCTTCGTATAATCAATGTTTTCTTCATTTGTTTGCAATATAATAGAGAATTTCACACACGGCCACCCGTGTGCGTAATTGCAAAAGTGTGTAATTGCAAAAAAGTGTAATTTCACACTAGCTAATGTCACTCTTTACCTAGATTGGCTGATGAACACTAAATGGCCTTTTGCAAGGCTAAAGGAATACATCAAGATGTTATTTATTTTTATTTTTTTTTGGTATAGTTACGAAACTAAAAGAAATAAGTTTTTCAGCAATGAAAAATTTCGTAGCTAAAAGTCAACTGCCACAAACAACTTATTGCTCACTTCTTTTATATAGGATACAAAAAACATTCCTTGAGCAACAAAAAGAGGCCATTTCATTGTTTGTCCATTGACAGTTAGAGGGAAAATATTATCAGGGACGTTATGAGTTTGAATCTTGTGGTAATAAGGATATTTTAGTGGTAATAAGGACGAGCTGTAAATTTAGACGTCTTAAATTCAAATATTAGTAATTCCTTAGGACTAGGCCATGAGGGATTTACCCTTCATGAAAAAACCTCAATTAAGAGAAACCCAATAACTAGGATTCAAAAGCTAAAATCAATATCACAACAATTTAACAAAAATAATAACTTACTAAGGAAACACCCCTCAAATAATAACTTCGTTGGAGGATGGTTGGGAGGCCATCAGGGAGTTGTCGGATGATGTCCGGAAACTCATCGGAGGATGGCCAGAAGGAGAGGAGCCTCAAGAGTTCTGATGTGGAAGATCCTTCACAAGGCAACCACGGAGCATATTATTTTTTAGCAAAAGAATTCAGGAGCCTAGTCTCTGATACCATGTAAAAGAAGAGAATAAAAAATGAATAGAAATTATTTATTGCTTTGGTGTCATTTATTACATACATGAGAGGTCTGTTTATAGTACAAAGGAATAATTAAATTTCTTAAAGAAGAATTCGCTTTTCACAGGTGGAGCAGGAGTCATCCAGTCCCTATCCTACCAACTTACCATGCATATAGTTCCAGAAAAATTAATCGACATACAAACAGAATGGATCAGAATGCATTAACTACCGACACAAATTTCAAGTTAGGAGAAGAACTCTATAAGTATTGTCCCTGTGAGCTTGAATATTACAGGAGTAAGTACAACCCCATAGCCAGCTTGGTTTCTGGCTACCAACAGAAGATATGGAGAAGGTTTCATTTCACTTGGCTTCCTTTATCATCCTCCTGTTTCTTCTAGCTGGTCAGTTGTTACACTCTCTCTGTCTCTGTCTCTGTCTCTCTCTCTCAAACACACACTAAATTGTGGACTTTTCATTGTTAGCGAGGAGTACGGGTAATCGGTATGTTACCCCTTTTTTTTTTTTGGTGGAATGCTTATCTATCAAACTTTGTTCAATTTATATCTATTGATTCACAATTATGTATTATTGAATTGGTATTGTATAAAGTACTTTATCATATGAATTTGCCGATTCATATAGACCAATTTATTGAGTTAGTCATTAAAGTCAACACGGTTATGGCTCGAATGAACATATATCCGATAAATTCGTTGTTTTCTAACTATACATAAATGGGTTGTGTTAAGAATTTTAGGTATTTCTATCATTACTTTGTATTATTATTGATGAATGATGGGAAACAATGTTTACGGTCTTCCATTCTCAAGAGAGGATCTGGAGAGTAAGTCTTGTAAAACGAAGAATGACTGCAAAGACCACTGTCCCCCATTCGCCACTTGTTTTAATGGCCTCTGCACCTGCGTTCCTAATGCTGCCCAAATATACCACCCTGATGCTCAAAGTCCAACCACCATTCCTTGTGACAAACACACTGATTGTGGAAAAAAATGTGATCCTAAGTGTGAATCCGCACTCTGTGATACCCAGAACAACGTTTTTAGCTTTGTCAGCATCCAAAAAATAAACCAAGTTTGAAAAAAGGCGACCCTTATTTATATTTGGCCCTGTTTTGATGATGATAGTCTTTATTGGAAATGAAAATGTTGTCTACAAAAATCTCTATGACTCCTAATTCCTAAATAATCATGGATATGTTAAATCCATAGTGTTAATCACATACCTAACTTGATCAAGTATTCTAAAATTTAATACACACACATATATAGTTAACATTTAGCTTTTTTTCTTCGTTTTCTGTGGTGCGTGTAGGGATGTTTATCCTACCCTACCAGTAGGAATTATGGTATTTTATCTTCCTATCCGATACTTTGCTTAAGAATTTTTGTCTATAATCAGAAGTAGTATAAATATTTTGGAGTGGACTTGAACAAATCCATCCTCCTCCTTTATTAATAGTGATCGATATGATTGAAAGTTGAAACCAAACTATTCTCGAGTACTCTTAAAAAAACGACAATAAACTAAAAATGTGTTTGCTTGGCCAGGAGCATGTCGCTAGTTAATGTCACTCTTTTTACCTATATTGGCCGATGAAGGCTAAATGGACTTTTGCAGGGCCAAAGGAAATTGAAGTCACCTGTGGCATTTTGAAGATTTGATTGAGGGTGAGAGATGACTACAAGCACAATGGACTTTTTTATTAAAAAAAAAAACTTTTTAAAGATACAAGATATCCACATTTCTGATCATAAGGATGACAAAAATCGAAATTAAATCAAAAGAAACTAAAAATTTTATTTAAAATATTTATTATAAAATACCTCACAAAATTGAATTTAAAACTATATTACAAAGAGTAGTACAAATTTTGACATCAATCCAGTTTCAACTTTGACACAACCAACTCAAAGATAAGAAACATCACGGCTTTTAATAAGGTCTGTCGTACGTGACGGACAGTAACTCCCATCAAATATTCTTGTATATGTGTCCGATATTTTTTTGATTGTATTCATGATGAAAAATTAGGATCTTTATTTCGGATTCATGTACGTTATAGCAAATATTTTTGTCCGATACAATTTTTAAGATTCAAATCCTTTCAAATATATGTATATTTTTTTTTTCGAATTCTCTGCTTGATGGATCACATATCATTCATAGGTGAGAGACCCAACTGAAACAATGGGTTCCACTTTGAATCTATGGTAGGTTGTCCACTAAGAAAGAAATTGAAAACAAAATCTATCGGAGTGAATTTCCGTACAATAATAAATATCAGATTTATTTATCATAAAATGTTAAGTTTTCTATATTTTATAAATATATGAATGATGGTGTGCTGGGGGGAGAGAGAGAGAGAGGAACAGAGTAGAGGTGATGGGTGTGATAAGATAGTTTTGAGGTGAAAAATATGTAGAAATAAAATTTAACTTCTCATCTGTTTTATTATATAAATGAATGATTTTTACAGCGTGTTGTAGTTGTCTCTTTGTCTTACTTCTCATTATGAAAAAATTTATTTGAATTTAATTTGTTGACCTAATACAACATAATTATTGCTTTGATAACAGATATCAAAAAATACTAAGGTTTGCCATTAATCCAATAACAGTGATTCATTAGATCAACAAATTATGTACAAGAATAACATTTTTTTCGGTAAATAAGATGAATATCATTAGAGTAATTATACACAATTCAAATGAAACCCAAAAAATTACAACTCAAATACATATCATCTTTTAGATGAGTGGGTCCCTTCAGCATTTTCAGTGAAACTGAAACCCACTCATCCGATACTCATCTAAGAGATAATATGCATTTGAATTATAATTTTTGAATTCCATGTAGGTTGTGTAGTATTTTTTATATCATTAAAATCCAAAGAGATGCATGTACAAAACAGATTCCAACAGGATGATTAATCTTTTAAACACGAGGAAAAAAAGAAAATCGCCATCTAAAAACAAAAAGAAAATAGAATGAACAAAAACCATACAGAAGCAGTAACATCAGCATCATGGTCAAGCAACAGCAAAAAACCAGCAACAAGGTCACAGCACCACCATATGAAGAGCAGCATCATGGCAAAAAGGCACCAGCAAAAATCTGCTACCAGCAACCAGCAAGAACGAAACCAGCACCCAGCAACAAGCAAAAAACCAAATGTGTCAAACAAGCAGTAACATTAATCTTTCAATATACCACACGTTGAAATCCCATGTTCATGTCCTGCGGTTGATAGGCTCAGAGCGGCAATACGGATCATAGCACTCATATATATACCTTAATAAATTCTGATAAATCATAACTGGCATATTGTATTAGTTTAAATAATTAAAGTTTAGCATCCAGCAATCTCATGGATTTATTCAATCAGGTCTATCAAGATCCTCTGCAAATATTTGCTTTAGACTGAACAAAAAGGCTGTAGTGTTTTGCCATCTAGTTGGGACACTTGGTCAGTCAGACACTCCCCAAATCGAACAGCATTAGAACTGACCAGGGACAAGTTGCAAGATAGTTCAAGTGGTAATAAGGATGAGCTGTAAATTTAGATGTCCTGACTTCGAATCTTGGCAACCTATTGAGGTCAGACCTTGAAAGATTTATCTCTCATAAATACCCTAACCTCGACATGAATAGTTTGTTTTTGACAGGACCAAGAAAAAAATTAATAGAAATGCATGTAAGCTCGTCGGAGACCTCTAATCAGGGGCGGAGCTACACTAATCTTTCAAAATTTTTGTCCAAACATTATTTTATATAAATTTTAATATATTCTAAATTTGCCCCCACAAAAATTCGTATAGATTTTAATTTACTTAATAATTTCTAACATTAAGATTAAATTTCTTTACTCGATTATTGATTATTTATTTGAATCTCCCAATATGTGTTTAAATTTTTTTTGGAGTTTTCGTTCTCTCCCCTATATGAATTCCCCTTACTCTCATCTTTGTAATATAAAAATTAGTCAATAAGATGGTAAAGATAAGGTATACGTTGTTCCTTTATGATTTGAATGTCAAGGATTCAAGCCGCAAAAGAAAATACGCAAAAAAATACTCTCTCACATGCAGGATAATAATACGTATATCTTACTCCAGATTTTGCAACAGCAAAAGCCACACGTTGGACCACCTCGTTTAATTTATATTACTTCAAAATTTTAAATTTTACTTTTGTTAAAAAAATGTTACTAACATATAATTGAAAGACCTAATTTGATAATATAATGCATTGTTATTGTTGAATTTGATGAGTCCGGATTTTACTGGGCTAGGCCCAATCCAAATAAAGCCGAAAGCCCAAAGGAAAGTCCAGATCGAAGCCGGATCAGCCCATTGAACAAAGGACCAAGGAGCGGACACTGAAGGATCGAGGGTCGGAGCCCTTGGGCGCCGCCCATGGCAGCCCTATGGGCTTGCCATGGTCTCCTCCTTCCTGCTTCCTCCTTCGGACCCTTGACTCCGAGGTCCTCCAAAGTCCTCCTACGGACCCTTGACTCCGATGCCTCACAAGCTCAAGTACCAAGCTGCACCAACTCAAGGCCGAACACCAAGGGAGAGGGCAAGGCACCTAGGGCGCCGCCCATGCCTCCTCTAAGTGGGCGCCGCCCACCTCTTGCTCCCTTGGCTTCTCCCCTTTGCTCCTCTTCATGCCTTAGTGCAACCTCAAGACTAATGCACATCCAAGCCTACTCCGAAGCAAGCCTAAGGTCAAGACAAGGATTGAAGTCCTACCTTGTTGGGAGTCTTCCTCCGATTGAATAGGAGCACGAGTAGAGAAAGGCGGGATATGGAAATCTACTCTTACCATAACTCTACTTACCAAAGAAGTCCACTCCTACCATATTTGTACTTACCAAATTCACGGGAGACTTCTTCCTCACGTCACCGCCTCACCGTCTTGGTGAGCCTATATAATGTAAGCCCTCACTGTATAAAGGGCATGACACTCACGAGTCTCTAACTACTCTCTCTCTCTCAAAAAGCATTGTAAACTCTCCGGAGTACCACCGCTCATCAATAAAACACCTCAGGCCACCGTCGTCATTCGAAGAGTGGACGTAGGTCATTCGAGACCGAACCACTATAAATCTCCTGTGTTGACTCTCTATTACTTGTTTTCATATTTAATTGTCATTGATTGCTCATTAATCACTCTTGTGACTGTTGATCTCGCACCATACGATTTTGTGCATCATCAGAATTAGCATAGGGTATCAACATTAAATGCATTTTATTTGTTAATCCAACGATAATAATGCCTTAACTTTTCCAATTTAGTACATATATTATTATTATTGCTAAAATATTTGTCCCAACTACCCCAAATTTCTAGCTCTGCCCCTGCCTCTAATCCTTAATAATATAAACTCAGACCAGTGAAATTTCAGCGTTCAAACATATAACAATCCAAACTGCGTATTTTGTTTTAAAAAAAAAAGAGAGAGAGAGAAACAAAAAAAATGATACCTTAATCTAATAGAAAAGATTATGCCAATGCCATGGCCAGTCCAGTGAGGAGACATGCAATCCCGGAGATCCAGACGGTTTTCCCAGGAAGCACCGTTCCCATAGCGACAATAACTGCACTTGCTGTAGCCATTCCTCCAACTTTCCCCAGTATGCGTGCCGCTCGCTTTTTAGTACGCTTTAGTGTGAGGGCAATCCAAGTACAAATGAAACCAATTGCAGTAGCTCCCACAACAAAATACAAAGCTGGCGAAGAAGAAGATGATGAGCCAGTCAGTGCATAGCCCATGATAGAAAAGGCAGCTTGACCAGTGATTCCGAGCACTATCTCATTACCTTTAGTAAAAGAATCAGGTACCCGTGCTGCACGTAAAAGAAATTCCAGAATCTTTTTTTTCTTTCTTTCTCGCATCACCTCAAACTCGTCCACAGGCTCGAGAGATTCTATGTCGATGTGACAGTGATCCTCTTCAGACCTCAAGTGGCTCAAGAGCTGTGTCACCAACTCCAAATCTGGATTAGGATCACAGTCAAAGAAAGCAAACGCCTCCGACAAGCTATTAATCCTATGGGCGATGACTGAATCGGGGGCCCTGAATATGTTATTGAACATCACTGCCGGTATGTCGAGAAGTATAGATTCATTTTGCTTAGGATCATCGGGCGTTTGAGCAAATACAACTTTAAAATAGATCCTGGGAAATATTGCATGATGTGAAGGCCGAAAATCTTTCTGTTCAAGGGAGAACTCCCCTGACGCAGCGTCAAACCGCCACAAATCTCCAGCAGAAAAATCGGGAGACATCTCCATCGAGTCTAACTTTCTTGAGATCTTTGCCGAGGCCTTCATTTCCTCGACGTCTTTCCTAATTAACATCACAATTCGTTCATCAGACAACTGGGGATAATTCTCATCCGCCATGCGCATAATCCTTATACAAGCCAAAAAATCATAGTCCGGGAACTTATAATCTATTTCCAGGACCCTAAGATCGGAATTCAATTCGCATATGCAGTTGTATAACCCTTTGAAGATGGGATGATCATTGAACTCTGTGGGTCCTGAGCACCAAGGAATATGCCGTACTGGAACTTCTACGGCATTTGCGGCGGTGGGGGACGGTGAAGAAGCCATGATTGGCGAATCACAAAACACAGATAGGTTTTTGAGTCTTTTTTTTTTTCTGTATCTTTGAAAATAGGAGTCGACGTTAAGTGGTTAATTTATTGATCAATATATCTTCAAAGAAACTACGAAGAACCTGGGTGTGTGAGTGACTGCACGTAAACAAACAAAATTTATAAAAAAGAACACAAAGTTCACGTATAATAAGCTAAATGATAGCTCATATTTTTTAAGTTTATAACGTAATTATCTATACCACGGTATATAATAAAATAAAATGGTTATTGAAGATAAATCTAGTGCTAAAACATAAAAATAAAATAATAATAACTAATCCATTTTTTATTTTTCAAATTTATTTAATAAAGTAACTTACAATTCAAATTTCAAAAGATAAACAAAATGACTTTTGTTTTTCGCGGTTCAGATCGTTTTAAATTTTACTTTAAAATTAATATAACGGCTAATATTAACACCCTAAATTTAATAGGAAAAATAGGCCCCTAAGAGTGTGTTTGGAGTGACTTTTTAAAAGTACTTCTAGAAATTATTTCTCATAAGTAATTTTTTTTTAAAAAAATAGTGTTTGAAACCGCCCCACCACTACCTCTACCACCACCACCACCACCACCACCACTACCACCACTGCCGCCGGCATCGTCGCCGCCGCCACCACTGCCGCCATCGTCGCCGCCACCACCGCCGTCGCCGTTACCACCACCACCGCCGTCGTAGCCACTGCCGTCGCCACCGCCACCGTTGCCACTGCCGTAGTCGTCGCCACCACCACCACCACTATCGTCGTCGCCGTCACCGCCACCGTCATCGTCGTCGTCGTCATCGCCGCCACCACCACCATAACCATCACCGTCTCTTATCACTACCACCTCTCACCCCCACTACAACCGATGCTTAAATTCATTTATTTCTCCTCTAAGTTTGTAATTTGATTTTGGATATGAATACAAATATGTTTATTGTTTACCATTTTTTATTACTCTGTACCTTCATACACATGCAATAACTAGTATTTTCAGATTACATGCTTTTATACTGTTTATTATTTTCAAAATATTTAAAGTCATAATATAATAAAGGGCTATTTTATGTCTCTTGAATTATTTAACGAGAACAGTGGAGCTAAGTATTATTTATAGGTAGAAAAGAATATTCACAGCTTTTTAAGTCGTATTTAACTATTTTTCTTTTTTTGATCTTTGTGTTTTTAATTATTTTAAAAAATTGTATATTGGTCAATAAAATAAATTTCAAGTTAATTGACTTGTATTAGCAGTATATAGTTATAGATAGATATGAATATAAATATAGATATAAATTATTATATTTTATCATATTTTTAACATAATACGTTCAAATATCATTGTTGATTTTACATTTCTCCCATTAAATCTCTAAGTATGATTATTGTTTGTCCATTGACCCACTTGGTAGTTCCAAAGTATATGTTTTTTTTTTTTGGGTCATCATTAGAAATTTTTACAGTGGAAGGGGCAACCCGCGACCTAACGATCAAATACCGGGCTACAAAGCTATTAGACTACTACGGTCTACGGATCCTCCCAAAGTATATGTTCACTTACACTTTGTTCCTCAATTTTTTATTGTATTATTTTAGTCTTGATCAAATTTTAAGTCCCGAATTACACTCCCAGCCTTTAACTGACCCGGATGATGAAACTCATATACATGTACTTCAACAAATCCTTTTCATCCCATCCTAACCCACGTACCAAACATGC
Source organism: Ilex aquifolium (assembly GCA_951799425.1). Taxonomy (NCBI): domain Eukaryota; kingdom Viridiplantae; phylum Streptophyta; class Magnoliopsida; order Aquifoliales; family Aquifoliaceae; genus Ilex; species Ilex aquifolium. Next base: position 25,501,862 of record OX637407.1, on the reverse strand, counting down.
CCAAAGGGGTGAAAACTCATACACGTGGTTATTATCAAATACGAATGACATAAATTATGAATAAATATATTTGAGATTCAATGTAATTTTGAGCCGATAAGAATTTCATTACACGGACAAAATCGCCAAATAAGAATTTCATTACACGGACAAAACCGTCCGATAAGAATTTCATTAGAAAGTGAGCAATGCATAGGTGAAAACGATCATCCTGTATTCTTGAGGTCAAAGTAGGAAGGAGAAGTATATGCTACCTAAAAAACAAGGATATCGTTGTTTGTTTTCTCCATTTTCTATGTAAGAATTTCCTAGATGGTGCCCAATCTTGTCTAATTTGATAAACTATGTATGGTACCCAGAAAAACAAGGATGTTGTTTTCTTTCGTCATTTCCTATGTAACAATTTCCTACAAGGTGACTCAGTCTTGTTTATAACTTTGATTCCGTAGAACACGAGTAAATATTTGGTGTCATGATTACACCACGTAATCACCACTAAGTAATTTAACAGTTCAATTAAAAAAAAATTAAATAAATAAAGTTTATCACACTATTATATTTGGGATAATTATTATATGACATTAATAAATAATTATTTAATTATTTGAAATCTAATTATTTACTCGTAGAACACACAATTAGTATGGTCGAACAAGAATTGCATGTACTGTAATTGTTGTCACTAACAACTTCCCCCACCCCCCCCCCCCCCCCCCTCCCCCCCCCCAAATTTCCCCCCAAAAAAAGAAGGAACGCATTTTTTTTTGTCAACAAAAAAAGGAGAGAGATGACCAATAGATAGTAATTTCTGAACATGATCATGAGGGTCCCTCTACTATAAAATATTCGATTTGAGTCATAACTACTAACCCGGAAGTGCAACCAGTGCAGCAAATAATTGTGATTTATCATGTCAATATTTTAAATATAAATAATATTTTCCTAATTTAAAATGATATATTATGGGTTTCTAGAAGACACCTTAAAAGAATCCAAGAGAGCCTCATTGGTCTCCTGGAAAAATTCACTTCACCCTGTTTACGAAGATGGGAAAGAAGACTGGCTCGTCCATAGCTTCTGGATTGGGTCCTGCTCCTCTCGCCGCCATCAAGTCTCCGCTTCAACCAATCGAGAGTACAGCTTCATCTGTTATTCTGGTGGTCACTTCCACCGTAGCGGCGGCGCTTCCGTTTCTTCCCTACGACATCATAGACAAAAACCGAGTACCCACCATGTTCTTTAAGGGCCGTCCCTCTACCTTTCACGCTTTCATCATCTCAATCATGTTTGCCTTCTCTGGCTCCTTCAGCTCGTTGTTTCTCCTCAACAGGCCCAAGATGGCAAGGATTTGCAGGTTCTATTCTATGGTTTCGGCGGTGTCCGCACTTTCAATTATTCTGTTTGCCATATCTTCAAGTGAGTAAATTACACTTTACCCTTGTGAATTATTATTTTTGTTTTATTTTATACTTTTAATTATAAAATTTCTCACATTGACCTTAAAATATCAATTTTTGTTTCATATTTATTAAAATGATAGGAAACAAAATTGATATTTTTAGGATATAATGTAAGAAATTTTATAGTTGAAGGTATAAAGTGAAATAAAGATAATACTTCAAGGGGGTAAAATATAATTTACCTTTGTGAGTAACAAAAAAAACTCACGGCTTGGTTTCAATTGTGTGTCTTATGTTTGGTATTATGTATTATCGCTCTCTTTCTGTGCTGTAGTTGACTGAAGCACCATGTGATGAATAATTATTTTCCTTAGTATGAAATATGAGAATATATCATGTAAAAAGGCCTTAAGTATAGTGTTTGTTGATGGAATATAGAACTAGATTTCTGGGTGAGTCTAAGAGAGAATAACTTTATTAGTAATGTTACACTGGCCAAATTTTGGGACTAAATTTTGAGTCCAAATGACATAGCAGCTGACTTGGGATAATTTGTTTGGTGCCATGTTATTTGAGCCTCAATAAAGACTTCAAATGACATGTTGCCATGTCATTTGGGCTCCAAATTTGGTCAGTGTAGCATTACTCGGAGACGCCGGGTAGAAACGTTGCCTTTGAGCTGTCCAATATTTACGACAATGCCATTGACATTTAGGTCTAATAATTGAGTTAAACTATTCAGGGTCAGCTCGGATAAGACTCGACTCGAAACGAACAAACAATTTTTTAGACATGTTTAAAAAACGAGCCTAAAAAAACTCGGCTCCAGATAACAAAACTCAACTCGTGTATATGTAAGATAGTCGAGTTATTCAGGTTCAGCTCGATTCGGCTCATTTTCAAACGAACTAAACTTAAACAATTTTTTAGGTTCTCAACAAGCTTTCTTCGATTATCAACCATATTGACATTAAAGCAATGGTACCGAGATTTAATTTAGGCTGTAAATAATTAAATTATTTGTGAGTTTTTATCTATCGAGTATATTTATTAGTGTCATAATTGAGTGTTTTATTTTCTTATTTAAACTAATTATTCACTTAAAAACTTATAAGATCATAAATGGGGATAGGAAATTGGTATAAGAAAACTTCACTCTTAGTGATTGAAATAAATAATTACATTAATTGGTGAGATAGAATGGTAATGATGGGTTTGAGAATTTCATTGTGCTTTGGTTACGAGAAATGAAAAATTTATGGCCATAATTTGTAGATGTTTTGGATAATATTTTTTTAAAAGGCCTTTTAATTAAAATAAGTAATATTATTTGTATTTAATTTATTGATCTAATTATTTATAATTATTAGATTGATGGTAAGCTACAATATTTGTTGGAACCCATTACAATTTTAATACTTATGATAGATTAGATCAGTAAATTATATTAGCGAATTAAGTTTAAATAATCATATTGATTTAAAAATTTCAGTATTATTTTCACGAGTCAATGGTGGGCCATTTGATTCGGCCCGCCCAAAAGTCTGAAGATATTTGGGCCAATCCGACGGGTCAATGCACGCCACTCTTACGGCTCGTGATTCGTGACCTGCTCGCTAAGCTAACGGGCTATTCTAAGACCGGTCCACAGTTCAAGGCAGGGCCCAATGCCTAGCTTTAACCATGAAAAATAATTACTTGAAAAATATTATTGTTAGAAATAAATATGGAGAGATTTTACAAATTTGGCTATACGCGACAATTAAATTATAAAAAAAGTAAAAATTGTGGAATTTTTTTTCGCTAAATACAGAAGTCGAGGGTAAATGATGTGTTCATTCCCCGTTACTACAATTTACATGCAAAATCTCTCGCTTTGTGGAGATATTGGCTTTCTGGTTTTCTATTTAGACCCTAGGCCACGGCAATGTTTTATGATATATGAATAAGGCAATTATATTATTGAAAATATTAGCTTGCATGGCATAGGGGTGATTGGTCATCAATTTTCTACTGATTGTATTTTAGATTCAATTTTGTTATGCATAATCAAACATGGAATAAGCCATGAAAGATATAACTCCTCAGGAGATCGATTTTGGGGATACAAGCGAGTAGCCGTTAGTGATGATTGATATTGGGTCAACTATGCCGGTGACCCAGGGAATTTGTTATGTGATAAACAAATTACTCCTGACAAATCACATGTTCCACCGCTTGTGGAGGCTCTTGTCAATTCCTTTTTGTTTCATTCTTGGGAAACGCATTTCTTTCTCCTTTCAATGTGTTTGGAAGGGATGAAGCAGTCACAAAATTGAGGAAACTAAACAAAATTGAGTGGACATCTTGGAGGGGCATGACCAATTTTGGGCAATCAGTTTGATGACAAACTTTAGCAATATGAGAGCACAGCCCATGCATATAATTAAGGGTGGTAGTGCATTGAGAATGTTGCCCAAGAGACCACTTTTGGAGATTACTAGAGACCCCTCGTGGAGACTGCCAAGAAAGACAGGGCTGAAGGCATTTTTGGGCTGCACATTGACGATGACCTCTTAAGTGATGGTTAGGGAGGGGGAGGGTGTTAAAGATCCACAACTTCCACATGTTTGCACCAAAAAAATGTGCACGACACTTTGTCCTCCACCTAAACATGAGGAAATATTGCACGAGCACGAGACTCGAGGCTCGAGGCTCGCACTTAAGATAAGTTACGAACTCGGTAAGTGATAGACAATACAATAACAAGCACATGCTAATTAATGATTCGTACATAGAAAGGGAGCGGGTGAATTTTTTCTTTCAAAATATCTATTTAGAAATTGAAGAACTCCGCTTTGTGATCCTAAGGATGGCTATTTGAGAGCTTATTTACACAAATACTACTCATTAAATGACCAGAGGTAAAAGGCTTATGTGAAAAGGAAGGAATCCTCTCTCTCTCTCTCACATTTACACAAATCACTACTCAATAATTTCACGACTTCATTATATGATTTAAATCTCTCATTACATTTGCCTTCTTCTTTATAATATTTTTGAGCAATGCTATTGGGACCTAAAAATCTGACATAAAAATCTGACCTAATTCACTGTGACCTTTGGATTCACTGTAGACCCCATCAAACATTGGAACTTGGTGTTGATCCAATGATTCCTATGAAGCCACATCATTATGTCAGATTTTTAGGTCCAAATAGCATTTTCCAATATTTTTTGAATTCGTATATAAATTCGTATATATGTATATATATACACACACACACACACACACACACACACACACACACACACACATATATATATATATATATATATATATATATATATATATATAATTCGTGCATATATATATATTCGTACACACATATACATATATACATATATAAATTCGTGTATATGTGTGTACGAATATATATATGTATATATATATATATATACACACACACACACACACACACACATATATATATATATATGAGAACTTTAATATTCTATATTTGTATATCCTCCCTTAATTCATGCGAATTTTTTTTGGAAAGTGATTTTGTTTTCAAATTATATTTAATACATCTTTATTCATGCGGTTTTTTTTTTTGGAAAGTAATTTTATTTTCAAATTAATTTAATATCCGAAATAGTATAATAGTGTAACAATAACACTGTAACAATAAAAATGTAACAGTGTAACAATAACAGTGTAACAGTTATTGTTACACTATTATACTTTTATTGTTACACTTTGTGCATGTGGTAATAAATTCTAAACGGAGATGGACTGTTTTGAATGAAATTATGTTCAAATTAATTTAATATCCGAAATAGTATAATAGTGTAATAATAACACTGTAACAATAAAAGTGTAACAGTGTAACAATAACAGTGTAACAGTTATTGTTACACTATTACACTCTTATTGTTACACTTTGTGCATGTGGTAATAAATTCTAAACGGAGATGGACTGTTTTGAATGAAATTATGTGAAAATATATGTTTAACAAAATGTAATAGTATAATATTTTGTGTATATAGCTTGTTACATTGTTATTGTTACACTGTTACACTTTTATTGTTACACTATTACACTATTCCGGATATTAAATTAATTTGAAAATAAAACCACTTTCCAAAAAAAAAAAAAACGCATGAATCAAGGTGCATTAAATATAATTTGAAAACAAAATCACTTTCCAAAAAAAATTCGCATGAATCAAGGGAGGACATACAAATATAGAATATTAAAGTTCCAAAAAAAATTCGCATGAATCAAGGGAGGATATACAAATATAGAATATTATATATATATACGAACTTATATATATATAAATTCAAACAAGTATATATATGTGTGTATATATATATACGAATTTATATACGTATATATACATATTTATATATACACATGAATCAAGGTGCATTAAATATAAGAGATTTTGAATTAAATGACCCTAAAGGGTGTATTTAGGTCTTTGTATCCATGTAGTGTATTTTTTTCCAAGACATTTTTTAATGTGTATTTTTTGCCAAATAACTCTAATTAGGTGTACCGGCTTCCAAAAATCCCAAAACTTAATAGGATAAAAGTACATTTTTTAAAATAATTGGGATAGAAGTACATGTGCTAAAAAAAAGTCATAAAAGCCCTTTTACCCCTACCATAAATAGTGCATACCTAATTGAATGTGAGACTTTCAAGATTCCTTTTGATATTTGTGTATCATTTGGATTGTGAAATTTTATATATATATATATATAGGGAGTCGAAAAAGAGAGACACAATATAAATTGTCATGCAAACAGTGTCACTAAAGAGAGACACGATATAAATTGTCATGCAAACAGTGTCACCAAAGAGAGACACGATATAATGACAATGGGGGTCTAATCAGTGGCATCATGGCATTTTTTCGATTCCCTCTTTAGGTGCAACTCTTTGAGTGGGCAAAATATATATTGTCATCATTTAGGTACAATCTACTTTTGTCACTCTTTACTGACACTGTTTGGGCACTATGAAGGGGGCATTTCATGATGCCACTGATTGGACCCCCACTGTCATTATATCGTGTCTCTCTTTGGTGACACTGTTTGCATGACGATTTATATCGTGTCTCTCTTTTTCGACTCCCTATATATATATATATGTATGTATATATGAAATTTCAAAATTCAAATGATACACAAATATCAAAAGGAATCTTGAAAGTCTCACATTCTAATCTTGAAAGTCTCATATTCAATTAAGTATGCACTATTTATGATAGGGGTAATTATGGAATACAATTTAGAAAGAATTTGAAAATGTTTTAAAATGTGTACTTATTGACAACTATTTAATGAAAAAAATGACTTAAAGGAGGATAAGTTTGGAGGTGGTACTTAAAGCCAAATAAGTTTTGAAAAAGGTATTCACATCCCATTATCTCTTCTTAATGAGCCAATCTGTCACCCAGTCGTAGCGGGCCTCAAATGTTTTTTTTTTTTTTAAAAAGGGAATTTGAAAGTCGGTATAAAAATTTGTACTTAATTGAACTAAATTTCATTAATGAAACTTATTTGATCTTAAGTGCATTTTTTTTGAAAAAAGACTAAAATACCATTTATTATTCCATTACTCTCTCTCTCTCTCTCTCTCTCTTTCTCTCTCTATTACTCTCTCACTCTTTCTTCCCTATTTTCTCTATCTATCTCTCTCACATTAATAATTTATTTTTTTCAAATATGTAAAGATTTGATTTAATTTTTTCATCTTTCTCCCCTATTTTTTTTTCTCTCTCTCTCTCTGACTCTTTCTCCCCCTATTTTCTCTATCTATCTCTCTCACATTAATAATTTATTTTTTTCAAATATGTAGAGATTTGATTTAATTTTTTCATCTTTCTCCCCTATTTTTTTTTTCTCTCTCTCTCTGACTCTTTCTCCCCCTATTTTCTCTCACCGTTACTCTTTCTCTCTTTATTCTCTCTCTCCTTATATCGATATTCCAACAACACAATTACACCAATTAGTTACAATTACCCTATAATACACCAAACAATTATTCATGTATTCTAATAAACCAAATAGTTACACTAAACAATTACATGAATTTACAACACTAACTCAATTTGTCATTCAGTTGTTTACATAAATCAAAGAGTTACACAATTTAGTATCACGACATAGTTATATCAATTATATACACCAAATTGAGTTTATTATTAGACAAAATATTTTACCATTATACCAAATTTGGTGTATATAATTGGCGTAACAATGTCATGATACTAAATGGTGTAACTATTTGGTGTATTATATGACAATTGTAACTGATTATTGTAATTGTGTTGTTATAACGTTGATCTAAAGAGAGAGAGAGAGAGAGAAAAAATAAGGAAAGAGAGTAACGGTGAGAGAAAATGGGGGGAGAAAGTGACAGAGAGAGATGAAATCAAATGTTTACTTATTTGAAAAAAAAATTATCAATGGGAGATAGAGAGAGGAGAGAGATAAAGAGAGTAATGAAGAGATAGAGAGAAATTAGGGGAGAGATAATGAGAGAGTAATGGAGAGAAAATATGGAAGAGAGAGAGACGGAGAGAATAAAAATTATGCATAATTTAAGGAAGGGTAAGTAAGTAAAAATTTTTAAATGTCATTTGAATTTTATACCTAATCACAAGATGTTTTATTAAAATTGAACTTAATAGAGTAAAATACTTATATATACACTTCATTTCAAATAAGTCTAAAAAAATGTACCCAGACTAAAAAACCTATAAAAAAAAGTGAAAATTATGGCTGAGTCCTCTTTAAGAAACTTATAATGAGTTTAGTCCGTCAAAGAAACTTATTTAGAATAAGTTCGTTTTTAATTTTACTAATAAGTAGTTAAGTCCATACTATTAGGAAAACTTATTATTTTTCAAATTTGTTTTAATTTAACATACTATTAGGGATATTTTGGACAATGAAGATCAAAATAAACTTAATACTAAACAAGTTTCCTTAATGGACTTATCACCAAATAGGTCCACAAAGAGGGACTGACTTCCAAATTTTCTTAAAAAAAAAAAAACTAAAATATAATTTTAAAAGAAATAAATAAATTTGTAAGTGAATTTAAGAAAAAAAATATGTAAAGCTCTTATTGAGCTAGGCTGTCCGTCAAGCTATTCGACCCAAAACAAAAAGGATTTTTCGGTTGCATGTTCAATTTGAAAAAAAAGAAAATTTGTCCGGAAGTCTAACAAGCATTCTTTTGGGCCTTAAAAGACAATTGAAGTTATAAAGATTAATTTATACTTAATGAAAATGGACAGGTTTGGAATTTTTGAGATCCAAATCCTTTCAAATATATTTTCTCTTCAATTCTCTTCTTAGGGCATCACACATATCATTTATAGATAAGGGACCAACTTGAATAAAATGGCACTCACATGAATATAATAGGTCTCATATGAATGTACTAGTTATTGTATGTGTCTAAATGCACAGAGTAATAAAAAATAATAAACAATAAATATATTTGTATTCATATTCAAAATCAAATCACAAACATAGAGCAGAGATAAATGAATTTAAGCATCGGTTGTAGTGGGTGTGAGTAGGGGTGTTCACCCTACCCTACGGGTAGGAAATATGCTCTTCCGACTTCCTACCCGATACTTTGCGAAAGAATTTTTTCTTGGCCTACCCTACTCGACAGGTGTGGCACCAATTTAACAACACAATAAATCAATAACACTAAAATCTAAAACAACTACAACAACAATTATAATAAAACACAAGAAAGTATGAACATCAATCCACCATAATTGTTACACAAATACAATAACAATTAATTTAAGTTTAAACCATATGAAATACATTAAAATCATATTAATTAATTAATGCGGGTAGGATAGGGTAGGAATGCGGAAATGGATAGCTCTTCCGCATTCCTACCCGATTTAATCGGAAGACCAAAAACTCTTCCGCATTCCTACCCGATTTTTGCGGCTAACCGTTCAGTAGGGTAGGGTAGGGTCGGGTAGGGTAGGAACTTGCGGCTAGTCGGAAATTTGAACACCCCTAGGTGTGAGAGGTGGTGGTGGTAAGAGACGGTGATAGTTGTGGTGGGTGGCAATAACCGTGGTGACGGTGGTGGTGGTGAGAGACGGTAATGGTTGTGGTGGGTGGCAATGATCGTGGTGGTGGCGGTGGTGGCGGCGGCGGCGGCGATGATGGTTGTGGTGGTGGCGTCGGTGGCGACGACGGTGGTGGCGGTGACGACGGTGGTGGTGGCAGCGACGACAGTGGTGGTGGTAAAGGTAGTGGTGGGGCGGTTTCAGACACTATTTTTTTTTTTAAAGTATTTATGAGAAATAATTTCTAGAAGTATTTTTAAAAAATCACTCCAAACACACCTTTAAGATCCTATTTTTCCTATTAAATTTAGGGTGTTAATATTAGCCGTTAGATTAACTTTAAAGTAAAATTTAAAGCGATCTGAACCGCGAATAGTAAAAGTCATTTTGTTTATCTTATGAGATTTGAATTGTAAGCTACTTTATTATATAGATGATTAGTTATTAACCAAGAAAAAAAGTGGAGAGAAAATATATCTAAGTGAATTTCGCTGCCAATTTTTGTTGTGTGTCCTCTTAGAGCATCTAAAAGAGAATGATTAAAACTTCAAAAACAGTAAAAATTTATTCAACTGTCGAAGTAAAATACAGTACAATTTAGGCGAATGCCATGGCCACTCCGGTGAGGAGACATGCAATCCCGGAAATCCAGGTGGCTTTCACAGGAAGGACCTTCCCCATAGCCCCAATAACTGCAGTTGCAGTTGCCATGCCTCCAACTTTTCCCAGAATGCGTGCCGCAGGCTTTTTAGTACGCTTTAGTGTGAGGGCAATCAAAGTGCAAATGAAACCAATTGCAGTAGCTCCCACAACAAAATACAAAGCTGGCGAAGAAGAAGATGAGCCAGTCAGTGCATAGCCCATGATAGAAAAGGCAGCTTGACCAGTGATTCCGAGCACTATCTCATTTAATTTAGCAGGAGGATCAATTGCTTCATTTGAGAAACGTATCACAGGAATAATTTTCTCTGTTTCTGGCATCTGCTCATGGATGTCGATGACATGCTCTTGTGCAGCTATGAATTGAAAACTCGAGATCACCCTACGATATAGAGTAATGACAACTTCAGGTGTTTCAGCATTTCCCCCTCCAGTCACTATCACAGGCCTTTTGCCAAAGTTCTCCATGAAGCTACGGGTCCCAGGGTCGATGACTAATTTGGGGGCCTTGAGATTCTTCGTGGACATCACAGGCCCGAGAGAGTTGAAGAGACGCGCTCGTGCAGTACGCAGTCGTGGATCATAATCGGCAACTATCTTCGAAAAGGTAAAAGTCATCGGGGAGATGCCTAATTCAGCGGCCTTGAGTTTCTTCTCGAACATCTCTGACGGTATCTCCAAAACTACAGATTCATATCGCTCAGGATCATCGAGCATTTGAGCCAAGACGCGGAAGTGGAATTGGGGATAATAAAACCGAGTATCAATTTTTTGAACTTCCGTAGAACTTACCCGTTCTGGTTCAAAAGAGAAATCCCCAGACGCGTCAATCCTGCCAAATCACCACACATCACGAAAACACCAATCGGGAAGTATCTCGTTGGAGTCAAACTTCATTGAAATCATTGCCGCTACCTTCATTTCCAGGAGTGTTTTCCTAATACGCTTCACTTCGTTATCAGACAACTGGGGGGAAATCTCACAGGCCATGACCCCAAGCACTGACTCGCCTGTCGGAAAACCAGCCTTCCGAAGTACCATTTTAGCAAAAAAACGACATTCAGTAAACTTAGAATCTGTGGCCAAGACCTCAAGATCGGAATTCACTTCGCATAAGCAGTTGTACACCCCTTTGAAGCTGGGATGATTGGAACCTGTAAACTGACAGAATGAACACCGAGGAGGATGCAGTACTGGAACTGCTACACCATCAGCGGCAACGGCAACGGGTAACTCCCATAGGGACGGTGAAGAAGCCATGAACGGCGAACCACAAAAACAGATAGGTTTTTGAGTCTTTTATTTTTTTTTTTTCTCTGTGTCTTGCAAATAGCAGTCGACGAGTAGTGGTTTATTGAGATAGGGAGAAAAGAGAGGTATGGATTGATTAATAAAATTATTTAATATTGAACAGTGCATTGGTGAGTTTTTTGACATTACTTCCTAAATATAAAATCAAATATATATATTTCTTCGAGGAAAGTGCAAAAAACTGGGTGTGGGTGACTTTATATGAAAGCTTAAATTTTTTATTTTATTACACTTTCTTCCTCAATTTTTGATTTTATTATTTTAGTTTTGTTTTAAAAACCATTTACTAACTTTAATCTGAACAATAAATTGAGATGGACACTTGACGTTATATCATCCAAAAAAAGGTCACTGTAAATTATGAGCTGGGTCATTGTAATTGAATCTTTGTAGACAAATTTGATGTATGTTTGTAGGAATTTTGTGATCCACTAACAAGTTCAACCCAAAAAAATAGATCACTACAACGCGTGTTATGCATTTCCAGCATTCATAATCATGTACTAACCATGGAAAGGATATGTTATAAAATTCTATATCTCAAGGATTCAGAGTAATTTTTAAAATAATAAAGATTGTGGTTAAATTGTCAAAAGCAAGAAGGTTATTGTTTATTGTCTACTTTCTTCATTTTTCTGGGTAGGTACATTACATAAGGGTTTCCTAGAAAGTTGCCTCAGTCTCGTCAAATTGCCAACGTTGATTTCGTATAACAAGCAATTAGCATCGTAATAAAAAAAAAATTAGTCTGGTGTGAAAAGGATTCAAAATGAGTTATATTTTTTTAAATGGTTATTTATAAAATGTCTCTGTCAAGTTTAGGTCATGATACAATTGACTCCTTCAGGTTTTAAATTTGATAATTTTTCCTCTCCAAATTCGAATAATTTTCAATTAACTCTTACCATTAGTTGACTACCGTTAAAAATGACAGAAATTTATTAAAAGCCCACAACTAACCTCATCTTAATAATAAAAATAAAACCCCCCTCCCCCTCCGGTGAACCCACCTCCCCAGTGAAACCGAAACCCACCTTCCTCCCCTTCTGGTGAACCCACTTCCCACCCCCTCCAGTGAAACCGACACCCACCACCACCCAAACAATCCACCTCCCTCCCCTTCCAGTGAAATCGAAATTCACCTCTATCCAAACAATTGAAATCCCTCTAGTGAAATCGAAACATCCATACACCCAACCCCAAACAACTACACTCTTTTCCCTCCTCCCGTGAAACCGAAATCCACCCCTAGTAATAGCCCCCAAACAACTCCAACCCTAAAAGAAATCTACTCTTTATTGGGCAACACCCATTTGGAGAGAGAGTGAGAGAGAGAAATAATTGGTCATGTATTTTAAGAAAAATAATTATTTTATGACCTAATTGCTCATAATTTTGGAGGAGATTAGTGACTTATTAGCAATACTTGATGACCTAATTAGAGAATTTAATCAGGGACTTAATTCATTACAACATTAAATTAGTTTTGAATTTCAAAGTTAGATAAAACTCACTTTCAATTCAACAGTTACAATTAACTAGCTCTCCCCAAATTATATCCAAACCCATTTTTCTTATTTTATAGGATAAATTATTTAGGGCGATTTGTATTTTACACCACGAAAGATTTATAAAAATTTATTTTACATTTTCAAAAATTAAATTTTTCACATTGTACGCTCAATTTATTTTATTTTTTGGGTGAATTTTGTATCATTAAATCAAAGTATATAAAAAATAGATCAATCTTAAGCATTATTGTGCTTTTATATGTTGAGAATTTAACTTTCCAAAATATAATATCAAATATAGATATTTCTTCAAGGAAACTGCAAAAAAACTGCATGTAAACGAACGAAATTTATAAAAAGAACTAAAAGTTTTCATATAATAAGTTAAATGAAAGATAGCTCATATTTTTTAAGTTTGTAACAAAATTATATATACCCATTTATATAATAAAATGATTATTAAAGATAAATCTAGAGATAAAACATAAAAAATGCAAATATATACTATTTATTATTTTCAGAATATTTAAATATATAATATAAAAGACCACTTTAAGCCTCTTAGATTATTTAACAATAACAGTGGAGTTAAACAATATTTACAGCTTTTTAATTACAAATGATAATAATGTATTGAACTACTGTTTTTTTAGTCGTGATGTTTTTAACAATTTAAATATATATATATATATATATATATATATATATATATATATATATTAGTAAATCAAAAACTTTTCAAGTTAAATGATTTTTATTACTAATATAGATGTAGATATAGATATAGATAGATATGTATATAAATATAAATATAGATATAGATTACCCTATTTTTATCGTATTATTGTTCTTAGCACTGGGTCTAACACGCAATTAGGACAATCATTTAAAAAGAACCGACCAAGCTGTGAATTCACCCACATACACACAAAATAATAATTATAATAAGTTATGGATAACAACGACCATTCTATGTTCAAAAGTCGTATTAAAATTGTGAAACAACAAGGAAATTTCTAACAAAAGGGTCGAAAGTCGCTGATATAAAAAAAGAGAAAAACAAAGCAATGTCAAAAGCTCTCTTTATCATCCCATGTCAAACGTAATAAAATATGTGTTTTTTTGGCTTCTCGTGACCTACTCTGCAGAAAATTAAGAAAACAAACAAAGACATACTTGTTTTTCATGACTTTGTCAAATTTGATAACGTTGATTCCATAGAACACGCAATTAGTATCATAATCAATCTTATTAATTTAAAGCAATTGCGATGAAGCGAGGACATAATTGAACTGCCGGTCAAACAAAAATCACGTACACTGATTGTGATCACTACCAACTACCACCCGAAAAAAAAAAAAAAAATTTGGCCAAAGTCCAATGCGATTAGGCACAATTTTGTGTAAATTATAAGTTTCATCCAATTTGTGATGAATTTGAGAACATGTCAATCGACTTAACTAAGTTTTTTTAGGTAAATGACTTAACTAAGTTGTTTGAGTCATTGTCATTAACTTGCAATGTACATGTATCATGCGATACGTGTGTATTGTTCGACTTTTCTTAAGTGATGTTTTAAAGTGAAACGCATAACATTGTTGATAAATTCAGGTAAACTATGTTGGCGTTCGGTTTTTTTGTTTTTTTGGCTTAAAATTAACACATATCCGTTAGTAATTAAATGAAAGTTAAATGGACGGATCATTACAAAATAAATGAAAACTAGAAAAACAAAACAACTTAGAGTTTCAGTTGAAAGCTCAAACTCGTTCCTTTTCATTTTTTTGTAAACGTTGAATCATGTCTTGTGAAATTTGTTTAATCAGTATCCGATTCAATTCAAATTATGTATAAATTATATAGTTAGCTGAATCCATATCATGATTAGTTAGGTCATATCAATTTATTTACTTAACGAGTTTGACAGATTCATGTATTTGCCATTTGAATTTACTAATGCAAACTTTAGTAGTTATTTTAGGGATAATTGTTTTTTACCACCTTTTGGCTTCAGCGAGAAGTACCTTATCTACTTGACGTTTAAAATTATGTATATTATACATTTATATGTACTAGCAATGCACCACGTGCGTTGCATGTGAATAGTTTTCAGACATAAAAATTGATATAATATATTAGTATATGTGTATATGAATTAAATATTATCTCAAATTTATCAGATTTAATTTTTTATTACTCATATTCTATTATAGAATTATAAAAACTAAATATATTTCTAAAATTCGTTATTTTAACTATAAGAAAAAAGATTAAAAAAAATAGTTAAAATTCTATTTTTTTTTTTTTAGAATTTTGTGATTGAGAGTATTTTTTAATAATGTTTGAAAAATTAAATTTTTTGAAATTCATTCGATTAAGATCTCACATATAATTCCTTGAATAAAATAAAAATAATTGTCAATATACTACTTAATTATATTGAAATTTTACTGTAATTAAGAATTAGTTAGGTCAATTAGGATAAGATTTAATATAATACTCTATAATATATATTTTAAAACATATCAAAATTTTAAAAAATTCAAGTTTTACTTAAGAATACACTACAAACTATTTTCATATAAAATCTTAATACAACTTAAAAAGTTTATTATAAACTAAAAAATTATATTGATGTAGTATAAATTAATTTTAAAAAATTATATATATAATTATTTTTTATCTTAGAAATAAAAGGGTTAAACTTTTTAAATAAAAAAGAAAATAAACATATATGCAGATAATGTTATCTTTGCATATGAGATGAATAATATTAGATTGATGAAATTTTTAAAAGTTTTTTGAAAACTTTATTGAAAATATAATTATGCATATTTTTTAAAGATAATATAGTCAATCAAAAAGTGTTATAGAAATTGATAGTTATATAGAGAGAATAGATAATTAAAAGAGAAGTTAGAGATAATTAAGAGATTTAAATACATAAGTAGATAATAGATAATTTAGATATTTAATTGTGAAAGGATAGAGTGGTCTTTATAATTTTTTATAAGGGTAAAATAGAAAATCAAAATTTTTTCATGTAAATGTACTTTTATTAGTAGTATAGATGTATCAAAGTGAAATAATTGACACCGTTAAAGAAATTATAAAATTATCATAATACCACATTAAAAATTAAAATTTTCGTCTAATTTACTCTTACTCATGCAATAGACGGAAATCACTACTAAGACTGAGGTAGAAATATTCCACTCTTCAACATGGGCGTGTCTATTTTTCTCTCAAGTGAGGCTTGTGACCTTAGACCGAAAATCACTTACTCATTTTTCTCTTCCATGTTTTTTGAAAGGTTATTATATCATAAATTATAAAGGGCATTTTAGGCACTTAAACAATATTCTTTGGAGGAAAATAATGAAACAAAGCCTACCTGATGTTTTGGGCATGTAAAATACTCTCTCTGTTAACTTTGATAATAAAAATAATAATTTTACTTTGGTACAAATTATAAGAGAGTAATGTGCATAATTTTAAACGTCAAGTAGATAATTAAACTACTTCTAACCGAAATCATAAGGGGCTAAAAAGTAATTAACCCTTTTTAAGAGCAATGCTTTTTTTGGTCATGTATTTCAAGAAAAATAATTCTTTTATGACCTAATTACTCATAATTTTGGACGAGATTAGTCACTTATCAGCAATACTTTAAGACCAGAATTTAATCAGGGACTTAATTCATTACAACATTAAATTAGTTTTGAATATTAAAGTTAGATAAAATTTACTTTCAATTCAACAATTACAATTGACTAGCTCTCCAAATTATATCCAAATACCATTTTCTTATTTTATAGGATAAATTATTTAGGGTGACTTGTATTTTACCCCACGAGAGATTTTAAAAAATTTATTTTATATTCTCAAAAATTAAATTTTTCACATTGTACGTTTAATGTATTAAAATTATTACACTTTGCATACTGAAAGATTTAAAAATTTTCACTTTACACTCTTAAAGATAATTTTTTTTACATTACGTCATTAATGTATCAAAAGTGTTATAATATGATCCTTCTATTAGTTTTCGTTATTTTTTATGTCAAAAATCACCTCATTGACACCGACAAAATCTAATAAGAAGAGTCATATCGTAGCATTTTTGATACATTGAGTGTGTAATGTGAAAAATTTAACCTTTAAAGATATAAAATAAATTTTTTTAAATCTTTCATTGTACAAAATAAAATTCTCACTTCATGTTTTATAAACATACAAGTCTTATCAAATTTATTTAATCTATACTGAGACATTATAATTGTAGGTGGTCGAATTTGTAGCTAGATTTATATCAAGTTCAACCGAGTTATGCCGACTTATTTCTTCAACAAGTTTGATGGATTCACGTTTTTGTCATTTGAATTTGCCTAATGTAAGCTTACTAAATTCGTATTAATTTTGTGTGGGATGGTCATAGAATTGTCAAACTTTAATAATTATTTTACCAGCAATGTTTTAGTGATCTTATTTGAGACCTAATAAAAGATTGAATTCATTATAATCATTAAATCAATTTGAAATTTTAAGTAAGAAGAAACGTTTCTTCCAACAATAAAATTACATTTAGATCCCTAAGTTAAATCTAAATATCATTTTCCTTATTTCAAAGGGATAAATTGTTTGAGAGGACTACTTATAATCATAAGGGGGAAAACACAAAACCCTACTACTGCTCTCCTGGGAAAAATTCACTTCAACGAAGATGGGAAAGAAGACCGGCTCGCCCGTAGCTTCTGGATTGGGTCCTGCTCCTCTTGCCGCCGTCGAGTCTTCACTTCAAAAAATTGAGAGTACAGCTACATCGGTTATCCTGGTGGCCACCTCCACCGTCGCGGCGGCGCTACCGTTTCTTCCCTACGACATGATAGATAAAAACCGAGTACCCATCATAATCTTTAAGGGCCGTCCCTCTACCTTTCAAGCTTTCATCATCTCAATCATGTTCGCGTTCTCTGGCTCCTTCAGCTCGTTGTTTCTCTCCAACAGGCCAAAGATGGCAATGATTTGCCGGTTCTATTCTATGGTTTCGGCGGTGTCTGCACTTTTAATTCTGCTGTTTGCCATATCTTCAAGCTTATAGATCTGTGTTAGGAACAAAAGAAAATTTATGACTGTTTCGATTGTGTGTCTATGTTTGGACGGACAATTTATTATGTATTATGTATTATAGCCCTCTTTCTGGCTGTAGTTACTTAAACCGCCCTTTTTATTCACGATGTTACTTACCAGATCAATAATTCTTTTCCTTACTATGAAATATAGGAAATCTATCATGTGAAATGCTCTTTAATATAGGGTTTGCTGATGGAATATACGGAGGGATCGCTGGGTTTTCTGCGAGTCTCAGAGAGGATAACTTCAATAAACGGAGGGATAGCTCGAATTCAACTATAGCAGCGCCTGAGATGTTCGCCGGCCGGTGGACGTCGATGTATGGGAACCGAACTGGCGACGATTCAAAACTCTAACCTGGAGCGGCGTCGGTGTAGACTGCGGACCTACCTATCGAAAAGATGGGGACGAAGGGTAAAAACTTTGCCTTTGAGCTGTCCAATATTTACGACTATGCCATTGACATTAAAGCAATGGCATGGGAATTTGGAGTGGTAAAAACTTTGCCTTTGAGCTGTCCAATATTTACGACTATGCCATTGACATTAAAGCAAGGGAATTTGGAGTATACGTGATTGAATTAATTATGAGTTTTTATTTATCGAGTATTTTTATTAGTGCCATTATCGCGTGATTTGTTTTGTTTTCTTATTTAAACCAATAATTCATTTAAAAACTTATAAAATCATAAATAGGGATAGTATAATTAAAATTGGGTTAACATTAGAGGTGTCAATCGTATCGTGTTCGTGTGACCCGCGTATTGTGTATTTTCGTGTCGTGTTCATATCATGACCCACGAAAAAAAATTTATTTATTGTGTTCTGAGTATTAAATATTATTTTAGACTATTTATTATGCATATTTAATAATCGTGTCAATTTTATAATCGCGTCTGTTAAATTCGCATCAACGGGTCAGAGTTGACACTCCTAATTAAGATAACCTCAGTCTTGGGGATTGAGATAAATAATTGCATTAATGTGTGAAATGAAGTAGTATCATAATAGAATGATGGTTTGAGAATTTCATTATATTTTGTTTAAGAGAAATGAACATTTTATGACCATATTTACATATCTTTTGAGTGATATTTTCCTAAAAGGTATTTTAATTAAAAAGGGTAATGCTACTTGAACTTAATTTATTGATCTAATTTACTGAACTAATCACTTAAAATAACTTGATTGACAACGGGACAAATATTTGGGGCGGGGCTATTCTCACCTTTAAATCATCTTTCTCACCCCTTTAAATTTATTTTTTCATCCCATTTAATTTTCTTTCTTAAATTATTAAATTCATTTCATCTATACCTACTTCATTAATGACTAAGTTCATCACATTTATATCAATCTAATTAAACTATCAAATGTATATTTCAAAGAAATTAAAACAAAAATATTATTTGAAGCAAAATTTCAATGTTCCGATGTGATCTAGAATATTTTGAAATATTTTGACATATTTTTACTAATGTTTTCGAAATATTTTGAGATATTTTATAATATTTTGGTATATTTTGACTAATATTTTAAAAATAAATTATTTATTTATTTTATTTTGTTTCTGAAATATTTTTGTACATAAATAATATACCGAAACGAAATTTTGACCATTGCCTGTATAGTAAGTTAAAATAAAATTGAATGAATTTAGTTTTTAATTAGTAAATATAGACGAGGTGGGTTTAGTAATTGAGGGAGTGGGTATAGATAGGGTGAACTTAGCCCCACCCAAATATTTGTTGGCACTCGCTATCAATCCAATAGTTATGATGGATAAATATATCAATAAATTATTTTTTACGATAAATAAGATCAGTAAATTATATCAACAAATTAGATTCAAATATTATTATTAAATTAAAAAAATAAAAAAATTGAGTATTATTTTCCTCGGCCAATGATGGGCCATTTGATTAGGCCGGCCCAAAAGTCTGATGATAATTGGGCCAGGTCGAGCCAATACGACAGGTCAATACAAGACACTGTTATGGCCCGTGACCTCTTGCTAAGCTAACGGGCTATTCTACGACCTGTCCACAATTCAAGCCAGGGCCAAATGCCAAGCTTTAGCCACTGCACTGTTGTATGATAGTTGAATATGGCAATTATATTGTGCCCAACTTTCTAAAGATTAAAGAACTTCAATCAGTGGCATTATCTATAGATGTTCAGTCCAATCCAAGCTTCAGGAGGCGCGCCATATGAAGTGAGTTTCGGTTCTGCAATGGTTTGAGTTGGTGATGAAGAACAATAAAAGAAGGGCCAACGATGGTTGCAGTTTTTTTTGTCCCGACCCCCCTTTAATTAGAAAAATTATGAAAAAAATTTAACTTGCATTTAGAAACATCATCCAACACGAACTAAGCAGTGAAAGAGATGGTGTCCAAGGAGAATGATTTTGGGAATAGAAACGAGTATCTAGAAGAAATGGTTGATATTTAGTCAACTACGATCCCAACAAATTACATGCTCCAATGCTTGTGGAGGCTCCCATCAATATCTTTGAGTTTCATTCTTACATTGCACATTTTTTCCTCCTTCAATGGGTTTGGAAGCAAAATTTTAAGTACAAGGGACTTTTGGAAACTGCTAAGGAAGACAAGGCTCAAGCCATTTTTGGGCTGCACATTGAGGGGGGGAGGTTTGGTGTATAGGATTACATAACAATCCAAGACTTCCACAACATGGTTCCATAAAAAATGGGGCATAGCGCTTTGTGCTCCACTTGAACATGATGTAATATTGCACAAGGCTCTCACTTATACTAAGTTTTGGGAGCGGTAAGTGATAAACAACGCAATCACAAGCACATGTGTATGGACGCAAAACATACACAGAAAGGGGATATTGTTTATCAATAAGGGGAAAAATGTTTAGTTTTTTTATCCAAAAATCGAAAAATCCACGTCTCTGATCATAAGGATGGGTATTTGAGAGCTCATAAAAAAGCTTATGTAAAGAAATCCCATCTCTGTCTCTGGTTCTTCAAGAGACAAAGAGGGGATTTGTGCAATTAAATCAGAAAGGGTTAATTACAAAATGTTTCCTTCAATTTTGGGTAGTTTGTAACTCACTCTTTCAAGTTTTAATTTCAACAAATAACCCCTTTTAAGTTTGAATATTTTGTAATTAATTCTAATAGTTATCCTTAGACAATAAAAATTGACAAAAGTTAGACATGTCAAATTCATGTGATCCCTACTTTGTTGAAAATAGATAATTACTCTTACACATATTTTTTCCTTGTGCTAAATATTCATACTTCCCCCTTACCTTTATACCCTTCCTCTTCCAGTAGATATTCTCCCTTCCCTACGATGTAGCGGATACGAAGGTTTCCTTATTAGTTTTGACTTTTCTGTTTTCTTATTTTTTTAGAGACAAAATTGATATCTCAAGAAAAATAATATACACGATGGAGAGTGTAATGGTTATTTTAGATATTCAGCCACTGTTGTTAGTCAATTTAACCCACTTGAAACTTGAAGGGGGCAAATTACAACATTTGAAACTACAGAAAACTTATTGCAACAAGTGAGATAATTGGAGGGGACAGATTGTAATTAACCCATTAAATATTAGAAAAAAATAATAAAATAAAAAAAGTGTTGTCCTTTTCGTTCATGGGAACTCCCCCTAGGCCAAATTCAATTCAAAAACAAACAAAAAAAAAAGAAAAAGAAAAAAAGACTCCCCCTAGGCCACAAGTGTCTCCTGATGAAATCAAAACAGCACTCAATGCCACTCAAGACATTTTATGGGTTTTGGCTCTGTTGAGTGGCTTTGGTTTACTCTCTGAATTGGTGCTTGTTTCTTCTCAAATAATTTATATTTGCTGAATCACACTGCCAGCCTCTGGGTCAATTTGATACCTCAATCGGCCAACATGAAGGGAAATTGACTTTTACTTTGTCCATTATCATGGGGAAGTCACTTTCTAGATATTATTCAGCCCATAATCCCATTGATGATTATATCTCAAAATCTGCACCACCTTAGTAGCAACAGTGATTGGTAAACTAGAGAGCAGAGACACTTTTTGTTTGACCTCTGCTAAACTTATAGTGTCCCAATGTACAAGCAGTGCCAGGATGCTGCATAAAAGCACCCTCTTAAACTAGCATGTTAGCAAATTAGGGCTTCCATAATGTTCTTGCCGTGTCATATTTAAATTTTGTTATTTTCAATTTAGTGTCGTGTTTGTATTAGGATCACGTAAATCGTGGACCACAAACCCCACCTTATCTTTTTCTCTCAACCAAATCTAAAAACATGGGCCACATTTAATCTAAATCCTAACAAAACTAAATCAAAACCGTTTGAGTTTTAAAACAATTCATACAACACTCAATCACAAAATTAAAAAAGTTAGAAAACATCTTACTTTTTTTCTTACATTCCTAATGAAATGGATTATTTATATCTACCGCTAACTTATCTCAATTATTATTTTTATGACTTTATCGTACCATTTTTTGATTCGTGTTAATAGATAATATTGACACCTCGTCTCTTTTTAGTTTTGGGTTACAATAGTTTGCACTAACCTTCTTCCCAATATTGTTCCAAATAGGCCCTTGAAATTTTTTTGGGTTGGTTTGGGCTAGAGTATGCCCAACTCTTACCCGAGTGAGTTGTCGGGGTGGGCCGGGTTGAGCTTCTGGTAAGGGTAGGCTACCCTTCACTTACTGGGCAGGCCTTGTGTTTGCTAGACTGGTATTTTTGAATTAAAAGTAAAATCAAAATGGACAAAAACAAATAATAAATACTTTTATTTATGAACAGGGGAGGAACTTTCAATGATCGATTTTTTTTTTCAAACAAAGTGGGTGGACAAGCGGATGGGCTAAGTTGGGCGAGCAGGGTCTTACGCCAGGTTTTAATGGGTGGGCCAATAGGCCAGGTTTCATGCTAGATAATGGGCTTGGGACAGGCCTAAGCCCTCTCTTGAAAGATATTGGGCTCAAATTCGGGGGACCAACTATCGGGTTTCGGACTTATATTTTAGGTCGGGTAATGGGTCCCGTGAACCAACCCGACCCATGGACACCCCTGGTCCCAAAGTATTTAAAATGGTAATGAACCCCCAAGGGTACCTCAAATGATAACATGGACAAGTTGTAAATTCATATGTTTTGAGTTCAAATTTTGACAACTCCTTGGAGCCCAGACCATGATAGATTTATCCCTCATGAATATCTTAGTCCCGGCCAGGGGCAAAGGCAGGGTGGGGGCAGTGGGGCAATTGCCCACACTGAAATTTTGAAAATTATTAGGGTTAGTTTAAAATTATAATAAAAATTAAATTTTCTAATAAGTTGCCCCCACTCATTTTTTTAATGAACTAAAAACTTAGACTCAAGGTTCACTTATATTCTTAATCTCATAATTTTTTATTTAGTCTCTAGTTATCTCTATTCCTTCTGTAATGACTCACTTAAGTTACCGAATCAATCCTTTTCTGAATTCGGTTACTAAGACATAGAGTAATATTTATAACCAATTATCCAAGTTCGAATATACTGCATCATATTCTAAGATTTTGGATTTAGGCATAAAAAAACTTGATCTAATTATGATTCAATTCAATTCACTTCGATTGAATTTGATATGCATACACAAATATGTATAGATAAATATTTGATGAAACTAAGTGATGAAATTGAATTAAAATTCCAATGTGATACACACATACATATTAGATTGAATTTTTGATAAAATTCATAATATTTAATAGATTCGAATATGAATTATAAAAACGAAATCAATTGAATAATTAGATTAGATTCAAATAGGGTTTTCAAGATAAACTGTCATTCGGATGAATCAAAATCTCATCATTGACAAATACACTCATAAAGTGATATATCAAAATAGCATTCTCTATGAAAACTGTTTTTATTCTAATACTTTATACAAAAAAAAAAAAATTAGATTAGTTTTTGTTAGTCAAGTCCTATCACTTTTTCACATGTATTTATATGTAAAATCTTTGAAAGTAAAGAAAAAAATAATATGAAGAATTATTTTATAAAAGGTGTTAGATTAGGAATATTGTTTTATAGAGAATTAAATTTTGAGAAAATAATTATGTTCACTAAATGCAAGAATTTTGATAATTGTTATGTAGTCGTTCTTTTTAACTTGATGGTTACCCCTACTAAAAAGAAACTCTGGCTCCACCCCTGATCTTGGCGTGGATGGTGTGCCTTTAACCGAATCGAAAAAGAGTTTAGTTGAAGTATGCGTATGTTGACTTGTTGAACAAAAAAAAAAAAAAGAACATTAGCTAGTGTGGCATGAAGTAATGAAGTTGATAATGGCAGTCTGAAAAGCTTTGAAGTTGACATGTTTGTGCCCCCCTTTTGTTAGGTTCAAAGATGACGACGATAAGCAATGAGCACTTCCATAATGCCACTCTCCAGCATTGGCCATGTATGTGATGTTATCATAGAATTGGGTAATTTAGGTGGGTGGATAGCATGAGGTTATAACTTGTAAGTACTTGAAATATCCTCTTAATCATTCTTATCAGAAATAATATAACATAGAAGGAGATGATTAGCTTACGCAAACTCTATGAACTCCAATTGTTTCATATCAATTCAATGAGGTTGAAGAGGGTAATCAACTACTAGAAAAGAGTTCTAGTTTTATTTGATTGTGTTTAATGCAAGATATGTCCATGTGAATGTGTTGATTCATCAATGGTAAAATGCTAGGACAGAATTAGGAATTGGCCAAATAGAGAGAGGAGGGGGCGGGAATAGGGTTGTTAAACAATCCGAACAGAACGAGTTTGGCTCGACTATGACTCATTTCGGCTCATTCAAATCAAAAAATGAACCGAATTCAATTAGATTTTTAAGTATATTTAGTATACGAGCTGAATTAAAGCAATGTGTAGCTCGACTATAATAGGCTTGGCTTGGTGCAAATTTGTTACTGTTTTATTTCAAAACAATTTCTCTCCAAATGATGAACAATCTCAGCCTTACCCCTAAATAGCTTCAATCTATATACACTTCTGTCCCTGGTTACTAGATTTTAAAGTTCAATTTTAGAAATTTTTTTAGAGTAAACTCGCTTTAGAGTCGAGTTCAGATCGAATGTTTCCGAATTTTTGCCGATCTGAGTTTGAATAATAACCAAAACTCGGCAGTCGAGCTCGGGCAGTCACAATAGACACAAACTAATCATATTAAAGCTCGACAAACTTGACCCGATGAATTTATGGCTTCTCTGGGTAAATATGGAGCAGTCGTGGTTCGACACGTTGCAGCTGTAATGCTGGATACTGCAGCTACATGCATAATACCTAAGAAATGTATTCAAGAAATTGAATATAAACCCTGTTAAATACATCCCATTACATTAAAATACACCCCAAACAACTTTATTATCCACATTCTCAGTGGATTCAGACTTCAATCAACAAACGTAAGCCAAAGAATAACATGCGCATAAATTAGTATTATTCTAAAACGCACTACCCAACATTATTATTATCAGACAAAGAACTCTGCATAAACAACAAAGCCACAGAAGGATTGAAAATGTCCTTAATGTTTTCAAAACGAAAGATGTTACTAGAATACTCTGTGTTCATTAAATTGAACAGAGAAGAGAAAAAGATGATGGAGAGAGGTTGAAGATGATGGTGAGTTTATCCTATTTTAACCAATCACAGTGTGATGACCTCATGAGAGAGAATAGAAAGGAGAAGAAAGAAAGTTGGGGTTGTTTGAGTGGGAGGAAAACAGTGGCGGCACTCCAATTTTAAAAACTTTTGGGCTTTATGTAAAATTTTAAAATTATTTATAATTTGCCCCCATTAAAAAGCTACTCAAAAAAAATTAGGCACAAACTTTACATACATATTGATATACTAAAATCGGATTCAATTGTGATAAGATATTGTTGATGAATACACACATATATAGATATAGTAATTAAAAATTAAGTGATTATTTAACAATATTGTGCTAAAATTGGAATATAATTTGTTAAAATTCAGCTCTGATTTAATTATTTGGATCATATCGACTTTTATTTTTTAAAATGATTCAAATATAAATTGTGAGAATTAAGTTCGTTGAATAGTCAAATTCGAATTGAGGTTTCAAATCAGATTCTGCACAATCGATTAACAAGCCTAGTAACTATTCATTTTTGAAGCATAACAAGTATTAATGATGGTGGTCCATCATTCTCTTCAAAATAATGGTTGCCCTCACTGTGAAAAACTCCTGAATCTGCCTCTAGAGGAAAGTGGAGACAAATCACAAAATCTGGTATAGGTAATGGTACTAAATGCTAGGGGTGTAACTCAGGCCAACCTAATTTGTAGAACTTTCAACCCTAACCCAACTTGAGCCAGGCTTTTAACCCGATTATTGATCAAGTTAATTTTGAGCACAATTTGAGTTGATTCGGGTTAACTAATTCGAGCTCAAATTGGGGTCAATTTCAGATATAACACAATACCTTCACAAACATATATTCAATAAAAATCTAAAATACACTTAAATATGTTGACACGCACACACACACTCACACACACAGGATTGAACCCGAATTGTGAATTCGGGCAGAACCCAATTTTAGTAATTTGGGTTGGATTCGGATTGAACCCGCCCGAAGTCTCAACCTGAGTATGACCAAAATTCAATTCAAGTTGTGGTTTTTCAGTTCAATCCTAACCTAAGGTTTAAAAAATTCAACTCTAAGTCCTATTGTTTTTCGAGTTAACATGCTCAAGTTGCACCCATACCAAATGCTTGCTACTCGCTATTTCATGATGAAAGCTTAATAGGCTTGAAAAAACAATATTGATAATGTGACTTTGTGGTTAAGAGAGAGCCAGCCTCTGGTTTCTCAACGTTTATCGCTTTATCAATGTTTATTGCTCTGTCGATGCTTAAATCAATATCTGTGAGAAGTAGAGCTAAAAAAAAGTTAATAATGTATGGAGCTAAGTATGGCATCGTGCATATTGCATTGAGGATGAGCCTTCCCTCAAGGTAATGTCAAATAGTTTGACTTTGAAAATCTCCTTTAAGAATTACCAAATTCTATGCATTAGAAGTAGGTAAATCATTTTTCACATGAGGAAGAGATTTTGTGGATATCTAACCAATCCATAGATATTGTGGATCCTTTGAGATTTGGATTGACTTACATGCAACAAAGGACAAGAGCTCGACTCCACCTATTTTTCACCTAATCTGATCCTACTCAATGTCAAAGTCGTATAGGGTAAAAATTATTTACTAGAGCAATGCGATTGTGACTTAATTTCGAAAACTGGTGTAAAAACTTAATTCATTCTGATTATTAGCTTGTGGGTCTTAATAATGAATGAAGTTATTATCAATTCAATACTTACAATACATTAAATCCCCAAATTAATACAAACACCCTTATTGTATTTACAAAAAACATGTAGTTTGCACTTACATGCAATAGATTGTTTAATTTGATAGCGAGCACGTTCAATGAATACTTCAAAACGGAGTGACCCTTTTTTACAAAACACGGTCTCGGCGCAATAGTAAGTTCGACTATATATTTTGATCTGAACATTATGAATTCAAGTTATTAAAATAATCTCTCAACGCACAGAATAAAATTGTGCATATCTAAAGCTTTAGAGCTCACATTGACAAGAAGCTCATGAACTATTCTATATTTTTCTTGAAACTCAACTTTTAAATTGTTATGACAGAGGAGTTGAATCCAGGCCAGTAATGCTACCTCCCTCGACCCTAGACTAGGTTCATGTGGAGAAAATTTTCAGTGCTTAGCCGCCGGAGGCCGGTACCACGTGACAGTGTCGTGTGATACTTACACTCAGTAAAAAACTAACACAAAATCACTTGTCAGACACATGTGCTTATTATTTTAAGAACGAATTTGATAATTTTATAAGTAACAGTAATTGATTGATAATGTACAATATTTTATATGTGATATACACTACTTAATACTGTCGAGTAGCGCTTGTCAAGCACCAAATATTTTCTTGTAAAAATGAGAAAGTGATAGAAGGAGAGAGAGAAAAAAAGCAAGAAAGGCTATGGGAGTTTGAGTTGACAGGCTGCTCAATTGGGAGGCAGGGTGGTGCACCAAGCACCCCACGCTTGTTTGCTACAAAGGAAATTGCACTAATGGATAATAATGATAGATCATACACACGCATATACATACAGTCTGTATCATGCCACCACGTCTCTCCTTTGAATTGTTGCCCTCAAAATTATGTTTGATCCAAAATAGGGGAAGCTTTTAAATCAAGTCCCCCTCCGTACGTAACACTCTAGTACCTTTTCCGACTCCAATTCCAATTCCGATTCTAACTTCGACTATCTCTCATCGACTCAGACCTTTGGATATTGTGATTTTCAAAAAAAAATTTACTTGGTTATCGTTAATTTAAATCTAAAGCATATGTATGAAAATTTGGTTTCATCTTAGTTTTTTCGATGGAAGAGCATGCTTTGTAAAATAGACTTTTAAAGTTTTCTAGTAAAATTAAAGAATGTTTACACGGAATTAGATGCTTTTACAAGTGAAAAGGCTTGGTTTACACGGAATTAGATGCTTTTACAAGTTAAAAGGCATGGTTTAAAAACGTGATGAAAAAAAAAAGTAAACTACTAAGTAACACACTTTAGTCGCTGCAGAAAATAGAACAAAAATGAAGCTAAAAACAACGAAGATAGAACTCTGAAGGTGTCAGCTTTCTGCAAATAGGGGTGTCATATTCAAAATATGACACGATCCATAAACACGATACGAAATTAGAGAGTTTATGTATTTCTTAATCCACCCGTTTAGTAAACGACTGGAGCCGACACGGCATGACTAATAAACAAATTGAATATGCGTGAAGTTAATCAGAAGAAATACACGACACGACTCGTTTATATATCAGTTATACACGGTTCAAATATAACACGAATTCGATATGATATAATTCGTTAAACACTAAGTAATAAATGTATCGGGTATAGGTGAAATATTTTTTAACACGAATACGCTAAGACTCGATACGAACCTGCCTCATCTGATCCGATTGACAAGTCTACTTGCAGGAGAGGACTCTAATTCATACCAATTAAAGCATGATGGACATGCCCGTAACCATGCTTTCATGCAAATAGCGATAGATTATAAAATAAATTAAGAATCACAGTATTAATTTACGAAAAAAACTAATTTTAAAATGACGATAAGATGGTAAAAAATTCATCTCCCTTTACCCACTCCCTCTCTATTTTTCTAGCCAGAGCTAGACTTGCACCTTCACCACAACCTTACCAGGAAAGAAGCATGAAAAGTAGTCATGAATTGTCTCAAAGTGGCCATGAATGGTGTCACTATCATTTTCATGGTGTTTTTTCCTATTTGTGGTTAGGACCAAGGCCACGATGTTGTCTTGCTGTGTTCATGGAACCACCAATCCATGCTTTGATTTGGATCCTCTCAATTTTATTTTTTTACCAACTACGATCAAATTCAATTACCTCCATTAGTGCTATTTCATATAGCACGAATTGTATCTGTACGTATTATTTTATGAAATTATTCATGTCTTTATATTCCGAAAATCAAACTCTTCAAAACATAACAATTTTGTCTCCCATCTATGCCTCCAAAACATTGTTATAGGTGTGAGTATGGATTGCAGTGGATCGAAGAAAAATGGGTATTCGTCTAAATCCGTCTCGTTTGAACTTGGACCATACGTATTGAACGGTAGACGTATACGAGAATACTTGTATAAACTAGTCCGAGAATGGATTGAAATCCGTCCCCACCCTGCTAGACCCGTATACATATATATATATACTTTCTCAACTCACCGCTGCCACATACACATACACACTCAACTAGCAACACTTCCAAATCCCTGCACCACCTCTCTCTTTCTCAGCCCACTACCGACTCAAATTTGAGGTATTTCTCTCTCTCACACACTCATCTATAACTCACACACCGACACACAACACACACAGAGCACACATTTATTACACAGATTATTTTTGTGAGTTTTTATATTTGATCTATTTGTTACATAATGAGTTTTCATCTTTTTTTGCAGATCTATTTGTGAAGTTTTATGGGTTTTTTTTCTTAAAATCGTAAAAATTAATTGTTATGGGTGGAGACGGTGATGGGTATAGTGACCAAAATTTATCCGTAGGATATATAGGGATTAAAATTAAAATTTTCTCCGCTAATGAGGGTTGATCGTGAGTAGACGAATATTTTTGAAACAGGTATGGAATGAAGACTAGTCCCCTATCCCGCCCCAGCCCACTGTGATCCCTAAGTGGGAGTATCGTGCAATTGAGTATGACTTTTTTTTTTTTTTTTAAACTCTTAACTAAGAGGTCTGAATATGTGATTCGCTTTACCTTTTAAGTGGATTGCGTGAAGCCTTGTTCTTTAGTTCTTGCTAGTTCTTATCCAACCTTTGAATTGCACCACAGAGAAGTTTGGTTAGTGGGGGAATAAACTAAACTAAGAATACATATATAAAGGTGGGGTGATGGTAGAATACACAACTCTATTACCAAATAGCATGAAACATATGCGGTTGCAAGTTTCTGCCTCGGAAATTTTCCAACACAATTCTAATCCAACTCCAATACTTCTTTAATTATTACATCTTTGCACATCATATTGCTAGTGGGCGTAGGTACAAATGGAATGCCGACAAATGTAAGTAAAAGTCTTTTTTTTTTTTTCAACGGTAAAAGATGTTCGGGTCAGCATACGTGCACCTCGACTAATCTTCTCTTCGATTCGGTCAAAGACAGACCATTCACGTCAATATTAAACTGTTTATAAGGAATAAATCTTTCATAACCTGACCCTAAGAAATTGTCTGTTGCCAAGGGATAAATCTAATACCTAGTGGGTCCCTTTCTCTATGACACCCTACCTATATTCTAGTTCTCGCACAAAGAACAATGGTACAAGGATGTTTCATGTTTGGTTGTTCCGGTATTTAATAACCAAGAGGGGGACAGAAAAGTATGGATTTAGGACCGTTTGGCAAAACCGCATGAAAGATGAGTGACACAATGTTCTGAACTTGGATGCTTAGTGGAAGAATGATGTCTAGCACCTTCTAATCTGATAAAGGCTATGAAAATGTTGGTGACCCCTATTGTATTTAATCCTTTGTTAGGTATGAATAAATTAAGACTAGGTTAATGTGTCCTTAGCCCACGGGTTGACCCAAACACATGGACAGCCTGTTAGCCCGATGGGTCGACACAAACTGTTAATTATTTTTTTCCTATGTCACAATGGTATTATTAGAATTACAGATTATACTACAAATGGACTATTATAATTGTTATATTAAAAAAATGCATAAAAAAAGTTTACCAAAATTTGACATTTGGAAAGATTTTATTATGTTATCGGGTCCGTTTAGAACTAGTTTAAATAGGTAGTTTTTAAAGGTTTTAGAGTAAAATAAGTCATTTCCGTTTGAACTTTGGTTTTTTTATTAGCTTATAAAGTAACTTTTTAGACCCACAAAAAATTAATTTATGCTTATTAAAGAAATTGATTTTATCTTGATTAAAAAAAAAACTGATTTTATGAATTTTTCTTTTAAGTTTTTGGAGTTCTTTCGTAGACCCCACATAACTTTTTAATTTATTATATTTATAAAATATTATTAGTGACATAAAAAAATTGAAATTCATATTTTGAAAACTATTATGCATAATCTATACGTACATGTAATTATTCTATTATTTTAACACACACAAAAAAAAGCCAAAAAAGCTATAAAGTCATTTCAAACGGCTTTTTCCAACTTTTTTAGCGTTTTAAAGAACATCCGAAGTTTTGAAGGATTTTTTTAATTCTGAATTTTTTTAGAAATTTTTCAAGCCGCCACATTTTCACCTAAAAAAATCAGTTCCAAACAGGCTCATTGTTTCACTTTATTTTGTTATTTTTATGATCAATAATTACAAATAATTTAAATTAATATCTACGGCTGAAAATTATTTTTTAAATATAGTATCGAAATGTTAATTTTAGATACCGTAGCCTTATTCTCCTAATCAATGCGAGAAGAAGAGGAAAAAACACTAGGTAGGCAGATGGAGCTCATTAGGCAGCATCGTGGTGTAGGCACATTGTACCCTTGGAAGGTTTGACATTGCCATTACATAAACTTTGTCTTAGCAAAACAAACCTATAAGTACTTATAGCTTTTGCCTAATTCATCTAAGACCAGGAGTTGAAGGAAAATGAGATACCAGAATTTAGGTTGTTGATGTTAACTATTTGTACGATTGCATTCTTATATACGAGTCGAAAAGTCGAGTCTTGATCCAACTAGTGCTTTGTAACTGGAACGTTACATGTTCGAGTAAAAGAAATATCTTGTTTACGCATGAGACAATATTTCGTGCATTTAATCATCAGACTTTAAAGTGACAGAAAGTTTATGCACGAGACTATCTTCTACTATTCTAATATATGCATCCCTTATATTCCAACTTGAAGTGCCATTTGAGTCATCAAAATGTTATTAAAATGGCCATCATAATTCCGGGTCTTATAATATAATTCCCACCTTTCTAATTCACCTGCTTTTCATCATCAATCACATTGCAATTGGGTGAGGGTGTGTTCAATATGGCTCTTAAATTTGATAGCTTTTGTGGGGGGTTGGGGGTGGGGGATTGCTTTTGAAGATTGACTTTTAATACTATTTTCTCATTTGCTTTGCCTTTCTTCTTCTTCCAGTACATTCCCCACCTAAATAATTACACTCCACACAGAAAACTTTTCTCTTACATAAGCATCAGATAAATGGTCAATGATAATCCACAACACAAATTCTCTATAAATGCATGTGCATGATGGAATAATGCATCCACATGAACACATGTTATTGGCATGTTACACCTGCTCAACGTAAATACATTGTTTTGGTGAGTGACAAATGAATTCGGATCCTCTAAAGTTAGGCCGAATTCAGCCAGTAATTCCAGCATACATATTTACACAACAAGAATTGATTAGGATAAGATTACACCACCCAACATTACATGTAGACAAAATGAGGCCGCAGAGCTCCCTTGGGTGATTCAATTGAATTTTGGCCGCACGATTCTATCTTATTTTGGGATTGCATGAGGCCAGCTACAGAGAATCCAGACCTTGGAATAAAGTAGCTCTCCCTAGACTTGCATAGAAACAGCTCAAATCAATCATTACATGCATACATCACACATATTATAAGAACTATTCCAATGGATGTCCAAATTCTCTGGTAATCCCCTGATACTGTTACACTTTGTTGCAGAATCTGGCCCACTTCTCTACCCTTCTCCCCCTATAAATCCCCTCCAATTCTCCTGCTATCCTCCCCTACCCTCCAAACATTATCTGCAAATCAAACCCTCAAGTATTGCCTCTTAATATACCTAGCCATGCTTCAATCTGAGGCTGCAGGACTCTACTGTCTAGCCCCCGAAAACCCATCCCTATTTTCGACTAACGTTGGCTTGATGCAACACAATATACCATCATCCAACTTCAGCAGATTCTTAACCAACTTACCAAATTCTCAAACCTGCCCTCCTTTTTATGAGTTCTCTCCCCA
This sequence comes from Ilex aquifolium, assembly GCA_951799425.1. Classification (NCBI taxonomy): domain Eukaryota; kingdom Viridiplantae; phylum Streptophyta; class Magnoliopsida; order Aquifoliales; family Aquifoliaceae; genus Ilex; species Ilex aquifolium. The sequence continues at coordinate 25,468,081 of OX637407.1, read as the reverse complement.
GTCTATCAGCAATAACTCAACCTCTGATGAAGCAGAGGAACAACAACTTAGAGTTATCGATGAAAGAAAGCAGAGGCGAATGATTTCTAACCGTGAATCTGCACGTAGGTCACGCATGCGCAAACAGAGGCACCTCAATGAGCTCTGGTCACAGGTGCTTCATCTCACAACTGAGAATCATGATCTGATAGACAAGTTGAATCATGCATCGGAGAACCATGACAGGGTCCTTCAAGAGAATGCGCGGCTCAAGGAAGAAGCCTCTGAACTTCGCCAAATGCTCAGTGATCTCCAAATTGGCAGCCCTTTTAGTGCTCTGAGTGATCTCGAAGAAATTCCAAGCAACACAGCTCATCTCAGCTGAATTTTCAAACCAATCCATCAACCCTTAGAAAATTATGCTTTACTGAGAGTAATGCTGTTTATTTAGAGAGAGAAAAAGAGATAGAGTTTGCGTTCTCTATCTGCCATTATTAAGTTTCTTCCGTTTAGTGTGGATCACAGATGTTAACGTTGGTTCCATTCACCTGGACTGTATGAGATTAAAAACAAACTGAGCAATATCATCTTCTAACCATGTTATTCAAACTCAGTTAATAATATTACTGTCAACATAGTCATGACTAAATCAGTACAAAAATTCGTGTTTTCAGTTCTTCTCGCCGCATAATATACAGCGGCTTGTGGAGCAAAATATGTGAAAATGAAATCTCAAAACAGCCGATCAGAGAGAAATCAAAGACACCATCAAGACTATCTTTCCACAATCATTTTAAGAAACCCACCATCTTCAATTGTAAAATAGTCAATCAAGATAGGATAAGAGGAGAATTGAAAAAATTCTTCCAGAAAAATTTGAAGGAAAACATTCAGTAGTACTAGAATTAGTGCGTCACTTCTAAAAAGGAAGCATATTTTCGTCAAACATGTAATGAAACCAGGTGAAATGAAGCAATATTTCAGAGTGGGTGGCCCTTAATGGGAACAGACTCCAGTAACTTTGAAGGAAGGCTCCATGACAAGCCCTGTGTTGCTCACAAGACATCAGGCAATGAGACAAATAGTGGTGGAGGTGCTGCTGGTAGTGGCTCATAATTCAAAGAACTACTATAAGAAGCAAAAACAATTGAAAAGGCAACCCAATACCATCCAGATACTGTTTCTAGCTTTTTTGTGAGAGCATCAAAGCCTGTCCACATCAATTCATCACAGCTTTTAGCATAGTTAGCCTTGTGAACATGCAATTAGCTTGAATAATTTATTATAAATAATACTGTTCTTATAAAAATTTTAGTCACCTGTCTACGTGATGAAACCACAACATCAAATAATTAGTGGGATCCAGTGAGACCGACTAATCCAATTGGAACCACATAGAGTTGAATAGTTGAAAAGAAAAAAGCCAGTGTAACATAGTTGTTTTTATCGATGATACACAAACTAGCCTAAAAACATTTCTCCACTTCATCCATGCACTTTTTTTTTGGCTTTGACATCCATTAAATCTCAGCTTCCTTATAGACAATCAATTGAAGATGATAAAAAAGTTGTTTGACCATCTCCTACACAATTAGTAACAATTCGTTCATTCCCAGTCCTTACTAAAATTACAGTTCAAACACATTCTCTTGATCTGGGTATTTCTTTTGTTGTTCATCTAAATCACTAAATGAATACTAATATGAGGCAAAAAACTTCCTATCAGTAACACAAACAACCGTATATAATTGAGCAATGCTATAAGGACCTTATTTGGGGACCTAATGATGTGGCTTCAATGCAATTATTAGATTAGTTGTGAGTTTCAACGTTAGTTGAAAACCACGGCCAATCCAATGATTGTACGTCAAATAGCATTTTCCTATATAATTTAAAGCCAATGAGATGATAATTACTAATTAGCTAGAATCTTTGCATAAAAACACGGTCATCATTGTAATACACCCAAAATCAAAAGTTTTCCTCCTTTCCCCTTTCCTCCACCCCAAACCAAATAGGGGTCCAGCTCCTCTCCTATTACTTTTTAACCGCAGAGGTGCTATTAAGCATTGGTGTTGTGCACCAAAACGACATAGTTTTGCACCAAAACGACGTTCTATTTATCAAAATGCATAATTTTGGACAAAACGACATTCCAAATATGATGTCGTTTTGCCCAACAACACCAATCCCCAGCCAACCAATTAGGGACTTAGTTTTCAAGCAAAACAAAATCATAGCTTAAATCATATGCCGTGCAATTTCAAAATGTTTCATAAATGATCCATATGAAACCCTAAATTCCCAAAAATGCTCATAAGAATCTGGAATTCTAATCTAATCACACATAGATTATTTAAATATTCAATGCAAACAACTAGTGCCATAAACTTACGTTCAAATCTGGGAGAAAACGCAGATGAAACGCCACAGACAAAACTAAAGTCGTTCTGATAGTTCTGAATTCGCGCGCGAAAGGAAGAGGTTGGGCTAATGATTTACTGGCCGAACAGCTTCTGGACCACGGTTGCTCTAGGACTTCATCCATGGGATGGTTTTATAGCTTATTTTGACAACCTCAGCGGTTCGTGGGCCAATATGGCCCGTATTACTGACGGGCCTTAGGCCTTACTTTCGGCCTCGATTGGGACCAATCTGGGTTAAATTATAGTATTTAAGGGCATGTTTGGTATTATATTGGTTCTGTGTTTTATGTTTAAACAAAAACATAAACAACTTTTAAAAACAGTTGTGTCCATAACCGGGGTGTGATGGGTTTAACTCTGTTTTTGTTTACTTTTTTATTTTGCTAAAAACATAATGGGGGCCAAACATGCTTTTATTTTTAAAAGTTCAAAAGCTAACACAAAACAAAACAAAACAGATTAAAAATTAAACATCAAACAAACACAAAATAAAACGTTACCAAATGTCACCCAAATTATGAAAATATTATTCAAGAAGTTTAACCCTAATGTGAAGCAATTTATTTGCATTAATCATTGTAATTATTTATTTTAATAAATAAATGAGATTTAACTTTGAAATTCAATTTTAATGTAATTATTTATGATTTCATGACACTACAGATATAAATAGTTAACTAAAAATTTAATGTCAAATCAAGGTCGGACAAGTCCAGTATAATTTTACCTTATCAATATTTGTTATTTGGGAGAGAGAAAAGGGACACTTAAACCCGTGACCTCAAGAAAATTAAAAATTTTAACAAAATAAAAAATACTATTAGACCAAACGCTTGTTGGTGCCGTGTCTTACCAATAGAACTTCCGATACTAGAGCCATGACCAAAGAGCTTCACTTCAACCATTATGGCTCAGCTACAAAGAAGCTTCTGGTCACATTTAAACACAACACTCTCTGTAATTTTCCTCAAAAGGCAAATGTGTATTGGTTGAAATTTACCGTAAGAGGGAGGGAGGGAGGGGGGGAGTAGGTAGAGAGAGAGAGCAACAGCAGCAGCAAATTGCAATAATGATTTGATGCTTGCTTGGCCCAAGGAGAATGATAAGTGATAAGGCAGAGTAAATGATGAGGAGAGGAGAGTGTGCCATTAAACATTACAGAGGATGATATTGTCCAGGCTAAGGCTGTGTACAGCATGTTGTCTTCTTCTTAGCAACTCTGATTGCCTCAAGATAATTTACCCAAGAGTAACAACCATCTGGTGAAGAAGGCAACATATCCGATATAATTGCCAAAAATAATAGAATAGTGTGCTGTGTAAGTTTTATTGGATTTATCATCCAGATCCTGGCATTCCCAACTATGTCAGATTTCTATTGCCCACTTGATATTTTTTTTTTTTTTGGATTTTTGTTTGTGGTCAGGAGGATGGAATTGGGTTGGTGGTTAAAATTATGGATGTCAATCGTATCATATTCATGTGACCCGCATGTCGTGTTATTCGTGTCGTATCATTGTTATTCGTGTCATATTCGTATCAAGACCTACGAAAAAAAATTTATTTAATTTGTTTTGAGTATTAAAAATTAATGTAAGTTATTTATTATACGTATTTAATAATCGTGTTAATTTTATAATCGTTCGTATCGAATTCGTATGAATGAGTCAGAGCTAACAACCGTAGTTAAACGTAATTGAATAGTTAAAATATAAATAAATAATTAAAATATTTATTATAATTAAAATGTTAAATATAACAGTGAAATTTAAATGATGTAAATTATTATTTCTGTGTGTGTTAATTTATGCATGTTATGATAAAAAAAAATAGAGTAAGAAGCTCTGTTTTATTAAAATGGACCGGATCATACTGCATAATCTCGAGCCCATATTAAAAGAACCAATAAAGGCCATGCTCACTGGTTGGAACGTTGGAATCCAGAGACGATTTGCGTCGATCTTCCCAAGGCGTTTCCTGCAACTCCTGTGGATTTCTCTGCTCTCTCTCTCTACCCGGTTTCTTATTTAGCCCAGTGCTTGTGAAAATAACATCGGCTATAGGAACATAAGATTACATTGCAGAGGAGACCGAAGAAGATGTTGGTTATGGGAGTTACTGTGCAAGGGCTTTTGGATTTGGTAGTAGCAGGAGTGTCTCTGATGATTGGTTTGGGTATCTTCTCAGTCGTTGCTTCAATTCTTTGCTCTGCTGCTTTCTGGCACAATGCCAAGGGCCTCCCTTGATCCCCCATATATGAAGGTTCTCTCTCTCTCTCTCTTAAATTTTAACTGAACCAGCTTGAAATTAAGGGCACTGATGCGATTTTCTTTGTATTTTAGTTTCTGGGTCTTGATGAATTTCTTTGATTTCTATGGTTTAGACTTATTTTTTGCTACTGAGTGACATTATAGTTTATTTCGCGACTCCTTGCAACAAATTAAATGTCTTTTCTTTTCAAATCTGACAGAAGGGATTTGAAAATTAACAACATTCCTGTGAATTTCTTTGTATGTTTAACTGAATGATGTTCTTTTTTAGCTTTGATATTGGTTCGTTGCCTTTTAAGAAAATACCCTTCTGCTTTGTTACAGGAAAGAATGCCATTTCTTTTTCCTAGGGTTTTGATTGAGGTCGCTGTCACTATTCATAGTGAGATAGTCAGTTTTTTTTTTTTATTATTTTACAGGGAAGGGCCGGTGAGGTTCGAACTCGCAACCTAATATTCCTACAGCGGGCTGCGGTGGCCTTTAGGCCAACTGCTGATCCTCTAGTGAGATAGTCAGTTTGCTTGGTTTATTGTGCAGTTATGTTTAGGTGTATTAGCATGGGAAACACTGTTAATCCATTCTTTATGCAGATTGCTTGTAGAAGTTCTGCCTCTTATTTATGTGATATGTGGTTTTCTTTCCATTTTTCTTAGAAAACTTTCTCCAGCTAAGACACAATTAGATCCATACTCTGCATCCGATACAGCATCATGTGGTTTTTCTTTCCATTCTCCCGTTCGATCATTATTTTTCTTTAAGTTATGGTCATGTTTGCAAAACAGTACTAAGAATTTAGAAGAACAGTTCTAGTCCTCTAGATCATTTAGGACAATCACTCCAGCATATAGTGGCAGTGTTACTTAAATCATCGCAAATCTCTTAAGAAGTACGCTAGCCTGTGATGCTTCTCTCACAGTCGAGGCAAGATGCCAAGAACTATTGCAGCGGAACATTTGAAAATGCTGAAGATGTACAACCTTGTTTGCACAAATAGGCTATCTGATCTGGATTTGGGTAGGGCAATTGCATAGTATCCTGCCTTTTTTTTTAAGACAAATTATCTAATGATTGATAGTGGGGACCAATTTTCTTGAAGTGCTGTGTGCAAATTGACCCAATTTGATATGCATCAGTATTTCAGTAGTGATATCCTTTGGGACTGTTTAGCTTTCTACTTTCTTGTTTCACTTTATCTTTGTGATTTCATGGCAAATGCCTATTTTCTCTCTATGTCTAACTACTAGATCAATTTATGAGAAGGGGTGATTGGGTGATTATTTGTCTTCCTGTTTGCAGCAAAGATATACCACTATGGACTTAAGTAAAGGGGAGTACGGTTTAATTCTCGATGCATTTCGTGTAGATCTTTACCTGCTTTGATCGTGTGTACCAGTTGGAACCGGCATGAAGAAATAATGTCAATATGAAAGGGGCTTAGCAGTGAGCCTGTGTATCCAACTGTTTCTGTTGTTGTCTTAGTGGGAAAGGGAATGTAGACTCGAGTTTATTAACATAGATGTCTTATGTTAGTGTTTTCCAATGGTTTTATGCATATTTTGTGTATTGTGACTTTTTTCATTATTGCTGACTCCCACCATTCATATGTATCAAGAGAATGTGGGAATTCTTCCAGTAATAGACAATAAATTCAGAGAAATGTCCTTGAAGTGATGAATTTTATTTTCTTTTATGAAAATCATGGGATTTGTTCACCCACATGCACTGGTGTCCTAGTAGTTGCTTGCACTAACATGGTAGGGTGGGCCATTGGCTTTTGTATAAGTTTTGTTACACCACCAAAAAAAACTTGGTGCTTCCATGCTTGGCAGAAGATTCACCAGAATGATAGTAACAACCACCTGCCCCCACCCCCCCCCCCCCCCTTCCTTTAGGTAGTACTTGAAATAGTTGATAGCAGAGTTATAATCAGCATGCAGCAATACTTTCTCAACTACTTGGCCATTCCCTCTAGTCACTCCCTTAAACTCCACGTTTGTTTCTTGACTGATCCCATGAGGGTTCTGAGTCGGATCTTGGCCAGTGTAATAGCTAAGATCACTGTTTGAATATATCAGAGCATAATTTCTACTGAACATGATTCTTAGTTAGAGAGACCTCAACAAGTTCAGAATTCAGACGAAACAGCTCAAGCAACCTCTATGGTTTCACGGTTCATCAGGTGCTCGATGTCATTGGTCCATAAATGGGAAATTTTCCTTAGTTTTCCTCGATGTCATTACTCTGTGACAGGAAGATGTGTGAAGGAAGGATGACATGTATTCTTGTCCCAATCACAAGGATCAATGTCGCGCCGATCCCATTTGTTATGGCTTTATTCTCTACATTTCTGCTACATGCATGAGATTTGATGAGTGATTAAGTGGTAGTAGAACTTCTGATCTTTTGGCAGTAGAATAAGTCTTGCAGGACAGTTGAAGGCCTTTGTGGCCAAGCAAAGGCCAATATTTCCAGTGCAATGAATTTGGTTTTTGTACCTCAAGATGCCTGCTCTTTGGAAGCCTAATGCTGATATGATGCAGGGTTTGGTGAAGAAAGAGTCGTTGCCTGCAAATTACTTGGGCATAGTGTAGTTGCTAAGTTGACCTTCGAGTTATTCCAGGATCCAAACCATTCTCTACCACAAATAGAGAATTTGAGTTTGAACCTGGATTTGATAGACTTTCCTAAAACCGGATCATTCAATTTTGATCTCGGTCAAGAGTATTCGGACTAGTTTACGCACACCTTGATTAATCTTCTTCCCGGTTCGGTTATAGACAAATCATTCACGCGGGAACTAGAGAATTCATGATTTGACCTAAAAAAATTGTCAAGATTCGTCTCATAAACAATTGGACTTTCAACATACAAATTAGTGTGATGGTGTACGATATTGAGAAATTTTCGAATTTTCTATCATAAATATTATTACATAATTCATATATTTAAATGAGACTCATTAGATGTAAGTGGGTCTTTTACTCATTGATAGTAAATAATCCCTAAGAGAAAAAATTAAAATAATAACGTATTAGAGAGGGTCTAAATCTAATATTCACAACTAGAAAATGACTTTTAAGACAAAATAATTCAATCTCAAAACCAATGCATAAAGTGGGTAAAATTGAGATGTATAAAAAATAACATTTCTTTTCCTTGGGGTAATTATTTTTTCTTTTTCTGTTTCCTCGAGTACAGCATCCCTCGGATCCCATCCGGATCCGCCACAAACCCCAAGGGCCTATAAAACCCTAAAACTCGGGGCTCCGAATACAAAGCAATATTTGTAATCCCCTTCTCCAACAGCTCGTTCACCAACCTCTCCATCACAGCCTTCCCCAAACCAATCCCTTGGAAACTGGGGTCCACTACCACATCCCAAATGATAGCATTAAACACGCCGTCACCCGTCGCTCTAGCAAACGCCACCGGCCGGCGGGTTTTCTCGTACTCGATCCACAACAACGAGTCCGTGTGTTCCAGTGCTACGCGAATTTTGGTCGTGTCGCGTTTTGGGAATCCGACGGCTACAAAAACGGAGTTGAGGTGGTCGAGGTTGAGATGGCTGATTGAACGGTGGAGATTGAATCCTCGGGATAGTAAGTCTTCGTCGGAGATTGAGCAGGTGGCGGTGGTGATTGGTTGTTGGGCAAAAATGGTCAAGTTTCTGTGGTGGGTGTGAGAGGTTTTGAGGGTGAGGTGGGTACGGGCAGGATTGGAGATCATGTTGCCGTGTAGAAGCATTTTGGGTCAAATTTTCTTTTTCTTTTGGGTTTAGAAGAGACAAATGAAAGGAGAATGAGAGAGTGACTATAGTCATCTATATGGTAATGGGTGTGGTATAATCAATATCTGTTTCTTTGAAGGTTGTGGTTCTCATGCATCTATTCTCTCACTTCGTCAGCCTCATGTTATGGTGTGAGAGAAGACTACGTATCCAAAATAAATTTTAGTACGGTACTTCTAAATTTTATTGCGGGTGTTTTTATTATTTTTGTAAATTATTTTATAATAAAAAAATTTATAACTTTTATAAATAATTTATAATTTTTGTGTGTATTTTTACAATTTTTTGAATTTTTTTATCAATTTTGTGGCACTTCAAAAATAATAAAAATACATACAAAAATTATAAAAATACCCGTCAAAATTATAAGTGGTGATACTGAAATGATTTTTTTTTTTTTGATATCATCACCAAAGTTTATAAATTTTGTGAATTTTTTTAAAAACTTTGTGAGTTGAAATATAAGTTTTTGGGTTTATTTTAAAAAAAAAAATTACAACTTTTATGATTCTAAGTTATAATTTTTTGGGTTATTTATAACTTTTGAGGTTTACTTGATATCGATTCAAATCTGAACATTGCTCTATCTGCTCTGTTTTGATCTCATTTGATTGAATTTAGTAGGATAGTTTCTGTTAATAGTAAATTTTGTGGTGCTTTTTGAAATCTGCTACTTGGATCTTAAAGTTCATTTCTTTCCTACCTACTTTTTTTTTCTCCCCTTCTCTTTTACTACCAATTATGCTTTTTGTTAGGAATGTGCACCTTTTGTTTTTTGATTTCCTTGATCTGAATTACAACTATATTAATGTTCTCTTTCTTTTGTGGGGGTTCTTTCAGGTTATTGCTTTGCATAACACAGTTGAAGTTATTCTATCAAGGGTAACATTTTCTTCTTGTGAGCAGATTTCGTGTACAGGTTACTGTGATTACGGATATATGAATTGTTTGTTTGATTCTCTTGTATGTGTTTGCGTGTAATTAGTCTTAATTTGGATTTTGGAATACAAATGGTTCAATTCTGTAGCAATAGATAGATAAGGGTGATAATTGAGCTGAGATTTGCAAGCTTGAGCCCAAGCCTATCAAGCTCATTTTTCTAAACGAGTCTAAAAAATTGTTCAAATTCGGCTTATTTAGAAAATGAGCAGAACTTGTTTAGCTCGACTATTTTAAATTGTTCAAACTCAACTCATTTAGAGCACGAGTCAAGCTAGACCCGAGCCCGAGTAACTCATCTCAATTAACACTGCTAGCAACAGAATTCAAATTGGACTTCTAACATCCCACTCTTCTAGTTGTGTCTGATACTATTGTAAGCAAGGACTGATGCTAACTCATACTTTTAAAATTGCTTGTCTCCCACTCCTAAAGAAGGTTTGTTTGGCTATCCATTTGAGTTTGTAGATGTTCTTTAGTCTTCACCACTGTAGAACTTGTTATGTATGAGTGAATTTTTTTTCGTTGGTTTCACTCTTCAAGAACATCTCGCTTTCACTAATGACTTATTTCCTCATGTCAAATCTGTTGGACCTCTATCTTCCATTTTTGTCCAGTTCGGTCGATAAATATCTAGAATTACAATCGAACATTTTGAATAGGAAAAGGAAATGGCTACCCCAAGAAGAATTGATGAGACAGTTGAACGAGTCAAACTGGTAAGGACATGTTTGTTTGTGATAAAGCTGGGGACTAGCATTCTGAAATGAATTGAGGTTGCACTTTATGTCCCAGAAGGCCTTGTTTTGCATATATGCTACATTTTTATTCATACACAATCATCATTGCATATACATCTAATGCATTAGGTTATGTATTTATGATGCATTGAACACAAAGGTAGTTGCACATGCACAATTATGATGCTTACATGCACCAGCCAGGTAATCATGACTAATTATATTCCTGCATTGAACACAAAGGCTGCGTAAATCTAACCCTCCCTAGGCTCCACAATGGCAGGAGCCTTGTGCACGGAGTACGCCCTTTTTATTTCAACATTCAAACTGGAACTTAAAAACCTTAAAACATAGGCATGGATCTGCCTTGCTTCCTACCAGAGAAAAACAATGGGTAAAGAGATAAGCGATCAATCTAGAAAGATCCAATGGAAAATATTCACCTCAAATTTTCCTTCGTCCACCTAGTTAGGTTTTCTTACCTTTGCTCCACCATAAGCATAAGCAGTAGCAGTAGCAGTAGCTGACTTGCCTCCTCGCTTTTCTTTCTCTGCTTTTATCTTCGTATCTGATAGGTTCTTCACCTGTTGATGAGGTTTCTTGGCTGAGCAATTCCTTTGATTTTTCCGCACATGTTTGAAAACACCCTTGCCAGGACTTCTCTCGACGCTTTCAGATAAAAGTCCTTGATGATTCGGACCAGAAGAGGCATCTGAAGCCATTGAGTCATCGCTCTCATCATCATTGTTGCCATCATTAGCATTCTTATCTCCGTTTCCCTCACTATTGTTATTATCATTATCAGAATTGTCAGTTTCATGAATGGGGGAGGCAATATACATTGTCCACCCAGACTCATTACTGCTACATTCTTCTGTACCTCCAAGGACTTTAGAGGACTCCATTTCTATTGCTAGAGAACAAGAAAAGAGACTAATTATCCAGACAAGAAAGCAGGCAAGTCTCTAGTAAGAGGCCCGGTACCCATGTGTAAGTGACCTGCAATCCTCTTCAACAGAGAAACCCATTACCATTCTTTATCTCTTACTCTTCCATGCATATTACAAAGAGTTCCATCTCATGATCCCTGAATAAATTTCACCACCTTGCACTTAGCACCATCAATTCTCTGGCCTTTATTATTGGTATACAGGTTTTTATGCAAAATACAGGTGAACAACTCTTATGTGAACAAAACACAGTTGCTGAATTTGAAGGAACTGGTTGCTCATTCATTAGACCTCACACCAGAAAACACCATCTCCTTTACTCCTCTGCCTGCCTCATAAATTCAAAGCAGCTTTTGAAATGGGAATACAGATGAGCCCCACTCTCCATATGGGAAAGAGCATATCAGACCAATGATCTCAAGTAGCTACAAGATGGCCACATCACTACTCTTTTATTGTGAACACCATTAATTTTCTCTCTTGTCATCAACTACAAAGCAGCTTTTCATGTGAAACATACATGGAACCCTACTGAGTTTTGGCGTGGTTGGATGGGTGAGGTTGTCAAAAGGTCATTTTGCTTCTTCCTTTTTGTCCTTTGTTTGCTATGTATGTGTCCTTATAAAACAGGCTTTTGTCTTTTTATCTTACTGGGTTATGAAACATGAAGATTGCACAGTAATTTTTCTCAATCTATGATTCACATTACAGTTATTAGATCTTGATCGAGATTCCGTTTCATTTCATCAAACCTTTTCAGTTTCGGATGAAGCAGAAACGAAACAGTGATGGAAAATTGAAGTCCTCGTGTTTCATAATGCTTTTCGCCAACGTTCTGAAATGTTTCACAATCAGAATTCTAAACTTATTTCTTTGTTTCCATTGTGCTTTCGAAACATTTTCGTTCCCGAGCTAATAGATGCTAGAAACCACATTCTTATCTCTGTATTGATCTTCATCATGTTATATCATTTTATTGGCACTAGTGAGGGGGTTGTTGGCTGGAAGAGTTACATCCAAAGGGGATGAGATGAGCATTCTATGATTGTCTATCATCTTGGTGGTATTCTGTGGCTGTTCCCCACTTTTATTTCTTCCCTTGGCTTATTATCTTATTAATACAGGCAAGATAGGACCTTTGCTTTATTCTTGCCACTTAATAGTGCCTATCCTTTTGGCGATTGCTCCATGTGAAGATAAATTTTTAGAAATTCTTTGACATATATTGAGACAACATTCTCTTGCCCACAGTACTATTTTGTTTGCTTTCTCCAAGATAGGCCCTACTTCATGCATTGCTTGTCGCATTAGAATGTTTATTGATACTATACCGACCTCTTGTTACCACAACCACCCCCGGGTGCACTGGATTTGAAGAATAAACATCTCCAAGCATCGTGCGCACGGGCGGGGGAGGGAGTTGGGTGTTGTTCTCTTGTTGCACAGGAATTGAAGAATAAACATCTATCATACTGCCCAACATTATGACAGAACCAGAGGGACTATGAAAGTTTAATTGGTAGAAAGTCGAAAATAACTTCTCTTTCCAAGCCTAAACATTCAATTTCTGAAATGAAAGCCCATGTGTTGATAAAATACCCTGAAATCTAGTGTCTTCTTTAACAGTAAAAGCCTGTGAAGTTGGATTGATATAAACTTTGGAATAAACGCAACAGTTTCTGATTCAGACCTTCCCTCTGGAGATCTTCCGTTAAGCTTTAGGTGAGGGAGAGAAAGAGAGAGAGAGAGGGGCAGTTCTTCCAAGCAACCCACCCACCATCTTTAGTTCTGGCAAACAAAAACAGGTGACAAACAGAGAAGGTACTAATAACCTTAACATCAACTATTTTTCTCATCCATGAACAATTCAATGTTGGTTCCCATAATTGCTGACTGCAAAAGCCCACTTTGCAGCACATTGATATCTAAATCGGCGAATCTGCGATGATATTATTGGAGGTATAATAAAATTCATAAAGATTCATCAATATCTTTCGAAATCTATCACTCTTGCTTAGCATTATATATATCTATCTAGACTATGTGGATATCGATGGATCCTATCATAAATATTCTCGAAGACTGAAACCTATTTCTTTTTTCAACAATCGCATTATGCCTTATTCTGCAAGAATATTGTTTAAGCAGGAATTTTCTCTCACCTCTACATGTATATAAAGCCTATGCCGTTATGACTAAAGCATAGTCTACTAGAAAGCTAATTACGAATTGGTATAAAGTTTTAAGTGTCAAAGCCATGATAGAGTCTCCTACCATAAAAACCTTTCCTTCCTTTGCCTTTCTTTCCAGCCTTGTCAAAAAATACTGTTATGTAAGTGTCAACAAATGGCTAGTAGCCCACGAGTTGGCCCTTGATGATGCCAAGAATAATATCGGAAATAAGTAAAAAGATATCTCCATATAACGCCTGTAACAAGATTCAATAATCAAGTCATCCACAAACTACCTTAGACAACTATGACCAGGTCATTCACATCATCACATGAGGAAAGTCAATGTTCCAGTTCAGATTAAGAGTTTGGGTTGAGCCCTTTTATTAACGAGTTGACTAAAAAAATAAGAGGTCATCACAAATAGTATGACCTCATAGTACAACCTTTCATAGATATGGAAGACAACAAATTTTCCAAGCTTGAAGATTGGCCACAACGTCACCTCAGCAGGTTCTAGAAGACCACGTCACACCTAGACAATGTAGTATCAAATGGCCAAATATTCCTTCAACAAAATCCTAATAAACTTGGAGATCATGTCACCATGAGATGATGATGATGTGAGAATTGATAACCAGAGCAACTAATGTAACTAATTAGGGTGTTGTAACTAAAATCAGTTGTAACTAATCAACTGATATTTGCCACATTGGCATCCAGCTAGATTCCAGCTGTAGCTTCTATGCCTTGTCTATAAATACTAAAGGCATTCTCTTGTAGATGTATTGAAAAAGGTTTACAATGAAAATGATCTTAGCATTTCTTTTCTGTCTTCTATGCTTCTCTCTTTATCTGTAAATCACTTCATGGTATTAGAGCCACAAGAGACGAAAGTCTTCATCAATGGCAAACTCATCATCTTCAGTTCCAATTACTCCATCAGTTGCTACTACCAGCTCATCAAATCTTCCTTTCCAGTCTCCCATTTATCTTTTGTCTAATATTTGCAATTTGATGTCTCTTCGATTAGATTCCACAAACTATATTTCTTGGAAATTTCAGATCTCATCACTGTTGCGAGCTCACTCTCTGCTAGGTTTTCTTGATGGATCAAATCCTTGTCCTCAGAAATTTTTATCAGATGAAACTGGAGTTACTACCACAGAAATTGATCCAAGTTATCAACAATGGCAGATTCAAGATCAGGCTTTAATGACACTGGTTAATGCTACTCTTTCACCATCAGCAATTGCTCATGTTGTTGGTTATAATACATCAAGAGATGTCTGGTTAGCTCTGGAAAGAAGATTCTCCTCACAGTCACGAGCAAATGTTATTCAACTTAAAACCAGTCTGCAATCTATTACCAAAGGAACAAATTCAGTTGATGATTATGTGCAGAAAATCAAAGTAATCTGTGATAAACTAGCAGCAGTCTCAGTATTTGTTGAAGAAGAAGATATTATACTGTATACATTGAATGGCTTGCCACAAGAGTACAGCTCTTTCAAAACAGCAATTAGGACTAGGTCTCATCCTCTTTCTCTTGAAGAGCTTCATGCTTTACTGAAAACAGAGGAAATTTCTGTCAATACTACTCAACAACCACAACATAGTCAGTTCTCCCCTACAGCAATGGTTACTACACAGTACAAACCATACAGCAATCAACACAATTTAGGAAGGAACAATTTCACTCAAGGACGAAGTGGCAATCGAGGTCGATATGGCAATAGAGGAAGTGGAGGCAGAAATCAATATGGAGGAAGATTTAATTCTCAATATCAGGGATCTCATCAGCAATTTTCTAATCAAGGCAGGGGTCAGACTTTCAACTACAACAAACCACAAATAACTTGTCAGATCTGCAATAAATTTGGTCACAGTGCTTCGAACTGCTATCATCGTATGAATCTTTCCTATCACAGTAATCCTGGCCAGTATCAGTCTTCCTCTTCTCCAAATTCTGCTATGATGGCCGTCTCAGATTCTTCTTCCTATTCCTCAGTGGATCAGCTATCTGCTAATCAATTCCCTACCTCATCTGGTTCACAAAATTCGAATTACTGGTTGACTGACTCAGGAGCATCACATCATATTACTTCGGATCTTGAAAATCTTACTCTTGCTACTCCTTATCAAGGAGATGCTGGTATTACTATTGGTAATGGTCATGAACTTCCCATTACTCACTCAGGTCACTCTCTTCTTGTCACTCCGTCTTATTGTTTTACACTCAATAATGTTCTCAGAGTTCCTGATATTTCTGCTAATCTGATTTCTGTTAAGAAATTTTGTCAAGATAATCATTGCCTATTCATGTTTGATTCTAACTCCTTTATCATTCAGGACAAGGTCACCAAATAGGTCCTCTATCAAGGCAAATGTAACAATGGCTTGTATCCTATTGTTGGTGTTCAGTCTTCATCTTCTTCTCCTGTAGCTTTTCTTGGCACCAGAGTAACAGCTCACACATGGCATGATCGTCTAGGCCATCCCTCTTCTCCAGTTCTGCATCAAATTTTGTCCAAGTCTAATATTCCTTACCATAAATCTGGCTTCCATTCTTGTCAATGTACTCAGTGTTTGTATGGCAAAATGACCAAACAACCTTTTCCAGTTTCTACTACATTTTCAGCCACTCCTTTACACATTTTGCATAGTGATGTTTGGGGTCCTGCTCCTCATCTTTCTATTCATGGCTATAAATACTATGTTTCATTTGTTGATGATTGTACTAGATTTACTTGGATATTTCCCTTGCTTGCCAAATCAGATGTGTATAGTGTGATCACTCAGTTTAAGCCCTACATTGAGAAGAAATTGTCTCAACTTCTTAAAACTTTGCATTCAAATGGAGGTGGTGAATACAATAGTCTTCAACTCAAGCAGTATCTCACTCTTAATGGCATTCATCACATCAAATCTTGTCCTCACACTCCTCAACAAAATGGTATTGCAGAGAGCAAACATAGACACATTACAGAAACAGCCATTGCTCTTCTTACCAAAGCCTCTTTACCTTACTCTTTCTGGTTTCATGCTTTTGCAACAGCCACCTATCTTATTAACAGGATGCCTAGTAAGGTCACATCTCATAAATCTCCTTATGAACTGCTTTTTCATGAAATTCCAGATTACTCATCTCTTAAAGTGTTTGGTTGTGCATGTTATCCTCTTTTGAAACCTTACACCAAACATAAGCTTGAACCAAAGACCACTCAGTGTGTTTTCATTGGTTATCCTTTTGACTACAAGGGCTACTTGTGCTATGATCCTATCCATCATAGGATCTATACTTCAAGACATGTTGTTTTTCATGAGAATGTGTTTCCTTATGCCACCCAGTCTTACCAATCTTCCTTTGTTTCTCCAGATTTAGCTCATTGGTTTCCCTCTACTACATCCACTAGTTCAGATTCTGTTCTGGCCTCTTCTTTTTCTACTCCTTCTGCACCTCTTCCATATCTAAATCCTTTGTTTCTTCATGTGTCTTCTTGTGTTTCCTCTTCTCTAGCCCCTCACTCTGAGGCATCTTCTTCTACTTTTCCCATTCCACCTTTACCTACTTCTACTCCCATAGAATCTGGTCCATCTTTACCTATTTCTCCTCCTATAGATTCTGGTCCAGCCTCAGTTCATCCTATGCACAATAGGTCCAAGTCAGGAATCTTCAAACCCAAAACATATATAGCTACATCCTTTTCCTCTGTCTCAGAACCCACTTCTTATACAGCTGCTTCTAAATATCTTGAATGGAGGAAAGCTATGGCAGAGGAGTTTACTGCATTACAGAATCAGGGCACTTGGTCTCTTGTTCCATCTTCTCCCACTCACAATGTAATTGGTTGCAAGTGGGTTTATCGAATAAAACAGAATTCAGATGGCTCTATCTCTAGATATAAAGCTCGGTTGGTGGCAAAGGGATTTCATCAAGAGGAAGGAATTGATTTTTCAGAAACTTTTAGTCCTGTAGTGAAGCATGCTACTGTTAAACTCATTCTTGCTTTGGCCACTCAATTCGATTGGAAGCTGCATCAACTGGATGTTAAAAATGCCTTTTTACATGGCACAATCACTGAGTCTATTCACATGTCCCAACCTCCTGGTTTTGTTGATCCCCAGTATCCTACTCATGTGTGTCAATTACATAAGTCTATCTATGGTTTGAAGCAGGCCCCTAGGGCTTGGTTTCAGAAGTTCACCTCGCACTTGGTCACATATGGTTTTATTTCTTCTTCTTCAGATCCTTCTTTGTTTCTTAGAAAAGTCAATGGTTCTCTTACTGTTCTCCTCTTGTATGTTGATGATATAATTCTCACAGGAAATGATCCTTCATTTATTGACACTCTGAAACACCAACTAAACCTGCAGTTTGAAATGAAGGATTTAGGTGTCCTGCATTTCTTTCTTGGTCTTCAGATTCAATATATTTCTACTGGTTTGTTTCTCAGTCAGGCAAAATACATTGCTGATCTTCTTCAGAAAACCAACATGTCTGATTGCAAACCCTGTAAAACTCCTTGTGTAGCTTCATCCAGATTGAGTAAAACTGCTGGTACATCTCTTGCAGATCCATCTTACTACAGGAGTGTTGTTGGTTCTCTTCAATACTTGACATTTACTAGACCAGATATCAGTTTTTCAGTAAATCAGGTTTGTCAGCATATGCAGCTCCCACAGATGTTCACTTTGCTGCTGTGAAAAGAATCTTAAGATATCTCAAAGGTACCTCTACATTTGGTATCTCTTATCACAAAGGTGGTCTGAGTCTTTCTGCCTTCAGTGATGCAGACTGGGCAGGGGATCCTGATGACAGGAGATCTACTACTGGGTTTATTCTTGCTATAGGTAATAATCCTATTCACTGGGGCACTAAGAAGCAACCTACTGTCTCTCGGTCTTCCACAGAAGCAGAATTTAGGGCCCTAGCTCATACCACTGCTGAGCTTACTTGGCTTCAACTATTGCTTAAGGATCTTCAAGTACTGCTGCCTCAAGCTCCCATTCTCTGGTGTGATAATGTTTCTACTCTGGCCTTAGCATCCAATCCAGTGTTTCATGGTCGTACGAAGCATGTGGATATTGACTTTCATTTTATTCGAGAGAAGGTTCAAAGCAAAGATCTTGTGGTTCATTATATTTCTTCTACTGATCAGCTAGCTGATATTTTTACCAAGAGCTTTGCTTCTGCTAGGTTTCTTCAGCTGAGAGACAAACTTATGGTTGGGTCACCACCCATTAGTTTGAGGGGGAATGATAACCAGAGCAACTAATGTAACTAATTAGGGTGTTGTAACTAAAATCAGTTGTAACTAATCAACTGATATTTGCCACATTGGCATCCAGCTAGATTCCAGCTGTAGCTTCTATGCCTTGTCTATAAATACTAAAGGCATTCTCTTGTAGATGTATTGAAAAAGGTTTACAATGAAAATGATCTTAGCATTTCTTTTCTGTCTTCTATGCTTCTCTCTTTATCTGTAAATCACTTCAAGAATCACCCCATGGATATTAATGAAAAAAGCATTCCCTCATACAAGACATACCAATTGTAATATCTTCAATTGTAATTCTTATCTTCTTCTCCCACGTAATAAAAAACTCCCAAAAGACAATGGATTCCATTAGAGTAGATTAACCAAACTCTTCAGCTGGTCAGATGGTGAACTAATATCTATGTGTTATTCTTTATCTTCTAATTCTTACCTCTTTTTTATGTTTATTGTAGTATTTTACAGAGCCTTCTAGTTCAACCACATATGGATCATTCACACATTACTATTCGTAAATCTTGAGCTCTTCAGTTCAATCAGAATTCACACACCTCACACTTTGGGTTTCTTACATCATCGATCCTAGTGTCGACTAGGGCCAACTAAGGTGTATAAGGTCATGGGCCATGATTTTTGGTCTACTAGCTCGATGTGCATTCTGACGACTCCACGACAAGGTTCATTGCCCCTATCAAATTGCAAAATTAAAATAGGGAACCTATCTTGGGTCATTGGTGCCTGATCCAGCCAATTAGAGATGGTTACATTTAGGAATCTATTTAAACTTACAATATCAATCAATTTTGGGCCTTGTGGGTAAGACGTTCAGATAATCAAACCACACATATCGTAGCTAAATATGCTAGTTTTTGTTCTGAGTGTATTATATGGCGAGATGAGATATCAAATTTCTTAGTACCCACCCATCCCACAAGATGAGATTACTATCGTTTACTAATAATCAATTTCCGTTGCATGTCAAAAAAAATAAAAATTAAATTGCATATTTATCTATTATGATGATTGAGAGTAATCTAATCTCACCAATGTTATCTAATAGTACAAAATTCATTCTAGTAATAAAAAATTCTGCCCAAAAATATCATATTTTCTACGTGGTTCCGAGGCCAGACAACTCAACCAACACACTCCTCAACATCAGACAACTCTACTAATTTATACTTACCTCTCTCTTATTTTCGTCTATCCACTTTAATTTTAAATTGAGTAAGTAATAGAAAAAATATAAATATTACACGACCAATATTTAATTTTTAATATTGTAGAATATCTTCAAATGGGTTTATTGTATGTTTTTTTGGTCATTTATATGGAGCAAATAGTCATTTTTTTTCTTTGGTCAAAAGCCAGTAGCCATCTGAATACCTCATTTTTCTAGCTCAAATTATTGGATTGAAATTCTCTCTATAAATTTTTTTATGAATTATCTACCATTAATGACAAATGAACTTGTTGATGCACAAAATAGTCTCGTGCAAGATCAATAGTCGAGTGTGTGATAGGGTGTAATTAATGGACAATTAATAAAACAATTAATGGCAATAATATAAGTATTGAGTCAACACACATATATATAGAGGTTTGGTTCGGATGACCTACTCCACTCTGAAAAACGGTAACGGTGGCGAGGGGTCTTTATTAATGAAGTAAGGTGAACAAGAGAGAGCAATGGTTAGCTCTGAGAGAGATACAATAACTAGGAGAGAGAGAAGCTATGTGTGTGTAGAGAGGTGTAGAGGTAAAGCTCAATGTGTCATCTCATATAGAGATGACTTATAATTTATAGGCACAGGACCTTGGTTAAGGCGGTGACTTGAGGGCAAATGTACTAGTTCTCCGGGTGTCTACAAAATGTAAGTACAATTAAAGATTGTCTTGATCTTCGAGAGTGAGTATCCCGATAATTGCTCCCCACGTGCATTAATTATTTTTAGACTCCTCGGACCTTGAGTTGGGTCGAACTCACGATCTGGGCTTGACCTGTCTTTTATCTATTTTGATCTTACTTGATTTATTGGGCCTGACCCAATTAAATTTAGACTCATTAGAACTTATTTTTATATAATGGGTTCTATTTAAACTTATGATTAAAGGAAAAAAAATAAAAAATAAATGTATGGGTGGGAATGGGATGAAATTTAATTCTAACTATTGGTCTATTTTTTCCATTTGTGTCTCTTTCCCTAACTGTAAGTCTGTAAGTAGTAAGTACAAGTGCCAACTTGTCTGCAAAACGCATACTTTGAACTTTTAAAGCTCAGCCCAAGTCGATGTCATTGTCAAAGGGGCAATACTGTCCATAACTATATACAATGGCATTTCAGGGAAACAGAGGGCGGTTCCATACTCTAACAACCAATCAAAAAATTGCCAGATGACCTCGAAGAATCCATTGTTATATGCTAACAATACGAGAGAGAAAGAGAGAGGTTATCTGCTTCTACATTCGATCCACTAGCTCTGATATATACTAATACTGATTCGTTTGGCGGATTTTACAAATGGGTATAGCTGAATTGGCTCGTGACATTGATTGGCAACAGGAATCGTATGCTCAATATGAAGATTTCGCAGTTCTTCCCCTGTTTATCATCTTCTTCCCATGTGTTCGCTTTTTCCTGGACAGATTTGTTTTTGAGGTACCATCTTCGGTATTGTTTTAGTACACTGCAATGGTTTTGAATTTGATCATGTATTTCTGTTTTATTGAGTACTTTTGAACATTGTAAATTAGATCGGTCAAACTCGCCCTTTTATGCTGCGTATTTTTGTACTTGCCGTAAATATGTATGTTTAAGATTCAAAACTTGGATTCTGTGAATAAATGGTTGATTACTTATAGAATTTATGGTTGTACTTGCTTGATTGTGATTGTTTTCTTACTACTGTGTGCCTCGTGCTCACAGTACCAAGCTAGGATGAATACTTGTACAGTGTTCCTAATTCCCCTGAGCATTATATGTTATTATGTGAAACCGCATGCATTTTAGTGAGTTAAGTATTGGGTTCATCCGAGATTTATCTTATAATTGTTATGCATGTATCTGGATCATTATGGGATTCCGTATTGATTTTGATGAGTTAAGAATTGGTTCCATCCGTGTGTTATGATATATTTGTTACTCATATATCTAGGTTATGTTTTTTCATCGCAAAAAGCTTCCAAGTTAGAACATTATGCTACCGAACATTTTGTATAAATATATATGTGGCACCAATGTCAGTATTGATAGAATTTCTATTTGTCGTCCACGAAGTCCAAAATTTGTTTTCTTGGGATTGGATGCCATTTGGTGATATTCTTTCCATTTTCTCCAAATCAATCAAATGCTGCATTGCTCTTAGGTTTTCCATTTGTGAGAATACCTATGAGTTGGTTAGGTACTGTATTGTTACATTATTAGATGTTTGGATTTATGGTGTTAATTTTTGTTACACATTAGCCTTGTTTAGAATTGTTTGAATCCATTTTACTGGCTTTGGAATTTTGTGGGATTCTATACATTTGCTCCATTCTGCCGAATGAATCAGAATGGGTTTCTTGATTATTGGGAATGAAGTTGATTAGAAAAACTTGAATGTTGGATACAATTTTATTATTTCTTGTTCTTCTTTGCAGTTTCCTTTTACTTGTGCCATAGAAAGATCATATTTTGGCTTCTAAGAAAGACAATCACTTGTGAATAAATGACTAGAAAGAAACTGTCTTGAAACTGGCACTTCCTGTTGACAATGGTGCAGTCCTTCAATACCAGTGCTAATATTCGGGATCCTAAACTGCATAATTCATTGGAAGTAGAAAAAAAAAGACAAAAGATTGTTTGGGAAAACTTTCAGTGATTATGGATTTAATGCCATTCTCCAGTGTGGTCTCTGTTTCCATAATATGTTGAGAGGAGTAGATTGGATACATACCCTATTTTTGACATATTTTGATACAAAGTGGCTGCTCTAACCCTTAACCCGTTCTCACGCTTGGCAGCACTTTACCATTGTATATGCAATGTCTCCTGCGCAGAGAGGAAGATGTAGCTTGCTGAATTATACTAACAAGGGAATCCTTACATCCAGCTGGTTGTTGGGGCACCAATTTACAAAAACAGAAGACTTGAAATACCATTACTGTTCTAGCACATAAAGAACTCTACGAGAAGTATTAACCATTTTCAGAAGGCTGAATAGAATGCATGCTAAAGAGAGGAACATTAAGTGGACATTTCGTTGTTCTCATGTAAACTTGAATTGTTGTTTTTTTTAAAAAGAAAAAGGGGGGGTATGCATTTCAGTTATAGCTAAAGCAACTATGAAGTTTGGCTAAGGACTAAAGGCTTATACAATTCTTTCAACCGGCCATGTGGAGCTTTTGCTCATTATGGTATATGTATAACACTTCTTCTTTGAATAAAGGCCCTCCAGTTCTTTCCTTATTATGTGATCGGACCTGCCATTTACCTCCCTTCCCTTGACCCTCTCTACCTTCAACTTGAAGTGTTTTTTTTAATGTAGGATTAGGTCTTCACATGATTAATGTTACAAAATATCACTAAGGCCATAGCATTTTGTGATTACAAAAGACATTTTCATTTTAAAGAACTAGGATGGGCATTCAAAAACTTTCTTATGTTCATCTGATATTCCATTTCTGTAGGCCCAGTTGTGGATTTTGAAATTGAAACTTTAGGGCCTTACCACATGAAAAGACCATTTGAAGCAGGAAAAGGGTAGTATTATGCTCTAAAAAAATTAATAATAAAATTATGCTCTTAAAATGGTTAGTTCACAGCTTTTCACTTCCAAAATTAAATATGCAATCAGACTGGCACAAACAAATTTGAAAGGAAAGGGATGGTAGGCTGGAAATCCTGTCCTCCCTAATCTAACCAAAATATTGTGCAAGACTTATAAAAAGCAATGCAAAACTTCAGTACATGTAAGGTGATGATATTTTGGACAACTCTGGCAATGAAAAAGCAGTATGGCATGCAAATTCAGGCATTGCATTTGAACGCCTAGCTGGATATGAAACTACAAAATATCCTTTGTTCTAGGAAAAACACCTACTGCAATAAGTCCCAAAAAGTAAAATGACAAATCACTCCTAATTCCTACGTCTACTTCTACTATAACGAAAGACAATTCAATTCCCATCACCTATTCCCCGCGAACTTCCTTTATAATTACAAGATGTGAATAAGCCTACTCTGAGTAGTGGGTATTACTGCTCCAACCCTTTCAATTTTTACCCTCTTCCTCAAAGAACCTTTGCTTAATTTGAAATGGATGTACATGTTGCAGAATTTGGGAAGATGGTTAATATTTGGAAAGGGGCAGCGGATGGTGGCTGTTGAGACGGATGAGAGAAGAAAGAAGATTAGGAAATTCAAGGAATCAGCTTGGAAATGTGTTTATTATCTGTCGGCAGAGATTCTAGCACTTGCTGTGACTTATGATGAGCCTTGGTTTTCTAAAACAAAATATTTTTGGGTAGGGCCCGGAGATCAAGTCTGGCCTGACCAGAAATACAAGTAAGAGTTTCAAATACCATGCACTGACAATCATTTAAGTCAGCACCCATTGTGGCTTTCTCCGCCCTTGATTGTCTTGATACTTGGATTTAAAAGTTTGTGTTTGCGTACTGACTTTACTGGATTGACTGTATCACGGATCTTCAGGTTGAAATTGAAGGGACTCTACATGTATACCGGTGGATTCTACACATACTCCATATTTGCTCTAATTTTTTGGGAAACAAGGCGTTCTGACTTTGGGGTGTCAATGAGTCATCATGTCGCAACTGCCATTCTCATTGTGTTATCTTACATATTCAGGTATGTTTTAATGGAGATGAACTTTTACCTGTCGTTTTGTATACAAAATTGTAATTATGCGGGTTGAATTCAAACTTAGCTGTTGGAAAAGTATTCCAAGAAGAATTGCATTACATGAAGTCATTAATATATTAGGCCTATGAATATCTATTGTTCATCCGGAAAAGGCTATAGTAGTGTAGTTCCTAGTGCAATGTGAAAATTGGGATAGTAGACTAATAAAAACTAATTATTGAATGAAGACTCTAGTTTTTGATACACTTAACCCCAGCCCTCCCATTTTAGATCTCATGCCAGCACTTAGTGACTTTGCTAAAACGTCTTTGGCAATTGAATCAAACTTATTTCTTCTTATGTTTTCTGCTTGCAGGTTTGGACGCGTTGGTTCAGTTGTTTTGGCTCTTCACGATGCTAGCGATGTATTTCTGGAAGTAGGCAAGATGTCCAAATACGGTGGTGCTGAAGCTCTTGCTAGCTTTTCATTTATTCTTTTTGTATTGTCGTGGATCCTACTTCGCCTCATTTATTATCCATTTTGGGTCCTCTGGAGTACAAGGTGAAAATATGATGATGGAACATTTTGTTGACTATATTACTCTTAATACGGAACCTTGTTAAGGTTAAAATGAATACGTCATACAAAAATATTGGTTTCCTCAAACTGTAGAAAATTGGCAAAGACAAGCATTTGGTGAAATGAACTAACGAAAGAAGCAATCATGATTGATGGATTTTTTAAGGGATACATCTAAAAGATGATTAATGGATGTTGATTGGACAGGGATACATCTAATTTGTTGCAAAGGAGAAGACAAAACTCTTGTTTTTCTCTGCAATGGTCCATTATTTGTAGGAAATGTAGTGGAAGTGTGGATCATCTTTTTCTTCTTGCCCGATAGCGATGAAATTGTGGTTTAGAGCTTTGGATGAATTTGGATTGAGTTGGGTGTGTCCGAGAGATTGTGCCTCCTTATTGGAAATAAATTACATTGCGGTGTGTTTGGGAAAAGTTGTAGAGGATCCATATTGTGGCTGTAGTCATGGCAATTTTTGGGTGGTATGGTTGGAAAGGAATAATAGAATTTTTGAAGGAAAAGAAGCAATCGTGGAGTTTCTCTGGAATAGAGCAAAGTTTTTGGCTTCCCTTTGGGCTTCAACTAAAAATGAGTTCAAGGATGTACCTTTTCACTTTCTTAGTATTGTTGGATAGCTTCATGTAACTATGGGATTTTTTCTGTGAGTTCAATGTTTTTTTCTTTGATGCGTTTTCCCTCTTTTTCAATTATCACAGGGTGGATGTTCCTTGTCCACCTTTTTTTTGTAACCCTTCTTTAACGAATTAAAGTTTTGCTTCCTATGAAAAAAATGGATATAATGATGTGTTGCAAAATATTTACTCATTAATCGTATGGCAAACTTGATTTATTTATCCTAGGAATATGCCGTGTCAATTATGTTTGTTTACTGTCCATGATTGTTTTCGTGCCCAAGGGACCAAGTTTAAAGCTCCTAATATTAAAAAGCATGTCAATTTGCTTCTAGATGCATGAAAGTTGCTTTAATGATGCTACAAATTCATCCTTGTTGTCTTATTGGGCATTGACTCTGATGATTAGTCCTTGAAGCCGGAACTCTTTACTAATAACAATTGAAGTAACATTGTTGGAAATCCCAATTCCCAAGGGTAAAGGAGATGTTATGCTCCTTGATATTTGAAAGTCAGACCTATTTTCTTGTTCTACTATTCATAGCTTGAAATATCTGTATGGCAACCTTCTGATTTGATAGAAAACGTAGGTTTGTTTGCAAAAGAACCTTAGTATATGTGGCAACCTTCTTCTAAGTCAAATTTTATTTGTGATGTTTATCCTTCTTTAAACTTTTGCATCTGTTGATACTTAATTTTCGTGCTGTTCTTTTTACCATATTTGACCTTAATAGCTATTTGCAAGGATCAAAATTTCAGTTCCACAAATCTCGAAATTCCCATTTTTCAGATTGTTTAGAGATGTTTTGATATGTTTAGGCCTATGTTTCGAATTCAAAATTCCAAAATTTTCCCCAATTTCCATTTGTGTTTTCTAAACATCTTCGAAACGTTTGTGAAATGTTTGTTTTACCAAGGTGTAAGTGGTGAGTTAGCCTTCGTGACTCATAGGTTAGTATAGTTTTTCCAGTTGATTTTGTGTTCGTCTCTCTCCCCTCTTTCCTTTTTTTGTCTTTTACCCTTTTATGATGGACTTAGGACTTGCATTTTATGTGAAATGCTCTATTCGGCTAACAAACGTTATATTTACTTTTGTATTCCTTGTTTTGTTCTTCCCGTGATAGTTACGAAGTTATTCAGACCTTAGACAAGGACAAGCATAAAGTTGATGGGCCCTTCTACTACTACGTGTTCAATTCTCTTCTTTTTTGCTTGCTTTTTCTTCACATTTATTGGTGGGTGTTGATGTACCGGATGCTTGTCAAACAAATTCAAGCAAGAGGCCAACTTAGTGACGATGTTCGATCAGGTAAGTGAAAGCAAGCTATTTAGATGGTTTTGTAATGTGAACATGTGCATGTGCATGTGCATGTGCATGTGCATGGTTGCAATCTGCGACTAATAAACAAAAAAAGAGTTCAGACAATATTTTCTGCAAGAGGGAATTTGCAGATTGCAGTTGATTTTGACCGGAGAATGGGGAGTGGGGGAGGGTTGATATTTCTTTTTCACTCACTATTTTGGAATTTCACCATGTGACTAATTGGAGGTAAGATGGGTATTGGATCCAGTTTTGTGACCCACTTGTGCTCAACCTAGTACGATGGCTATTGTGATACAAGAGACTGGAGTAAGAGCAAGAAGAGGGTAAACTAGGCACCTAAGATGGGTTTCAATTGGTCTTGGGATTAGGGAAACCTACCACACTAATCCAAAAATGGTGCTGTATGTTTTTGAAGCATTGGGCCAACCAGACTATGGTGCTGCCCTGGCCTCAACAGAAGGACTTGAGTATTTCCCACATCGACTTTGAGTGAGGCCAACCAATATCCATAATTCCAACCCATATTCTCCACACTCAGCATGTGAAACAAGCTAAAATACTTGGAATGTTCAATTTATGTTGAACTCGCGTGTGTTGATCATTGTAATGGTGCCACATGTTGACGAGTACAGGGAACTCACATTTGTTGACCCTTCTAGTATACTATGCATTGTACTCCTCTAACTCTGCCTCACCCGAGTTTTCGTAGATCCTGAACCCACCCTGGCCTTCACTTCTTGGGATTGTGACCTTTCTTGTCTGCTCCAAAGCAAGTTGGGGAAAGAGTTCCCATCCTAAACTCATTCCTTTGCATTCCTTAGAGGCTGGGGAGGGATTGGTTGGGGCACTTGTTAGGCCTCTGCCACTGACTTATTTACTTGTCTAATTATTTTTCTTATGAAATGAACCAACGATTCCTGATCTAATTTGCTTTATTCTAGAAGAATCATGTTCTGGAAGACAAATTGAAGGACATAATTTTCATCACACTCCAAACTGGTTGACCCTTAATGATGAAGTATTTAACTCCAACATACAGATATTTACTTTTACACAGGGATCTGCATGCCTTGTTTCGAATTCTGAACCTGCACTGAGCTGGTTTAGGTATAATGGATTTACTCTGGACGCAAGTAGAATCATAGATCAGATAAAAAATTGCCTGACCTGATTGATGACAGTGGGGGCGCATCTTTTATACACATGTTAAGAGATGTATTTTGCTGTACACTTTAGCTTGGTCGGCTGTATTTAAAGCCACTAGATGCCTCCTTTTACTATGCCTCGTTTCTTGTTCATGATCTTTAAATTGACTTGTTACCTTTTGTAGATTCTGAAGGTGAAGACGAACATGAAGATTGATCACGTTGCATTCACTGCTTGATTCACATTAAGGTACCCTTAAAATTGTTGGAAGGCATTTGGATGTTCCAAATCATTATTTTACGTAATCACTAATTCAATTATAGAAGATGAGTTCTCATTGGTGGATTTGGATCCACCTTATTCGTAACTGTGGTTGAGAGCTATTAAATAATTACTAATGTTACACACTCTCTCTCTCTCTCTGACAACTTAAGCTTTTAGATGAGTTCATGGTTTAGCATGGTGTCCGAGCTTAGATTAGAGGTCCTAAGCTCAAATCATACAAGCACCTCCTTTCTTATTATACAAAACAAAAAAGAATCATGTGGACAGACCACCCAAGAGGGGCCACTTGTGAGGGAAAATATTATACAAATACTTATGTATCCTTCTGTAACAACTTAAGCTTTTGATGAGTCCGTAGTATAACAAGAACATATAGAAAACATCTAAATGCTATGAAAACCTCATGGGGGTTTGTCTCCGATTGATGTGAAATATAAGGAGATGATTCACTTCCCACAAAATACCCAAATTTGTTGTGATTAAATTATAGTTGCCAACTTCCTGAATTGAGAAAAAGATGCTTTCTTGTTATTCCTTTTGCAGATAAGAAGCCGTTGAGGTTTGCACGACATTTTGGTTTCCAAGTGAAACACTTACGATCAGATGCATTCCCTTGCCGTTGGAAGGACATGTATATTGATTTCAGATTGGTTAAGGTAGCAGGTCGAAGTGGTAGATAGTGGACAGGACCTTGGTTTTTGATTGTCAATGCCTGCTGGCTTAAGGATGATTTTGTTCAATGCTTTGCCAGGAAGGTCCAAGTTCAAAGCAATTCACTAAATGTGAACCTGCTGTCATTAGCAGTGAGGGTTTGCCCAAATAATATTGGTGTAAACCAATTTATTGGATTTCTAATAGTTGTTGTGTTTTCAAGTGTCCATGAATGATCAGATTTTTTAGTCTCTTAGCTACCTGTGGATTTGCTGTTGATAATTTCCTTAACACTTTGAAGGCATACTATTTTCCATTGTGAGTCCATATTAACTTCAATCTGATGAGTCCTTGGATTGGTTATTCTTTCAACTATTTTTTCATACTCACATGAAAAATATTCCTACTAGATATGGTTGGCATTACAAAAGTTGCCAGAATTATATGCTTGAATGGAAAGAGGTGAGAAATACTGGAAGCTGCATTCAAGTTGTTGAGGTACCTATCCCTATGGGGGTAAAATTGTGATGGTATCTGGTGGACTGTTGACTAACCTAGGTCCTTGGGTTTGTCAACGGATCAGGTTTAGATCAAATCTTGACTAATTTGGATCTAGATCTGATTTTGAAAGTCCAATTTGATGGATTTTATTTTCGTAGTCCATATTCAAATTCATCCAAATAACTTAACTAAATTGTAACATATTTTGATGGGACACTCGATTAATCATATCATATATGGTGTATTCTTTATGGGAAAGATTATGTATCTCAAATCTCTAACCCAAATTTTCATCCCAAATAAAGGGAGACCATTGGATGAGTGGATCCTATTAACTTTT
The DNA here is from genome assembly GCA_951799425.1 of Ilex aquifolium. Lineage (NCBI taxonomy): Eukaryota > Viridiplantae > Streptophyta > Magnoliopsida > Aquifoliales > Aquifoliaceae > Ilex > Ilex aquifolium. The sequence goes on along the minus strand of OX637407.1, from coordinate 25,438,238 downwards.
TTAAATGAGACCCACTGATCCAAGGGTCTCCCTTAATTTGGGATAAAAAATTTGGGATACATAACATTTCTCATTCTTTATATCTAATTTTTTGTTTTTTCTCTCGAAGTCATTGTAGCACAATTTGGTGAAGAAAGTGCATAGCATTTATGGGTGGAGAGAGGCTGGGTTCCAAATTCATTGTTGACAACAATTTATGATGTTTATGAAGTAAAAGAAAATAAATAAATCAGTAACAATTTACTGACAGTTAAGCATACTTGGGCGAGAGTAGTATTAGGATATCAATGAGTCTGTGGTCCAATGGTACTCCTTATCTTGTAAAATGTTTGACTTTTTGAAATCAAGGGTTCAAGTTCCCATCCCTTTTCCCTCTCCCAAAAAAAAAAAAAAAATATTACTGAACATTATCATTATTAAATCTTTCAATAATAATCAAAATATAAAAATATATTTTAATTGTAGACTTGTCTTGTCCATCTCCAAATTTTGTAAGTTTAAGTTTTGTCATATCACTTGATCTTAATAGAATGAAGCTTTGTTTCATCAAGCGGATAAATGGAACAGTCCAAGGGCCATATTTCTGGTCTCAACTTCTTCCAAATGTGTTTTTGACCATTATAACATTCTAAATCGTCTTGAAATATAAATACTCGATAATTTTATTGATTGTTCACAAGAAATGTAAGTCTCATGAACATATTTGAACTTCTAAACCTTTTAAAACATGGACTCACTATAATTAAAATTTAATAGGTTTAGAAGTTCTTTTATAAGTTTTTCATGGTCAAGTTAGAAAAACTTTTAAAATTTAAGTTTGAATGTCAAGCAAGCATGACTAATTAAAATTTAATCATGGTCAATTTTAAAATTTAGGGGAGAAAAGAATGCATGCACACACTATAAAAAAATATCTGATTTTTTTTTTTTTCAATTTGCTATATTGTCATGAATTTCTTATGGAATTGCCCTTATATATTTGAATTCTAGAGTTAATAACAATTGATTAAATTATTTTTAATTAACCTCTTGAAATTCAAGTTTGCGTGTTTTATAAGGGATTAATTTTTTCTTTCATATTCTTATAACTAAATCTTTCTATATTTACAATTTGGCTGTTATAAATCATATTTGAATTAACGTATATTGATTGATTGATTTTCCAGTATTGACATATCAATAAATTTGTTATAAATTGAATAGTTTTAACGTTATGATTTTAATATAATAATTAATTATAATTTGACCCCACTACACATAAATCCTGGCTCCACCGCTGCATAGAGCCGATGATCATATGCATATTGATATATCGAAATAGTTGTGAAATAATTGTTGATATTTTTTATTTTTTTGGTAATGAAAATCTTTCCCAACCACATATTCCTTGAACATATATCTCTATTGTGAATATTATATGCATGCAAGCACTACTAACGGTGGATAGGCTTAAGATAATAAGGGTTTGATCAAAAAGGAAAGAATTTATATTGTCCCATCTTCTTTGACCCAACCTTTTCAAGTGGGCCCATTGGCCTTGAATTGTCAAATGAGATAGATACGTGCCCAACAATTATGTGAATTTGTCACACACACGCAGTATCAAATGTTCTATGCGATCATGTGGTAGTTGACAAGAACTCTTCACGAATCTACCAAAAACAACTCTTTGATTTTGCTCTTTGGACATCTCTGTCCCCTTCTCTTTCCTTTCACCAAAATATTATAAGCTTCATTTATAGAATTGACTCTCCTTCTATCTCACTAAAATCTATTCCTCAAAAATTAGAAGAAACGTGGATGCAAAGTTATAGATGTGTGAATTTAAATGTATTAGGGCCGGTTGACAGGTTTTCTCATACTCGATTCATAACAACGAGTATGTGTGTTCCAGTGCTATGCGAATTTTGGTCGTGTCGCGTTTTGAGAATCTGACAACTACAAAGACGGAGTTGAGGTGGACGACGTTTAGATGGCTGATTGAACGGTGAAGATTGAATCCTTGAGATTGTAACTTGTAAGTCTTCGTCAGATATTGAGCAGGTGGCGGCGGTGATGGGTTGTTGGGCAAAATGGTTAAGTTTCTGTGATGGGTGTGAGAGGTTTTGAGGGTGAGGTGGGTAAGAGCAGAATTGGAGATCATGTTGCCCAACCTAGGTTTTAAAATTTAAAAGTCCTGAGTTCGAATCTCATCAACCTAACTCGCTAAATCTTGAATTCGAATCTCATCGAGCTAAATTTTAAATGAGATAGTGTTGTACATTGACTACCCTCATTCAGTAGATCCACAGGCCTTAGTTTTTTAAGAGGCCTCAAATTCTTGAATTGAGATTTCTCTATTATTTTCTTTTTATGAATTATTTATCATTAATGAGAAATGGACTTATTTTTGTATAATGGGTTCTATTGAAATTTAATTCTAACTGTTGGTCTATTTTTTTTTTCCATTTTTGTCTCTTTCCCTAAGTTGTAAGTACAAGTGCCAACTTGTCTACAAAATACATAGCCCAGTTCTGACTAAAAAAAAAAAAAAAAGCATAGCCCAGTCGATGTCATTGTCAGAAGGGCAAATCTGTCCATCAACATATCCAATGGCATTTCAGAGAATTAGAAATACACAGAGGGCAGTTACATACTCTAACAACCAATCAAAAAATTGCCAGATGAACTCGAAAAATCCAATTATACCTTCACTAATAAAAAATATTTGTTTATAGCCAGTAAATTTTTCAAGATTTAAAAATGTTAAAAATCTCTCCAATTTACTATAAAAATTAATAAATATATACAAAAAAAAAAAGTCCTCCACTTTTTTTTTGGAATCAACTAAATACATGGGTTAAAATATAATGTTTGTGTTATTGAGAAATTTATTGAATTAATTACTGAGGGATATATTAAAAAAATCATCTAATATATAAGAATAATAATTATCGACATGATATTATAAAACAATACGAACTTGACACGCGATCTTAATCATATATTCTTGTTTCATAAGTAATACAAGATAACCCGAATAAGACAGTAAAAAATTAATCAATTTAACGTTAAAGTATGTTACACAATTTTTTAATTGGATCATATCATGTTGAGTTGATATTGTATTAAATTTATTCAACTTTTAGCCAAGTTCTTATTTTATCCGATTCGTGTAATGTACTTTCAATTTATTCTTCTTTGTTCACTTGTCTTGTTCCTTCTCGAAAGTTCTAAGGTTGTGTAATATGTGGATGAGAAATTACCATCCAATTTTCCTTTTATCCTACTTTCCAACATACCAACCACAGGGTAAGTCTTATAGTTGACTGAAGCTTGTGAGAGAGATTATCGGCTTCTACATTCAATCCACCCAGCTCTGATATATACTCAATACTGATTCTTTTGGTGGATTTTACAAATGGGTATAGCTGAATTGGCTCCTGCCATTGATTGGCAACAGGAATCGTATGCTCAATATGAAGATTTCGCAGTTATTCCCCTGTTTGTCATCTTCTTCCCGTCTGTTCGCTTTTTCCTGGACAGATTTGTTTTTGAGGTACCATCTTCAGTATTGTTTTAGTGCACTGCAATGATTTTGAATTTGATCATGTATTTCTTTTTTATTTAGTACTTTTGAACATTGTAAATTAGATCGGTCAAACTCGCCCTTCTATGCTGCGTATTTGTACATTCCGTAAATGGGTATGTTTAATATTCAAAACTTAGATTCTGTGAATATATAGTTGATTACATATACAATTTATAGTTGTACTTGCTGGATTGTGATTGTTTTCTTACTATTGTGTGCCTCGTGCTCACAGTACCAAGCTAGGATGAATACTTGTATAGTTTTCCTACTTCCCCTGAGCATTATATGTTATTTTGTGAACCCGCATGCATTTTAGTGAGTTAAGTATTGGGTTCATCCGAGATTTATCCTATAATTGTTGTGCATGTATCTGGATCATTATGTGAACCCATATTGATTTTGATAAGTTAAGTACTGAGTTCATCCGTGTGTAATGATATATTGTTACTCATATATCTAGGTTATGTTTTTTCATCGCAAAAAGTTTCCAAGTTAGAACATTATGCTACCAAACATTTTGTCTAAATATATATGTGGCACCAATGTCAGTGTTGATAGAATTTCTATTTGTCATCCACGAAGTCCAAAATTTGTTTACTTGGGATTGGATGCCACTAGGTTTTCCATTTGTGAGAATACTTATGAGTTGGTTAGGTACCGTGTTGTTATATTATTAGACGTTGGATTTATGATGTTAATTTCTGTTGCATATTAGCCTTGTTTAGAATTGTTTGAACCCATTTTACTTGCTTTGGAATTTTGTGGGATTCTATACATTTGCTCCATTCTGCCGAACGAATCAAAATGGGTTTCTTGATAATTGAGAATGAAGTTGATCAGGAAAACTTTCAGTGATTATAGATTTAAGGCCATTCTCATGTTAGGGAAAACTTTCAGTGATTATAGATTTAAGGCCATTCTCATGTGTGGTCTCCGTTTACGTAATGTGTTGAGTGGAGTAGATTGGATACATACCCTATTTTTGACATATTTTGATAGAAAGTGGTTGCGCTCACCCTTAATCTGTTCTCACGCATGGCAACACTTCGAGGCCTTTATTCACAGAATAAGGGTGCGTTTGACAACGTTTTTGTTTTTATGTTTTTTTTTTTATAAAAAAAACATAACTAGTTTTTTTTTTTTGTAATAAAAATTAAAAATATAAAACATGTTAGGTAGTCATTTATAGTTAAAAAAATATAAAAACAAAAATAAAAAACATGTTTGGTATTATATATTTTAGGTAATATTTTTATTGATATTATTTTGGTTAATATTTTAATCCTAAATTCCTCAATTTGTGATCTCTTAATTGGAGATGCTCTTTGTGATAAAAAAAAATAAAATAAAATTTGGAGATGTCAACAAGAACACTCACTCACAGGCGATACCTCTTGCTGGGACACACATACATATATACACACAGATTTATATATACAACACACACACAAAAACACAAATAAATACACACACATGTAGATCTATGTAAAAATAACATCATATATGTAGATCTATGCTTATATATGTATATATATACCGGTATATATATATGTTGTATAAAATTTTAGGAAAAAGGGGGAAACGAGTGAGAGAGACGAAGTGGGTTTCGTCTTCGTCTTCAATTTCGTCTTCGGCTTCAAAAGAGAGAAACCAGCGAGAGAGAAGAACGAGCAAGAGAGAGAGAGAGAGAGGAAAAAAAAAGGGATTTTTATAGTTGGCACAAAAAAAAACCTCATTTTGTTGCTAATGAGATTCGAAGGTTGGATCTCATTAATTGTTGATAGGATAAACGCGTGTTTTTAGTTTTGGATGTTTTCAAAAACATCATTTTTGGTGTTTGCAAATTTGAACCTTGTTTTCAAAACAATGTGGCTTAAAAAAAATAAAAACACTTCACAAACACGTTATTGTTTTTTTTTACAAAAATTGAAACCAAAAACAAAAAAAAAAAAACACAAACACACGGTTACCAAACGGCACCTAAGTGTTATCCATATTAGGTCTTCACATGCTTAATGTTACAAAATATTACTAAAACCATGGCATTTTGTGATTATAAAAGGCATTTTCATTTCGAAGAACTGGGATGGGCATTCAAAAACTTTTTTTTGTTCATTTGATATTCCATTTCTGTAGGCCCAGTTGTGGATTTTGGAATAAACTTTAGGGCCTCACCACATGAAATGACCATTTGAAGTAGGAAAAAGGTAGTATTATTGCCCTAACAACAAATGATCACCTATTCCCCGTGAACTTCTTTTATAATTACGAGATGTGAATAAGCCTACTCTGAGTAGAGGGTAATACTTGCTCCAACCATTTTAATTTTTACCCTCTACCTCAAAGATCCTTTGCTTGATTTTAAATAGATGTACATGTTGCAGAATTTGGGAAGATGGTTAATATTTGGAAAGGGGCAGCGGATGCTGGCTGTTGAGACGGATGAGAGAAGAAAGAAGATTAGGAAATTCAAGGAATCTGCTTGGAAATGTGTTTATTATCTTTCGGCAGAGTTTCTAGCACTTGCTGTGACCTATGATGAGCCTTGGTTTTCTAAAACAAAATATTTTTGGGTAGGGCCTGGAGATCAGGTCTGGCCTGACCAGAAATATAAGTAAGGGTTTCAAATACCATGCACTGACAATCATTTAAGTCAGCACCCATTGTCGCTTATCTGCCGTTGATTGTCTTGATACTTTGATTTGAAAGTTTGTGTTTGCTGATTGACTTTAGTCAATTGACTGTATTATGGATCTTCAGGTTGAAATTGAAGGGGCACTTAATGTATACTGGTGGATTCTACACATACTCCATATTTGCTCTAATTTTTTGGGAAACACGACGTTCTGACTTTTGGGTGTCGATGGGTCATCATGTTGCGTCTGTCATTCTCATTGTTTTATGTTACATATTCAGGTATGTTTTAATGGAGATGAGCTTTTACTTGTTGTTTTGTATACAAAACCGTAGTTATGCTGGTTGAATTCAAACTTAGCTGTTGGAAAAGTACTGCAAGAGGAATTGCATTACATGAATATTTATTGTTCATCTGGAAGAGTCTATAGTAGTATAGTTCCTAGTGTAATGTGAAAACTGGGATAGTGGGCTAATACAAACTAATTTGAATGAATCTAGTTTTTGATACACTTAACCCCACCCCTCCCATTTTATATTTCATGTCAGCACTTAGTTACTTTGCCAAAACGTCTTTGACAATTGAATCAAACTTTATTTCTTCTCATGTTTTCTGCTTGCAGGTTTGGACGCGTTGGTTCAGTTGTTTTGGCTCTTCACGATGCTAGCGATGTATTCCTTGAAGTAGGGAAGATGTCCAAATACAGTGGTGCTGAAGCTCTTGCTAGCTTTTCATTAATTCTTTTTGTTTTGGTGTGGATCCTACTTCGGCTCACTTACTATCCATTCTGGGTCCTCTGGAGTACAAGGTGAAAATATGATGATAGAACATTTTGTTGGCTATGTTACTCTCAATACTGAAACTTGTTCAGGTTAGAATGAATACGTCATACAAAAATATTGGTTTCCTCGAACTGTAGAAAATTAACAGAGGTATAGCATTAGGTGAAATGAACGAACAAAAGAAGCAATCATGATTGATGGATTTCTTTAGGGATACATCTAAAAGATGATTAATGGATGTTGTTTGGAGAGTGGCTCTTGGAATGATTAATACTTCCTATTTGTTGCAAAGGAGAGGACAAAACTCTTGTTTTTCTCCGCAGTGGTGCATTATTTGTAGGAAATGTAGTGAAAGTGTGAATCATCTTTTTCTCCTTGCCCGGTAGCGATGAAATTGTGGTTTAGAGCTTTGGATGAATTTGGATTGAGTTGGATGTGTCCGAGAGATTTATTGGAAATAAATTACATTACAGTGTCTTTAGGAAAAGTTGTATAGGATCCATATTGTCAAGAGTGTGTAGTCATGGCAATTTTGTGGGTGGTATGATTGGAAAGAAATAACAGAATTTTTTTACAGAAAACAACCTCTGGAGTTTCTCTGGAATAGAGCAAAGTTTCTAGCTTCCCTTTGGGCTTCAACTAAAAATGTGTTCAAGGATGTGCCTTTTTTACTTTCTTAGTATTGTTGGATAGCTTCATGTAACTATGGAATTTTTTCTATGATTGTAATTTTTTTTTCTTTGATGCATTTTCGCTCTTTTTCAATCATCACAGGGTGGATTTTTCTTGTCCTCCTTTTTTTTGTAAACCCTTCTTTAACGAATGAAAGTTTTGCTTGCTCTAAAAAAAAGAAGAAGATATAATGATGTGTTGTAAAGTGTTTACTCATTAATGGTATGCAAACTTGATTTATTTATCCTTGGAATATGCCATGTCAATTCTGCTTGTTTACTGTCCATGATTGTATTCCTGCCCAAGGGACCAAGTTTAAAGCACCTGATATTAAAAAACATGTCCATTTGCTTTTAGATGCATATAAAGTAGCTGTAATTATGCTATAAATTCATTCTTGTCATATTGGGTATTGGCTCTAATGATTGGTTCTTGAAGCCGGAACACTTTACTAATAATAATTGAAGTAACGTTGTTGGAAATCCCAAGACTCAAGGAGATGTTATGTTCCTTGGTATTTGAAAGTCAGACCTATTTTCTTGGTCTACTATTCATGGCTTGAAATAGTTGTATGGCAACCTTGTGATTTGATGGAAAACGAAGGTTTGTTTTTCAAAAGAACCTTTGTATATGTGGCAATCTTCTTCTAAGTCAGATTTTATTTGTGATGTTTATCCTGCTTTAAACTTTTGCATCTGTTGATACTTAATTTCCTTGCTGTTCTTTTTACCACAATTGACCTTAATAGCTATTTGCAAGGATCAAAATCTCATTTCCACAAAAACTCGAAATTCCCATGTTTTCGAACATTCAAAGATGTTTTTGTATGTTTCTGCCTATGTTTCGAATTCAAAATTTCAATTTTTTCCTAATTTCCATTGTGTTTTCTGAAACTTCTTCGAAACGTTTCTAAAATGTGTTACCGAGGCATAAATGGTTAGTTAGCCATCGTAACTCATATGTTAGTATATTTATTCCAGTTGATTCTGTGTCTGTCTGTCTGTCTCTGTCTCCCCTCTTCCCCTTTTTTGCCTTTTCCCCTTTTTATGGTGGACTTAGGACTTGCATTTTATGTGAAATGCTCTATTCGGCTAACAAACGTTATATTTACTTTTGTATTCCTTGTTTTATTCTTCCCATGACAGTTACGAAGTTATTCAGACCTTAGACAAGGACAAGCATAAAGTTGATGGGCCCATCTGCTACTACGTGTTCAATTCTCTTCTTTTTTTCTTGCTTTTCATTAACATTTATTGGTGGGTGTTGATGTGCCGGATGCTTGTAAAACAAATTCAAGCAGGAGGCCAACTTAGTGAAGATGTTCGATCAGGTAAGTGAAAACAAGCTATTTAGATGGTTTTTTAATGTGAACATGTGCACGTGCATGGTTGCCATCTGCAATTGATAGACAAAAAAGAGTTCAGACAATATTTTCTGCAAGAGGGAATTTGAAGATTGCAGTTGACATTGACTGGAGAATGGGGAGTGGGGGAGGGTTGATATTTCACTGACTATTTTGGAATTTCACCATGTGACTAATTGGAGGTAGGATGGGTATTGGATCCAGCTTTGTGACCCACTTGTGCTCACCCTAGTACGATGGTTATGTGATACAAGAGACTGGAGTAAGAGCAGGAATAGTGTAAACTAGGCACCCAAGATGGGTTTGAATTGGTCTTGGGATTATGGGAAACCTACCACACTAATCCAAAAATGGTGCTTTATGTTTTTGAAGCATTTGGCCAACCACACTATGGTGCTGCCCTGGCCTCAACAGAAGGACTTGAGTATGTCCCACATCGACTTTGAGTGAGACAACCAATATCCATAATTCCAACCTATATTCTCCACACACAGCATGTGAAACAAGCTAAAATACTTGGAATGTTCAATTTATGTTGAACTCGCGTGTGTTGATCATTGTAATGGTGCCACATGTTGACGAGTACAGGGAACTCAGGTGTTGACCCTTCTGGTATACTACACATTGTGCTCCTCTAACCATGCCTCACCCGAGTTTCATAGATCCTGAACCCACCCTGACCTTCACTTCTTGGGATTGTGACCTTTTTTGTCTGCTCCAAAGCAAGATGGGGAAAGAGTTCCCATCCTAAACTCAATCCTCTGCAAGATGAATTGAGGGAGAGAATTTTCATCACTCCAAACAGGTTGACCCTTGATGATGATGTATTTAACTCCAACATACAGATATTTACTTTTACACAGGGATCTGCATGCCTTGTTCCGAATTCTGAACCTGTACTGAGCTGGTTTAGGTATAATGGATTTACTCTCTGGAAGTAAGTAGAATCATAGATCAGATTAAAAATTGTCTGACCTGATTGATGACAGTGGGGGGCGCATCTTTTATACACATGTTAAGAGATGTATTTTGCTGTACACTTTAGCTTGGTCGGCTGTCTTTAAAGCCACTAGATGCCTCCTTTTACTGTGCCTCGTTTCTTGTTCATGATCCTTAAATTGACTTGTTACCTTTTGTAGATTCTGAAGGAGAAGACGAACATGAAGATTGATAGCGTTGCATTCACTGCTCGATTCGTATTAAGGTACCCTTAAAATTGTTGGAAGGCATTTGGATGCCTTACGGAGGAATGGAATCATTATTTTATGTAATCACTAATTCAATTATAGAAGTAAGATGAGTTCTCATCAGTGGATTTGGATCCACCTTATTCTTAACTGTGGTTGAGAGTTATTAAATAATTATTATTACTCCCTCCGTTCCTAAATATTTGTCGTTTTACACAATTTTTTTTGTTCCATAATATCTGTCGTTTAATGAAACTAAAGCACAATTAATATTTTTTCTTCCAAATTTACCCTTAACTCTTCAATGCATTAGATTAGGTATAGGCTAAGTGTCTTTCATATTCTTTTCCTTCCCAATACGTATTGAATAAGAGTATTTTAGTCTTGTGCAATTATTTTTTACTCATATTAGAGCTATTTAATAGTTTCCTTAATCCTTGTGCAAAAACCTTAAACGACAGATATTTAAGAACGGAGGGAGTATATTGCATACTCTCTCTCTTTGACAACTTCAGCTTTTAGATGAATCGATGGTTTAGCATGGTGTCTGAGCTTAGAGGTCCTAAGCGCAAATCATACCAGCACCTCCTCTCTTATTATACAAAACAAAAAAGAATCACGTGGACATACCACGCAAGAGGGGCTACTTGTGAGGGAATATATTAAAATACTTATGTTACATCATTCTCTAACAACTTAAAGTTTTTTGATGAGTCCGTGGTTTAACAAGAACATATTGAAAACATCTGCTATGAAAACCTCAGGGGGGCGTTTTCTCCGATTAGCTTGCCACGAAATACCCAAATGACTCCCCAAAATTTGTTGTGATTAAATTATTGTTGCCAACTTCCTGAATTGAGAAAAAAGATGCTTTCTTGTTATTCCTTTTGCAGATAAGAAGCAGTTGAGGTTTTACACAGACATTTTGGTTTTCAAGTGAAACTCTTACGATCAGATAGATTCCCTTGCTGTTGGAAGGACATGTAGATTGATTTGAGATCAGTTAAGGTAGCAGGTCGAAGTGGTAGCAAGTGGACAGAACGTTGATTTGTGATTGTCAACAGCCTGCTGGCTTAAGGATGATTTTGTTCAATGCTTTGCCAGAAAGGTCCATCATAGAACTGAGGACAATTCACTGTAAGGGCATGTTTGTTTGGGGGATTAAATATGGGTAGTATTGAAAATGTATTCTTTACATTTTCAATACCAATGGAACCGGTAATAGGAAGTATTTCAATTCCCTTTCATGTTTGTTTGTTCAATAGGTACTATAGTGGATTTCACAAACAACTATCTATTCTATCACATCTTATATAACAAATATACCATTTTATCTTTAGCGTCGTCTATTCAATTACTCCGTTTGTGTAACGTTTTTGCACAATGTTTGGTATAATACATGATATAATAATTCATATCCAAAAAATTCCGGATAATGTAAAAAATTCACATAAAAAATAAAGAATCTGATGTTATGAATCGGTGATACCGTAAAAAAAATAAAAAAAATTCGATGACACCGTACATTTAAACATAATATAAGAAAAAAAATTCAAAATAATTTTTAAAAAAAATTAAAAAATAATTCGGTAACACCGTATGTTTAAACATAATATAAGGAAAAAAATTCAAATAATTTTATTTTAAAAAAATTAAAAAAAAAACTGGTAACATCATATGTTTAAATATAATATAAGGAAAAAATTTCAAATAATTTTTTTTAAAAAAATTAAAGAAAAGGCCGGTAACACAGTGCTTAAACATAATATAAGGAAAAAATTTAAAATAATTTTTTTAAAAAAAAAAAACCGGTGACATTGTACACTTGAAAATATATAAGAAAAAAGAGTAATACTATTTAGACCTAAAAATCTGACCTAATTTGCTGACATAATGATGTGGCTTCACCAGAACCATTGGATCAACACCAAGTTTCAATGTTTGATGAGCCCCACAATCAATCCAAAGGTCATAGTGAATTAGGTCAGTAAATTAGGTCAATAAATTAAGTCTCAATAACATTGCTCAAGAAAAAAATTCAAATAAATTTTGTATATGTGAACTCTTAACAGAGGAGCGGATTTGTGTCACTTTTTCTCTTGTACCGTCCTTTCATTTATACCATGAAGATAATACCACCGGGTAGGTGGTATTCATTAATACCATGTACAAGGTTTAACGGACACTGTGCAAATCGGATCGGTATTACGATCCGAAAAATAATACTGCGTGTAAAATGTCAAACAAACAAGGTAATAGGTGAGTCCCAGGTACTATTTTCTTCTATCCCACCCTATAATACCATTTAATCCCCCAAACAAACATGCCCTAAATGTAAACCTGATGACAAGTAATCTTGGTGTAAGCCAATGTATTGGATCTCTAATAGTTGTTGTGGTTTCAGGTGTCCAAGAATGATCAGATTTGTTAGTCTCTTAGCTACTTGTGGATTTGCTGTAGATCATTTCCTTCCATACTATTTTCCATTGTGAGTCCATATTAACTTCAATCTGATAAGTTCTTGGATTGGTTATTCTTTCAACTATTTTTTTAAACTCACATGAAAAATATTCCTACTAGATATGGTTGGCATTACAAAAGTTGCCAGAATTATATGCTTGAATGGAAAGAGGTGAGAAATACTGGAAGCTGCATTCAAGTTGTTGAGGTACCTATTATCCCTATGGGGGTAAAATTGTGATGGTATCTGGTGGACTGTTGACCAACCTAGATCGATAGGCTTGTCAACGGATCTGGTTTAGATCGAATTTTGACTAATCTGAATCTGTATCCAACTTTGAAAGTCTAATTTGACGGATTTTATTTTCGTAGTCCATATTCGAATTCATTAACAATCCGAAATTCGATCTAAAATTTGACCCGATCTAAATAAATTAACTTTTTATTAATTGAGAGGTATTCGAGCCTATTATATCACTCAGATTAATCATTTCATACATGGTGTATTCTTTATATCTATTTTTTTTTTCTCTCTCTCGAAGTCATAGGAGCACAATTTGGTGAAGCAAGTGCATAGCATTTATGGGTGGAGAGAGGTTGGGTTCCAAATCATTGTTGACAACAATTTATGTTGTTTCTGAAGTTAAAAAAATAAATAAATAAGTAACAATTTACTGAACATTATCATTATTAAATCATTCAATAATAATCAAAACATAAAAATACATTTTAATTGTAGATTTGTCTTGTCCATAGCCAGACTTTATAAGTTTAAGTTTTGTCGTATCATTAGGTCTTAATAGGATGGACTTTTGTTTCGTCGAGCAGCTAAATGGAATAGTCTAGGGCTATATTTTTTGTCTCAACTTTTTCAAAATGCGCTTTGGTTATTATAACATTCCAAAATGTCTTTAGAAATATAAAAACTCGATAATTTTGTTGATTGCTCACAAGAAATGTAAGTTTCGTGAAGATATTTGAACCTTTTAAAACATGGACTCACTATAGTTAAAATTGGAGGTCTCATATATCCAATTCCCCCAATACCTACACCTTGACCTATCACATATTATAGTTAATGATACCCAAAATCGGCATCATGAATAAATAAAAGGATATTTAGATAATTGGTCCATAACAGAGCCAACAGACAAAGTCTATCTCTTGACCTTATGGTTGTACGTCAATCCCTACATAAAAAGTTAAGGTTGTTCACATACATCCTCAGTTAAAGGAATTCACAAGTCGTCCAATAACGATTTCAGGTACTGGTGTCTAGGTCGCCCATGCTATCTCACGAGGAGAATCAACATCTCTAGCTCAAGATAGGTGTTTGGATCAAGCTCCCTTATTAGGCTTGTCAAAGTCCGACACAACACAATTAATCGACACGAATTATTCGGGTTTGGGTGAGATCTTAACGGGTTCAGGTGATAAATAGGCTGACTCGTTAGACATGTTTAATAATCGAGTCTAGTGAGTCATGTCAACCCATTTATCACTCATTTATCCGTTTAAATAAAATTAATATAATAATAAATTAATAATTATTTTAAAAAATTAGGCAAATTTTTTTTTTAGTAACAACCACATATATATATATATATATATAGTGATAGCCACATAATTTTATTTTTTTTTAATTTAGTGACAGCCATAAAAATATAATAATAAACTAATAATAAATTAAAATTAAGCGGGTTAAAGGAGTTGTGTCGTGCTACCCGTTTATTAAACGGTTCGTGTTCGTGTTGAGGTTTTTCACCTGTTTATTAAACGGGTCGTGTATGAGTTTACATGTTTTTCACCTGTCACCTGTTTAATCCGACACGTAACTGCTTAATCCGACACGTTTGACACTCTTATCCCTTATACACAAATTGGCTAAAGGAATAAGAGGTCATCCTCAAACAGAACAACCTCACAGCAAACTCTTTCAAGGGGTATGAAAGACCATGACACACCCAAGTTTGAAGCTAGATCACAATGCCACCTCAGCATATTTTAGAAAATTAGGTCATACTTAAGTAATATAATCTCTAATGACTCAATATTCGGTCAACACAATCCTAACAAATTTAGGGATCACTTAATGATGACGGAAGAACGACCCCACGTGTAGATATAAATACAAAGACCTTCTCCATGTAAAGGCATAGAACAAATTGTAACCCTATCTTCTTCCTTAAGGAATAGTTTATTTTTCAAGGAGTAAAAGACTCTATTAGAGTAGATTAGCCAAGGATGAACCACTATATTCCGTATATCTTTTCCTATTTTTAGCACGCATCATAGTCCTGGATTTACTATAGCATTGGACAGAGCCACCAAGATCCACCTCATGTCATCATCTTCACGACTATTAATTCATACCCCACTGTTCACAAGCCTTGAGTTTTTGAGTTTAAGCATTTTTCTCACGCCTCGAACTTATACATCATCAATAATCATGCATTTTTCGTATCATACATGGACTAATGAGCCAACAATCATATGCATATTGATATATCAAAATATTTATTGATATTCTATCTTTTTTTTTTTTTAGGTGGATAGATCACTACCCTATTAAATATTCCCCCATTTGACTGCACTTTTTCTTTAATGTCCCCTCTTCTTTGACCCGACCTTTTCAAGTCTGCCCATTGGCCTTGCATTGTCAAATGAGATAGATACGTGCCCAAAAATTCTTTGAATTGGTCATACAGAGAGAGAGAGAGAGAGAGGGAGAGAGATGAGGGCATCTAATGTTCTATGCGATCATGTGGTAGTTGACAAGAACTCTTCACGAATCTACCAAGTCCAATCATGTTCTAAAGTCCAACAATTATGTTATATTACAAATGTTCCTTGTACCATCAAGTAATTGGGGAATTCGGCTAACTTCCACCATTGGCTCCTTTTATCAAAGCCTCAAATGGCAGGGAAAACTGCAAACAACTCTTTGATTTTGCCCTTTGGACATCTCTGTCCCCTTCTCTTTCCTTTCACCAAAATATTATAAGTTTCATTCAAATTTCTAAATGTTTTGATTAGTACGATAAAAAAATAAAATGATGAAAAATAGATAAACTATTATATTTGGTAAATTAGAAAAATTGAAAAAATGAAAAAGTGAAAGAATTGACTCTTTTCATTTCACCTAAATTTATTCTTCAAAAATTGGAAGAAATGTTAATGCAAAGTTATAGTTATGTGGATTTAAATGTACGTTATTTATCTTTATATTCTTAATATATGCATATATCATATTTATCTACTAGTTATTGCCTGTGCCTGAAGGCACAGAGTAATAAAAAATGGTAAACAATAAACATATGTATTCATATTCAAAATCAAATCACAAACATATAGGAGAGATAAATGAATTTAAGTATCGATTGTAGTGGGGGTGAGAAGTGGTGGTGGTAAGAGACGGTGATGGTTGTGGTGGGTGGCAATGATCGTGGTGGTGGCGGCGGCGGCGGTAGGGGTGGTGGTGGCGGCGACGACGGTGACGGTGGCGGCGGCGGTGGTGGTGGCGGCGGCGGCGGCGGTGGTGGTGATGGCGGCGTTGGTGTGGCGGTTTCAAATACTATTAATTTTTTTAAAGTACTTATGAGAAATAATTTCTAGAAGTACTTTTAAAAAATCACTCCAAACACACCCTTAGGGGCCTATTTTTCCTATTAAATTTAGGGTGTTAATATTAACCGTTAGATTAACTTTAAAGTAAAATTTAAAGTGATCTCAACCGCGAATAGCAAAAGTCATTTTGTTTATCTTTTGGGATTTGAATTGTAAGCTACTTTATTATATAGATTACATAATATGTACATATTAATTTCATACATAGATACAATGATGAGATATACATCAATATTTTTTTTATCATTCCACTTTTTTATCTTACCAAAAAAAAGAGTTAATTGCACTAGAGGTCCCTAAAGTATAAGATTTATCTCATTTTGGTCCCTAATATTTTAATTACATTATTTTAGTTCATGAAGTATTGAATATATGTCTATGTGGTTCCTCAAACAGACAACGTCCAGATTACTAACGATTTTTTATTATAAACTTGTTACATAATACCTAAATATAAAAATAAAATAAAATTTACCCAATTTTTTTTGTGAAAGAGCTACCAAAATTATACAGTTTTGATCATGAGTTATCCAAATTTTAGTCAAGAGCTACCCAAATTATTTTTTGTCTATATTTAGGTATCACATAACAAGTTTATAATAAAAAATCGTTAGCAATTTAGATGTCTGCTTTATGGACTGCATAGAAATATATTCAATACTTTAGGGACCAAAATGATGTAATTGAAATACTGATGACCAAAATGACACAAACGCTATATTTTGGGGACCTCTCTTAATACAATTTTGGTGGCCTTTAGCCATATCTTAATGACAGGGTCTACATGTTACAAGCACACAAAAACTTTAGAAGAGTGCGTGTAAATTTTCATACCTAAGAGAATGTATCTGATCAATTGGCAAATTTTAGGGGGTCTTAGTGTCATTTACTCTAAGAAAGTAAAACACAAGGAACAATTGTCAAGTATATTATTCTTTTTTGGAGCCGTTTATGATTAGGATTAATTTCACTTTATACCTTAAAATATATTTTAATTCTTAATTTATACCCTCAAATATTAAAAATCTTAATTTACACTCTCAATATTATGAATTGATATTAATGTGGACCTCGCCTAGACTACTTTTGATTTTCTGTCATAAATTAAAACACATGAGTTGCAAGTACTTCAAGCATAGGTTTATGTACAAATTCACATATTGTTGGCGCCTCATATGAGTTGCAGATGATAGGATTAACCTCTATTTGATTAATGAAACTTTATTTTTGATACACAAAACGTGTTAAATTTATCGCAAACGAAAATCTGCAGCAATGAGTATATCTCGTCCTCGTGTCCAAAGTACTTGTATCTTAACTGTTTTAATTTATGACGAAAAATTGAACGATAATTTGGATCAAGTTTATATTATTATAAATTCATAATATTGAGAGTACAATTAAGATTTTTAATATATAAATTAAAAATCAAAATATCGTTTGGAGTGCATGGGTTACAAAGTGAAATTAACCTTTATAAATAACCATTCTCTATCTCTCACACATCTCTCTCTCTCTCTCTCTCTCTCTTTCTCTCTCTTCTCTGTCAAGCATTCTTGAAACTCCGCGGCGAATCTTCCGGACTTCCACTTCCCGAAAAATCCTGGAAAATTCAATTCCTTTCTATTCCAGGAGAAATAAAATCTCGAACAACGAGGAAAAGTAGAAAAGTACATGGATTATTCATAGATACATTTTTTTTTTTGTGGATTATTCATAGATACATAAATGATCTGGCTTCTGTAGTTTACTGCTGAACTTGCTCGCTGGTATGTGACTTTCCTATGTATACGCATTGCTTTTGTTTTGAATTGATCCATACTATCTTCTGGATTCTTGTTACTCGTTCGCATTGTTTTGTGGCGAATCTTTCATTATATCTCTTTTGTTTTTGGTATGTTCAAGTCGGTTACGTTTGTATGGTAGTGTGACATCCAGAAAAGCATCAAGAACGCTTTTACAGTTATGTTTTGTTGGTTTCCTCTGTGTAGAATCAATATTGGGTTGATAGTATCATCTGGGTTTGTTGTTTCTTCTTGTTTTATTTGATTTGGGATATGTTATTATGCTATTGAAATGCTGGTGTTGTTTGGTGGTCAAATAATTTATTGTTTGTGCTAAGGTAACCTGAAACTGTAGACTTAGATATCTTTGCTAAAGTTTGGTACTTTATTTCTGCATTGTATGTGATTTTGGGGAAAAAATGTGTTAATTAGTTATCAGGTAGTGTGCAAATTTCAAGATTGAATGTAACGATAGGGATCAACAACATATGAGTTATGAAATTTTATCATTTGTTTTCGACAATTATGTTCTTTCCATTGTTGACATGGTGAATGTTGATGTCTCTCGACTCCCTTCAGATTTGGTGTGGCCACGAAGCCTTTGAAATGTGATAGCTTATGATGTATATAAGTCTGGTTGTTTTATTGGAATGATCTTATCACTCATAAATGTGTTCTCTTTGCTTGATTGTTCTTTCAGGCTAGCCATCTTAGAAGGACAGCATAGATCTAGGAAATTCTTAACTTGATTGCTGCTTTTAATAACATGGTTCCACATTTCAGTATTATGATTGGAGTGTTTTTTTTTTTTTCTAATCTTGGTGCTTTGTCATGCCATAAAAATTAAATTAGTCCACTGCATTATACATTAACTTACGAGATGGGTTAATTGTAGTGTTTATAGAACAGTTATCTTCCTTCTCTTGGTGATTATGGTTTTATCTCCATCTTCAATGAACAACTCATCGTGCTGTAAAAAAACCAATGGTCAATTTCATTTCTACTAGATGTTATGCATACCCTCAATTGGTGCTCTACATACCCAAATTTGATCTTGGTTTGACAAGTAAATATTATGCAGCTTTAGTTGTTTAATTTTCACCTCATCCCTTTTCCTGTTGTTTTTAAGTTGTTCAAAATGATTTATGAGGTTGCATGTGCTGTTTCTTCCTTTACTTTTTTTTTCCCAGAGGAAGCCAGCATAATTTCAATGGATGAGGATATGTCTACTGCTGAATCAATTCAACGAAGACATGGTCTCCTAAAAGATCAAGTTCGATTGGTTAAGAGAAAAGATTCTAACAGTTATGAGATAGTCCCCATCCAAGACACTCTGTCATTTGAGAAGGGTTTCTTTGTTGTAATCCGCGCATGCCAGTTGTTAGCCCAAAAGAATGATAGACTGATATTGGTAGGGTTAGCTGGTCCTTCTGGTGCTGGGAAGAGTGTATTTACTGAAAAGATACTTAACTTTATGCCCAGCATAGCGGTCATATCAATGGACAACTACAATGATTCTAGTCGAATTATCGATGGAAACTTTGATGGTAAATCATGTTAATACATTATTTGGATTTTTATTTTTGGACTCTTCTTTGGATTCCTGATGATTTTCAGTTTTCACTCTCTATAAGTGTTTTCTTTCTAACTGTTGTCCTGTGTGGATACAGCTGACGTTATCTTTTAAGCATAAGAAGTAACCAAAATACAGATTCTTTACTTGCATCGATACTTATAAAGAGACAAGTCGTAGAAACAATTAATTGCTTTTTGGAAATTTGAAAGTTGTATATGAATCAAAAGGGGCTTATAGCTATGATTATTATGTGAATGCAATAAATTTGAAATTTGCCTTTGGCATTCTCATTCATTAAGGTACTTTACTATGTATTACAACAAGTATACTATACACAGTCTGCATCTTTATATCATAGATGCAATGCAATGCATGAAAACCTTTTCCAGCTTGTGAGATAATTTGTGACTTTGTTGTCCAAGCTTCCAATGTGAGCTCTCAATGTTTTTATTGTTTCTCCTCTTTGTAGGGTTATAATATTTGAGGTTGATTGGATTTTCCTTTGTACCATATAGAAGATTTAGAGATGGTTAAGCCTTCCTCTGATTGGAATTTCATCTCTCATGAAGGAAATGGAAAATAACTCAAGATATTCAGGGCTAATATCCATATTAAGTAGACTAATAATTGTTTTCCTTCTGATGATCCTCCGAACTGATTTTGATGGGTAAGGTTTTGTTCGAATTGCTTTTCTCTTATCTTTTCTTTTGGTACATTGGAAAGTTAAACAACTACTAACTGGACTTCCTAGAAAAAGCAGTACGAGTTAAGTCTGCATTGAGCAGTCTCCCCACTTGTGGTGGAGGCTCTTCTAGCTCTACCATGGCCTCCTGTTGTTGAACCCCAAGATTGGCCAACATATCTGCAAACTGTTTACCTTCCTTGAGTGTGTGTATTATGGGGATATTGTTCACTTCTATCAGGTTCTTGCATTTTGCTATAAGGGATCTATTGGGATGAGTTCCTTGTGCATTTGTTGATAGGAGTTTGGAAACCTCGAGAGAGTCTGTTTCAATCATCACAGCTCCTATCCCTCTTCTCTGTATGAGCTCTAATCCTTTGAAAATGGCCCAGAGTTCAGCCTGGATACTCCTACTATCATCGAGTCTCCCATAAACGCCAATCAGCCCCTGATGACTTCTCCCGCTCCAGCTGGTCCTGGATTCCCTTTAGAGCATCCTGCAAAATTATAAAATCTTAGCTGTTAAGAAAACAGCAAATGGAAAGAGGTACAGGGTGGGAAGAGAGGCGATGTTCTTAATTCTAGGCTTGTCAATCTTTATTTTCCTTCTTAACTGCCAAATTCAATTCAGTAATACTTAGTTTCCAATAAATATGTAAATAGAATTTGCAATAATAAGCATTGTGGTATGTCTTTTGCATTTTAATGAATCCCTCGTTAGTGTATTTATGTGTTTAGGTCTTTATCTTAATTACCTAACTCCTCTTTCGACTAATTTGGAAAATAGCAATGGTAGGCACATGAACAGCAATGCTGGTTAGTTTCATTTGCTTTGTAGATAAGAAGTTCTAGTCAATACAGTTGATCAGAATGAAACGATTGAGACTAAAATGTGCTTTTGTTTTAGGTCATTTACTAAATAGGCTGCATCAAAAAAATAAAATCACTTCTTCCATTATTTTTGTTATTAATATCTTCAGGTATTATTCATGTAGAAGTATTACTTTGAATTTATACCGAAGATCGCCAATACTTCGGGCAATTATGCCTCACTTTGAGGGAGAACGAAGGGCTTCTGTCCCTTCTTATTGTCATTCCATGTCAGGTTGATTTTGTGTGCGTGAAACCTTGTTTACCATCTGCAAATTTGTTGAACAATCTTCAGCCCTGACAGAGTCTTATTGATTTCAGTTATGTGCATTAGAGATTTTAGGTATACAGCCTGCAATTGATTATTTGATCGATTTATTCCTGCCTTCATCACTGGAAGAATGACACTATTGCTTGCTTAAGTTGTTTGGTTGATTCCGCTGCATATTTCTGGCTGGTCATTTGATTATTGCGCATGACAGACAAAAGAAAAATACTGGCAAAACGGCATCTGCTTTGATAAATACATGACTTAATGTCTATTTTTTTAATGAAATCATGCATTAAGGCAGGACTTTGTATGGCTTCATGAAGTTTTACATGCCACAATTAGGTTACTATCTTTATTCTGTCAGGGAGTAGTGAGCAGGTGTACATATATTTACATATATCCATGCCTATTATTCTGAAGAATTAAGGTACTGTAGGGAATCTTCCTGTCATTGTTTTACCATGAAACTGTAAAACATTTGTTTACGTGTGCTAATGGTTCAAATGCGATATATCAGATATTTAATGTTTCATTGGATCCAATGTCTTTTTGAAACAGACCCACGCTTGACGGATTATGACACTTTGCTCACGAATATCCACGATCTGAAGTCTGGGAAGCAGGTTGAGGTTCCGATATATGATTTCAAGTCTAGTTCTCGTACTAGATACAGGTTGAATTCCTTTCCATCTATTTGGGTTGTTTATGTAAAATAATTGACAACTTTTCTATCTAGAAGCAACTCAGCTTAAATCCACGAAAGCTTGCCTGGAAACTGAATCTGAGGACATTTTGATTTGGTTTTTAATTTGTCTGCTTATCTTAGCCATATGAGGAGCATCTAAACTGTCTCTCGGTTATCTACTATTGTTCTGTTCTGTTTTCCCTGGCGAACTAAGTGAATCTTGTATGTCACCCTTATAGTTGAGGTGTTTTTCCTGAAAAATATTTGCCTCAGGAAATTGCACCAGATTACTCAACCTCATTTGCATTGATCTATGTAGAGATCTTTCTCTAACCTTGGTGAACTGCATTAAATATATATATATATATTATCATTGGATAACTCTCCATTGTTTTTGGAGTTCCAGTCTTACATTAGTCTTCCTTACCTGTTTTCTTGCCCAAGACTCCAGATTGATATTCTTCTTTTTGTACCGATGCTTGAATGTTCCTTCTTTGAATAAGTGGTCAGTTCTTATCCTTGAGAATATGATC
The DNA here is from genome assembly GCA_951799425.1 of Ilex aquifolium. Classification (NCBI taxonomy): domain Eukaryota; kingdom Viridiplantae; phylum Streptophyta; class Magnoliopsida; order Aquifoliales; family Aquifoliaceae; genus Ilex; species Ilex aquifolium. Next base: position 25,415,540 of record OX637407.1, on the reverse strand, counting down.
ATATGGTTTGTCACTCCTCTGTTCGCATGCATCATTATTACTTGAAATTCATGTCATCATGTGCTGGTTGCAGGACAGTTGAAGTCCCAAGCTCCCGTATAGTGATTATTGAGGGCATCTATGCTCTAAGTGAAAAATTGCGGCCTTTACTTGATCTTCGAGTATCTGTTAGAGGTGGAGTTCACTTTGATCTTGTAAAACGGGTTTTACGGGACATACAACGTGCTGGGCAAGAACCAGAAGAAATAATCCACCAGATATCTGAAACGGTTTTTCTTTTTAAATTTATCATCTATTAAACATACTCACAAGATCAAAAATAAATAAATAACTAAACATGCTGATGAAGTCTTAAGAGTTTCTCCTTCAGAAGGTCTTAGCTACATTCTTTCATGCAGGTATATCCAATGTACAAAGCTTTTATCGAGCCTGATCTTCAGACAGCACATATAAAAATCATCAACAAGTTTAATCCCTTCACTGGATTTCAATCTCCTACGTATATTTTAAAGGTTAATCTCCTCATGTTTAGGAGTTTTGTTTAGTCTCTAGACTTTGCTCAATGATCAGCCAATACATAATTCTGTAATAACAATTGTGTGATACTTTTTTTCAGTCTGCGAGGAGTCTGACTGTGGATCAAATCAAGTCTGTCATGTTTGCAGAACACTTAGAAACCATGGAACAAACTTATGATATCTATCTGTTACCACCAGGTGAAGATCCGGAATCATGCCAGTCATACCTGAGGATGCGGAATAAAGACGGAAAATACAATCTCATGTTTGAGGTTTGTTCTTTTTTGGCATCTCAGAAAATAATTGGCAGTTAAAATTTTCAGAAATTAAGTTCCTTGTTGCATTGTCTTTGCTGATCTGAATACTAGCGTATCTTCATAGAATAATATGTGAATTTGTTTCATAAAGCCTATGGGGAGTTTAGCTTGGGTTGGGTAATTCCAAGTGGTTGTCTCTTGATTCGAGATTAATCATGGTGTTTTTGGGAAGGGATGTGGAGCATCTCTCTTGTGGGAATGTGTGGCTAAGGCAATTCTGGGTGTTATGGTTGAATAATAGAAATTTTGATGAGAAGGAATAATATGTGGAGTTTCTTTGGAATAAAGTAAAGTTCATGGCTTCCCTTTGGATGGCTGCTGCTAAAGAGTTTGATGATGTGCCATTTTTGCCCTTAATTTAGATTGGATTGCTGCATGTAGCTAGATGGATAGTTTTTAATGTTCTAAGTTTTAATTTAACTTTCTTCGAAGAGTTTTCTTGTATTGTCTTCACTTTTGTCATTTTTCGGGTGGATTTCTTGTCCACAATGGAAGTTATACATCCTTTACAAAAAATTTAGGTCAAAATCCTGTACTGAATATATATGGCTGCTACCTTCACATTAATGTAATGTTTGAAGAAGCATATGATATTGGTGTATCTTTTATAGTGGATATGAGATATTTATGTATAACCGCTAATGCACACATCTGTGCTATTAATAAAGGAGAGCAGGGGTTTGGTGTACTCTCACGAAATGTCAATACTATCCTTCATTTCTTCCCAAATAACTACCCATAACTCCCTTTTTAGTCCTACTCAGCTTTCTCCACTCATGAAATATCCTTATTACATTTAATTTCTTTTCAAATATCCACTCATAACATTTTTTAACCCCACTCAACTGCTTATCTCTTTCTTGGTTTTTTCCCACTCCCACATATCTCTCCTCTCTCCCTATCTCATTTTTTTTATAATCACTACATGGCCCTTTATTAATAGAAAGAGATATTCAAATGGGTGACAGTGTGCAAAGCCCTCTAATAGAAATAATTACAGTGAATTTATTTTTATAATTTTTGGAATGCTAAATTTTTTTATTTACTCTTCTTGATGACTGCTGAAATGACGAAGTTGAAATACTATGATACAGGAGAGAGAAATTTAAGTGGATAAAATCCAATGAGGCCTTGAGAGTCCTATTTCGCACATTGGATATCTCTGTGTGTTTCATCTTAAACCCCCAAAGTGTATGTTTTTACTCAACAATTTGTGCCTTAAGTGTTGGTAGGGTTGCCCAATAAGCAACTGCTTTATTTCCAACTGAAAGTTCAAGAGGACTTTACGGGGGGAAAATTGGGACCCTACCTGATTGAATTTAAGGTGTAGTAGGACGTGTTAATTTTCCCACTACAATGGTGTTATATCAATAATTCAATACTCTTTATTGATATTGTCACTCAGTGATGCTTCAACCTCTTACTTTTCTTTATTTTTCTTAATTGCTTTACAGATCTCGTCTTTATCTCTTTGGATCAGCTTTGTTATTTATACTTGCATAGATTTTACTAGGCATTTATTTCCTCATGCAGACATATTCTAGATAGATGAACATTTGCATGTGAAGGTAACTAGCAAGATAAAAGTGAACAATGTAACAAGTGTAGGGTACAAGTTTAATAAACAGAACCCTGTGTCTCTCAAACAATGTTATTTCACTGACCTGCTACGTATATGAATTTGCAATTTTTTTTGTTATATAGTTTCTCTTTGAAACCGATAAGAGTGTGTTGGTTACATTCTCATGCATATACTTTTGCTTTGTGACTTGATCAGAATGAACTTGTAAATACCTACCTTTGTGCACTGTAGACCATGATTGTCAGGGACTGCTCTGAATATTTGCAAGGAAGTAAGAGTGGTCTTCTAGTAATAATAAAGGGTACTTGTTGAAGAAATCTTTAATTATGAAAAAAAACTGAAATTTCTTGGTTCCTTTTTTTTAGGGCGCTGATCAGCATCTAAAAGGTAGAACGCAACTTCAAAACATTGAGCAGTTCTGTTCCAGTATTTGTCAGGCCTAAGTAACTAAATAAGTATAATGTATGAGAACTGCACATGGAGGATGAGATTGCCTGTGTGCTAGCTGAAATGAGGAGTAATAATAATAAAAAATGAGAAACGTATCTTATTCCTTTTCTTATGTTCTTTCTTTTTTAGCTTTCCTTGTTTCTACCAGATCAAGCAGCATGTCCAGGAAGGCTCCAAATCGTGGTCTTTGATTTCTTCTTTGTGTAGCTGATATCTCTTGTTTTTGATCCTATCAATGTAACTTGTTTTACACCTGATACCAGTCTTTATTTTGATCTCCGGATTTGCTGAAAATTTGCACAATGAATGAAATGGTTAACTCTTTTGCATATTTTCAATGTCTAAAACTATTAATTCTTCTGAATATTTGAAATGGATTGTAGGTTCACCAATTTGTTGTATCACCAAGTGGATTTATTGGGATTTTTGCTTAACTTGTAGAATGGTCGAAGCTTTTTTGCATAGTGGTATTGTCTAAGACTGATCATTCCTCTGAATTCTAGGAATGGGTTACAGATTCTCCTTTTGTCATATCACCAAGAATAACTTTTGAAGTCAGTGTGCGCCTTCTTGGTGGGCTGATGGCTTTGGGCTACACTATAGCAGCTATTCTGAAAAGAAGTAGCCATGTATTCTGCGACGAAAGGGTCTGCGTGAAAATTGACTGGCTTGAACAATTGAAACGACATTATATTCAGGTAGTACGAAATATTTTCGTTTTCTAATCTCTTTGGTATTGAGTGCAGATGGAGTATTGTGTACCAAAATTTTACTTGTCTTGTGATTGGAGGTGTTGTTGCGTGTCCTTCCTTTCGATACCTTGATCAACTAAATAAATGCCATTAGATATTTCATGTTTTTTGTATAGATTTTAAGATTTATGTTATGAGCAATATTGTTTTTTCCCCAAAAAGTATGAACAATATTGTCATATAATTCCGGAATCCAGAGTAAATCTTGTCACTTGTTGCCAATCATTTTATGAATATTCTCAAACAGCAATCTGCATAATGAAGATGATAAAAGGTATTAGTTTTTCTTATACAAAAAACTCAGTAGCATTATAAAAAACTTCAATGATGTGGAAAAACAAGCAGATCAATTTACTGGGCCTTTGTTCATCCAAAAAGCATTGTTGATACAAAATCAGACTAATGATTATCTCTATACACATTTTTTTGGCAACAAATTTCAATGTGTCAAGCTACACTCCCTGTAATATTCAACGACAACCTTGATATTTATCTAATGTAGAAAATGAATGGTTTAGCTTATACAACTAGATGAGAACTTCATAGTTCATTTTTGTGTCATACTTTCTTATGTAGTTGTGATGCATTATGTTGATTTACAAAATGCTGCTTTTTTTTTTTTTAACTTCTGTGCTACTTTGACAAAAAGGTACAAGGAAGAGATCGCCTAGTGGTACAAGGTGTTGCAGAGCAGCTGGGATTGGAAGGTTCATACATTCCTCGTACTTACATACAACAAATACAGCTGGAAAAGCTTGTAAATGAGGTTATGGTATGACAACTTCCGGTGCTTATGATGATGCCTTTTATGGTTTTGTAGTCCTGATCTAATCACTCTGCAGGCACTGCCAGATGATTTAAAGACAAAGCTAAGCATAGATGAGGATCTGGTGTCAAGTCCCAAAGAAGCACTTTCTCGAGCCTCTGCAGAGAGGGTGGCAATGAGAAATAAGAATCTTAAAAGGTACAGTTTTCAGGCCTGTATCTGTTGTAATCAGGAACAAAATGGATAAAAGATGTTCGCCCTATGTTCTTTGTGGGGCTTGGACAGTGTAACAACATTATATTTGTTGGATTGTGATTAGTCAATTTGGATCTTTTAATTCATGAGTATATACATAATGATTATGTTGTAGTTGATTAGGCTCTAATGCGTGTCAGCTACTTGATAATTCTCTCATCTTGCTCTCCAGTTCCACAGTCTTCCCTTCTGTTGGGTAGGGGTGACATCTTGTTACTGTTGGGTGCCACTTTTAGTTTATTTTTGCTGGGGATTCCAGTTAAGCTGTGAAACCAACATTATGTGACTTATATCTGCCTTAGATATCTGCGCCATAGCGGCCATACTGCCGTCATGTTACAATTGTGACGCTAATTTGTTGTCCGCTATATTGTTAAATGATGCTTTCTTTTAGGACCTATGTTTGTCAATCTTTATTGCTGATTGAGGTGTACTGAAACAGGGGTATTTCGCATTCCTATTCAACACAAAGGGACAAAAATCTGCCCAAGCATACTGGATACGCTGCCAACAACCGAAGGATTGATAACAGGACTATAGAGTCAGCCCCAACACTAGCAAACCAGGTGACTTGAAACTAAGTTGAAGATTATAACATACTTTTATGGCTTCATTTTTTTCCCTGTAATGCTGTTGTAAAACCTAGATTATATCAATTTTTGTGTTGATTATCTTTCTTTTTTGTCCTTATTCTTCTCTATTTGATTCTGTATGATAGGGAGCCATTACCCAGCTCTCGGAACAAATTTCCTCACTAAACGATCGAATGGATGAGTTTACATCTGGGATCGAGGAGTTAAATGCCAAGTTATTCAGCAATAGAGTTTCTGCCAGCCAACAAAACATGGCTATGCAGGCTGAAGTCTGCAATGGATCTGCTCCCACTTCTTACTTCATCTCTGGTTTAGGCAATGGTTCCTTGACCGGATCCATAATGCCAAATTCCTCATCTTCTTCCCAGCTAGCAAAGGAGTCACCCTTGCAAGAAGAGGTACCATGACTAGTCTCATTACTCCTTTTCCATATGAGTTTATGATGCTTTCATTTAGGTGATGCTATAATCATGCCTCTAAGAGTGAGAGGAAGAAGCAAAGAGCTTTTTCCTCAAGGTAATGGCCGACAATCATTTTTATCCATTGAATACTGGATGGAAAGTATCAGAAAAGCAAGATGAGTTCCCAGAAAAATGCCAAAAAAATTAATTTTGGCCACGCAAGTGTTCGAACAGACAAAAAGTAGTTTTGTCTTACACTTTTACCCTGAAACATTAGCGATGTAATGTGTCTCTTCAGCTATAATGAACCACCTTGAATTTGACAAAGAAGCTAACAATGCAAGTTGCTAAGCATTTCAATTCATATGGAAACCCTATTAAACCGTGTCATTTCTTTGTTTCAATTATGACATAATATTGCAAATAAGCGACGAGTAGCTAATAGGGGGTTTTAATGGCTTAATTCTCCTATACTTTCTCTCTGGCAAATTTTGATGTGAAATAAAGGTCTAGTTATATCCTTGAAAACTCTTAATGGGGTAAATTTTTATGAAAGGGTGTTGCTATTCTCAGTTATATGTTATTTTAGGCTAATAATATGGTCGCAACTAAAATTAGGTAGTGTACAGAATCCAAATCCGAGAAAATTGGCAAGAGGTGTGAAGAAATGTATAACTGGAATTACTGATCAAAATTAGGTAGAAAGAAGAACACTAAATTTTCTTATCTTAGGTGAATAGTTAGCACAGGTTATACGATCCTTGAGACTTGAATCCAGAATGTATAGTAACTGGCTGTATCTTGATCTTGAACAAAGGGTATGTGAAGCATTATATTTAGTTAGTCTATTATAGAAACTCAGTAAAGTGTAAAGCTCAAATTTCAGAAGAGAAGGTTTTAATCTTAAGAAAATCTCCTTCCATGCTAGTGATATAGTATGGTACAAGGATTCTGGTATAATTGCTCTTGTCAGGATGTGCGTTGTTCTTATAATGTTCCAATAATCTCGGTATCCTAGTTTAAGCAAAGATAATTTGACTTAGGGCTTATGGTTATTTTATTCTGTCATGCATCTGGTAGAAGATTTAAATTCTGTCCCTGTTGGCTAATTTACTTTATTTTCCTGACTTGTTCCACTCCGTGTTTAAACAGATATCTGGCATTGCACGAGGCCAACGCCAAGTCCTGCATCAGTTAGACAATCTTAGCAGTCTTTTACGTGAGAACTTAGGAGAAAAATCTCGAGAAGCGAAAACAGTCAAGAAAAGCAAAATGGCTGATGTTGATCCTGTTAGAAAGACTCTGATTCTAACATTGGCTGTTGGTGGTCTTGGAATCTTCTTGTTTAAGGGTTTACTATCCCGAAATTGACTCCTCTCCCTAATATTTGTTCACATTTTGATATTACATTTAGATCTTTAAAAATTGGGTGTTTTACCTTCATAGTTTTTCTCATTGGATACCACCAAGTTGATTGCAGTACTACCCTTCTGATCTGGAAAGACTGTTCATGGATCGCAACGATCTGTGGTCAGAGATACTTGAGGCAAATCAATGCTTCCATTCTTCCCATTGAGCTCTGACAAAGAAGGGTAGGCTTAAACAATTTTGCTAACTTTTTTGGGGGTTCTTGTGGTCCTGTGGACAGTGGTTCCATTTGAGCATTTTTGTTGTTTCAATCAATGCTGATACAGGAGAGAGTTACTAAGTTGATTGAAGTATACCACTGTGTTGTGACTCATTTTTTCAACTGAACTCTTATACAGTCTCAATATGATTCTATCTTTACATTGTTTAGAGTGTTATATTAGCAACTTTTTGGGTATGTTCCAAAAATATATACTAGTATGAGTTTTTTTATTACAAGATGTATTCACCAAGGCTGAAAAAAAGTGTATCACTATCATTCTGAATATCCTATTTTTAATGTTTGAATTTATTATTGTACTGAAAAAGTGAAAAAAAAAAAACAATGAAGCCAAATGAATTTATGATTCAATTGGATCCAATGAGATAAAATTTATTTTATAGAATTGTAATTTTTGATATAATAAAATCTCATTGTTTTACATGAGTCATAATTGTAATTTGTGTTATCTATATTACTTATAACTATTAGTATTTGTGATTTTTTTTATTTTTTATTTTATCCATAATTATTTTTCTAAAATCAATGATACCCACATCTTACTTTCAACCAATTTTTATTTTTTATATTTATTTGACTTCTAAACTCTTTTAGACTATTTTATTAACAATATTTGATTTTTAAATTTTTTATTATTTTCATTCAATTTTTATTTTTTATATTTATTTAACTACTAAGTTCTTTTGGATTCATCTATTAATAGTATTTAATTTTTAAATTTTTTTGGACTCATTTATTTGTATTACACTTGCATATACGATTTTTTATTTCTATGTCTATATTTATATAAAAAATAAAATTTAATCTATATTCTTTTATTATATATATATATAGTTATCGGATTACATTTTATAGTCAAATATATGTCATAACTCACAATTGAATTATATTATTATAATACAAATAATAATATTATAATTTAATTAAATTTTTTGACAAAAAAATATACTAAATTTATAATATATAAAAAAAAATTGATCGCTATTTTAAATTTTTACAAGAAAAGAGTGGTGACCGGTGAGGTTCAAGCCTCGGACCGATTCGTATTTATTAAGGTAATTGCTGATCCTCAATCTAGTTCAATAATAAAATGTCTATTGCTTTATTCCAAACCATTCTGGTCCTCTATCTGCTCCGAAATTTTCTGAGGGTATGTTTGGTTAAAGAAAAATGATGGAAAATGAAAATAATAGAAAGTGAAATGAAAGAAAAGAAATTGATAGAAATATATTTTCATGCATGTATTTGTTTAGAATGAAAAATTTACGAGAAAATTTTAAAAAAATTTCATTGTATTGTTTGAAAAAAAAGAAAATTATAAGATTTTTTTTATAATTGTCTAAATTATCTTTAATTATATTAAATCTGTCTAAAAAAGAAAAAAATATATGTAATTATAATTGAAAGTTAAAAAAATTTTAAAAAGCGACTCGAAACCTAATTCTAAGACAATCACCAATACAAAGGTCTTTGACTCAAATTATATAATTAATCAAATTCATACTAAATTTTTTTAAAATTGATAACCAATAAAATATTTTAAAAAAATAAGGATAAAATGAGAAGTTAATTATAGATAACAATTTTCTTGCATTTCTTTATATTTTTTATAAGAAAAAAAATTGATTATTTGTGAAAAAATTCAAATATGAAAACAAATTATTTTTTTCATTATTTTTTTATTCTAATCAAACGTATAAAAAAAATTTATGTTTCTCACATTTTCTACCATTTTTTCTTACCGAACAAACCCACCCTCAGGTCTAGTATTAACTAGTGTGAAGTGACGTTATTATTGATTGATCCCCACACAGCATCTGTGACAACCAAGTAAGTTCGGTTCGATGAATTCCCTTTCCCGGGGAGTAATCTTTATGTAGTAATTGTTGTTCGAACTGCGATCTTGTGAACAATTGTTTGTGTAATTTATGTTTCTCGTTTCCTTTCAGATTGTCTTGTTAAAACCCTAATTTGCTGAGATGAAAGAAAGTAAATAATGCAATTTGGAAAGATTCGGGCATGTAATTTGTTTTTTTTCTGACGTTTTAAGTCTCATCATCTTTTCTAGAAACCCATTTGATCTTTCACTGCCTATGGCAAGTGGTTATGATTCCTACCTGTTTATCGATGTTTAATTTGTTCGAGAATGCTTCTTCCTTGATTACCAAAGTGATTTGCCTTCTGTGCAATAGATCAAATATAACAGTCCACAAGATTTCTAGGTTTTACTTAATGATGTGAAGACCATACTAAGACGAAGAAAGGCGGTTCAGAAGCAGGTGATTGGCAATGAACACAAATTTACTTTGAAAAAAATTGAGTACTAATGTGGTTAGATTGATTTTTTGATATCTTTACACTTATGGATGTACCTGTTACCATATGGGGATATCTTGTTGGATGTATGTTGTAGCAATAAGAATACTTGGAATTAGTTTGCATTAGAAAGAGTTAACTTCTCTATGAAACATAGTGGTGCAATTGATTTATACTATTTTAGTTGCTGAGTTTAATTTGCCATGTCAAAATCTTGACATCCTTGCCTGTTGACTTGGGCCTCTTGGTCGAGGGGCAAATTGGGGCCATTGCTTATCGGATGCCAGAATTCAATTCCGTTTATGTTTAGCAATTCAAATATACTGTTAGCCATTTACTTGGCTTTATAGCAGTAGTTTAGGAATAAATAATCTCACCATTTGACCTAGATTCTTATAGCAACTAATTTTTGCTTTAGTCTAGGTGTGTTGTGAGCGAGTGTCATGGTGCATAGGTTAAAAGCATTGACAGAAATATTATGTTGCTGGCTTAGAATTATGACCATAAAGGAATTGTTTCCCTTGTAAGTGTTGGTACCAAAGCCAATGATCAAAGAAATGACCTGAAAATTGCCATTATAATTGCATGAAAGATATTATAAATAAACCACATGTGACCGTTTCTATTCATTTCATAGTCCAGTTGACTAACCTGTCAACTGGTTGATGAGCCATAAAATTGAAGGCTATTGTAAGAGTATAGTGGCTTATTGTTCTTCCAGTTTACACAATCCCTATTAGATGGTTTCAATGTGGGGTATAATTGCCTTGTTATTTGATTTTTCCAGAGTTGTCAGCTATCATCATAATGGCAAGTGGTCGCAGGCGGCCTTCTGATATGATCGGTAACCTTCCTGGCAGTGTAATAGAAACCATCCTAATGCGTTTGCCAATCCGAGATGCGGTAAGGACTAGTATTTTGTCAAGGAAATGGAGGTATATCTGGGCCAAACTTCCAGAAATTGTATTTGATGATACACTGTGCCAAAAATCAGTGGAAAACCAACATGCAGCTAAAACTAAACTTGCGGAGACCATCTATCAAGTTCTGCTACTTCACCACGGACCAATACTGAAGTTCACCCTCTCTATTCCTGGATTGGAAAGTTGTTATAAGATTGACCAATTGATACTTTTCCTGTCGAGGAATGGAATCGAGGATTTCACCCTTCAAATGCGGGAAGGCAATCACTATAAATTACCCGCAGCCTTCTTTTCCTGTATACAAATGAAATATTTAGATCTTCATTTTTGTGTATTTAAGCCTTCACCAAGCTTTAAAGGATTTAGTAGACTGACCAGTTTAAAGTTTCGTGAAGTCAATGTTACTAGAGAAATTATTGAAAGCTTAATCTCCAATTGCCCGCTACTTGAGCAATTGACTCTGGAATTCTCTGACGGCTTCAACTACCTTGAAATCAATGCTCCCAATCTCAAATTCTTCTTCTTTCTGGGCATCTTAAAATCCATATGGTTCAAAAACACTCCACTTCTTGCAAAAGTTGAAATATATACAAAAATGCCTGTGGACAATGTACCTTTAGATGAAGAAGAAACACCTAACTTGATCGATCTTTTTGATAGCCTACCTGCTATTGAGAATGTGCATATGGGCTATTATTTCATCAAGGTAAATGTTGTTTCATGGCTTTCAGCTTTATCTCGTGTGTGTTAAGCAAACTATGTTTACGTAATCCTGCTTTTGCTTTTTAAGTCCTTGGCTGCAGGTGGTGTACCTAATAAGCTTTCATCTAATTTAATCAACCTCAAAGTTCTTACTTTGTATGAAATATGTTTTGAGCAACTGGATGAGGTCTCTTGCACTCTTTGTTTGATGAGAAGTTCCCCCACCTTACAAAAAATTACTATTGAGGTGAGTAATGTGGGATGAATATTATATTGAGTTAATAAGCTCTGGAAGTCTGGAACATTTAATTTGAGATGGCTTCATCAAATTCTTTGTAGGCATGTCCCGCCATCTGTGATGGTATTGGTGGTGTTTCAGAATTTTTGGGAAGGCAACACCACTCAGATATCCTTTTGGAGAAACTTCAGAAAGTGAATATGCAAGTTGTCTCTGACACAAGGGCTCAATTGGAGTTTATTAAGCTTCTATTAGCCAAATCACCAGTGCTAGAGACAATGCTACTCGAGCCCAAATCAATGAAGGCTGATGAAGGATTGAACTTGTTGAAAGAGATAACACGATTTCGACGAGCGTCAGCTAATGCAGAAGTTCTTTTCAAAGATCCTGGTAAAAAACAAGTATAGTGTTGGGGTTCTAACCATTTTGTGGCCTTTGGCTTTCACAGGTACAGTGGGATTACGTGTCATCTCTTTGGTGTTTTTGCGGGCTATATCGATAGCAACTATTGTAGTAGGCTCTGGCTCATGGTATGAGAATCTTTTGTCCAATTTCAAGAAAAATATAGAGGAAAACATGTTATGGTGATGCTATTTTGTTGGTGTGTGTTTGGCAATATAGATTATGACAATACTGTTTTGTCTGGACTAAGAGGGCTCATTTTATACTTTTGGGTATATATGCAAGAGCCTTTCTTCTGGATTTTTACATCTTTGATACTTTATCTTTGTAGTTTTTTTTTTTCCCTCATTGGATCCCACCAAATGGCTTGCAGTACTATCCTTTTCCCACAGGAAAGACTGTTCATGGATCATATTGATCGATGGTTAGAGATACTGGAGGCAAATAAATGCTTCCAAGCTTCTCATTCAGTTTTGTCAAAGAAGCATTTGCTTCTTTAGCAAATTTTGTAAATTTTTGTTGCTCGTGTGTTTCTGATGGACAAGGGTTCCATATGGTTTTTGTTTTTTAATTTTTTTTTTATACTTTCAATCCATATTGATACATGAGAAAATTACTAATTGTAGCACAAATTTAAATCATGTGTTGAGATGTTAATTTGAGACTAAGTTGATTAGAGTATGCCCGCGTTGTTAATTCTTGTATAAAACAGTGAGCCCATATTATGATCCGATGTATCTACATAAGTATGTGAGCATGATGATGTCGATTGAGTCATGTAATGTCTTCTGCTCCTTCAGCAAATTTTCTAACTCTCTGTTGTTCCTGTGGACAATGCTTCCATCTTGCCTTTTTACAGGAGAGAGTTACTAATTCGTGTTTGGTTAGATGAGTGTACCTAACGCAACTCTCCTCATTTATCCGAACTTGCAACCGGCTATGGAAATGAGTGCACAGGTAGAGTTAGGAGAGAGTTGCTAATTCCATCACAATTTTTGCGTCTGCAGTAAAATTTTAATTTGTGACTGTTGATTTAATTGTGCATGTGTTGTTAGCTCGTTTCAAATGGCGTTTTGCAAAAAATTGTATTATTATCATGTCTTTGCATCTTTGATCATATAGCTTATTGTTTAGAATATAAGATATCAAATTTTATTATTATTTTTTTTAATTTGGTGCCATCTTCCTTTGGTTTTATTTATAATTAAGGTTAACCCGTATGTGTAATGTGAATAGTTTTGAGAGGGATGTTGGTGGCCGTTTGATGAGTTTATTTATGACTATCGGATGAGTTTATTGAAGTCTATTCTGTTTTATATTATAAATTATAGATATAAATGGTTTAGAATATAAGATATTAATTTTTTATTTTTTATTTTTAATTTGGTGTCATCTTCCTTTGGTTTTATTTATAACTAGAGTTAACTTGTGCATGAAGACACGGTGCAATGTGAATGGTTTTGAGAGGGATGTTAGTGGCCGTTGGATGAGTTTATTTGAGACCGTCAAATGAATTTATTGAAGTCTGTCTATTTTATATTATAGATAAATTAGGGTAACCTGTGTCTGAAGGTACGGTACAACGTAAACTTAATAAAATCGTGAGATAATTGAGAAGTGATGAATTTGGAGGAGGGGGGAAATTCAATGTAAATGATTTTGAGAAGAATATTAGTGGTCGCTAGATGAGTTTATTTGAAATCGTCGGATGAACTTATTGAAGTCTGTCATATTTTATATTATAATTATATTATATTAAATAGATTCTTACCTGTCTTATTAGGAAAAGAATTAATAATTCCTACCTCTGATCAATGTTCACTTTGTTCAAGACTGTTATCTTTTGTGATTTCTGTGCCACTTAACAAATCCGTTGGGTTTTGATCAAATAGATCAACGGAAAGTTTACGGTATCGATTTATTTTTTGGTATCGTATTAAAAATTATAAATTTTTATGATAAAATTATATATTTGAAAAAATAAGTTATAACCGATTATATTTGAAAAAATAAGTTATAACCGATTAAGGAAACTCCATGATATACTCATAATCGATTATGGGTTTTCTTTAAAAGTTATAACTTAATCTTTGAAAGTTATAATTTTTATGATCGATCATGTTTTTTATAAACTGTAAATTACACCTTAAAAATTATAATTTATACTACTTTAGTTGTTGAGTCTAATTTGCCATGTCAAAATCCCCAGTACGTTTAGCATTTCAAATATACTGTTAACTATTAGTTGTTTTTTAGCAGTAGTGTTGAAAAATAAGCAATCCCACCATTTGACCTACATACTTATAGGAGCCGATAATCGAACTGAGCTAGTTCGAGTTTGGTTCGTTTTTTAAATGAGTGAAGTTTAAATAATTTTTTAGGCTTGTTTAAAAAAATAAGTTTAAAGCTCAACTCGTTTATATGTAAAATAGTCAAACTATTCGGGTTTGTCTTGTTTGCTAAACGAACCGAGTTTCAATAAATTTTTTAATTCATTTTAAAAAACGAGTTCGATAGCTAATTAGGGCAATGACACTTGTGGTGTACCCCTATCTTACTAATAAAGGGGTGCGATTTTTTTTTTTTGTTTTTTGTTTGTGCGTGCAGTAAGAAGATGTTTGGGATAAAAGCCCTGTCTCCCTTTTTACTAGGAGAGAAAGCTCCGCGAGCTTCTCCTTTGCTCTATAGAAATGGATTGGAACACCTGCAAGAGTCAGTCAAATGAGGCATTCAAAACAGAAGCAAAGCTAAAACAAAACATACGGGACAAAGTACTGGCTTTGTTTTCAGAGGAATTGCACATTCATCGTATCAAAAAATCGACAAAATGTTTCCTAAAAATATGACCCTAGAAAAATATTCACATGTGTATATAATATTTTCTAGTCATTTCGTAAAACCTATATTTAAAGTAAATATTCAATGGTACCCGAACACATATACATCTTTAGATCAGAAAATGTCGTTGGTCACATTGTAAACTAAAAGTTCTTTACCAGACATAGAGTTTCCAATTACTAATAGGCAATAAATATTATTTTCAGAAGAGTTATAATATACCATAAAAAGATATGTGATGATGCTGAGTGAATGAGATTAGGAGAATTATTAAACCATAGATACACCACATGTAGAGATTACTAATCCTGTCGAGGAATGTTGTCAAGGAATTCACCTTCTAGATGTGGAATTGGGAGCACTATGAATTGCCCGCCTCACTTTTTTAATGTATACAGTTCAGATATCTTAATCTTCATTCTTATGTATTTAAATCTTTACCAAGATTCAAAGGGTTTATTACGCTGAAAAGTTTAGTTTTGTGAAGTCATTGAGCTTAATCTCCGGTTGCTCACTACTTGAGCGATTGACTCTCAAAAGCTCTGATAACATCAACTACTTTGAAATCAATGTTTCTAATCTCAAATTCTTATGCTTTAGGGGCATTTTAAAAGTTGATGATTCAAAAATGCTCCACTTCTGGCAAAAGTTTCGATTTTTACGAAAGGACCTGTAAACTATGTACCTTATAATGAAGAAGAAATACAGATCTTTTTTGATAGCCTACCTATTATTGACAATATGCAAATGGGCTTTTATTTTGTCAAAATAAAATTTGCTTCATGACTTTTAGTTTATTTGATGTATGTGTTATTAAGTCCTTGACTGTAGGTAGCGCAAGCCTTAGGTATAGGCCATTAAGGTCACTGCCTAGGCCCCAATTTAATACATACGTTTGGGGTCCAAAGAAAAATTTTAGAATAACTTAAAGTGTCTTAAAAAAAAATTAGGGTCTCTAATTTTAAGGTAATTTTAGTTATGAAATGCAAACCCAATGAGAAATCGATACGAAAATAACGAACTTGAGTTTAGCTTTAGTAGATAGGAAAAAAAATAATTATGGGTGATAAATAAATAAACTTGTTAGGTCCCTTAAATAAACGTGTCAACATAAATCCGTCTAAACACAAAACAATCTATTAAACATGATTTATATATAATACAAATTTAACTATACAAAATTATAAATGGAACGGGTATAAATTGAGCCAATTATAATATGGCATAACTGAATGTTTTTTTATTACCTTTATTTTTTCAGGCTTATCTATTTTTTATGTAAATATTGAAAAACTGAGTTATTTATGTTAAGTGAGACTTCTGTGACATCCAATCTTCTTAAAAATTCCAAACAACTTTAGGATAAGTTTTTTAATTTTAAAACCCCTTGAAAGAATATTCTAGAGAGCAATGTTATTAGGACCTAATTTGCTGACCTAATTCACTATGACATTTGGATTGATTATGAGCACCATCAAACATTGGAACTTGGTGTTGATCCAATGATTCCACTGAAGTCATATTGTTATGTCAGCAAATTAAGTCAGATTTTTAGGTCCAAATAGAATTACTCTACTATAGAGGATCCTAAAAAATGTTTCTTATTTACACCTTCTCCAAGGAACATTTTAAAATATATAATTAATATAAAGAGAAGTATAAGAGATACCTAAAATTGTTACACTAATGCTATTGTGACATAATTGAGGGACATAATTTGGAGACATATGAGTTGTCACCAATGAAATGATAGGAAAATCACTAAATTTAATGATGGGTCCCATTGTAATATTAAATGAATTCATTATCATTTCATTGGTGACAACTCATTATGTCCCTAAATTATGTCCATAAATTATGTCCCAATAGCATTGCTCAAAATATTATTATACATATTAAAAGATTAAATATCTACACAGAAGATTCTAGAGACACTATAAATATATATCATTTGATAACATCATAGTCATTCAATAGTAAGACGAAAGCCAAACAACCAAGAGATAAGTAACTAAGTCTCAACTTAAAGCTCCTTACTATTGAGGTGAGTGATACCGGATAATATTTGTGCACGGTGATTTTCGCACAATAGATGTAAAAGATAGATCTCTCCCTTGATGAACTCGTACCGGTCTCGAACGTCGAGGATCTCCCAACAAGGAAAGGGTTGAGAGGGTCAAAGGGGCCTAAGGAGTGGTGATGAATTGTTGTTATGGGTCGCTCGATCCTTCCGGATGGGTCGACAATGGCTCCCTGGCACACATAAAACAGGTTAAGAAGGGCGCCGGAGTGTTTTTCGGCGTATCCCCTCCGACGATCAAGTTAGTTCTTTGAGAGGGGAAGAAAAAAAACATTGTTCGTTTTGAGGTGATATTGCGTACCTTTGCAATGTGCTTTCGGAAACTATTTATACCCACCCGGACTCATTATTGCTGATAGTCTAAAAGTAGGTAGCGTTCAGAGATGGGGCTGTGTGCCTCCTATTTCGTATAAGGAAGGCCCCATTATTAATTGCTCGGATCCCCGAGCAATTAAAGTTCTTCATTTCATGCAAGGATATTAAATGCTCGGATCCCGGAGCATTCAATATTCTTCCTTCCAGAATGAGTCATTAAATGTCCTGATGTGGAAACATTTAATGCCCATCCCTTTCTGGCTTCTCGTGTTAATGTGAATATCCCATCAGCTGAGGATTCATTAAATGCTTGCCCGTAATAGCCGTATGTCGGTAGGAGTATTCTCGTCTGTTCACCCCTTATTATGCACTTTATACCACGCGTCCTGCTCCCCTTGGTGGGGTGTCGTGTTGGGCCTGACATTTTGACCCCCTTGTGCAGAGTGCCCTCATGATTCCTAGTCTAGCCAAGGCTGATCAGCTGTCAGTCGGTATATTTCCTAGAAGTAGGAGTCATCTGACAGGGCCATAGCCCCAACCAATATCCCTCGGCGCCGAGAACTCATGGGGATCTCGGGATGGATGTACCCTCGGCACCGAATGCAATGTTGAGGGAATATTGCCTGAATGCAATGTTCCTTGGCTCTGGGGACACTTTTCGGCCGAAGACACGTGTCTTAATCATGGAGGCCAATATCCTCGGCGTCGAGAACACGTGTCTTCAACATGGAGGAGGATGTTCTTGATGCCGAGGCTACATGTCGTGATCTGCTCTTGTCTCAGAAATGTCCCATCAATATTGTTTAGTTTGATTCTAAGAGATCTGGAACTTTACTTTGACATGGCTCCATTATGTTCTTTCTAGGTGTTTCCGTATCTTGTTACTGTTAGTAATCTAGAATTTCTGGAACAAGCCTATTCAGAAATGGTTTTGGGGAACCTCCCTAAAGTGAATTTGGAAAAAAATCTCTGGTGCAAGGCCTGAATTGAAGTTCATCAAGCTTCTCTTAGCCAAAGCACCAATACTAGAGAGAATGCTAATCAAGCCCAAACCAAGGCTAATGAAGCCCAAAAATGGCAGTTTTCTATTTATCCCCTATTTAGAGTATTTTTGTAATATTGCTTATTTACTTGGATGTTCTAATAATTTAGGGCCATTAAATTGAATTCAACGGCTTTGGATTATTTGAAATAAATTAAGAAACGAATTTTCTTTTTCCTTCGATTGACTTGGTTTTATTTGTAAATTAACAAGGCTCCTGACGACTTTTAATCTGATATTATTATAATAATCAACAGATTAAAGTTTCTGTTTCCGAAGTCACAGGCACACCACCTGATAGGATGGAGACGAGTCTCAACAAGTACTTGCTCCGATAACATTAATAGCACACCTACATCAAACAGTCAACAACCACTAAACTTGTGTTGACAATGTCCCAAGTGCTGCTACTTCACCGGGGCCCAATATTGAAGTTCACCGTGTCACTTGGGCTTCTTTATTTGGTACCATGTCATTTGGGTCTCAATAAAAACTCTAAATAATATGCTACCATGTCTTTTGGGCTCTAAATTTGATCCCAAAATTTGGTCAGAATAGCATTATTGTTTATTTAATGTATTTGTTAAACAATGTATGCTTAGTCCTACTTTTGCTTGAAGTCCTTGGCTGTTGGCGGTGTACCCAAGAGGTTTTTATCGACTTTAATTCACCTCAAAAGTTCTTAAATTGTCTAGAATAAGTTTTGGAGCAGTGGCTTGCTCAAAAGCTCCCCACCATTACAATTGAGGTAAGTGGTACTGGATAATATTGTATAGTTTGATTCTAAGAGATCTGGAACTTTACTTTGACATGGCTCCATTATGTTCTAGGCGTTTCCGTGTCCTGGTAGTGATCTAGAATTTCTGGAGTTAAGACTACTCATGGTTTTGGACAACCTCCAGAGGTGAATTTGGAAAAAATCTCTAGCCTGAATTGAAGTTTATCAAGCTTCTGTCAACCAAAACATAGAGAATGCCAATCAAGCCCAAACCAATGAAGACTAGTGAAGTCTAAAAACAACGCTTAAGGCACTTTTACACACTTTATATTTTATCCCGTTGTTTGGGGTATTTTTGTAATATTGCTTATTTGCTGGGACGTTCTAATAATTTAGAGCCATTAAGATTTTTGTATTTACTAGTTGATGCACACGTGCGTTACACATGTACCATTTTTAATTATAATTGAATTATAATGATGTATATATAAGTATCATGTGTTCATCTATATAATAAAGTAGTTAGATTATTTGTCTTGAGCTTTTCGCGGCTCAAATCATTTGAAAATTATTGATCTGACGATCCTAATTGAACTTTCATTTCTTTTACAACTCTAAGTCTTTCATATCTCATATAACTCATTTTTTTTTCTCTCTCTATCTCATATCTCTTTAAAATACACTATCTCTTAGATGTTTTAAACACAGTTTCTCAAACACACTCTCTCATCTCTCATATAATTTTATCTCTCTCTTACAAACGCTCTCTCTCTATTTCATTCATTTACTTTTGTGAGTGAATGTTATGTGTTAAATGTGTATTGTTATTTTTAGTGTTTTTTTATTCAAAATTTGCAACTTTGACAAGATTTTATTATTGTTACATGTTATGTGTGAAATATGCTATTGCTATTTTCGGTACTTCTTTACTCATACATTTGTATGATTTTATAGATGAGAAAATATTTAAATGTTAAAAAAAATTTCGTAGACATTCAAAACCAAACTAATCACAAAAACCAAAAAATTGAAAGTCAAGCTAATCACCAATAAAAAAATAACAATTGATACCAATTGCACCAAAAAAAAAAAAAAAATTCAAAACCAAGCTAATTATCAATAAAAAAATAACAATGACCAATAAAAAAATAAATGAAACCAATTGCACCAAAAAATAATATTCAAAACCAACTATAAAATTTTTTTCCCAAGTTGTAGACATTCAAACTCAAGTTAATCACCAATAAAAAAAAATAACAAAGACAAATATTTGAGTAATTTTATAGAATGAAAAAATATTTGAATGCTAAAAAAAAAAATTTCCAAGTTGTAGGCATTCAAAGTCCAGTTGCACCAAAAAAAAAAAATCAAAGTCAAGTAATCGTCAATTAAAAAAAATAAGTGAAACCAATTACACCAAAAAAAAATAAAAATAAAATAAAAGTCAAGCTAATCACCAATAAAAAAAATAACAAGTGATACCAATTGCACCAAAAAAACAAAAAAAAATTAAAACCCAAGTTATTCAACAATAAAAACATAACAAGTAATTGAATTTATAATTATGTTATGTTATTCGGTTGAATGGTGACATTGATGATAAATTCATACGTCTTATAAATGCACAAGATTTTATTTATTACTTAAAAATTATAAATTTTATTAAATTTCATTAGTATTTATTGTTTTTTTTTGCCCGAGGTATTTGTATATGTGATGTTGTTTTGGAGAATTTTTTTTATACATTTTTGGGATAGTTCTATTAATATGAAGGATATGATCGACAATATATTTTGGATCATTTTAAAAGAATTGGTATAAATTTTTTTGACCCATTTTCTTTTTCAAGATGGACAATTACTTGCGATTTTTTTATGGATTATATAGTGCATTCAAACACGGCTAATGACTAGTACATCTATAATTGATTTAGCATAAAATGTAAAAAAAATGTAAGATGTCAAGGAAATTTAGCATAAAATGTAAACAAAGTTAAAAAGGTGAATAAATATAGAACGTAAAATAAAAAATGTAAAAAATAATTAAACACAATTGAAAAATTTACATCTCATATATCTTTCTATTCAATTTCATTTATTTAGTTTGAATCAATTCCTTATAGAGTACATGCAAATGAAAAATACAATTTCTCATTCTTTAAAAGAAGAAATGTCTTAATAATAAAAAATAAAAAGTCAATGTTAATAATAATAATAATGTTATTTGAACCTAATTTGTTGACATCCTCCATCATAACCATTGAATTGATTGTAGGTCCTAACAAATACTGGAGTCCACCGTCAATCAAATGATTGTGAATAATTAGGTCAACAAATTAAGTTCACATAACATTGTTGATAACATATAGATGTGTTGAAACAAAAAATAGCACAATTCTCAATCCAAAGACATCTAATTATTTGTCCACTAATCACTACTCATACTCTCAATCTTAATTGTCAATCTCACTTTATTTTTCCTGCCTTCTTTCTTCTCTTTTTGGTCATAGGCAATGTAGAGAAAAATTAAAAAGTTCAACCATCTTTATACCTTGACATAATATTTTATTGGGCTATTTTTGCTCTCCTTTTTTTTTTCAACCACCGTTTTTTTTTAATCTGGGTGTTGGTCCCTTTTTGTTTTGAAAATTTTATAATCCAATCAACATATAAACATACCAAATATTTAGGAGCTTCGTCTTTTGGTTACTTCACCTTTTTTTTTTTGGGAAAGAATGATGACATTATAGCTTTTATATAAAGGGCACATGGGTAACTGATGGACTGAGTTTCATACGAATTGGTCATTTACAAAAGGATTAGGGTGTTTTAGGTAAAACATTATTCGTTAGTAGACTTTTCTACTAACTTAGGCCAAATTTTCAACTTAAATAAACTACACTTTTGAGTTTTTCATCTTTAAGAAGCTTCTCAGGAATCTATCGTGTCATTTGTACTTTTCCCTCATCCTTTTTACGGTTTCCGTCACTTTTTTAACCATCTTATCCATAGTTTTACCTTCTTCTAAAATTTGAGTTGTTTGCACAAAAAAAATCATGATCTAAGAAATATAATCACTAATAACAACTATTCATGGTCTCTTAAGACTCAAAACATGCAAATAAGTATCATCATTTTACAAGAGTAGATATAATTTGTTCAAGAATCTCGTGAATTTCAAGATCCATTATCTAAGCAAGGGTACATGACCAATCCGATTATCCAGCTCATCCTATAAGATTATTAGGAAAAACACTAATTACACTGTTGAAGAAAGTAAAAGAAAATAAAAATTGAATATTTTTATCCAATACGTAATAAACAATTGGATTCTGACTCACTAAGGATTTCCAAGAGGCCAAAAAAGAATAGGAGCTCTAAGTTGAAAGCTGCATTAGATCACAGAGCAGCTACATAAATAAGGTGATCTAGTGTGTGTGTAAAATATGAAATCCATTACATACAGGGAGATGGTCCCTTTCAACGGGTGATCCAGTGCACCAATTATTATAATGAAAGTGATGATCTTTGAACAAAGAGATAAACAATAGACATGAGAACAAAAAAAAAAAGATTATATGAGAAGAGAGACAGAGACCTCACAGGTTTTTACACATAGTTGAGAAGCTTTTCAGCATCTTTGAAAAAGAGAGACGCCACAAAATTTGTGTTGATTTCACCCTGAAGTTGTTGAAGCTAAAGAACCTGCTTATCAAAGAATTCCTTCAAACAAAAGCACTAAAAACAAATTTGAATCAAAGGCAACAAAGCCATATGAGAAATACTTGCATTATCTATCACCTCACAAAATAATGTTTTTGTGTCTAAAACTCACCCAGCTTTATGTCTGCTTGTTTATTTCTATTTGTTGGGATGTAATGCAAGCTTGCATTCCTCAAAAAATAGCATATGTGCTAGAGTTTTGAGATTGTAGAAGGATACGTGAGAATATGAAATGCTTCTAAGAATATGTAACAATAGCTACATAAAGAGTTTCATAATAGTCACAATAATTACAACTAATGAAAAACTGTTTGAATTTGTAAGGTCACCCTTGTACCTCCTGTTAATAAATGATCAACTTGACATTAAATTCTTATTTAAATATAGATATAAATTGTGGAATTAAATCTGTAGGATAAACAAGACATAGTTGTATTGTTGGACGGTAAAAATGAAAAAAAAAATGTTTTTCATGTATGCTGATATTTTAAAGTAGTATAGATAGATATAGATATAGTATAATCAATATGCAATTAATTCATTAATGATAAAATTTGGCTAATTTAATTGATGAATATACACATAGCAAGAATATTAATAGTTACACGGGTTAAGGTATAACATTAAACCATTACCTAGACTTAAAAATGATAAAATTGACCTTATAATATTAATTGAGGAAAAATTAGAAAAAAAAATTAAACCGTCTTTTATTATTAGTATAGATATAAATATGTGTGTTTAACGTGTTGAATGGGTGAGGAGGACATAGATGAACGAGTGTGAAGATGATGTTTTGGTTATTAGAACACAAAAGAGTAAGAAATCATGATTAATAATTCACTCTTTTCTTGTTCTCTAGCTAATTAGTATATTAATCTGAATTCATTGAAAATGTAATGGATGGTGACTGTTGAGCTAAAAAAGAGAGGAGATGAAAAGTCATTGCACCTACTCAATAAATAGATGAATTTTTATGGTGAACAACATTTATAATATATTTAATCATGGTAATTTAGATAATTAATAAATATTAGAGGGTAAAATAGGAAAACAAATGTTTTTCCAACGTACGTACTTTTTAAAGTAGTATAGATATTGTGTTGAGAAACTGAATTCAGCAGTTTTTGATTATTTGAAATAAACTAAGAGACGTACTCTCTTTTGCTTTCAATTGACGTGGTATACTTCATGAATCAACTGGAATCTTGATGACTTTTAATCTGATATTATTTTGATAATCAACAAATTAAAGTTTCTATTGTTTAATCTCGTTTATTATTCACGATTCAAGTTATATTTAGTTTATTAGAAGTAGTATTAAGATGTAGAAAATCTGTTCAGAATCAGATGATTGGGGCAGATATTCACCCGGAAACGACTGAGTATAAGGTGGTTAGATGGACTATTGATATCTCATTGGATGTATCTGTTAGCAAATGGTGATGTCTTGTTGGATGTATGTGTTAGCAATAAGAATTTTGTGAATTAGCAGGAGAGCTTCTTGTGACATATAGTGGGACATTGTATGATGCGCTAAGTGTTCTTTGTACTGTGTTGTTATTACTCTTTTAACTGGTTCGCAGTTAGACGACTTGTCTCACTCCCTTTGGCTTATATAATTCCTTAATATAGCTAAAATGGTTTCGCTTCTTATAAACGTGTATTCTGTAAATTAGTTTGCTGTATAAAGTGTATAATGTTGGATGCAACGTAGTAGGTGCAAAATGATTTATAGTACTCTAGTTGATGAGTTCAATTTACCATGTCAAAATTTTGGCAACCTCAGTTGGTGTCTTGGGCCTCTTTTGCCGAGTAGTAAATAGGGGCCTTGCTTAGGCCAGAACCCAATCCTCACTACATTTGGCATTTTGAAATATCTCGTTAACTGAATAGTTGCTTGTCTACTAGTCATTTTGGAAAATAACAACTCTCACCGTCCTACCTACCTTGATAATTGTCAAAATATGATATCACTCATTAACACAATACAAAATTAGCGGATTTGAATATTTTTTTAAGCCATTTGTTTTGTAAATAAGTGGACACGATACAACACGACATGATTAATAAATGAATCGGGTATAAGTGAAACTAACTAAAAGAAATATACGTCACGACTCGTTTATATACCAGTTATACACGATTGATACACGATACGAACTCGATATAACACGACTCGTTAGACACGAATTATTAAACGAATCTGGTATGAGTGAAATATTTTTTTACACGAACCCGTTAAGACTCGACACAAACTAACTTCACCCGACACGATTGACAAACCTACTTATAGGGAATAAACCTTACAGCAATTTGGTAAGTACAACAACAAGAAAATAAATGAGCATAATAAAGAAAATCAAAGTACAACTCACAACACCAAAATTTACGTAGTTCGGCAAAATTACTATGTCTAAGTCCACGAGATGTGATCTGATCTCATTTCTCTACTATTGAGAAAAAATGGGTATAATAGTATAAATCTTATCACTCAGGTTTAAATCCCAAACGAAGCCCTTAAC
Organism: Ilex aquifolium; assembly: GCA_951799425.1. Taxonomy (NCBI): domain Eukaryota; kingdom Viridiplantae; phylum Streptophyta; class Magnoliopsida; order Aquifoliales; family Aquifoliaceae; genus Ilex; species Ilex aquifolium. The sequence continues at coordinate 25,390,437 of OX637407.1, read as the reverse complement.
CATTTATACAACCCACTCACACCCTAGTAAAGAAAAACCTTTCGTATTCTCAACAAGAGAATGAAAATTGAACAAATACAATTTTCAGAATAATCTCAAAACCAAGAGACCCATGCCTATTTATAGGCATCTCAAGGTGGTGGCAGATGAATTCATTTGCATTTTGATGGACCAGGCCCAAATGACTCAATTCATGTTGAAAACTCAATCTTAATTAAGAACCCAAGTTTATAAAGACCCAACAAGCTCAATGTGGTCCACGCCCCGTCAAACTCATCAGGTTCGATGAGCTACATCAACAGGGAGCAGAGTCATCCAAGAGCCTCATCCTCACCGCCTTGAAAAGAGTCAACCCTCACCTCATCTTTTGACCGAATCTCATGGAGAGCACCACAATTGCTTTGCCCGTTGAGAAGAAGTTGACAGCTCCACCACAATTAGGGCTGTTAGTCGAACGAGTCCAAGCCGAGCTTGAAAAGCTTGTTTCTTAATCGAGCTTAAAAAATTGTTCAAGCTCGGCTCGTTTAAGAAACGAGCCGAGCCTAAACGAGCTAAAAATAAGTCGAGCCCGAGCCAAGCCCGAGTATTTGCACATAAACGAGCTGAGCCTGTCGAGTTTGAGCCGAGCTTGTAAGGCTTGTTTTCTAAACGAGCCTAAAAACTTGTTCAAGTTTGAGCTTGTTTAGAAAATGAACCGAGCCTGAACGAGCCGAACCCGAGCCGAACTCAAGCTAAGCTTGATTAGCTCAGTTTGATTAACAGCCCTAACCACAATAGCTATTTAGTTACTATTAAGTCGCCCCAATCTGTTAGGGGGCGACTATAAATTGTAAGTCCCATCAACACTTGGGGGGCAGATTACACTCAATTGAGCACATCTCTTCTCTCCCTCGCATAACTTGTAACTCCCTGTTCTTCTTGCACACATGAAGTAATAAAATACCCGACGACCCTAACCATTCAAAGTGGACGTACGTCACGTTGACTGAACCACTATAAATCTCTGTGTTTCTATTTCTCTCTACTTACTACTGCTTTAATTATTGTTTACTTGATAGGTGATGTGCAAACTAATTTGTGCATCTTCACATTTAAGCAATGTATTTGATTGCTCTACTTGTATCATTCAATAAAATTTTAGCAATGACATCATCTAACCAATTACAAAGAAAACTTCATCTCATTCAATCAATAAAATTGCTCTATTTGTATCCTCTAATAAACTTTTAGCAATGACATCATCCAACCATTTACAAATGAACCCTCATGGTTTTTTCCTCCATTTTAATCAATTAGAATTTTTTTCCCCCACTGAAATTGAGTCACACCGTCTCACAAATTTCTACCTTGTCGAAAATTTCTTAACCTCCGCATGAAACTTCAGGCCAGATCTCAATATGCTATGTTGACCAAATTGTCTCGGGATTCCAATTGTTCATTTTTCTTTTTCTTTTTTCGGGCTACAAAGTAAATAATTAAGCTTATCTCACCAGTTTGGGATGAAATTTGAGCATTTATATCTTATGCTGTGGAAAAAGTATTTTGGTTGTTAACTCGGGAACACTTAAAATCAAATTCGAAATAGTAAATATTGAAATTTGGTCAAAATAACATGCTCAAAATGATCCTTAATTTGAAAAAAAAAATGCAAACCTTAATCTCAAAAAAATTTAATGTGGTACAATATAGGTAGGGTATTCTGATTATTATGTTGGGAAAACATGAAAAAATAAAGTCAAAATTCCTAAAAAATTCATTAAGTTGGCCAAATTTTATAAAATCCAACTTGAACAACAAAACTCACTCGTAGAAAAGAAAAAGGAAAATTGATACTGGACAGAATTTGGCCAAACTAAGTTGCCTTTAATTTGAAGAAAATTAAATTTTAAGTCATTTTATAATAGTATAAAAAAAATTAAAGGCGAGTTGTAAATTCAGACGTCCTGAATTTGAATTTTGACAACTACTTGAGACCAGGCTATAAGAAATTTATCCTTCATGAATATTCTAGTTTTAACGTGGATGATTTACTTTTACTCGAATTAAAAAATGAATTAATCGAGGTGCGCACAAATTAACCGCACCGTGGCCGTTGAACTAAAAAAAAAATTGTCAAATAAGAGGAGTATAAAGGTCGCCCATTTTATTTTCCTCCTCCTCTTCCCTGGGGACTACAAACATTTTGGGATAGCAAAAATTACACTTTAGCCTCCAAAACTATGGACTCAATTTTACTTTACTCCTTAAATTATTTAAGTTTTTACATTTCTCTCTTAGTTATTTGAATTATTTCATATTAACCCAAACATAAATATTGATTATTATTATTTTTGATAGAAATTGTTAGCATGATGAGATAAAGTGAAAAAACTTACATAGTTTTTGGGGGAAAAAATAAAACAATTTTCCATCAAATTTGTAATGGATCTTAATAATTGGGGTAATGTGAAATTAATTACATATTTTAGGGAAATATGAAAATTATGATAATTAAGGGAGCAATATAAAAGAAGGGTCATAATTAAAGAGGTCAAATTGTAATTTTTCTTTTTTTTTGGGGGGGTGGGGGAGGGGTAATTTCAGCAAAAAAAATACATCCCCAATTCATGTTTTCATCCCTCTCTTTCTCTCTCACTAAAAGAAACTCGACAAGAAAAAGAAGACCACGAAGATTGAAGCAGCCATATACTCTGTCCATTTCAGTCTCAGGTAGTTGTACTTTTTGCCCTCGTTATCTAATTCCTTGTTTTCCAGTATGGTACTATGTTTTTCTCCTTGTACCGTTGTATACATCTTGTTTGATCATTTGTTTTTTGTGGGTTTGATCATTTTACCAAGTTGTTAAATGGGTTTCTGCTTAAATTCGAAGGGAAATAATTGATTGATTGGTGGTTGTGAGATGAGGAAAGAAATTCATTAGGCCTCTATTTGGTTGCTGAAATTTTTGAGGAAATTGAATGGTGATTAGATAAGAAATTTTCGTATTTTTTGATTTTTGTTAGAAAAAATCAGCACTAAGAATGCAATTTGTTTTATCAAGCTTGGCAAAGTTAAATTTTTGGGCATTCTAAAGCCCCAAAATTGAATTTTTCTGATTCAAAACGTTAATGCAATTTTCCTGCATTTTTTTGAGTTCCCAATCCGATGGTGCACTTAGAGAATGCCATGGTTTTGGTTCAATTCTAGATTCTGATGTAAAATTTTGAATGAGCAAAAACAAAATTTTGTGTTGGTTTTTTGGTTGGTGTTCATAGGTTGGATTTTATTGCTTCACAGGCCTTTTAGCAGAAAATTGCAAATGGACAATGTTTCGGGGCGAGATATGATAAGTGATCTGCCTCTAAGCATCATAGAAACAATCCTTACAAAGTTGTCAATAGGGGATGCTGTGAGAACCAGCATTTTGTCAAGTAAATGGAGGTATAGATGGGCTACCCTTACGCAACTTGTATTTGATGACAAATGTGTGTCTCTCTCTAAGGACAGCGCTAATGCCGAGAACAACCTTGTAAAGTTTGTCACTCGATTTCTTTTTCTTCATGATGGACCAATTCACAAGTTTGCACTATCTACTTCATTCTCGCAGAGCTCTCCTGATATAGATCAATGGCTGCTTTTTCTTTCTCGGAAAGATATTAAAGAATTGATTCTTGAATTAGGAGAAGGCGAGTGGTTTAGGGCACCTTCTTGTCTTTTTTCTTGTCGAAAATTGACTCGTTTAGAGCTAGTTCGATGTGAACTGGACCCCCCTCTGAGTTTTAAAGGATTTTTATGTTTGAGGTACCTCAATCTTCAGCAAGTTTTGGTTGCCCCTGATGTAATTGAAAGTCTTATTTCAAGTTGTCCTCTTCTTGAGAGTTTAACTTTGTCATACTTCGATAGTTTAGCTCTCACTGTCCGTGCTCCAAATCTCAAGTACTTAATTTTGGAAGGTGAATTCAAAGACATTATTCTCGAGAATACCCCATTTTTAGTTGCTATTTCTGTTGCTATGTATATGACTGACGATATTGCGGAACACTTTGAGCAAAGCTCAAGTTGCAATTTTGACAAGTTTCTTGGTGGTGTACCATGTCTTGAGAGGCTCATTGGGCACATCTACTTCACAAAGGTAAGATGTTTTATCTGTATTCCTTTCTCTAAGTTAAGAAATTGGGAGAAATTTATTGTCTTTTTTAATTCTCTCTTTCTTTGGTTGAAGTAGGTGTAGGTAATTAGCTAGGAGACTTCTATTTTCTTATATTTTTCCTTCTATTTCAAGTATTTGAGTGTAGGAAATGACCTTGGAAGTATCCCAATTACTTATAGCCACTTAAAGGTCATTGAATTGTATCAAGTGAGTTTTGAAGATATGAAAGAGGTATTGGTTGTTCTTCGCTTGATTGTGAGCTCTCCTAATTTACAAGAACTTCAAATCTCTGTGAGTATTCTTAAACATTTGCAAGGTACATGTTTCTAGCACCATAATCGTACCCGAGATTCATACTTCTAGTAATGGTGTCATTTGTCTTTTCCCCCTTTGGTTTCTATAGGGTTCCTCCAATACATTTGTTGCAATAGAAGCTCCTGACTTGGATTTCTGGGAGAAAGAATGCCCTTCTGATTACACATTGAATCGACTGAAAACTGTGAAGATGACTGATATGTCTGGCGTGCCACATGAAATGGGCTTTATCAAATTTTTACTTGGAAATTCACCGGTGCTGGACATAATGAGCATCACTCCAAGTGTATATGTTACGACTACGAGTGGAAGATTGAATATGTTGATAGAGTTGGTGAGGTTTCGACGAGCTTCTGCACAAGCTGAAATTATATTCATTCAAGATCAAGTATAGATTACAGTTTTTATGTAAATTCTTTTCTTGTGCAATTTGTTTTTTTCATTCTTCTCTGTTAGTTCTTTATTGTAGAATGCTGTTAATTATATAAATTACAGAAATTGTAATCCAAAAGATCCATTAATCCTCAAGAATTTGAGTGTTCCAACAAGTCCTGCAATATTACGGCTGCTTATAGAAGATAATGTAGAGCTATAAAGATATCTAGCTATGTCCTTCTTTTGATGGGTTGTTAGAGAGCTACTTGTAATACTTTTTCACTACAAGAATTTTCATAAACGCCGGTGTTTTTTATAAACGCCGGCAAAGAACACTCTAAACGCCATTAAAAGCTAAACACGACGTTTGATCCAAGGGTCGTTTATTCCGCCGTCGGGAAGCTTGATTTGGGGGAGAAAATCACTTCACTTCATCTCTGTTCTCTTTGAGGCAGCGATAAGTGATTTGGGGCAAAGAGGGCGTCGGAGAGAGAGAGAGAGAGTGTCGGGTACATTAAAATGAGGAAGTCGATTGATTTGGGGAAAAGGTAGATAAAACGTTAATCCGTCGAGGTGAGGAAGAGTAAAAGGGGAATTTAAATTAGGAAATTAGTGGCGTTTAATAAACGCCGCTAATTTTTGGTGTTTATTAAATGCTGAAAATAGTGGCATTTATTAGGACGTTTATTAGTGCTAATTTATTAGTACTTAACTTAAATTAGCCAGTAATTAGTGGCATTTAATAAATGCCGGTAATTATAAAACACCAACGGCGTTTTCCCTAAGCGCCGGTGATTTAAACGTGGGCTATCACTACTTTTCTTGTAATGTTTCAATTTTGGTTGTATGAATTGCACTTATTTTGTTTGCTGTTTATTAAGTTATTTGTTTAGATAGACTTTGAGGGAGTTATCACTTGGAGAGAATTGCAGAAGCTTGCTCAAAGGCTGCATCTGCCGCTTAAGTTTAGCATTTTATCTCCACAATCCTGTGAACAATCAGGCAGGCATGTCTTTTGTAGGAAATTTGTGAATGAAATACTTAACAATGCATGTCATGCTTGTTTTCATTTGTCTCTAAAATTGCTTTCTTGCTTTTCTTCAACATCCATATCAGTGTATTTGGTAATAAATTCCCCGAATCCTCAGTGAAGGCCAAACTACACTTTTTCACTGATTGACAGCCAAGGGCGCGAGGCTCCCGTCATGGTCCAAGGAGAGTTCGATGTTTTTCACGGATTGATAACTAACATGTTTAAGTGTATCCATTTATATATATATATATTCTGTGAGGATAGTGTGCCACTTTCATGTAAGAAAATGCCAAGTTAATGTCTAACATAGCATAGGCCAATGAATTCTTTATAAAAAAGCGATACCCGGCTATTGCTTTGAACTCCGCAAGAATTTGTCGATATTTCCGATACAATCTTCTTGTTACTAGATGCTCCAGTTATCCAAAGGTAATGTATGCCATGTAGATGTGTAATATGAAGCCAATACAAAACCTTCCAATTGATATGAAAGAGAAATCCAAAAAATACCACTTCCATGGAGAAGAATATTGGAAAAAACTTTTAAGAATTATTATTCTCTATATTCTATGGGGTGGAAAAAAAAAAAGAAAGATAACTGAAAATATCATTCCATTTTGCAAGAACATTTTTCTTACAAGCATGTACCCAGAAAAATCCTCACTCAACAGGGAAAAAAAGACATGTAAAATGCAACCTAAATGTCAGTTTCTCAGATTTGATTCTGTACAGTCAGAAATTCAAACCACTTTTGGAACTTCCCATATGATGCTATTATACAGAAATTCATTTCACACAACTTCTTTCTATAACATTCTGTTACAGGGTTCTTCTTCTTCTTCGTCATGCTTCTTTTACTTCTTTCCTTCTCTTAAAATTTTATCACCTGGGTCCTGATAGCTCCATTGCTTGGACAAGCAACAAAGAGTCATCTGTAAGATCAGAATATCGTTCTGACGACGAGAATTCATTGGCTCTGCACCTGTTTGCTTCAGCTCTTTGAGAAGCTTCCCATTTCTCTGCAAGTCCATCTCCTTCTAGCATTCGAACTACTTCTGACATCTTGGGTCTATGGCTTGGAAGATATTGGGTACACAACAGAGCTACTTGTACCATTTCCTCGAGCTCAATTCGATCATAGTTATTCTTCAGGTCCTTGTCCACTAGCATATCGAGCTTCTTTTCCAGGTGAATTTTCTTGACCTGCAGTGTAGACATAAGCCACATCAACCAACAGACAATAAGGTATCTGAACCAACCTAAGAGTTATTTAGAATAATCAAGTTGATCTCTGTTTTGCTCACCCAATCAAGCATGGCTCCTTTCTGGTTTGCAGCTTTCCCAAATTCCAAGGCTCTTTGGCCAGTAATCAATTCTAGAAGAAGAATTCCAAACCCAAAAACATCTGTCTTCTCCGATGACTGGCCTGTGGAGAGATATTCAGGAGCTATATGCCCAACAGTGCCTCGAACTGCTGTTGTGACATGTGAATCCCGGTGATCCAATAGCTTTGCCAATCCAAAATCTCCCACTACAGCCTCACAGTAATCATCAAGCAGTATATTTGCTGCCTTAACATCCCTGTGAATTATTTTTGGGTCACACTGCTCGTGCAGGTATAGTAAACCTCTTGCAGCTCCCAACGCAATTCTTTTCCTTGTACCCCAATCCAAAGCTGGTTTCGCTGCAAGAGTTGAGAAAGAAGAACATAAAATTCAATAACCATATTTCATGTTTGGACTAGCAAACTAGAGACAAGGGGACAACCTGTGATCAAGCTTCTTTTTTAGCAACTTAAATTTAAAATCTCAATTTCGAGTGAGATCAAGAAAGAATTTCCGGAAGGGCAAAGCAGTGCTTTATCAGTAAGATCCTTATGCCCTTAATTTTTGACATTTTTTGGACAACTAGGCACCAATTTGTTATGTTAGAGATAACTTAGGATATCTAATGATATGAATGGGAATACTTGGGTAGACTTTTCAGAAAATTGGGTAGCACAATATGAGTAAGAGAATATAGCAGAGTTGCAGTGTTTGATGGTGTTTTTTACCTTTGAGACGTAAAGCGACACTCCCGTTGGACATGTAGGGGTATACCAAAAGCCTTTCTGTTGATGTCATACAAAACCCATATAGACGGAGTAGATTCCTATGCACTGCTAGGCTGATCATCTCGACTTCAGTCTGAAATTGGATCTCTCCTCCGATTGCATTTCCATCTTTGAGCCTTTTTACAGCTACAATGGTCCCGTCCTGGAGATATCCTTTGTAGACAATTCCAAAGCCACCCTTCCCTAGTATGTGCTTGCTGCTGAAGTTGTTTGTGGCAATTTGAAGTTCTCTGAACTGGAACCTCCTCAAGTTTCCGAGGCATACTTCTTCATGATGTGGTTCTAAAAATTCGAAGAGAGAGTTATTATGAAACAGATATCCTTGTAGATCTGCTAATTATCTCATGCTTGGAACACTTATATTTGTTGATTGATTTTTTGTCATACTAACCATTAACATCCAAGAATATCTGCTGGTTGTGCTTTTGTCTCCACCATAGAAGAAACCCAAACCCAACAATCAGGAGGCAGATGCACCCAAGGCTTGTCCCAAAGGCCAAGGCAACTTTGTGACTTTTAGGTGTTCCAGAAGGTTGGAAATCTAAAAAAATGACAGTATATTACTGGTGAATTATAGGAGGCATTGAAGTCTGATAAGAGTCAATGAATCATGGAACTGGAAGCCACATAGTTTTTTGAAACAAATTAACTTGAAGGGTTGAACAATGAAGATAAACTCATGAGTGCAAGGTACTTCCAATTCCTTACTTTGTGGATTATTGAAGGGGATAGACAAGGGTACTGGTGTTGTTCCATTGCAGTCAGGCTCTTTCCCAGTTGCACATATCATTAGGTTTCCAAAAACGCTGCGCCAGTGAGAAGGAAATAATTCTTGGTTATGATCATCTCTGATCTAAAGGAAAAATTGAATATTATGGGTTGAAAATTTGAAGGAACTTACTTGAATGTTTTAGCAAGAAGCCTAGGTACAGGACCACTCAAATTATTGAAAGACATGTCCCTGAAAAACAAAACAAAACCCACAAAACCTATTTGAAATAAAGATTTTGACAGAGAGATTAACAAATTGGTATTGGTATGGATAAAGGTTGAAGAAAATTTACACAAAGGTGAGTTGGGTCATGTTAGCCAAAGACAAAGGAATTGCTCCAGACAGGCTGTTATTGTTTATCCTCCTGTTCCCAATTCAAAAAAAAAAGCAATCATTAGTTTTTGACTATTAACTAAAAAGTTTTGAAAAACTAATGAAGAATTCAAATTTCTTCAGTATTATGAGTGGATTTCTTTTTGTGCTTACAAATATTGGAGGCTTTTCAAATTGGCTAGAGAAGAGGGAATTTCTCCAGTAAAGTTGTTGTTTGAAAGATCAAGTGTTCTAAGTTTTGAAAGCCTCCCAAGCTCAGAGGGAAGTGGCCCTGATATGTGGTTGTTCTGTAGTAGCCTGCAAAACAACTCATCATTAACATTCACTAGAGCATCAAAGTTAAAGCATTGGCATCAATCTTATGTATGCTCTGTAGGGTACCCACACAGTTTGGAGATTTGTCAAGTTTCCGATGCTCGGCGAAAGAGTACCAGATAAATTCTGGCTTGGAGTTCCTCTGCATCAACACCAATTCAAACAACTTCAAAACTCTTTCATACCAGTATACTTCTCCTAGGCTTTTTCTAATTGTGGTTTTATTTCATACTGTTGTGAACCAGGCCACAAATAATCAACAGAAAGAAAGACTCTGATAGGGAGGTGGTAAGTATACAAGCACTTACAGGGAGATGACTAGATTTTCAGTAGAACAAGTGACCATAGCCCAACTACATGGATCAACAGAATTATCATCCCATTTTTCTAGAACCCCGTGAGGATCAACCAGCAAATCTTTGATACCCATTAAAGCACGTACTGCAAAGAATTGTGGGGGATTAAAAAAAAATTACAGAACTTCATGGTTCACTTCTTGTAAGTTGAAAAACCAACAGGTATAAAAATCAACAATCTTTGAAATAGACATCAACTTACCTTCAAGGTTGACACCTTTAGGGGTAAGCAAAGCATTTGTAGAAGCCCAGAAACTGAACAAAACCACACAACCCAAAACAGCAGCCTCTCTTATTTCCATTGAAGCAAATGATCAAGAAGGTGGAGAGAGAAATTTAGGTAATAAGAGAAAGCTAGAGAGAAGCTGTTAAAAGAGTAGGTTGATGGATTCAACAAGACCAAATCTTCAACTGGATTTGTTTTGATTATGTAATGCACTAGTCCTCATATGCTTCTCATACTACAACTGCACTCACTCAGAAGCCTCTGTCAGAGCCCTAGAAAAAACAGAGGTTTTTGGTGGTAAAGTGAGAACCAACATGCCTGCCACTTGTTCAACAAAGTGAAGAAAAGAATATATAAAGATGCAATAACCAAATTAACCCAATCTAGATAAATTCAAAAGATGATGGGAAAAAGGAAATTCCCTCAATCATGCATTTGTTTAGGAGGGTGCCTTTAGAATTTTCTATTCTATTCCCAATATTTAAAAATGCAAAGTATTTGCAATGCTGACTGTTAGTCAAGAACTATCTACTATTGTGGGTCAGGCAGTTATCTATTGTACCAAATTTTACACAAACATAGAGAAAGAGAGAGAGAGAGAGAGTCTGTACAATGTTGGGATTGCTTTGGTTTGCTAAGCTGCTTCTGGGTACTGTGGGAATCCAACATTCCCTGAGTTTTGTCATTTATTCAAGTCTCCCAAATCCAAGTTCCTGGGGAAACATACATAGAAAAATGCATAAAATACATGTAGTATGTTATTTCCAGATCTTGGTGGCTACTTCAGAGCAAAATTCAAGTCTTGCTTTGGTTTCTACCAGGGAATTGCTTTTTATCCTTGTGGATGAATTCATGAGTTTTATATAATTGCTTCTTAGTATTGTGAAGTTATAGGATAATTATACGCAGTCTTACTTTCACATACGTGAGGGGGTGTATATCATAAGGGTTGGTAGTTGGGTGAATCAGTCCTACTCCATCTGCCACAGTGCCATGGCGGGTTGCGGGTCAAGAATTTGGGCCTTAGTCGAATCAGATTATTCAATATATTCTTTATTTCTTATTATTATTTTTTTAAAAATAAAATTTTAACCCTTTTTTATTTGTTGAATTTGGTTAGGCGTCTTCGCAAAACCAAAATTGAGGAAACATATTGTGTTTGACGAAACAAAACTATGATTCATGACTCCATTCATTGAGTTATTGGGTTATCCATGGGTTGTCTCATCAATAACCCACCAAAACTAACAAGTCAAGTAGTCAACCCATGGGCCACAACTCATTTGCCACAAAATACAATAATATTATTTATATTTAATTTATAAATTTATTTTATACTTCGACCTCAATTAATACAGAGACCGGTTACTAATCCGATCGCAAAAAACCCTAAAATTTTTAAATAATTCTAAAAAAGTATAAAAAAAATTATACATGACGATACAATACCGATTCTTTTTTTCATTGTCCTACAATTTTTATTATTGATGATGCAAAACTTTTGTATATTTGTTGATATAAAAGGTGAGAATCTCGAGATCTATATGCTCGAGATTGGTGATGGTAATGGCTCCCCGTGAGATCTTTATTGAGTGAATTATATGCCCTACCTTTTTCTTTTTAATTTACTCGAGTTGAGCCAATTGCTTTATTGATGCCAAAAACCACTCACAATGTCTCTCTCTCTCTCTACATAGTTCAAGGGACAATCCAACCGTTGAACATATCAAAGTAGCCAACTTTCAAAAGCAAAAGCTGCCATCTCCCTTTCCGTCTTCTTCTTTTTTTTTTTCCCCTCTCTCAATATCTCTAAACCATTATTAAAAAACCTAAGTATTTAATTTGAATCAAGCACCTACACGAAATATCATGCTAAAACATTAAACTCAAAATCAATCGGTAATAAATAAAGAAACTTAAAAAATTCACATATTATTTTATCGATGTAAGACATTTAAATTCAAATACTCGTCTGCACGTGCGACTCCTAACTCGTGCTTAAAGAGCTAAGTCGAATATTTTAGATCAAAATACACAAGTGCACTTATGACACAAGAAAATTGGAAAATTAGTTTGTATGAGTCTTGCTCAAATGAGCGCAATTCTTATATAACACCGAAGTATTTAACTCAATATCAATTGACAATAAACAGAGTTCTCCACGAGGTTCATGTACAAGTTTGAAATATATTGTTTTATTTGTTTTATCGATTTACCCTTGTACGTTTCGACATAAAATAACAATTACTGTAATTGGAGCTAGCTTTTAGAATCTCACGTCACCTGGTTTGAACGGGGTTTAGATTAGGATGTGTGGCCCTAAGAGTGTGGACAGCGACGGCCAATTCTATGTCAATTGATGAAACGTTCGTGAAGTGTTTTCCATTGCTAGATGTGAATTTTGGACGTTCATTATATAAAACTTTTTAAAGTCGCACATATCTAGATCACTACAGACAATACGATACGGATTTAGACATTATAATATATCTCTTGTCCCAAATCTTTTATCAGATGTCTCACATTAAATCAATGTAAGATGTTGAATTAATGAATCCCACTTATTGTGCATAAACATCCAATACTTATAATAGTCCCACATCATTCAAAACATTTGGTGCACACCAGTTTTACTCATGGAAAGTGCCCTAATTTAACAAACAGTACCTTGATTGTGTAAGTCCAGAACCAAAGGGGGAGTGTAGGGCCATAATCACAGAACCATAATATAAAAGCACAGTATGTTTGTATAGTATTGTACTCCCCATGTACACGTGCAAGGTGGACACTATAATGGCGTTGACCTCTTGTTCAAACATTCTTTGGGTCCATTGATCATTAATGCTCATGATCATCAATGGAGGTATTTTGAATAAATGTCTCTCATTATGGTCACACATAGGGGTTTCTTTGTAATGCATGCAATTGGATCCTAAAAAATTTCTGTTTTTGGGTGTGGGTGGGACTAGTTCTTGGTTGGATATTCTATGTAGAAAAGGTTCATATTGTGAATTATAATTATGATTTTTATGGAATCTTATTTTGGATCAATGGGGGAGCTTAAAGGATCGGGATCGGGATCGTTGAATCAAATTGAGAATCATAAATTCCTACTAAGTGAAAAAAGGAGACGAAAAAATAAATGTAGCAAAACATAATTCTTAAGAACAACTAAATCAGCCTAGTGTATATGCAAATGGAATTGTTATGACAAACATAAAACTTATAGATATAATTGAAAGTTAAAAAACTATAATTTGAGCATTGAAGAGTGTTGAAAATCAAAGGTAGACTATTAATATTGTAGGATTTTGAGAAGAGGAATAGTAGAATTGAAGTATTTTAATCTTAACTTTCTGATAGAAACGGATACAGAGAAGAGATTAGAAAGTTAAAAGGTTGTTAAATAAATGACCTGGACTATTAAAAAGAAATAAAAAAGAAAGACTATCTAGCTATGATCACTTGCCAAGACAGAAGATTAAACCTAAAAGTTATTTTTCGACGAGAGAGATGAACAAATATAGAGAGCTTTCAGTATACGAAACAAATTTTCTAGAACTTTTCTCATCGTTGAAATTCCCGAATATATTATACAAGATATTCTCATTTTGGATTGAATTCTTAACTATTAAAATAATAATTATGAATTGGGCCAACTCAATAACTAATCGTGCCTAACAAATAAACTCTAACTCGGATTGGGATCCTATGATAGTATAAGATCAGGATCGAGATCCTATGAATTAAGGATTCTACAACAGACCAGAATCGGGATTTTGATAACCTTGATTTGCAGCCAATCCTGAGAAGTAATGCAAGGAGCAAAGTGCCTAGTAAAGTGGTGTAAGTTTCGGATCAACGACTGTGAGATTGTGTATTTGAATACGAAAACAATCAGTTTGCGTCAGTAATATCAAATATTGTGATATAGAAGATGTTTGTCTTCTAAATTATTTTTGAAGTTTATTTGCGTGAGCAGCTTCATTGTTAACGAATCTCAAGGCTGAAGCCCTTATAATTTACACATTGAGTGACTACGAAAGATAATAAGCATATAAGCTGTGATGACCCACCCCAATTATCAAAATATTATCTATTTTGGGTATTGATACACCATCACGGTTTTGTTTCTTTGGGATTTCTCCAAGAAAAGACCTCTTAACGGTTAAGGGTGAGCACACCACATATATAACCCAGTTACTCTTCCTCCTGAATCGATATGGGATGTAACACATAAAGTTATAGCACCTTCTCACCTTGCAAGGCCTTTTGGCAAGCTACTACACTCCACCCCTTTCGAGGCCACGCGCCTTCGCGAGGCCCACGTGGAGTCCACCTCCAACCGGTTGTAGGAGAGTCAGCTCTGATTCCACTTGCAACGACTCGCTCTAACTGTCAAGATATTGTCTGTTTTGAGTGTCCATACACCATCACGGTTTTGTTCCTCTTGGGTTTCCCCCCAAAAAGACTTCTTAACAGTTAAGGATGAGTACACTACATATATAGCCAGTTACAGTACATATAAAGTTATAGCACCTCCTCACCTCACAAAACCTTTTGACAGACTACTACATAAACAATATAATGCACGATACTTTTGTCATTATAAAATTTAGAAGAGTAGATTCATATTATTTGATTGTATGATGAGAGATTGATTCTACGACTCTAACCCATAACGCATGGATCAAAATGCATGTAAGCGTTCATACATTAAAAAAAATAGGGGGGGGGGGGGGGGGGGTGTGGAAGAGGGGATCGGTTTCAACAAAGATGTAGAAAGTACTGCTACCTTCTGTAAGCTACAATGTATTCTAAGTTACACTAGTGATTGGAACATGTTCCCCCCATGGCCTTAGCCAAAGAGTGCCCCAAGCTCACAAGCATATAAAAAGGATCAAGCCTTTCATTGGTGAACCAAAAGGGTCAATACAGCAGAAGTGATGCACAATTATTGTCCCCTTCTCTTCACAACCCAGCAAGCCAGGACCATCAAGCACTGCACTAGGGAGATTCTTAAAACCATGATCAAAGATATGGGTTTCTTTTCATGTCAACTTACTTTTGCCTTTAATTCCATTACATCTACTTTTATCTTTTTTCTCCCTTAACCTTTTCCTCTAGATTGGCATAACCTAATGCCAATCAACTCTCTCTCTCTCTCTCTCTCTCTCTCTCTCTCTCTCTCTCTCTCTCTCTCTCTCTCTCTCTCTCTCTCTCTCTCTCTCTCTCTCTCGGGTAATAGTGAATGGCTCACGTGTACTAGACCCAAAATTATAAAGTAAAGCGAGCTTTACCAATCAACTATGGCATGGTATGGGTATATATATCAGATAGTTCACATATGCATATATAGAATATATATGAGTTTTACCCTAATTGAGTATATCATTCCTACTGGGATTAATTAAGTTTATGTAATCGATCAGACGTGGGGGTTCTCAAGTGATGCCAATAAACAAGTTGTAATCCTATTGAAATTTTTATATAATGAAACATATGCTCCTATGGGCGTAAATAGAATACTTACCAAACCATGAAAATCCATACGTTCATTGTTTTTTATTGTCTTCCTTGTTTGATTGTTCACCTCTCTCTCTCTCTCTCTCTCTCTCTCTCTCTCTCTCTCTCTCTCTCTCTCTCTCTCTCTCTCTCTCTCTCTCTCTCACACACACACACACACAAAATCATGGAGGGTATTGGAGCCAAAAGGGAGTCAAACTAGTGGAGTTGGACTTGACCCATAATCCTAATGAAGATATGCACTTAGTGGGTGGTACCCAAATGAGTAGGAAATAATTGTTCTCTTTACCACTTGTTATGTTTGAATGGAGGGAAGGGCTACTACTTCTCTTTGCCCAAATCGTACCAACTCACATGATAGTGTCTTTGAGCCTGTCCACCAAAAGAAGAATACATTATAGAGCATCCAAAATAGTTGACAATCCCCCAACCCCACTCCCTCCCTATGATTTTTTTTTTTTTTTTCACTCAGCAACCTATAGGTTTTTGTACTTGGTAAGCAGAACTGGTCTGTCATGTGGTGAACCCTCTAATCTCCTTGTGGATAGGATTCACTCATCTCCTGAAAACATGCCCTATTTTGTGCTTCAATACTTTTGGCTTTCTAGAAAATACACAACTTGTTTTAACTACAATAATGATATTCAGTCATTTTAACTATTATATTATTAGGTCAAATTATTAGATTTCAACGGCATTGCTCCCAACCTTTACGTACCATTTTGTATATTGCTTACGTGTATTCTTAATCTCTCCTAACAAAGAAAACCAATCCATTTATGCCACAAAATAAAAAAAGTAGTGATAATTTTTTTTTTTTTTTTTGATACAATCACTTCTTCATCAGTGATAGTTAGCATCTTAAGTTTGGTCACATTCAAATGTTAGTGAGCTCTATGAATAAACAGACAGAATATATTCGGTTCCAAGAGTTGCCATTTAAAACTTAGGATGCTCACTCACTACCAATACTTTCTCCTTACCTTTTGTAGTGCATATATGATCTTTACATTCCAAATTCCTACCACCACCAGACTAAAGTGATGAGAAGAAAATGGTTATCCTCTCTCTCTCTCTCTCTCTCTCTCTCTCTCTCTCTCTATATATATATATATATATATATATATATATATATATATATATATATATATATATATATATATATATACACACACACACACACACACACACAGAATTGTGTACTTTGTACGTTTATAGAATACCATTAGCCTATGATTTTACCCAAAAAAAATGAGAAATTTAAATGCAGACTGTAGATTTATACAAAGTCGCACAGTGCCAAATGGTACAAAAGAACTAAAGAAGCCAGTTTTAGGAGACAATGCTCCCACCTTGTGTCCAAATGATGAATGATGTTGAACCCTTGAAGAGGACCTCCACATAGCTCTTACACTATTGAGGCCACGACCATGTTTATCCAATTATCTGTACAACTGTCCTTTAGCTGCCCTAAGAGAAAATCTGTTGTGCTTTAGCTTTGCTCCATCATTCCTTATATCTTTTTAGTGGGATCAGCAAAGTAGTATCTTAGCCTCTCAAAACCTTGGGACTCATGGTTTTAACTTGAACGTTAGATGCACCCAATCATCTGCAAATTACATACATCAGTCTAATCCGGATTTGATATATATTGGTCGCGAACGCGTATATGGGATTAGAAAGGTGTCATGTTATTGTAAGCTATCTTTATGCTAAAAGATCTTCATGGGTAGTGTTGATTTAATATATCGTTGGAAGCATTAACAAAAAAGAAAGTGGGAAGAAATCAACTCCATAAGAAAAAATTACTTCAAAGTAAAGCAATCAAATAAAGCAAAACAGGCGACAAAGATTTGCCACTAAATCTAAAGTTGAATTGATGTCTAATATCTTTGTCATAGCAATATGGCTGGTAAGCATAAATAACAGTAGTGTTCTTGCAAGATGGTGAGCATGAGGTCAGTACTGAAACCCTAATTAGATATAATATTGTTATTTTTTTATTTTTTATTTTTTTGTATTTTTCTTGTATGAAAATAATTTTACTTGATACTGCAAGGTCATTTTGGTTGCACTTGATCAGCCTTTTCCTCGGATTCCTATGTCGAAATTTTGTCAGGAAACAGGATCATACCTGCCCTCCCATTTTCCATTAGTTAAATACTAGGTAGGGGAAACTCTATGGTACCGAAAAAAAAAAAATTTGGTACTGGTACCACCAGTTACTATTTTGTATGATAAAGTTACAACTTTGAAATGAAAAATTACAACTGGTCAAGAGATGTCATAATCGATCACAAACACCTATGATTGATCATGAAAAACGCAGTATCAATCCCAATATTTCTTGATCGATCATGTATTTTAAAATTTTAATTTACACCTCAAAAAAAGGGCTCGGCTCCCGAACCGTACGTGAACTGCCTCGTACGGCTCTTCCTAAGAACTTGAAGCCCCCTCTCTCTCTAAATAGAAAAAAAGATGCATTTACAAGGTGAAAGAGCTAAGGGAGGCCGGGTCATTTTACGGAAATGGGAGGCTTTTCCCTATGAGAGAAGGCCCTATGGAGTAAAGGGAAGTGCATGAATTCTTGGAAAAAGAGGGAGGAGGAATTTCAGACTCCGATCTTCCGGGGGATTCATCAGTAACTTAACATTAAAAAGTTGTAATTTTCAATACCAGTATCGTCGGCGGTACCGTAAAACTTCCCGGTAGGTATAGGCAATTATATATATCTTCTCATTAGGTTCTGAATGAACGCTTTGTACCAATCAATATATATATATACAATATTATCTGCTTTAGACTACGTTGCATTGCTTTAAAATATCATTACATAACAAATATCCGATATGTTCGTATTTATATGTGATGTACATATTGAATGAGTGATGTTGAACAAACTAACATGCAATTTTCCTATACAACAATTCACATAAAAAAACACAATATTGAAACAAGTCACGTTACAATTGGCCAGTTGGGATGAGGCACATTACAAAGCATGTGTCTACGACAACTAGCAATACCACATATTCGAGTTAATCTGTATATGGAACACATGAGTTCCTCAATTATATTGCCCACCAACATGTGATTTTTGTATAAAGCTTGCCCTTGCCCCCACCTCAGACAAAAATTCTTGTCCAATTCACAATCCCTGTCACATATCAGAGATTAGCAATCTAAACCAATTTTGAAATTTTTGTTTGAAAGAAAAAGTTGGAGTTCTATGCATTGTACATGGCTTTTGATGAGAGGTTACATCCCTCAAGAGTTGGGGACCCATTGGCATATCCCTCCTCATGAAGACTCTAACCAAAATGTCCAAAATCCAAATCCAACTTTATTTCATGATTCAAAGTATAGGTCAATAAAGATACGGCATGATAGACTAGTATCCGACTCGATATCTTTCATTTTGTTATCGTTTCACGACTTGTGTAAATCATGAGTCACGCCACTCGACTGAATAGTCTGATATGTCTCCAAGTTAACCCCAAAGCTTCCAAGTCATCACCATCAATTCGACCTATACCACTGCACGACACCACAATGTAGCTCTAATCTTTCATCTTGTTCAACTTCTTCTTCTAATCTAGTATTTTGTGGTTATCGTTCGATACTATTTTGCGATCAATCCGTCTCAGTGCTTTGTAGGGATGGTGGTGGACCGAGGCGGCCGCGAGGGGAGTAGTCTCCACCCCATACCCGCTTCAAAAATATTTGTTTATCCCCGGTCTATCCCCATCCCTGTCTCGAGAGTAAATTTTGATCTCTATCCCCGTCGCCGCCCATAACAATTAATTTATATTATTTTAAGAAAAAAAATTAAAAAAAAATCATAAAACCTCACAAATAGATTTACAAGAAGAAGGAAAACTCATTGTATAACAAATGGATCAAACATAAAAACTCACAAAAATATTATGTATAACAAATGTGTGTTTTACTTAATTATATATATATTTATTTATTTATATTAGGGGTTTAGCAGAGGTGGGGCGGGGATGAATTTCAATCCAGTCCCACACGGGTTTCTACTAGCATCCCCGTATACGTCCATCGTCCAATACATATGGTTCATCCCCGATTCAAATGAGATGAGTTTGGACGAATACTTATTTTTTTCCGGTCCACTGCCATTCCTAGTGCTTTGATTCGATGGGCGATATCGTGACATTTAACCATGCTGCATATACTCCATTATTCTTTGACGAAATTTAATCCGTAGGCCCAAATGCAGCCAGATTTCTTCCAGGTGGGTCAGGTCCCAAAACATACACCACGAATACCTATTTTTCTCCGATCCACTATCATTCCTAGTGCTTTGATTCGATGGGCGATATCGTGACATTTAACCATGCTGCATATACTCCATTATTCTTTGACGAAATTTAATCCGTAGGCCCAAATGCAGCCAGATTTCTTCCAGATGGGTCAGGTCCCAAAACATACCCCATGTATTTCTTTGTGTCCTCCCCTCAGCCCTGGCTGGAATGGCTATTCACCCAGTCAGGTCTGACTAAAGCCTGTATTGAATTTAACAACTCATATTGATTTTTACAAAGCCAGTAACTTGGGTGGATTGCTTTCTCTCTTGTGTGAACGAATAAAAAGCTGCATTGGTCCCCCCTCCCCTTGTATCATGGCTTTCCTTAGTGAAAGTAAAAGTACAAGCAGTTCAGCCTGCCTTTTCATAGGAGGAGCGAGGGACTAAAACTTGGGCAAACCCTGACAACTTCAAATTATTTTGTCCTTCCTGCCCCAGTTCAGTCTTGGTGATAATGGGTTTAGATAAGAACCCTTGGTGAGCTTGGTTAACATGAACACACAGCATGGGAGTCTCTTGGTGGCCTCTGCCATCAGTAGGGCTGATAATCGAGCCAAATTTTACGAGTTTGAGCCGAGCCAGTTGAGTTCGTTTTTCTAAACGAACTTAAAAAATTGTTCAATTTTGACTCGTTTTTATTTAAAAAACGAGCCGAACTCAAATAACTCGATTTGATTTTCAACTCTAGTTACCAGAAAGATCCAAGGTAGACCTAGGCCAAGGAAAGAAGAAAAAGGAAAAATAGGACATGCATACCAAAACCACAAGCATGTTATGAGCTGAGGAAACGTTCCGGGAGTCATAGGTTTGAATAACGGAAAGAAATCTTTCTACATATAGGGTAAAAACTGCATTTATCTAAAAACTCTTCCTCAAAGTGCCTCGTACGCTGAATTGAACCACCTTGGTTTTTAGCACAACCGTGAAAACATTTGTACACAAACAGGTGCTTGCATTATGCATGTTGAGTATCTTCAGCATTAGCAAGAAGCTTACAAAAAAGATGCTGTTGGATCACAGTTGAAAATTGGCTGATTGCAATAACAAGCGGCAGTACAAGGAAATGACAATAGATCCTAAAGTAACTTGTGACAAGACGTGGTTGACATGTCAGTCACAAATTGACACGTGGTATATTACAATTAGCAGATGTGTTCCCCAAACTTCTATGGATCAAGATTGAGTGAATATGACCCCCAAGAGGACAAATATGTACACGATTGATCCCGAGAATTAATTGTCCTTAGAAATGTACGTCGTACAGAGTGTCAATGTGACGAACAAGCATTATTGTCACAACAACTCAGAACCTATGTCAAACCGTCGGAAAGATAGAGGCATGGCCCTTGTAGGCTGAGAACAATCCTCGAGAGTATTGAATTGAATGCTCGGCACAAATTCATAAATGCTGGCAATGGACTGCTAGTATTCGGCGTAGAACATTTGATGTTCGAGATGATGTGGTGTTCAAGGGGCGGAAAGCGATAAATGTTCGATGCCCCCAAGCATTCATGTATGATTGTGTCCCATCGTCAAGCATTAATGAAGCATGACATGGAGCACTTATTGCGCGGCTGGATGACGGTAAAAGCTTAGATAGTGAGAGCTCAAGTGACTGCCACATCATCATATTTGAATATATAAATACCTCAATGAAACAAAACACAAGTACGCATGTTAAATTGACTTTGTACTATACAATTATACTCTCTCAATCTTGAATGTCGACTGATTTAAGCATAAGAGGGGATAAGCCGAGTACATCCCCAGTTCCTGTTGAGATTCGAGCCCAATTCTTTACGGCCACAATGTAAACCACAAAACTAGAGCCACTAAACATTGATTGTTTGATAAATTTATAATTTTTACCACTTGCCTCTACTTTATCTTCAAATAAAAAGTGTCATTTCTTTAATATCCACTCTTAAAAGCATATGAAATACGAGGCTTGACCTTGAATGATATGATATAATACTAGAAGAAAGAAATTATAAAAATTCTATTTTCCAAATTCATATTCGACCTTCGACCAACATCGCCATCCACGACGGCAACACTTGAGTGTCGTAGGAGAACTCATAAGTCATAACTATGTGAAAACACAAGGCTCCAACCTTTGACCAAATGCATAAAAAAAAGGTGAAAACACAAGGCTCCAACACTTGACTAAGTCTGTATTAAGCAAGATCTGAATCTGAGCAGAGAGGTATTCCAACTCCACGAGTCCCAACGCCAATTCACGAGATTAAAATCATTTTTATTTACTCAATTTTATTCAATGATAGATAACATATTATTTATGTGAATAGGACCCGTTATTTATGAATAGGACCCTCATTTATACATGGTGGATAATTTACCATTTCATGAAATTGAATAAAAATATAATATAGAGAATCTAAATCCCAAATTCAAATACCTCTCTTCCATTCTTTTCCCTCAATTGTCGGTTAAGTAAAAGTTAATCAGCGTGCCCCAAAAACAGCCCATTATTATAAATTCTCAACTATAATAAAAACGGATCCAAATCTGTTTTAATAACTTCCTTTATATGCAATTTACCCAAAAAATTAAAAAAAAAAAAAAATTCTTATATTTTCGTGAATAGCACATCACTTAAACATATTAACGACCCACTCCACTCCACTTTGCCATTCGGACGGAATTTTAAAAAAAAGTGACTTGAGAACAAAAAACATAGTATAAAAGTTTTTTTTCCTTCCTCTCTCTCCACTTTGCCTTTCAGACGGAACGATTTCCTTCCTCTCTCTCTCTCCACTTTGCCTTTCAAACAGAAAATTATTTTTGGAATCATTATATTCTGTAAAATTATTTTTGAAATCATTTAACCAAACAAATTTATCTCAAAAAACATCAAAACAACTTTTCTAAAACTCTTCTTAAAAACTATTTTCAAATACTGTGTTTTGAAATGCAAACATCCCGACTCTCTGTTTATTTATGTAGTTTCAAAAGTCCAACCGCCAAGCTAAACAATAGGATATACTAAAGCACCTGGTCCCCAAGTAGGGCTATTAGTCGAACGAGTCCGAGCCGAGTTCGAGCCGAGCTTTAAAAGTTTGTTTCTTAATCGAGCTTAAAAAATTGTTCAAGCTTGACTCGTTTAAGAAACGAGCCGAGCCTGAACGAGCCAAAAACAAGTCGAACCCGAGTATTTGCACATAAACGAGTCGAGTCTGTCAAGTTTGAACCGAACTTGTAGGGCTTGTTTTCTAAACGAGCCTAAAAACTTGTTCAAGTTCGGGCTCATTTAAAAAACGAGCCGAGCCTGAACGAGCCGAACTCAAGCCAAGCTCGAGTAGCTCAGTTTGATTAACAGCCCTATCCCCAAGAACCAGATAAAGAACAAAGCATAACAAACATATTTGTATAATTAATTTCATCAAGCAGTGCTTAACATAACCATAACCACAACTATTAACATGGCAAGCTTCTGATGCAACACCAAACAGCAGATCAAATCCAGAAATTACCAGACTGACATTATAAGTTTTAAAATCCAACTATTGTGAACTAGGCAACACACAATTGAATCGAATTTCAACACAAGTACCACCGTTGTGACTGATGACTACAGGCACAACAGTTTTATTATAAGTTCATAAAAACAGAAATAATAACCCCTCGAAACTACTCCTCCGTTTCTTCTTCCTCTTCCTCTTCCTCTTTCCAGCAACATTTCAGAATAGACCTAGGAGATCCATAGGACACAGTCTTCGTGAACTTCTGGTAGACTATGGAACCACCAGTCCCAAGCTCTTGAAGGCTCTTCTCAGCAAGACAGTAACCTTTCACATCCAAACCAGAACTCTGCCCGAGTGACTTATTGGCATGCACAGCAATTGAGAACTCACCCGGTTGGAAGCAAGCCAACACCCTTTCAATCAGCTGGCCCAGGTTCAGATCTTTCAAATTATATCCGACTGTTTCAAAGCTGGCATAACTGAAACCATCTTCAGGTGTGACATGAATGGTAGAAACAGCAGCTCCTTCAATAGAATTCATGGAATAACCACAAGGATCAAACTCAAAATCACATATTTCAGAATCTGGAAGAATCTTCCTTATACCAGACTGATTGGTCATCAGAGCAGCTGAGCATGATTGGCTCTTGTAAAAGACAGAAGCCATCTCCCTGTCCAAACCAGTCATACACATCTCTAGGGTGTAAACCGGGTCAAGAGATTGAGATCCAGCGGAAGCAGAGTAGACATACCATTTCTGTGGTTTGTCAGAACTACCCATTATATAAGCCTTGCTTCCTGAACCAAGGTTCCCAAAATAATTATCAAGGACAGCAACCTCTTCTGAGAAGCTACGATGTGGATATGACTGAGCTCCAGGGAAAATGAAGCTTCCACGAGTGTATCTCACAGATCGAACAGTGAGGGAAAGTAAATCAGCCAATTTCAGGATAGGTGTGACTGATTGGAGCAACTTCGTTGTTCCACAGGTTTTGATGATTATCTTATAAGGATAGACAAAGAGGCTTGATTCAGAGAGGACATAAGAGTCAACATGGTCATTTGACAGTGAAGCAACTATAGTGCACTCAGCAGGCTCTAGAATCTCATCCAACTGAGATTTGGAAAGAGATCTAAGACCCTTTCCTTCAGGATCAGCAAAGAAGCTCGGCTCAAAAAACGAAATTTCAAGCCTCTTTTCATAACCTTCAAAACCGATTGCAGAGATTGGCAAGGCCATATCTAGTAGGGAAAACAATTGCAGCTACAAAGAAAGAAAGAAATAGATCTACCGAAAAGAAGAAACAGAGCGAGGGGATAAAAATAAAAACCAAATCAAAAGCACTTTATTTTAACCACGTCAACTAACGTGGTCTGGATTCCAACTTAGGGGCTATCAGGATGGTTTGCGAGCGCACTGCACAGAAAATGAAAAGAAAAGCTCAGAGTTAGGATTATTTGAAAATCAAACATTATTCTCATAAAGGAACTCCAGGAAATGTGGTATTAATAGCCTGTATAAGTATATTATCATGTGGAACTTACGTTGGAGTATGCAGCAGATCTGAACTTCTTGATTCCTCCGTTGGGTCGAACGTCCTCAATGCTGTATCCAAGGGGAGCTTCGTAAAATATGGATTTACTACTAGACTTCTTCTTCCCACCTTTAGACTCCATTAGATCATTCAGTCTTCCTGTTCAAATCATCAAACAGCATCCATGAGTCAGAACTGATTATAAAATAATCGCAACAAGAAAACAATTACAGTAAAAAAACACATCTGGGCCTAACAATTACAATTGGAAACTATTAATTATAATAAACCAGAGTCATTTACCAAGCAAATATCAGAGTAAAAAGGGAAATACTAACAAAAAGTAATGCTCACTCAATAAGCAAAAGTAAAAGAAGCATAGAACTTAATGTCATGTAGACTCCTACAAACAACACAAGAGAAATGATATCAACAGCAGTTCTCTGTACAAGTTACGAAAACATTGCACAAAGTATTAGAATCTTGAAACAAATGATATACAACATCTCGACTCTCAAACAATAAAGTGTGCTATATGCCAAGCAAACTGATGACTCAAATACAAAACAATATATGACTGGAGAGTCTTGCTCAACAATAAAAGGAAAACTCTTCCCAACAACTTCAAGCACAACAAATTCACTAATTCCTCTGTTCCGAAGGACACAGGGAAATAAAAAGGCAAGCTGATGGGAAATGGTTGAGAACAGTTTCACTTGGCATGTTTCAATATTTTCATCTAATCAACCGAAGGGAGTGCCTCAAAATGGTTTTACACAATTATCCTCCTTTCCAAAACCACAAGGAAAGTCATATTAGTTTGACCAAAGAATAATATATGCGTGATAAAGTTTCAATCTCATTTTGTTGTGTGTTACATCATGTAAACCGCAGGCCATCTAGATGTTAGGTAACCAGATTCAATTGTTCTTTAAAGCCAAGCTGGTGGATACCCTTAAAGCTGACCCAATTCTTTTCAGCCTTTTCTTTATCAACAAAATAATAAAATCTACGCAATTATATAGAATCATTACACAAAGATAACTCATTAGAGGCATTAGAACACATCCACTAGAATTATTCATACACAGCAAACACACAAACATGTATCTCAATGTGTGTATGGGGATTTATCTATAATAGGAACAAAATCAATCCCAAAAGGTCAGGTAACAAATCAATTACATAAGAAGCGCAAAATATATAAAACACACAGTATCTCAGCCCTAATCTCAGAAAATCAAGATCTGAAATCTTGAAACCTCTTAAATATTAGAAATTTCAAAGACATGAATCAAGGACCCCAGGTTGAATCAAAAAGAAATCTCAGCTTTCAAAAACCTAATAAATCAGTGATTCAATTACCAGTTTCACAAAATAAATAATCAGCAAAGCCCCAATATATTCCTTCTAATTACTAAAAAAGGAAAATCATACATAAACACAAACAGGCGCACACATACACATAGATAAGTACTATCACCAGAATATCAGAATGTTCATACATATATCTTCAAATATTTATTTCCTATAAACTATTGTTGAATGATCTAAATCAAATTATTTTTAAACAGATTATCAAGTGAAATTCTCGCATTCAAAATTTACAATCCCAGAACTACACATGGACAGACACCATACGAATTTCACGGACCAAGAAATTAAAAAAGAAACTTACACAACAAGTATCTGCTAAAGAACAATAAAACTATACTAAAATAGCCATACTTACAATATCAGATTGGAAATTGAACCAACGACCGATAAACAATCGCAATCTACCTCGCAGAAACCCTAGAAACAGCACAAAACACGAATCAGGAAAAAAAATCCGAATACTGATACAGCACATATAGGCATCTGTGTATTGATTTGGCGACACTTACAGATACAAATCTTTGTGATGGTGATTCAGAATATATTCGAAACCCTAGAAGATGAATATGCTAATGTGCGTGAGAGGGTTAACTTGCCGTTCTGGTTTTTCTATTGTGAGAAGCAAGCTTAGCATGAACGGCGTAGAGGGGAATAGGTTGAACTTATATAGCGGTAAATAGGAATTTGCCATTAGTGTTTTGTGATATTACGGTCATGCCATTCCGGTTTCGTCGAAGTTTCACGTTTACCAATTAAATGACTAAACTACCCTTGGAAGAGTTGTTGATGTGTGACCTGGCCACCGCCGTGGAATAGAACGACTTGAGTCGCTAAATGACTAAATTACCCTTGGAAGAGTATGAATATGTGACCATTATACTTGCTAGAAAAAAAAAATTATAATGACATTACAATTCTCAAAAAAAGGTGGAAATTTGATATTTTGAACATTACTTTTGCTCAAATCATCTTTTTAATGGTACTAAAGTATTAAGAATTTTGAGAAAATAAATTCAAAATTCTCACCACAATTTGTTGTAAAGTTTATTTAAAAATCAAGATTGTTTTGTTTATCTCTTTAATTATTTTTGAGTGAGTTTTTCTAAACGAGTAAATCTCAAGATCCACTAATTTAGGGTGAATTTGGTAACGTTTTTGTTTTTATTATATTTTTTTTATAAAAAAAAAAAATAAAACTAATTTTCGTTTTGTTTTTAATAAAAATTAAAAATATAAAACATGTTTGATAGTCATTTATATTTAAAAAATTATAAAAAAAAAAAAATTTGTTTGGTATTATACCAAAAATTCATCACCCAACATCACCATCAACCATCTACCACCACCAAACACCCAACCACCTACCACCACCACCCAACCCACCCCCAGCAGCCCCAAAACTCATCACCCAACCCTCCCAAAACCACCACCAATACTAGTCCACCACCACCGATACACACACAAACTCAAAACTCATAACAGCAGCCCTGCAACAGCGCTGAAACCCACCACCCAACCCACCCAAAACCACCACCAATACCAGTCCACCACCACCGATACACACACAAACCCAAAACCCACCACAGTAGCCCCGACAAACCAGTTATAACAGCCCCGAAACCCACCACCCAACCCACCCAAAACCACTACCACTAATACACACACAAAAAGATCCATACACCAACACAGATGTTGAAATCAACAACAAAATAAAATAGAAATGAAGAAAAATCTCTAGATTTGCACAAATAAAACCGCCGATTGAGAAGAAAGTGGAGAGCTTTGTCGGAGAGAGCTTCGCCGATTTGGATCCCACATACCTGCGAGCTTCGGCACAGTCGCTGACCCACAGGCGCAGCGAGCGAGAGAGAGAGAGGAGCTTGGTTTTTGCCTTATATAGGTGCCAAAAAAATGTCATATTTTTTGCTTCTAATGAAAGTCGAAGGCTGGACCTCATTAAAAGCCTCACAAGCCCCGCTTGTTTTCGTTTTTCTGTGTTTTCAAAAACATCATTTTCCTTGCTTTCAACATTCACCCTTGTTTTCAAAACAATTTGATTAAAAAAAAAAAACAAAACATAAACCAAACGTATTATTATTTTTAATTTTAACAAAAATTAAAAACAAAAACAAAAAAAAAACAAAAACTTTGAGTTACCAAATGGCACCTTAGATTTTTTAAATATTTCAAAATGCTTACTAAAATATTGAGTGAGCTCAATCATTTTTAAGATTTAAAAAATGAAATATATTTAAGTTTGGCTTTGTCATTTTGCAAGTCAATTAAGAACAGATCGTTATATTATCCTAACAACTAGGTTTATCGGTCTTTTTTGCAATTACTTTTTTTTATATTAAATGAATTTCAAGAACATTACTATAGTTGTCATTATTTACCAATTTGTCCTTTGTTTTGAAACATTGCGTATTAAATGCACATGCTTATTTTATTTTATTTTGGTTCAATTGTTAAAGGTATTTGAATTAGTTTACGGGGATACTCTGACTAATTCTCTTTTATATCTTACCAAAGGTAGACCATTTACACCAGAGTCAAAGTATTTAAGAAGGATAAATCCCTCATAATCTGATGGTTTCAAGAAATTGTCAAAATTTAAACTTACGACTTCTAGATTTACAGTCCGTCCTTCTTCCCACTTTACCCTCTGGGGATTGAATGCACAAGCTTTTGAGATAAAGCTAATATGACTTTCTAGCATTGTGGAAGCGCTCCCCTATTTATTTATTTTTTTTGTGAGGGGCCAGATAAATCAATTTTATCGAATATTTTTGAATCGAACCACATATTTTTGTGGACATGCAATAAGAGATGAGAGAGAAATTCATTAAAATCATATCTGTATTGATATAATCTTATCGAATATCCTCGAAGTGATCCATATATTTTGTCAACGTCCACATAAGAGATGACAGAGAAGTACATTTAAAAAAGGGATAATCATTTTAGGCGTCATTTGAAGGATAAGTCCACGCATCTTATGTTGTGAAATTATTCACATAAAAAAAAAAAAAAAAACGAATATGAGTTGTTCACACTACATAAGCTTTAATTCAAATTCATCAAAACAGTTCGGATTAAAAGACTCTGAAGATTTGAGATCCCCAATTCGTATATCACAAAGTCTCCCTTATTCAATTCACGAATTTTCAGATTTAGATATACTTATATGGGATCCGATTATGATTCAATCTAAATTATTTATACTTATTTAAATAAAATTTAGTGAAAAATTACTTGGACCAGATCGAGTCAGATTTTAGATTGGAATTCGAAATTATTAAAGAATTCGGATATAGACCTATGAAAATAAAATCCGTCACCTTATCGGATCAGATTTTTAAAATCGAATTTGAATTCAGATCAGTCAAAATTCGATGCAAACCCAATCCGTTGATTGGCTTATTTGCCAGTGGGATCCGATTATGATTCAATCTAAATTATTTATACTTATTTAAATAAAATTTAGTGAAAAATTACTCGGACCAGATCAAGTCAGATTTTAGATTGGAATTCGAAATTATTAACGAATTCGGATATAGACCTATGAAAATAAAATCCGTCACCTTATCGGATCAGATTTTTAAAATCGAAATTGGATTTAGATCAGTCCAAATTCGATGCAAACCCGAATATCAAGCTCTTCAATAAACTATTTATTCTCACTCAACTCTTTATTTTATAGATTCAATCACCAAAAATCAAGCTTAAATAAACTCTCTATTTAGACTAGCTAAAATAAAAAGGCTTATTTGACTCTCTACATTTGGAAAGCTCAATTCACTATTTATTTGATTTTTTATAAATAAAAAAATGACACATATACATTTTTTATTAAACGTTATTAACTATAAGCCTATTTTTCCACTATAATAGAGAATTTATTGGACTTGTCTAAAATATTTCACTCTCTATTTTAAATTTTTATCAAAGATGATCTTTATTTTAAAAAAAAAAAATCTTTCTAATAATAGAGGGTATTATTAGAGATGCTCGTCCATGTATTTACGACATTTCTCTTGTAATTAAAAAAAAATCATAGAGAAAAAAATATTAACTAGATTACCTAATGTAAGACATATTAGGCATGGTGGGACCACTTTTAGGCCATGAAAAGACAAAGTTTATATTCTTTTTACTGTAGATAATGTGTGCCCTTTGGGTGGTCTCAAGAGTCGAGATTCCTCAGGTTTGGTGGGTCAAAGGGAAAGTGCCAAAAGAGGCCCATTTGTATGTGAGCTGTATTTTGTTTTCTTTCTTTATTTTGTGGAAAACGGTTCCCCAGCTAACTTCTTTATCTTCCATCCATTCATTTCTCTTCACATCTCCTAAGCATCACAACTTTTTATTCCTTCTTTTTCTTTTTTCCATTTTTTTTTATTTTCTAGGGATGAAGTAGGTGGAATGGGGAGGCTTTTTTTAGGTAAAGTCCCTCCTATGGGAAAAGATTTTTTGCACCCTATTTTCTCGTATGCTATTTATGTCTTTTGAATTTTCTCCGAAATACCCGTCGTTGATATTGAGGCTCAAGATAACTTAAATAAATGCATATGAGTGTGTATCCATTACCTTGACCATATAAAGTTGTTGAATTGGTCCAATTCTATGTCTGCCTTCAAATTTGAATTTAGAACTTTATATAGGTTCCAAGAAGGTTTAGTTCCCTCTTCAAGGAAGGAGCATGGTTTTTTTTTAATTTCATCTGACTGGTGGGGAAGTAGTAGTTTTATTTGGTTAAATTTGAAATAAAATGGGACTAATATAGTAGATGTGAGGTGGACCCTCACCTCAGTCACCTATAAATAGGAGTGTCTAAATATAACATAATTTGTTAGTAATATACGAAAACGACACGTGTGGATCTGACACGACGGGATTAATAAATGTATTGGGTATAAGTGAAGTCAATCAAAATACATGTGTGAAACGACTCGTTTATATACCGATTATATACGTTTCATACACGATACGAGCCTGATATGTACAATTTATTAAACACGAATTAATAAACAAATCGAGTATAAGTAAAATATCTTTTAACACGAACTCGTTAAGACTCGATACGAATCTGTTTCACCTGATATAATTGACAGATGTACATACAATAGAGTTAAGACAGGTTTACTTTCATAGGCCTTAGAGAGTAATGACATGTTTGGATTAGTGGAGTAGTTGTTATTGAATTAGAGATATTAACCACTCCAATCTATAATTATTGGCATATGTAGTTGGGATAATGTAGACTAATCAAAAGATAGGATCATAAATTATTAGAGATCAAAATAGATGTGCCATTAAAAATGGTGATATTTTTTATCCCCTTTTTATTTATTAATTAAAAATGAGTATATAACAACACATTTTTTTATCTCATTTTTTAATCAATCTAGTATTACCTGTATGCCGAAATAAAGCCTCCACTAGTCCAAACCCATGTTTGGCATTATGTTTAGGTAGGTATATGGAGCAGGTTTAAAGGGAGCCAAAAGAGATGTGGGTCAGGCATTAAAGGGAAGAAAATTCTATTTTAGTTTGAAAATTTGGGCAACTTTTGTAAATATTTTGACTAAATTGTCATTCTGTTCCCATTTGGAATAATTCCCCCAATTTCTCAAAAGTGTTTGGATGATTGGATTATGATGATTCACAAAATGGGTTTATACAAAATCAATTAAAAGTGTGATGGTAGTATGTATGATGGTGTATATGACGGGATGCTTAATACAACAAGAGACACATATCAGATGGTTTAGTCTGGGTGACCTATTTCATTGGGAATGACGTCGGTGGCTAGAGAGTTTTATTACTCAAGGTATGGTGTGCTGAGATGTGTGTGATGCCCTCCACGTGTAGGCGGAGCTTATAATTTATAGGCAAGTGAAGTTGGCTCCGAGGTGCTCTGATTGAAGCGCCATCCTCGAGTGGGGTGATTCCCTAAAGTTCGTCTTATCTTTGTAACGAGTGAATTGATAGCGGAGTGATTCCTTGAAGATCGTTTTATCTTATGACAGGCGAGGTGATCCAAACCCGATCCATTGACCGGCCTATTTGCCTGTGTGTATCTAAATGAAATTTATATTTTTGATCATGAGAGCATTTTCAATAGACTCTTTATTCTCACTCAACTCTTTATTTTATAGATTTAATCACCAAAAATCAAGTTTCAATAGACTCTCTATTTAGACTAACTAAAATAGAAAGACTTATTTGACTCTTTACATTTAGAGAGTCCAACTCACTCTCTATTTGATTTTTGATAAATGAAAAAATGACACATATACATTCTTCATTGAATGCTATTGATTATAATTTATAAACCTATATTATTCTACTATAATAGAGAAAAATATGTGTTCTTTATTTTCATGAATTCGCTAAAACCCGATACGAATCCGTTTCATTTAATACGATTGACATACTTATCTACAATAGAGTTGAGACATGTTTACTTTCATAGGCCATAGAGAATAATGACATGTTTGGATTAGTGGAGTAGTTGTTATTGAATTAGAGATATTAACTACTCCAATCCATAATTATTGGCATATGTAGTTGGGATAATGTAGACTAATCAAAAGATAGGATCATAAATTGTTCGAGATCAAATAAAAGTGGCATTAAAAATGGTGATATTTTTTATCCCCTTTTTATTTATTAATTAAAAATGAGTATATAACAACACAACATTTAAATTTTTTTATCTCATTTTTTAATCAATCTACCTGTATGCCGAAATAAAGCCTCCACTAGTCCAAACCCATGTTTGGTATTATGTTTAGGTACGTATATGGAGCAGGTTTAAAGGGAGTCAAAAGAGATGTGGGTCAGAGATTAAAGGGAAGAAAATTATATTTTAGTTTGAAAATTTGGGCAACTCTAGTAAATATTTTGACTAAATTGTCATTTGTTTGCATTTGGAGAAACTAGTTGGTGTATATGAACGTTGCACATGGACCATTTCAGGATTCTTCTAGAGCCACCTATTGTCAAACTTATATCATTGTATTGAGGCAACCAAGAATCATGTCACATTTTTCATATGTGTTGCTAAGTAGATGATAACCGACTGTTAAGTAAATGATATAGAGAGATGAAGGGGTGCATTTCCAGTAATAAAAGAGAGAGAGAGAAAAGATGAAGGGGTGCGTTTTTAGTAGTGATGATGCAAAAATTGGTTTGCACACCACAGTCAAGTAATAGTATAAAATGCAGTAAAATAAGTAGAGCAAAGATAAGAACAACACAAGGATTATAGTGGTTCGGTCAACAAGATCTACGTCCACTTTCAATGGCTAAGTTCGCCGGGAAGTTTATTAACTCAGGTGTGTAAGGAGATCGGGGAATTACAAGAGAGAGAGATGAGCTTTGAGTTTTTGCCAGATGTCCCTCAAGTGATGGGGAAACTTACACTTTATAGTGGTTGCCTCATAATGGGTATTAATCAGGTAGGCAAGGGGTCTCAACGGACTAAGAAGATTTTAATAGTAAATAATGGTTCGGCGACCCCTCCTCTTCTCAACGGGCAGGGGAGCTCCAAAAGACTCGGTCAATGCTTGAGGAAAAGTTGACTCTCTCCAAGTGGCAGGGGTGAGGCTCTTGGATGTTCCCTTGAAGTTAACCATGATGACGTAGCTCCTTGAGGGACTTTGACCGGCTTGGACCTTATAGTGTATGTTGAGTCTTCTTATAAACTTGGGCCTTTCGACAGACTTGGGTTTTCCACATGAGTTGGGTCATTTGGGCCTGACCCATCATTTGCCCTCCAATGCCCTGCGTCTAATGGAACTTGGAAAGGAGGGCATTCAATTTTGAGTTTTGATTTTTCGGTTGACCGACCAAACTGGAAAAACTTCGGAAGGCCAGAACATGTCCGTTTCAGACAGCTTTTGGGCAAGCTGGCGGTGTCTTGGGCGAGGAGGCAATGTCCTGGGTGAGCAGCAAAGTTTCTTTTTTATTTTTTATTTTTTATTTTATTTTTTTTATTTTTTTTTTTTTGAAACTTTGGGAGGTCAAAATATTTGTTTCTAAGCCTTTTTTGACCTTTTTTTGAAAAACTCATTGCCAATGAGTTTTGCTCGGCTCGTCGAGAGCTTCAGTTTTGACATATTACCCGTCTCGTTCGGAGTTACTATCAAAATAACCCCTTTTAAATCCGATTTTTTTTTTTTTTTTTTCGGAACTCCATTAGCTATACTCCTTCTTCTACTTCCTTCTTTTCGTTCTTGAAGAGCCCTTGGTTTTGGGTTTGGGCCTTTTTGTTTTTCCTTTTTCCCTCTTTCAATTGGATTTGAAAAAACCCTAGGTATAAATAGGAAATTTCCTTCCTTCTTGCTCATTCATTCACCTCACCCTCTCCATTGAGACTTAAAGGTGAACTTTTCTGAAATTCTTTGGGGACCAAGTTTTGACTTTCTTGAGTTTGAGCATTTGGAGGCCATGTCGGTTGTGGAACAAGAAAAGCAAATACCCACTGTTATTGAAGAAGAAGGAGACGTTAATGACCGGAGTGGGAGCTTGGGAGAAGATGGCCATGGTGGTGGAATGGAGGGGCCATTAGGTGTTGCTGGGAGTGCGCCGGTTGTGCACGAGAAAGAAGTGTTAGGCTCCCTTTTTGGGGGTGATTTGGGTGATTTAGGCGAGCAAGGAAAAGGGCTGGACAGCTTGGGCGTGCTGCCTGATCGTGTAGCTGCTGTGGAGAGGCGAACAAGGCAGGCTGCTCGTCGTGCTGAGCAGGCTATCCCTGCTGTCCAGGCGAGCAGACCGGCTGTCCCTGCTGTCCAGGAGAGCAAACAGGCTGTCCCTGCTGTCCAAGCGAGCAAACAGGCTGTCCAGGTGAGCGAACAGGCTGCCTCGGGAAGCCAAGCGGGCGAGCAGGCTGTCCAGGCCGGATCTGGGCGTGCGGACTGCCTGGGCGCGCTGTCTGGGCGCGCGGACTGCCTAGGCGCTGTCCAGGAGAGCAAACAGGCTGTCCTTGCTGTCCAAGCGAGCAAACAGGCTGTCCAGGTAAGCGAACAGGCTGCCTCGGGAAGCCAAGCGGGCGAGCAGGCTGTCCAGGCCGGATCTGGGCGTGCGGACTGCCTGGGCGCGCTGTCTGGTCGCGCGGACTGTCCGGGCGCGCTGCCTGGGCGCGCGGACTGCCTGGGCGCGTTGCGTGGGGGCGTTTTGGGTGCTTGTTTGAGGAGTTTTGGCGAGGTCGGGGCTTCAGATGAGCAAGGAGCTGCACTCAGTGCCTGTGGTGGATCTGACACTTGTGTTGGTGATGATCCCGTTCCTCGGAATGTAGCTACTCAAGGTCAAACTCTTCAGAGCCTCCGTAAGAAAAAATACAGAAGCAAAATAGTTGACGATGGGTCCAAGGTAAATACTATCTTTAGTACTTTAACTTCAGATGATATTTCGCGGATTGTTTCCACCTACCATATTCCTCCGACTGTGTTATGTCGTCGGGCCGAGATGGATGAGCCCGCCTCTGATGACTCTTCTGGGGATATTGTTGTTTATGAGGAGATGTTTGAGGCTGGGCTCCGACTTCCCATGTCCCCTCTTATCTGTCGCATCCTCGAATATTTTTCACTCTCCCCGGGGCGATTGTCACCCAACGGCTGGAGAGTTCTGCTATGCTTTTTGGTGTTGTGGAAAAAAGTGCACCATGAGGATGCCTCTCCGAAGGAGTTTCATGGAGCTTATACTCTGAGCGAGACCCCTGCTCCCAATCGGGGTTGGTATTACTTTTCAACGAGAGACAAGCTGATCACTAGACTGAAGTCCAACTGTGGAACTTGAAAATCCCGTTTTCTATTTGTCGGTGGAGAATGGGCTGCTGAGGCCGATAGAGCTTCGGTACTACGGGGATGGAGTACCCCCAAAGAGCTTGGTAAGCTTCATACTTGTTTTAACCCTTTTGTGTGTTTCCTGTATTTTACTCATCATCCCTTTTGCAGATCCTATTGTGCTTTCCAAGGGTCAAGAGTGGAAACTGCAGGCGGTGAAGGCTTATCCTGAAAAAGATATTGGAGTCCTCATGCCCGGAGTTCGTGCCACCCCTAAGTCTGGCGGCTCCTCTTTGAAGAGAAAAAGTGAGTTGACCATCTCGTACCTTCTTTTAATCTCGTACCTTTTTTTTTTTTTTTAACACTTTATTTATTTGCAGCAATAGATAGGGAGGCGATTGGGTCTCTCCTCTCTGGTAGGAGTCCTCCTCTTCCCAAGGTGGCAAGGGTCCCTGAGATGGTGAAGACGGGCCAGGTCTCCCAAGTGACATCTCCAATGGTACCGCCCGAGGGGAGCTCTCCTCAATCAACTCCTCTAGTGATTCCTAGGGCTCCCTTTGGTCCAGTGCCCCCTCCAGTGGTGCCTACACCCTCAGTTGTACCTCTTACTCCGGAGTTTCTCCTATCGGCTGCACCTTCTATTTTCCCTCCATCTTCTCCTGTGGGGACTTCTTCTGGGATACATTCTCAGGGTATCTCTATGCTGGGTAACCTGCCGCTCATTAGGGATCGGATTGGGAAGTTTGTGTGTTCCAGGGACGTGACCGAGCTCGGTTCCATGGGCACCGATAGAATTCTCCGCTCTTACTTGGAAAGTTGGGCTCAGGTAAGGGTTTATTATCTCCCTTTCCTCCCTTCCTCTCATACATTTCTGACATCTTTTTGCCTTTTGTTTGTTTGTTTTTTTTTTTTTTCCAGGCCTCAACAGCATCTATGTGTATGTTTGCAAGGACCCTCCTTTATCACCAGTTGAAGCAAACCCATGAAGTTGTGAAAAATGAACTTCTAGCTGCTCAGGGGAGGATCACAGAACTTGAAGCTGCTGGGAGTGCTTTTGACAAGAGGGTGACTGGTCTTGAGGCTGAGCTTTTGGCGAGCCATGGGAGGGTGGCCAGGCTCGAGGATGAGCTTGTTGAGATCCGTGAGAGGGCCACGCTCAGTGAGGCTGAGCTTGCAAAGACCCAAGTTGAGTTTTCGGCGACCCATGGGAGGGTGGCCAAGCTTGAGGCTGAGCTTGCAGAGACCCGCGAGAGGGCCATGCTCAAAGAGGCTGAGTTTTCAACGACCCATGGGAGGGTGGCCAAACTCGAGGCTGAGCTTGCAGAGACCCGCGAGA
Organism: Ilex aquifolium; assembly: GCA_951799425.1. Lineage (NCBI taxonomy): Eukaryota > Viridiplantae > Streptophyta > Magnoliopsida > Aquifoliales > Aquifoliaceae > Ilex > Ilex aquifolium. The sequence goes on along the minus strand of OX637407.1, from coordinate 25,353,090 downwards.
GGGCCATGCTCAGAGAGGCTGAGTTTTCAACGACCCATGGGAGGGTGGCCAAACTCGAGGCTGAGCTTGCAGAGACCCGCGAGAGGGCCATGCTCAGAGAGGCTGCCGCAGAGGCAGATGTGAAGACTGCTCAAGAAAGAGCTTCCCGGGCTGAGGCGGACCTGAGGTATGGTACTGCCGAAGCTTTCATTGACGGCTATGAGGAGCTTCGGGGAAAGATTTCTGCTGTCTACCCCAACATTGATGTTTCAGTCTTTGTGGCGACTGAGGCGCCTGAGAGTGATGTAGGTTCAGAGGATGCCGAGGAGGAGAATGACGACCACGAGAGCAGTTAGAGTGCTAGGGACTTTTTGATTTAAGAATTTCTTTATTTCTTTGTTTGAAAAGCATTTTGTAGCCCTACTTTTGTGAAAGTGGTAGTGGTTTTTCCCTTTTGATCTTGAATACAAAAATGCAAAGATTTTTTGAGTGAATCTAGAAATTTTGTTTTATTTATTTTATTGCTTCTGAAAAAGCAATATCGAGCAACCGCCCCAAAAAAGTACAGAAAATAAAATCAAGTTCCCAGCTTTTCTACTTTGAGTCTCTCAAGGTGTCACTGATAGTACCTCTTCAAGTGCTCGGCATTCCATGGATGGGGCAAAACTTTCCCCTCACAACCCTGTATCTTGTAGGTACCCGGCCTCACCACTTCTATTATGAGGTAGGGTCCTTCCCAATTCGGTCCCAGTTTTCCTTCTCGTGAATCCTTTGTGGCTAGGATCACTTTCTTAAGGACCAAGTCTCCTGGTTGGAAGGAACGAGGCTTCACCCTCGAGTTGTAGTATTTTGCCATGCGACGCTTGTACTCCGCGTTGCGGACCACAGCCATCTCCCTTGCCTCCTCTACTAAGTCGAGGTTGATGCGGAGTCCTTCCTCATTGGTGACAGGGTCGTGGTGTTGGACCCTTAGAGAATGCACCCCGATCTCCACAGGAATGACTGCCTCAGTTCCAAAGGCGAGGGAGAAGGGGGTTTCTCCGGTTGGAGTTCTTGGTGTGGTCCGATAGGCCCATAATACGCCTGGGAGCTCCTCGACCCAAAGACCTTTTGCCTTTTCGAGCCTTGTCTTTAGGTTACGCAGCACCGTTCTCACCATGACCTCAGCCTGCCCGTTTGCCTGCGGGTGTGCCGGGCTGGAATGAGGTTGCTTTATTTGAAGGTCTGAGCAGAAGGAGTTCAGGAGCTTGTTGTCGAACTGCTTGGCATTGTCGCTGACGATGGCGTGGGGTATCCCAAAGCGACAGACCAGGTTTTTCCAGATGAAATCTTTTACCTTGACGTCTGTTATTTTTGCTAAGGGTTCTGCCTCCGCCCATTTAGTGAAGTAGTCCACCGCTACCACCACGAACTTGCACTGTCCTTTGCTGAGAGATAGGGGACCTAGGATGTCGATGCCCCATTTGGAGAAGGGCCATGGGCTTGTGACGACTGTGAGCTCCTCTGGTGGTTGTCTGGGCACAGTGGCGAAGCGCTGACATTTGTCGCACTTCTTGGCAAATTCCTGGGCGTCCCTCATCATACTAGGCCAGAAATAGCCTTGTCTGAGCGCCTTGTGGGCAAGGGAGCGCCCTCCAGAATGATTCCCACAAATCCCTTCATGGATCTCCCGCAGGGCATAGTTTGCCTCTTCAGGCGAAAGGCACCGCAATAACGGTAAGGAGTACCCTTTTTTGTACAGGGTATCTTGAAAAATAGTAAATTTTGAGGCTCTCATCCTGAGTTTCCTAGCTTCACTAGGGTCATTAGGCAACGTACCTTCCTGGAGGTAGGCCTTTATTGGGGTCATCCAGTTTGCCTCGGCAGATGCACAATTGATACTTGTAGCTTCCATGTCTAACCTGGTTGGTTCTAACTGGTGACCCATGAATGTTGGTCCTGGTGGGGCGTCTGAGGACGAGGCGAGCCAAGCCGGGCTAGCGCATCAGCGGCCATATTCTCCTCCCTCGGGATGTGGGTGATTTGAAAGATTTTAAACTTGGCGACCAAGGTTTTCACCATGGCGAGGTACTCCTGCATTCTGGTTCCCTTCGCTTCGAACTCGTCATTTACTTGGTTGACTATTAGCTGAGAGTCGCTGTGAGTGATGAGGTGTTGAACCTCCATCTCGATTGCCAACCTTAGTCCAGAGAGGAGGGCCTCATATTCTGCCTCATTGTTGGAGGTGATGAAGTGGAGCTTCACAACGTACTTGATGGTAGTGCAGTCGGGGCTGATTAGGATTAAGCCAGCCCCACCTCCTTCACGAGTTGATGATCCATCCACATAAAGCTTCCAGAGCGACGAAGAGAAGAGTTCGGAGAGCACTGAGGGAGTTAGTAAACCAAGATTTGGTGGCAAGGCTCCAGGCTGGGCGCCCGGGGAGGAGGCCTGGGTGCCCGGGAGTGTCTGGGCGCCAGCGGAGGAGGCCTGGGCGCCTGGGGAGCAAATCTGGGCGCCAGGGGAGGAGGCCTGGGCGCCCGGGATTGTCTGGGCGCCTGCGGAGGAGGCCTGGGCGCCTGGGGAGCAAGTCTGGGCTCCAGGGGAGGAGGCCTGGGCGCCCGGGAGTGTCTGGGCGCCTGCGGAGGAGGCCTGGGCACCTGGGGAGCAAGTCTGGGCGCCAGGGGAGGAGGCCTGGGCGCCCGGGAGTGTCTGGGCGCCTGCGGAGGAGGCCTGGGCGCCTGGGGAGCAAGTCTGGGCTCCAGGGGAGGAAGCCTGGTCGCCCGGGAGTGTCTGGGCGCCAGGAGTGGGTGCCCTAGTGTCCTCGTCGTGTATCGCCTTGCTTTGGGTGTCCGGGCTCGATGTCTGAAGCGTGGAATGTTCATTTTCCTCCCCTACTGGTGTAAGCTCCGCAACAAAATCTGCCAAGGCTTGCGCTTTGATAGCCGCCCTTGGCTGGTACTGGATGTCGAACTCGCCTAGTTCCACTGCCCATTTTAGGAGTCTCCCGGATACATCTGGCTTTCCCAATACTCTCTTTAGAGGCTGATTTGTGATGACAACAACAGTGTGACTCTGAAAGTAGTGTCGCAGACGCCTAGCTGTTGAGATGAGGGCTAGTGCTAATTTTTCTAGCTCTGAATATCTGACTTCCGCTCCCCGATATGCTCTGCTCACATAATAAATCGGCTTCTGTACTCCGTCACTGTTCCTGATGAGGACCGAACTCACTGCTGATGGGGAAGTAGAAAGGTATAGATATAAAGTCTCACCAGATGTAGCGTATGAAAGGAGTGGAGGTTTGGCCAAGTAGACTTTGAGCTTTTGGAAAGCTTCCTCTGCCTCTGGTCCCCACTCGAAAGCTGATTCAGGTCTAATATTTACATTTGTCAGAGGTAATATTAATCATTTTCTTGTGAAAGTGTGATATTTATGATGATTTAATTGAAGATTAAGGCTATGAGAATAAAAGATGAGTTGTGTTATTTTGCAGGTTAATAGTGCACAATTGGAGTGAAGCTATGAGAAGAAAGGAAGCATAGCTCAGGACGGATCACACTGGAACACGCGTCCGGACGGAGGAAATATACGCGTCCGGACGCGATTGGCAGAAAGTTGACAAACGAAGCAAAGATCATTCTGGAGAACACGTCCGGACGGATGAGAGAGGTGCGTCCGGACGCGTGTCAAACCTCTGCTGCCGAATTTAGAGTCCTAATGGGATGCAATTTCTTTCAACTGTACTGTATAAATACGAACCTAGAATCTTGTAAAGGCTGCTTCTCTTTTGTTTTTAGTCTATTTTCTGCATCCGTTACCATGTCTGGCTAGAAGGCTAAGCTAGGGCTAGGGGAAAATCTCTCGACGGAGTACGGTATTTTTATTGACTCTTGTACTTAAGGATTTATGGAACTGTGTTAATTTAATTCCTAATATTTTAGCAAAGTGTTTATGCTGTATAAATTCTTGAGTTGTTGTGCCACGTACATCAATTGCTTGAGTTTCCCTGCGTGTAAATCACTAGTTATTCCACGCTGGAAGGATTAACATTATTTCATAAAATAATATGATTGAATGATTATTCAGGTTCCTGGTAGTCTTTTGATTATAACCATTGGATTTATCACTTGAGTTGTTAATTGGGTTAACTGACATTTAATTACTCTTTCAAGTCAAGCTTTGAGTCTTTAACTATTATTGTACGAAGTTGAGAGGAATTACCTGATGCTCTAGTATTTATTTTATTTATTACTGTTTTAATTACCAAAAATCACTTTTCCCCAATCAACAACTTTCCAAACAATTCTTTTTCCTTTTAAATTACTTTTATTGTTTGTGTGATTGTTCCTTGTTACAATTCCTCGTGGGATCGACCTCGGACTTCCGAGATTATATTACTTTGCTCAACCTGCGCTTGGGTTTACACTTTTAAAGTTGAAGCAAGTTTTTGGCGCCGTTGCCGGGGAATTGTTTGAAGGCAAAGAACACATCGCCATCTATTGAGGTTTGCTTGATTTGAGATTCGTCACAGATCCGGTAATCTCGTCCTTTTTTTTTATTATTTATTGTTAATTATTTGTTTTATTTTTCCTCAGGTTAGATATTTCATAATTTTTATTTTTATATTTTATATTTCTTTTAATGTGGTGTGAAGATTTTCCCCGATGGAGGAACTGTGTGTGTTTTGTGATGTGTATGGGCATCCCATTGAGGTTTGCCCTTTAATTCCAACTGCTCGAAAAATTTTGAGGAATGAGACAATTGTCTTACCTAATTCGTCTCAACCTTACCCCGACCATTGTTTTGAAACTTTTTATCCCAATTTTGGTTGGGGGAATGAACATTATCAGTTACCTATATATGTCACATCACCACAAGACCCTCCCCAATATCCACCCTACCATGACCCACAAGAAGAGAATTTGGAGAATATTCTTAACGAATTTATGCAAAGCCAACTAACTTTCAATGCCCAAACAAGTCAAGATATTAAAGAGATAAAAGATATACTCAATATATTGATACAAAAACAAGAGGTTAAAAATAGTAATATAGTGAGAGTGATTCTTTTCCTGAACTACAAACTGAGGATGAATCCATTAATACTCTTGATAGTGAAGAATTAAGTGACATTATTATTCCACAAGAGGCTAATGAGCCCAAAGACCTTTCATTATCAACAAGTAGTAATGAGATTCACATATCTAATCTTAGTGAGGGTATGAAAGTTGAGTTGTGTGTTGTAATTGATAAAGATCTATTTTCTATCTCATTATTAGATTTGCATAAAAATGTAAATATCTCCCTTTTCTTGCATGTTCAAAAGATATATTCGATGTATGAGTGGATAATTCGATTAAAGGAGTTGCTTCGACACCACATTTTTAAGCCAATAAAATTGAATGGTCGCATATTCAAATATGACTTTAAGCCGGATTGAATGTGAGCTTTTATTTTTATTTGTACATAGTAGTTAGATTTTATTTTATTTTTTTGTTTAATTTCAGTTTCCTTTTTATTTGTTTCACTTTATAGTTTTTTTTGTTGAGTATTTTATTTTTAGGTTTTAGCGTTGTTGCGGCACCAGGTATTCCTATCCTTTTTATCTTTATTCATTATTTTTATTGAGCAATAAAATATTTATTTTTACATTGAGGACAATGTTGGATTTAGGTTGGGGGGTATGAGTATGCTTTGTGTTGTGAAAATTCCTAGTTTATTTTTTTTAGTTTATTTACTTTGCTAAAAAAATAAAAAAAAATAAAAAATTGTTAGTTATTAAATATTTAAATAACATTTTTATGCATAGTTTGACACCACAATATGAGAATAATTTGTTTAACTTTAAATTTGCAATTGTTTAAGCACCACATAGAACTTTATTCTATATTTTTGTATCTCATATCATGTTCTTATAAAAACTCACAATTTGTGCACTTTAGACTTTACCAAGTTGAAAACTTGTTAGGTATTGTACCTTGAGAACTTGAAACATATAGTGGAGATGCATAAAAACTCTAGTGAGTTTTGTTCCAATCTTTCTTGGAAGGTTATTTACATTTACTCAATAAAAAATATTTTTATTCAGCTAATCTCCTTCAATAGTCTCATTATTTTTGTTTTGGTTAACACCAATATTGTGAATGATTGCTTGACTTTGAATTATTTGCATGAGAAGTGTGTTATCAAAAGCTCTTGAGATATGATTTTAGGCCATCTTTGTCATTATTTGAACCTAAACCTTATTCTTTGAATATTATTATCCCTAGAAGCCATGATTGAGCCTTTAAAACAAAATTTTATTTCTTATACCCAACATATAATAACCAAGCCAATAAAAAAAATATATATATATCTTTTACCCTTGGTTATCCCGAGATTGAACTTTTATTGTTTTATGTAATTTGGGAGATGTTGGTTAAGAAAAGAAAAAAAAAAAGAGTTTTACATACTTGTGAATATTTGCATTAGATGTCTGGATGAAAAAAAAAAAAGAAAGACAATATGTCTAGCTGTGAAAAAACAGATTGAAAAAAAAAAAAAATATGAGCAAGTGATGTAAATTGTGCTTCTAAAGGATGGAGAGTGAAAGACTATGGAAATAAGTTTGGTTGTGTAATGTACATGTTCTCTCGGGATAGTCTTTTGAATTCCTGAATATCCTTCGTTTCAAAACCCTAATCCCAAGGCCCCATTACAACCTTAAATAAAGACCTATTTGATCGCAAGAGTGTATTGATGGATGCATGACTTGTGTGAATAAGGAAGAGAATGATGATTATTTATTTATTGTGTGTTGATTTTCTTTCATGAGACTATGTCAAATCCTTTTCTTTTGGATTACATTTTTTTTAATGGAGCATGTGAGCATTATTTTGTTTTTGATTTAAATATCTTCTTCTCACATGTGATATTTGAGGGAATAGTCAATATAATCTGAGAGAATCTTTTATGAGTGAATTATCTTGTGAGATTTGGCATTGAGACGAATAGTTGATAGTTGTAGAGGTGATTACCGGATAAATTACTGACTTGGTATAGTTAATTCACACTACACACGAGTTTATATGAGAATATGATAAGTGCATACAGTTATATACCGTATAGTTCTATATGTTGTTTTGCATGTGCTTATAAAAAGTTTGTATCTTAGCATTTCAATAATGTGGTAGCAACTTATATTATAAAAGTGTTATTCAGATGTTTGAGCACAAGGTGATGTTTGTGGGTATCATATCTGGAAACCCTCACGAGACTATACTCGTCCACTAGGGGAAACCTAGGGGTTTAAAGGCTTGTTGCATATGCTAAATGCAATCGTGAATCCTACGAAAGTGGTTTTGTTTTGATTATAATATTATATGTTTAGTTGTTTGCCTTACTAGGGACTAGCAAGGTCTAAGTGGGGGGGTGTGATTCAGGTCTAATATTTACATTTGTCAGAGGTAATATTAATCATTTTATTGTGAAAGTGTGATATTTATGATGATTTAATTGAAGATTAAGGCTATGAGAATAAAAGATGAGTTGTGTTGTTTTGCAGGTTAATAGTGCACAATTGGAGTGAAGCTATGAGAAGAAAGGAAGCATAGCTCAGGACGGATCACACTGGAACACGCGTTCGGACGGAGGAAATATACGCGTCCGGACGCGATTGGCAGAAAGTTGACAAACGAAGCAAAGATCATTCTGGAGAACACGTCCGGACGGATGAGAGAGGTGCGTCCGGACGCGTGTCAAACCTCTGCTGCCGAATTTAGAGTCCTAATGGGATGCAATTTCTTTCAACTGTACTGTATAAATACGAACCTAGAATCTTGTAAAGGCTGCTTCTCTTTTGTTTTTAGTCTATTTTCTGCATCCGTTACCATGTCTGGCTAGAAGGCTAAGCTAGGGCTAAGGGAAAATCTCTCGACGGAGTACGGTATTTTTATTGACTCTTGTACTTAAGGATTTATGGAACTGTGTTAATTTAATTCCTAATATTTTAGCAAAGTGTTTATGCTGTATAAATTCTTGAGTTGTTGTGCCACGTACATCAATTGCTTGAGTTTCCCTGCGTGTAAATCACTAGTTATTCCACGCTGGAAGGATTAACATTATTTCATAAAATAATATGATTGAATGATTATTCAGGTTCCTGGTAGTCTTTTGATTATAACCATTGGATTTATCACTTGAGTTGTTAATTGGGTTAACTGACATTTAATTCCTCTTTCAAGTCAAGCTTTGAGTCTTTAACTATTATTGTACGAAGTTGAGAGGAAGTACCTGATGCTCTAGTATTTATTTTATTTATTACTGTTTTAATTACCAAAAATCACTTTTCCCCAATCAACAACTTTCCAAACAATTCTTTTTCCTTTTAAATTACTTTTATTGTTTGTGTGATTGTTCCTTGTTACAATTCCTCGTGGGATCGACCTCGGACTTCCGAGATTATATTACTTTGCTCAACCTGCACTTGGGTTTACACTTTTAAAGTTGAAGCAAAAGCCTTTCGGAGAATTTTGAAGAAAGGCAGACATTTGTTTGCAGATTTGGAAACGAACCTATTGAGCGCTGCAATTCTCCCATTGAGGCGCTGGAGCTCCTTGGTTGAGGACGGTGACTTCATATTTAAGATTGCCTTGATTTTGTCGGGGTTCGCCTCAATTCCTCTTTGGTTGACCATAAAGCCAAGGAACTTTCCAGAACCTACGCCAAAGGCGCACTTTTCAGGATTTAACTTCATGTGGTATGACCTGAGAACGTTGAAAGTTTCTTGGAGGTGGTCAATATGATCTGCTGCTGCGAGACTCTTTACGAGCATGTCGTCCACATACACCTCCATTGTTCTCCCGATCAGTGACCGGAACATCTTGTTCACCAGTCGTTGATAAGTTGCTCCTGCGTTCTTCAACCCGAAGGGCATGACCCTGTAGCAGTAGGTTCCCCTTGGAGTGATGAACGACGTCTTTTTCTGATCTGGGGGGTGCATGCTGATTTGGTTGTACCCAGAGTATGCATCCAAGAAGGTGAGCGATTCATGCCCTGCTGTGGCGTCGATGAGGAGGTCGATTCGCGGTAGTGGATAGCTATCTTTTGGGCACGCTTTGTTGAGTTCAATAAAGTCGACGCAGAGGCGCCACTTCCCATTAGCTTTAGTCACCATCACCACATTTGAGAGCCACTCAGGATAGGCTACTTCTCTAACTGCTCCGTTCTCTATCAACTTTCCCACCTCATTTTCCATTGCTTGAGCCCTTTCAGTGGAGGCACCCCTTAGTTTTTGGCGAACAGGTTTATGGTGAGGGTCGACGTTGAGGCGGTGGGTGGCAACCTCAGGGTCGATGCCCTCCAAGTCCGCATGCGACCAAGCAAAAATATCCATATTACCCCTCAAAAAGTCTATGAGCCGGCAGACCAAGTCTTCAGGAAGGGAAGAGCCAATGTACACTTTCCTGTCTGGATACTCTACATCCAGGGTCACTGGGGTGAGCTCCTCAACTGGTTCTCCTCTTTCTATAGTGGCATCATCCCTTGGGTCGAGGACCTCTACCTGCAGTGCCTCCTGTGGTTTCCTCGCCTTCATAGAGGAGACGTAGCACTCTCTTGCAGCTACTTGGTCTCCCCGGACCTCTCCGACTCCGCTCGGAGTAGGGAAGCGGAGAATGAGGTGGTAGGTAGAGGGCACTGCTCTTAGAGTGTTAAGAGCGGGTCGGCCTAGGATGATGTTGTAGGCTGAAGGGCAATCTATCACCAGGAAGTTAACCATGATTGTGGAGCTCCTTGGTGCTACGCCTGCGGTGACTGGCAAGGTGATGGATCCTAAGGGATACACCTTCTCTCCGGAGAACCCAATGAGGGGTGACCTGATAGGCTGTAGTCTCTCCCTGCCCAAGTTGAGCTTGTCATAAGCCTCTGCGTACAAGATATCCGCAGAACTGCCACTGTCCACGAGAATTCTCCGTACTTGGAAGTTGGCGACGGTCATGGTGAGTACCAAAGGGTCATCATGGGGGTGCTGGATTCCCTCTAAATCCTTGTCCGAGAAAGATATGACCTCGTCGTTGCCATGCTTTAGTACCTTGGATGGGCGCAATTCATCGGGGTGCCTGGTTTTCCTGGCATGAGTCTTCATTGCGGAGAGGGATTCTCCTCCCCCTGCAAGCCCCCCGGAGATGGTGTGAATCTCCCCGATGGGCTGCTGGTCTTCCTGGTTACGGGGCGGTGCCGGTGCCTGTCCTCTACCGGCCACATATTGGCGTAGGTGACCCCTTTGAATGAGTTCCTCAATCTGTCTTTGAGGTCATAGCAGTCATCGGTGTCATGGCCATGGTCGCGATGGAAACGACAATACTTGTTCGGGCTCCTACGGTTTGGGGGAGACTTCATTTTCCCTGGCCACTTTACTGCGGGATCATCCTGGATTTGTAATAGGATGTGCCCGACAGAGGCGTTGAGGGGAGTGAAGGCTTGTCGCTCCCTCTGGGGAGCGGGTCCGAGACGGTCTTTGGCAGGTACCCTCTCTGTCCTGCCGCGCTTGTTATTACTCTCCCTCTTGTCATCTCTGTCTCTCTCCTTTCTTTTCTCCTCAGTTCTGGAGGACTCACCTCGTCTGGCCCTTGTAATGTCTTCAGCGTTCATATACTTCTGGGCCTTCGCTAGTAACTCAGGCATGCTTTTCGGTGGGCGCTTCATCACCGAGAAAAGGAAGCTCGACGACCGGAGGCCTCCCAGGAAGGCGGTCATGCTAACCTTTTCATCGGGCTCTTCGACCTGAAGGACCTCCTCGTTAAAACGAGTGAGGTAGCTTCTCAGGCTCTCATCTCTCTCCTGCTTTATGCTTAGCAGGTGTGTGGCAGGCTTTTGGTGGCGACGTCCTCCAATGAAGTGTGACACAAAAGACCTGCTCAACTCAGCAAACGAGCCAATGAAGGAGAGGGAAATCTTGGCGAACCATTGTCGAGCAGATCCCTTCAGGGTGGTTGGGAACGCTCGGCACATGATTTCGTCGGGAGCATTATGCAGCTGCATCAAAGTCTTAAAGGTTTCGAGGTGGTCCAGTGGATCCTTCTTACCGTCAAAGGTCTCGACGGATGGCATCTTGAATTTTTGAGGAAGCGGATAGTTTGCTACGTCAGGTTTGAAAGGTGTATCCGTTCGACTTACCAAGTAGTCCACTGTTTCGGGTCCCTGCGCCTTCATGACATTGAAGACATCACCCAGCTGATTCTGCACCTCCTTAATTTTTTCATCCCACTGATTGGGAGGAGGTCCTCTGGAATTACCACGAAAATGACTCTCGTGCTCCATGTTTTGGTTTTCACCCTCGTCCTCTTGGGGAGGAGGGTCTCCACCATGGGGAGCAGGAGCAGGGGCTGGAAGAGGAGGTCCATCATGGTGGGCTCCCCTTGGCTGGGCGCCCAAGGGTGGGGCGCCTAAGGGGACGCCCGGAGGGGGAGCTTCTTGATGACCAGGGAGTGGAGCTTCCCTAGCTTGAGGTCCGGGCTGCGCTCCTCCTTGTTGCCCAAGCATCAGCTGCAGAATCTGTTGGTTCTGGGCTACTAGTTGTTGCATTGCGTCCAGCATCTGTTGCGCATTTGGAACCGGATTGGCGGGTGGAGGAAGAGCTATCTCCTCCTCCAACAAAGGATTGTCTTCCGGGGGATTCATGGATTTGACAGAGAAAATTTTTTAGAAGTGAGAATTTTGTCCTTCCCACAGACGGCGCCAAACTGATGATGCAAAAATTGGTTTGCACACCACAGTCAAGTAATAGTATAAAATGCAGTAAAATATGTAGAGCAAAGATAAGAACAACACAAGGATTATAGTGGTTCGGTCAACAAGACCTACGTCCACTTTCAATGGCTAAGTTCACCGGGAAGTTTATTAACTCAGGTGTGTAAGGAGATCGGGGAATTACAAGAGAGAGAGATGAGCTTTGAGTTTTTGCCAGATGTCCCTCAAGTGATGGGGAAACTTACACTTTATAGTGGTTGCCTCATAATGGGTATTAATCAGGTAGGCAGGGGGTCTCAACGGACTAAGAAGATTTTAATAGTAAATAATGGTTCGGCGACCCCTCCTCTTCTCAACGGGCAGGGGAGCTCCAAAAGACTCGGTCAATGCTTGAGGGAAAGTTGACTCTCTCCAAGTGGCAGGGGTGAGGCTCTTGGATGTTCCCTTGAAGTTAACCATGATGACGTAGCTCCTTGAGGGACTTTGACCGGCTTGGACCTTATAGTGTATGTTGAGTCTTCTTATAAACTTGGGCCTTTCGACAGACTTGGGTTTTCCACATGAGTTGGGTCATTTGGGCCTGACCCATCAAGTAGCATCATCTACTGAGATTTAGTTAACTATAATGAATTTTGTTCAATGCTAAATAAAATTAGATGTTTTATCCAAACAAAATCAAATTTAATGCACTACTAAATATGGTAATCTTCTAAAGAGGAAAATAGCATAAAAAGAAATTTTGTTAACTCCAGAAAAAAGAAGAAGGAAGAACTTAACCTTAGATTCATTATGACAATGTCTGCATGCGAATATCTCATCAAAACAAGGTGCTCTGGTCTTGCATCTTATTTTGTAATGTGAGCACCTAAAAATTCATAATATACCAAATTAAAAGAAATCCAATTCTAAGAAACTTGAATTCGAAAGTTAAAACACATAGGAATAAAAAAAAAGGAAATGGTTCATAATCAAACTACGTAGTTATGATACGATAGATACCCGAAATATCCAGATCCTCTCTCCATCAGAGATTCGTCCATGGCTGAATCTAAGACTATCTGGTTCTCGAAGCCACTTTCCATTTTCTTTGAATAAGTTTTCAATGAACAAATCAAATGATCTTTATTTAAAAAATCAACTGAAATTAATTCACAACACATAATTAAAAAGTAAATCAACCATGTACTCCAAATAGATACCAGAAACAAAGTTGAATTTCTAATATATGGATACAAGAAAGAGAAAATTTGGAAAAGAAGTAAAGAATCAAACCCCATTAAATATATATTGAGAAAGGTGAAGGGATGTTGCATTATTATTGTGGAGGAATTAAAATGACCTAATCATGTTGTTGGTAATTAAGTAGGGTAATTAATCTAGCAATTGATGTATTTATTATTATTCAATCATTTGAATACTTTTTGTAGAGTTTAACAATTTGAACGGCTAAACTTGATTTTAGATTATCATTAAAAAAAGATTAAACATCAATAAAAGATAAGAATGTAATACTTTCTTTATTGGAGGGTACAATTGAGAAAAAATTATTTTTCAAGTATAGTGACATTTTAAAATAGTGTAGATTAGGTAAATATTGACCTAATTTCGCCAATTTATCAGATGTGTTTGGATGATTGGATTTATTCCGATTCAATATATTAGGGGTCGTATACACACATTTCTTGAGTTAACAACCCCGCTTTTGTTAAAAAATAGAATTTAATTTGCAAAAAAATTGTGGGCAAATCTGGTGATCTAAAAAAGCATTATAGATGAAAAGTATTAAAAGCATGTTTATTAAACACGTTTTTTCACAAAAGTGTGTTTGATAAACACATTTTTCACGTTTTCCATTTATAATCATTATACATACCCACCAATTAAATGAATATATTCTAATCTCTTCCAATTATTCTATTTCCTCATCTGCACACAGGTTCCGTTTATGTCTGATCCATTAATCATTATCTGTTTATTAGGATAATTATGGAAGAAAAAGGATTTGTTAGTAAGGATAACCTAAAACTCATATTATTTAATATTGTAAGTACTATTGAAAAAGAAAAATGTTATTTGGACCTTATTTAGGAAATTTATTTAGGGACCTAATAATGTACAACCATTGGATTGATTGTGAGTTTCATCTAACATTGGAACTCACAACTAATCCAATGGTTTCTTGAAACCACATCATTAAATTCTTAAATAAGGTCCCTGTAGCATTGCTCATTTAAAATAGATTAAAATTTTAAGTAGCAAGCTACCTACTTATCACTTAATTCTGAAAATGTTAGTAAGGATTTTATCAAATGCTCGTAATGAACAAATATATTTTCAATACATTTTACACTCTTAATTTTTCAATACTCACCACCACCACCATTATTATTGTGCCACCACCGCCACCGCCACCGCCACCGCCACCGCCACCGCCACCGCCACCGCCATTGTGTCATCGTCACCATCATCACTGTCACAACCATTGTGTCGCCACCATTATCGTCATCACCACCGCCACCACCATTGTAATGGTGGTGGTAAGAATAAGGTAGTTGCAGAGAGTTAGTTAAAAAGAAGGCCAGACAAAATTATAATAATAATAATTTTTATATTTCAGCTCTTTATATTTGTCAAACGGTCTGATTCAATTCAATATTTAAATTTCAGTTGATACTAAACAGTTTGCGAATTAAAAAATTTAACATTCAACACTTAAAATTCAGCATTCAGTTTTCAGTGTTCAGTTTTTAGTTTTATCAAACACCACCTTAGGGACTCTTTGATAACATTACTTAAGACTTAAAACTAAATACTTTAAGCACTTAATGAAGTAAATTTGTTTGATAACCTAAAACTCATATCATTTAACTAGAAATAACTCGTGCCTAAAGGCACTAAGTAATTCAAAAAACCTTGTGCACCGGTCTTGCAATATAAATATTTTCAAACAATACTTTATTTTTTATTATTTTCTTTAGTTACACAATTCAAAATCAATTTGAAAACACTATTTTCTAAAAAATTTTAACAAAACTTCTCTAAAAACACGACCCCTAAAAATATCAACATACAAAATTTATATATTTAATCATTATACCTAAAAAATATCTTCTTTTGTTTTGGTTGGAGTCGATATTACGTGTTTGTGTTGACGGGTGTGTAAAGAGAGAGAGAGAGTTATATGAGAGATGAGAGTATGATATAGATAGTGATGATACTTAAAATAAACCCCAGACACGAGCTCAGGAAAAGAGCTCAGCTCTGGAAGACAGGGAAAATAAACCGAGCTCACCCAGCCACAATCTGAGCTTGACCAGTCAACACTTGTACTCCCAGCTGAAGACATAAGGCGACAAATGTTAAGAGGACAGCAAGTCGACAACAGATATATTCATAATGGGAATTCAGCTAATCCAAGGCGCATAACACATTACCAGCAAGGATCCTCTCCTACAATCAAGGAGAGGATCCCATGATAAAAGGCAAAAACCAAGCCATTTGGAGCCAACTATAGGAAGTCTAGGTAACTCCGAGATTATAGATGAAGATAGGGAGCAATCCCTTCAATGTAGGATATGATTCCGAATTAGAGGTAAGCATGAGGCTATAAAAAGGGAGGGACAACCTCCATTAAAGGGGAGGCCCCCGAGTATTCTACCGTAACACGTTCAATTCATCAATAAAGAGAAAGGAGCAAGAGCCTCCATTAGAGAGTGGACTAGCCGAGCTCGTTAGCCGGTGAACCACTATACTCCTACTGTCTCACACGCACTACACATCGGTTAATTAGAGCATTCGTCCATCGATACACGAGCCTTGTAGCTCAGATGCCACATCAAACCCCACACAGATCGTTCATACCACGTAATCCAATCCCATAGCTCATTCGCGCAGGTTTACACCATCAGTTTGGCGCCGTCTGTGGGAACGACTGTTCCTGTTACAAATAAACTAGTTTCTCAGTGACTGATGGTAACGACTCGAAATATGAGCAGAAGTCAAACCAACTTACCACGAATGCAAGATCAACAGGAAGCCACCAACGGCAGATAACCCGGAAACATCCAGGAGGCGCATTCCCCCATTAATAACGAGTTGGAGGCCCTTCGCCTCGTCAACCAACGTTTACTAAGGGAGAATGAAGAGCTATCAAGGCTCATACAGCGCCCACAGGAGGTACGACCGGCCCAAGAACGCCAGAATGATCCCCTTCATAGGGAACAACGACACTGGGACCCCCTTAGAGAGGTCAGTGAAGGAGGAGAAGCCAGCCGGACCCGGGGACATATTCCCTATATACCCCCTAGGAATGGCCAAAACGACGAGGTACAAAGTCAGAACGATGGGGGTGAGAGGGACGATATCCCCCCTCACCCGCAACACAGGAGAGAACAACACTGGGAGCAACGCTTCAAAGACATCCAGGAAGAGCTCAGCCACATGAAGGAGGCTGTAAGGAACAAGGCTCCGGTTACAATGGACGTCCTAGTGCAGCAAACCGAGTCCCCATTTACCACTGGAGTGCTACACTTTCCCCTTCCACCAAAATTCAGGATGCCACAAGTAGAGGTCTTTGATGGGACGAAAGATCCCGTAGATCACCTCAACACTTACAAAAACCAGATGGAGTTACATGGATACCAGGATCCCGTGCGTTGCAGAGCTTTTGCCATCACATTAAAAGGCTCTGCCTTAGCCTGGTTTCACAGGCTCCCACCAGCCTCGATCTCATCCTTTAAAGAGCTCTCCATAGCTTTCGTATCCCACTTTATAGGAGCCCGGATATACAGAAAGCCAAGCTACCACCTGCTGAACGTGAAGCAGGGACCCCAAGAGAACCTGAGGTCTTATGTCCAAAGGTTTAACTCGGAGACATTGAAGGTAGACGTCCCAGACGAAAAATTCGCCATAACTGCTTTCATTGCAGGACTGGGAGTGCAGTCAAAGGACTTGATGTTCTCTATATCAAAGAACCCTCAGGCAAGCATGGCTGAGGTGTTAGCCAAGGCAGAGAAGTATATAAATGGCGAAGAGGCACTCCTTTCTAAAGTAGGAGGAACATCCTCACGAAAGGAGAAGGAAAAAGAAGAGAAGAGAAGAGACAGGAGTCCCAAGAAGGAAAAAGGGCGACAGAGGTCTCCCAGAAGAGATAGGGACCGCTCGCCAAAGAGAAGAGGAAATGTCAGAGACCGCCTGGGCCCCATGCAGCCTGAACTGCAGCCCAGATATGGACCCCAGCGATTCACCCCACTCACCGCCGCTGTGTCGCAAGTTCTGTACGAGGTCCAAAACGAGAAGTTCTTAAGATGGCCACCTCGGATGAAGGCAGATCCAGCCAAAAGAGACCCCACCAAGTACTGCGATTACCATAGAGACCATGGTCACCACACTGATGACTGCATTCAATTAAAGAAGGAGATCGAGTTTTTGATCCAACGAGGTCAGTTACGTCGTTTTGTAGCCAATGACAACCAGAACCGAGCTCTTCCACCTCCACCACCCCGACAGCAGGCACCGGCACCGCACCAGCAGCCTCTAGGGGAGATCAGAGTAATATCAGGAGGGTTCGCAGGAGGCGTAGAATCTAGCTCGGCCAGGAAAGCACACCTCCGCCGGATCAGAGCCGAAGAAGCTCTCGAAGTACACGCTGTATCCAAAGCACCACGCGTAGATACGGCTATCACTTTTTCAGATGCTGATTTGGAGGGATGCCAGTACCCTCATGATGACCCATTGGTGGTGCGAGCAGTGGTGGCTAATAGAACTGTTCATCGTGTTCTAATCGATAATGGGAGCTCGACAGATATCATTTTCGCACCTGCGTTTGACAAGATGGATATAGGAAGGGAAAGACTTGAGCCAGTAAGCACTCACTTGCTGGGATTCTCCGGAGAAAGGGTGCTCCCCCTAGGCTCGATCCAGCTCGTGCTCACCTTAGGGGACCCACCTTGCCAGGCCACTACCACCGTAAAGTTCCTAGTGGTCGATGCACCCTCTGCATACAACATCTTACTTGGGAGGCCATCCCTTAACTCCATGAAGGCAATCCCGTCTGCCTACCATTTAGTCGTGAAATTCCGTACAGATAATGGAATCGGAGTAGTCCGAGGAGACCAGCGGGTAGCAAGGGAATGCTATATGGCATCTGTGAAAAAGAAGGAGGTTGAGAACATCCAACTGGATGAACTCGACATGAGAGATGAAATGGAGACAAGACCAATGCCATCGGAAGAGCTGGAACCAGTTCAGCTTGATGAAAAGCCAGAACACCTTGTTTATGTGGGTTCCAGACTAAACGCAGAGCTCAAAGGTCTCCTCATCCAGTTCCTAAAAGAGAATGTAGGAGTGTTTGCTTGGAAGCAGGAAGACATGGAGGGAATTGATCCTTCGGTTATTACCCATAAGCTAAGCGTGAATCTAGCTTGCAAACCAGTCAAACAAAAGAGGAGGAGTTTTGCCTCAGAAAGACAAAAGGCAATTAATGAGGAGGTCAGCAAACTCCTCCATGCCAAGGCCATTAGGGAAGTTGACTACCCTACCTGGTTGGCGAATGTGGTTCTCGTTAAGAAAACTAATGGCAAATGGCGATTGTGCATTGACTTTACTGATCTCAACCGAGCATGCCCCAAGGATAGCTTTCCGTTACCTCGGATTGATCTAATAGTGGACGCCACAACCGGGCATGAGCTCCTTAGCTTCATGGATGCCTTCTCAGGATACAACCAGATCAGGATGGATCCCAGCGATCAGGAGAAGACCTTCTTCGTAACTGAACAGGGAACATACTGTTACCAGGTCATGCCCTTCGGGTTGAAGAACGCTGGAGCTACTTACCAGAGGTTGGTAAATAGGATGTTCCAAAAACAGATAGGAGCATCCATGGAAGTTTACATCGATGATATGCTAGTAAAGTCATTAAAAGCAGAGCTCCACATCGAGCACTTAGCAGAGTCGTTCCGAATCTTAAAGGAGTACAGAATGAAGCTCAACCCTGCGAAATGCGCATTTGGGGTCTCGGCAGGGAAATTCCTGGGTTTTATTGTTAGCAGCAGAGGGATTGAAGCTAATCCAGAGAAGGTTAGGGCAATGATGGAGATGCAATCACCATCCAACACAAGGGAGGTGCAACGCCTGACAGGCAGGATAGCTGCCCTGAGCCGTTTCGTGTCTAGGTCAAGCGATAAATGCCAGCCATTTTTTCAGATCTTGAAGAAGGCATTCCAGTGGGACTCAAAGTGTGAAGAAGCATTCGAAGCCCTAAAAAGCTATATGAGCTCTCCCCCCGTTTTGGTAAGCCCTTTAGAAGGGGAAGTCCTCACCCTCTACCTAGCGGTTTCAGATTTTTCGACAAGCGCAGCGCTGGTTAGGGAGCGAGACAGAGCTCAGCAACCAGTCTATTACTGTAGCAGAGCTCTGAGGGGGGCAGAGGAGAGATATCCAAAAATGGAAAAACTTGTTCTAGCCCTGGTTACAACAGCTAGAAGACTCAGACCTTATTTCCAGGCTCACACTATCGAGGTCCCAACAGATCAGCCGTTGAAACAAGTATTGCATAAGCCAGAGTCTTCAGGGAGGTTGGTTAAATGGGTCATAGAGCTCAGTGAGTTTGATATTAGATATAAGCCAAGAACTGCCATCAAAGGGCAAATTTTGGCAGATTTTATCGCAGAGTTCACAGCAGCAGCGCCTATGGAAACCACGGATTTAATACCAGACCTCCCTATATGGAAGCTTTCAGTAGATGGAGCTGCCAATGTTCAGGGAAGCGGTGCAGGAATGATCCTGACCTCCCCAGAAGGAATAGACGTCGAATATGCCCTCAGATTTGGGTTCAAATCTTCAAATAACGAGGCAGAGTATGAGGCTGTCATCGCTGGGCTTAATCTTGCTTGTTCTATGGAAGCAGAGCAGCTGGAAATCTGCAGCGACTCTCAACTGGTGGTAAAACAGATAGAAGAAGCCTACGAAGCAAGAGGCGAAAAGATGGTCCTTTACCTCAAAAAGGTACGAGAAATAATGAAAAAATTTGTGCAGGTTAAGGTCAGACATGTGCCCAGAGCAGAAAATTCACGAGCAGATGCGTTGGCGAGGTTAGCAACTGCCTCGCAAGAAGACTTGGATAGACTAATACCAGTGGAGCACCTCCCAGAGCCTTCAGTCAGTATTGAAGAAGAGGACATGCTATCAGTCGAAGCTCAGCCGAGCTGGATGGACCCCATCATAGGGTACCTGCAGAATGGGACTTTGCCAAGTAATGCTAAGGAAGCATCCAAGCTAAGGGCCAGGTCGGCCAGATTCTCCTTGATGCAAGGAGGTCTGTACAAGCGTGGATTCTCAACACCTCTCCTTAAGTGTGTGGGAGATGAGGATGCCAATTATATACTTAGAGAGGTGCACGAAGGTATATGCGGCAATCACATAGGGGCTCGGGCTTTGGCAGGAAAAGCACTAAGGCAAAGGTATTTTTGGCCCACCATGCTCAAAAGTGCCACCGACTTAGTAAGAAAATGCAAGACTTGCCAGGAGCATGCCAATGCGTCCCACTGTCCTCCCGAGCTCCTAACCTCGGTGGTAAGCCCATGGCCTTTTCAGCAGTGGGGTTTGGACATTCTGGGACCCCTCCCCACCGGTGTGGAACAGTGCAAGTTTGCCATCATAGGAGTGGATTACTTCACCAAATGGGCAGAGGTCGAACCTTTAGCAACAATCACTGAGCAAAAAGTTCAAAACTTCGTTTGGAAATCGATAGTTTGCAGGTTTGGGGTTCCCAGAGCGGTCGTGTCTGACAACGGAAAGCAGTTCGACAATTCGAAATTCAAAAGCTTTTGTGCCGAGCTTGGGATCAAGAACTATTTCTTAGCTCCTGCACATCCCCAATCCAATGGGCAGGCAGAGGTCACAATCAGAACCATAAAGTCAGCCTTGAAGACCAAACTAGAAAACCTGAAAGGCAAGTGGGTGGAATACATCCCTGAGGTATTGTGGGCCTACCGGACCACCGTCAGATCTGCAACTCAGGAAATGCCCTTCGCTCTGGCCTTTGGAACCGAGGCAGTAGCCCCTGTGGAGATAGGGCTCCAATCACCAAGGGTGGAATTTGCAGATGCCGAGCACAATGATGAATCTCTCCTATTAAACCTCGATCTCTTGGATGAAAAAAGGGACAGAGCTCTGCATCGTGTCCGCATTTACCAAAGGAGAACTGCAAGGTATTACGACAGGAAGGTAAGGCACCGAAGCTTCAAGGCTGGAGACTTGGTACTTAGGAGACTTCTGCTTGCAAGGAAGGATCCCACGCACGGAAAATTGGGGCCCAACTGGGAAGGGCCCTATATCGTGTCAAGGGTAATCCGACCAGGGAATTACGAATTGCAAACAGAGGAGGGAAAGATCCTACCTCACTCGTGGAATGCCGAGCACCTTAAGAAGTTTTTTTAGTAAGTGTTATTTGTAATAGAGCTATTTTTAAATAAGAATGAATAAGTTTTTTATTCATCCTTCAATGGCTTCCAAAGTAAAGGCATGAGCTCTTCAGCTCATATATAATCGATAAGCTTCAAAGCTTATAAATAAAAGATGAGCTCTTCAGCTCATAAATACTCGATAAGCTTCAAAGCTTATAAATGAAAGATGAGCTCTTCAGCTCATAAATACTCGATAAGCTTCAAAGCTTATAAATGAAAGATGAGCTCTTCAGCTCATAAGTACTCGATAAGCTTCAAAGCTTATAAATGAGAGATGAGCTCTTCAGCCCATAAACAAATGATAAGCTTCCAAGCTTATAAACGTAGATGAGCTCTTCAGCTCATAAACATGGATGAGCTTCAGAGCTTATACATGCAAGATGAGCTCTTCAGCTTATAAACAAATGATAAGCTTCCAAGCTTGTAAAAAGCAAGATGAGTCCTACAGCCCCTCAGCTCGTGTAAGCCTCGAGGCTGAAAAAGTTTAAAATTGAGCTCTTCTTGGAGACACCAACAGTCAAATTCAAGGCTGAGCTCTTCTTGGAGACACCAACGGTCTTTCCCCCACGACTAGTGATCCTTGCGCACTACCTACATACTCAAAGACCTCAAAAGGTCTAGAACGACAGAGAACGCCTACGAAGTCAGCTGGGGATTGAGATCAGTGCAAACATGGTCTTCCGTTTTCCATCAATATTCGCCGTCAGATCTCTGGAACTAGTGAGGGACTAAGGTCAGTGCAAACATGATCCTCTGTTTTCCATCAATGTTCGCCGTCAGGTCTCTGGAACCAGTGAGGGACTAAGGTCAGTGCAAACATGATCTTCTGTTTCAAACACCAAGAGCCCATATATGGACATGCATACTCAAAAGTGAGAATCCTAGAATTCAAAGTAACCAAACGTTCAGAAAAATACAAAAAGAGTCATAGTCTGGTATCATTCAAGAAAAGAAAGAAAGATACAAGGAAACAAAGATCTTAGTTCTTCTTAAGCTGAGACTTCAGCTCGGCCATTTCCTCCTTCAGGCGAGCATTCTCTTCCTTCAGCTCATCTCTCTCTTGCTCGGCCTTATGGAGCGAATCAAGGAGCTTTTGACCTGCTGGGGTGAGGAAGATAGTGGATAGAGAATCAGGGGAAAAAGAGCCATCCCTCCTGCGCCTCTTTGAGCTAGCTCCAGCACCCCGTCCCCGTCAGAATCCCCTTCCCCATCAGAATCAGAGAAAGAGGTCCAAGAAGAATAGGGGACGGAAGAGAACTCAAATTCAGTAGCCTCAGCCCCAAGAAGATAGAGGTTTGCGCTCGCCATCAGCTCAGAATAAGTCTTGGACTCAGCAAGCAGCAGCTCGTTGATATTCACCATCCCTGGCACGTCCAGATCAGGTGGACCTGCGAAACAAAAACATGATAAGAGCATACCTTCAAAAGGAAGTGTTCAAAAGAGCTCGGCTTGAGCTTACCAATGCGAGAGAAGCTCTTCCAGGACCGAGGGATCCTAGCTTTACGGCAGCAATCCTCAGGAGACCTCCAGGACTCTCCAGAGGCGAAGAAAAAACGCTTAGACCACCCTTCAGGGTTGGAGGGAAGATCTAGAACCAAATGACGTAAACTGAAATTCCTCCAACGGAAGAAACTGAAGCAGGGGGCATCATCTTCTTCAATCTCGAAGAAGTATAGAAACTCAGAGACGAAGGGGAACCTGCCAAGGGCGTGCAGGCGGCAGAACAAGAAAAAGCTTACCATAACAGCCCATCTTCGTGGAGAAAGGCGAGAAGGACACAGGCCATAGTAGGCAAGAACTCGCCCAACGGCCGGATGAATGGGAAGGCGAAGTCCCATGTCCAGAGCACCTTCAAAGAAGCAGACTTCCCCTCGAGGGAGGTAGTTGCAGGGCTCGTCAGGGGTAGGGACTCGCAAAGGCAAGTCCAGATCAGAAAAAAACTGTTTCTTGATATCCACCAAATCAGTAGATCCAAGTATTGAAGGAGACAGGTAGCGACAATGCGACTTCCATTCGATTCCAAAGGAGGTGCGTTCCTGGAACAGAGAAGAAGCAGAAGCAGCCATCGGAAGTGCTGGTAAGGAAAAAGACGCAAGAAATCAAGAAGAAAGGCAAGAATATTTCATGCAAGAAAAGGAAAGAGGAATTTAACAGATGGTAAGAAGCTTAGGAAAAGTTGGGAGCTTTTCAGGAAACCAAGAGTCAAGAAAGAGGGAAGCAGTTACCTGTTTAGTTTCCTAATTAATAAAGGTAGTTGCGGTTATGGAAAGTGGATGCGGTTATGGAAAGTGGTTGCGGTTATGGAAAACGATTGGGAGAAAAACGCGGGAAAAGAAATTGGTACAAGATCACTCCCTATTTTGCACTCAAAACAACCTACAAGAATTCTGACCCCACCAAGCAACATGTCCTCCATATTTGAGCTCAGCCCAGTCAAAAACAGGAGCACTTGTGTAACAAGTCTTGAGGGCCTGCAATTCTAAGGGCCCTACTCACGTTGGAGAGGAAGAGTTCCTGCTGGATTCCTCGATTCCTCAAAGAAACTTAACAGCGTGTAAAAGTTCATAGCCTTGCTTAAAGAAGGCCTAAAGCACTCCTCAAAGCAAGGTGGGGGGAAGAGAAATATGAAACGTAGGAAAAATTCTTTTATTCTCAGAAATATGGAGCATCTATTTCAGACAAGAGAGCCATGAAGCTCAGAAAGAACCTTTAAAGTTCAGAAAAAAGATGAGAAATTCTTTTATTCTCAGAAATATGGAGCATTGAAATTTATTATCTATTTCAGACAAGAGAGCCATGAAGCTCAGAAAGAACCTTTAAAGTTCAGAAAAAAGAGCCAAAAACCTCAGTCAGAGCTTTTAGGTTCAAAAGACGAACTATATAGCTCAGCGAGAGCTCATAGGCTCGCAAACTCGAAGCTATGTAGCTTAGAAGGAGCACACCAGTTCAGAATACCAAGCTGAGCGGCTCAGAATAAAGAAGAATAGGGACTGGATCCCTAAGAGACCAACTACCGAGCTCAAAAGCTCAGGAGAAGCCGTTGAGCATAGCACCAAGTCTCCTGTACTCTCCAAATCTAGTAATTTTGCTTCAAGAAGTACACAGCACCCCTCAAAGCAAAGGGGGAAGGAGAATATGTGTATAAAGCATAAAGCAAAACAAAGCAAAACAAGTAAGTGTGCGAGCGAAAGTCAGAGGTATATATGAATATGGTAAAACAGCAATGGAGAAACAAGATGAAGACCACAAAGTAGCGCAAGGTCCTAGCCAAAGTCAAAGTTACATCTCAAAAAATTCCTTACAAAAAAAAAAAAAATTAAATTACAATTAAAAAGAGCTAAGTTTCTGGATGGGGAGTAAATGAAGGATCTCGCAGCTCAGCAGATGAGCCCTCAGCAACAGAAGCAAGGGAAACAGGAACAGCAGGATCTGCAGCTAGGAGCTCAGGAATCACCGTCGGAGGCTCAGAAAGTACGATAAGAGCTCCAGAGGTCCCAGGGGCAGGTATGTCTTGACTCAAGGCGGCAGCTGAAGGAACCGAGGCACCCTCCTCATTGTAGAGCTAGACTCTTCCGTTTCTTCTTCGGTGGGGATAGAGAAATTGAAGTCAAGGTCTGGAAAAGCTTTGATAGCCTTGCGCCTAAAGGCAAGCCATCCAGTAGCCCACAAGGTGGTGGCCTCATCTCTCAGCTCAGCGACCTCTTTGTCCCTCTGTTGGACCAAACCTTTCTGCTCCTCAAGCTCCTCACAGAGTTTGCCGTTAGCCTCACTGAGAGCAAGATAATCTTGATTGGCCTGGATGAGCTCTTTCTTGGCATCAAAGGCCTCCTGGTTAGCCTTGGACCACGCCTCGACCTTAAACTGCAGGTCTTCCTTAACCAACTTCAGCTCATCTCGAGCTTTCTTCTCCCCCTCCTCAGCTCTGACCTTGACTGTCAGTGTGTGTTTGAGGTCGGAGGCTTGCTTCACCGTCTGCTCGTTGAGGGTCTCCATCTGCTCTTTGAGGCTCTCCACCCGAGCTCTGAGATCTTCGTTCTCAAGAGACAATTCAGAAACCTTGGTTTTATACTTCTTCAAGACCTGAAAAGAGCTCTCTTGGGACCGAACCCGATGCAGTAGACCATTCACATGTAGGACAGCCTGAAAATGCGAAAGAACGCATGAGTCCACAAAACAAAAATAGGTGTAGAAGGAGAAGTGGTAGCGCTTACAGCAGCTGCTCCCTGAAGAGCTGAAGAAATAGACTCCTCAAGAGGCATAGAAGCAGCCTTCAGAACATCAGACTCAGAGAAAATAGAAGAGAGAGCCCCTGCAGCAAGATCCATGTTGTCAAAAAAAGGAATCCTCATCTCCTTCAGATTTTCTCTCGGTCTTCCCAGAAGCAGTGTATGAGAACTTTCCGGGTTGGAGGTCAGAGATCACTCCCAAAGCTTCCTTAACCTCAGAGGAGGAAGGGGAAGCCTGATCTCCCTTTTGAGCAGGCCCCGACCCAGGATGGGCCACCGGAGGAGGAGAGATGACTGCATGTTGAGGGGTGCCGGATGAGGAGGGCGGTGCCTTGATAGGAACCAATTCTGTAGTAGCAGAAGGGGGAGAAGGCACTTCCAATCTGGGGATTTTAGCTCGAGTGTTTGGACCACTCCCAGAGCCGACCCGAGCCTTGCGCTTCCCAGACCTGCCACCCTCCATCAGCTCTGCAATTTTGGCCTGAAGCTCTTCTGGAGTAGCCTTCATGGTAGAAGGACCTGGGAGGTCTGGAAAAAGTAGGGAAATGTAAAGGAAAAAAGAAGAGAAGGAAAGATGATGAAGAGAGGAAAGCAAGTGACGATGAAATTACCTTCGTCAGCCCCTAAAACAGATAATGGAATCGCTAAAGTCACCACAGGAAGGCTCAGACCTAGCTGCACCAAATATCTTGACTCAATCAGGTCGGCGTACTTCTCCGGCTTGATCTTCGCCAACTTCGCTAGCACCTTCTTATCTTCAGGGCTGAGCTCAAAACGTTCACCTGAAAAGAAGAAAGTGTGCAAGTAAGAAAAAGGCAAGAGGCCTATAAATTCCAGACCAGAGCTCAGTCGACTCAAGAAAAGACTCACGCAAGTTGTCTGGTTCAGCCCAAGCCGTAGGGATACCGAGAGTGTCTGTCTTATCAGCAGGATTATACTCCCAATTGGTGCCCCCGACAAAAAAGAAATGCTCCTTCCAGTGCTTATGAGAGGATGGAATGTTAGAAATAAGCTGCCTAACGTTGGCACGCTTAGAGGCATACAAGAAGCCTTCAGAGGTCGGCTTAACGTTAAAGAACTCTAGAAATAGAGGAACGCTAGGAACCCCAAGTTTATGCTTCCTGAAGATGACTAGAAAACCAACCATGACACCGTAGAAGTTGGGGGAAATCTGGGAAGGACACACGTGAAAATGTTGCAGAACAGCCTTGATGAAGGGGTGTAAAGGAAAGCGAAGACCATTATCAAAGGCGGCAAGAAAGAAGCAGACCCTATTGCGTACTTGTTCTACATAGTAGACGGATTTATCTGGGCACCAGGGCTCGACCCCAGGAGGAAAACCATACCGAACCTTATAAATTTTCATTAGCTCAGGGGTTTCTTTACTGTAGCCCACAGACTCGGAATACCTGAAGGCAGACCCCAAGTACGAAACCTTTTCTTCAACCCCGACTCCACTCACCTTAACTTTGCCTTTATTAGGTCTGGGGGGCATAGGAGAAGAGGAGGATGGGGGTTCCTCGGTGCCGACCTCGGCCTGTCCAGCCCCCACACCAGGAAAGTTGTCAATTTCATCGCCAATATCCCCCAAATCGGTGTCTTCAGATCGACCCCCTAGTAGCGAAACAGAGGAGCGAGTGGCTCCAGAAGAAGCCGACATAGTGGGAAGAGAAAAAGGAAGATTAAAGGAGCGATAAAGAGGGGGAACACTGATCAAACTCTCCCTAATGACCGTTGGGTCAGCACAGTAACTCCCGACGGCAAGAATGTGGACTATAGAGCTCCAATCTACAAAATGAGGAAGTGGGGCTAGGCAATGGTCACGATTCCAAAAGTAAAAGAACCGAAAGGCCCAAAAATGTAGCAACCACCTCGAATCCGAGGGATCCAGAGCAGAGGAGGAGGTGAAAGGGGCGAAGAACGTACCTAACTCAGGAACAACGGCAAACAGGAACTTGGAGCAAATTCGGGGGAAGGAGACGATGCGAGTCTTCAAGACGAAGGTCGGGAATTCGTTGTCAAGCAAGAAATCAGGAAAGTTCGGGTAAGATCGTCTGAAAACGCAAGGGGAATAGAGACGAAGAGTGGAGAAGAAGATGAATAGTGCGCAGAAATGGTTCAGGTAGCCGTTTTGGGGCATTTAAAGCTTGGGGAACGTGGGCTGAGACATGCGCGAGAATCGAGGAGAGTCATGATTTCTACTAACCGTCAAAAATCTTCAAGTCACGTGCTAGCCACGTGCATATTAGACTCTGACTGGAATACAGGTCAGCCCCTGCCTAAGATCCTAAGGCAAGGGCTGGGGGGCAACTGATGATACTTAAAATAAACCCCAGACACGAGCTCAGGAAAAGAGCTCAGCTCTGGAAGACAAGGAAAATAAACCGAGCTCACCCAGCCACGATCTGAGCTCGACCAGTCAACACTTGTACTCCCAGCTGAAGACATAAGGCGACAAATGTTAAGAGGACAGCAAGTCGACAGCAGATATATTCATAATGGGAATTCAGCTAATCCAAGGCGCATAACACATTACCAGCAAGGATCCTCTCCTACAATCAAGGAGAGGATCCCATGATAAAAGGCAAAAACCAAGCCATTTGGAGCCAGCTATAGGAAGTCTAGGTAACTCCGAGATTATAGATGAAGATAGGGAGCAATCCCTTCAATGTAGGATATGATTCCGAATTAGAGGTAAGCATGAGGCTATAAAAAGGGAGGGACAACCTCCATTAAAGGGGAGGCCCCCGAGTATTCTACCGTAACACGTTCAATTCATCAATAAAGAGAAAGGAGCAAGAGCCTCCATTAGAGAGTGGACTAGCCGAGCTCGTTAGCCGGTGAACCACTATACTCCTACTGTCTCACACGCACTACACATCGGTTAATTAGAGCATTCGTCCATCGATACACGAGCCTTGTAGCTCAGATGCCACATCAAACCCCACACAGATCGTTCATACCACGTAATCCAATCCCATAGCTCATTCGCGCAGGTTTACACCATCAGATAGAGATAGAGATTAGAGTTTTAATGGGTATTAGATGTATTTTGTTATTATTAGATATATATATATATATATATAGCCGTTCAAGCCAAACTCTCCAATTCTTATTACTTTATTATTATATGCGTTTAGGATAGAGATAATGTGTCTGTGTGTGGTGATTGTGATTAGATTGGTTGTGAATTTTTTTTTGCAACTGCAATTGGTTTCAATTGTTGTTGTTTTTATTGGTCACTTGTTATTTTTTTTTTTTGTATAATTTTTGTTTGTGTGGAAGTGGTGATGACGATTACACTGATTTTGAATGTTTTTCTACAACTGCAATTAGTTTCAATTATTTTATTTTTTATTTTTTATTTTTTGTTTGCATGGAAGAATTGGTAATTAGCTTGGATTTTATTGTTTTTTTTTGGTGTAATTGGTATTACTTATTTTTTTTATTGGTGATTAACTTGGGCTTTGTGTTTTTGTTTATTGGGAGAATATTTATATTTTTGTTTGTGTGGAAGTGATGGTGGTGATTAGATTAGTTTTGAATTTTTTTGTGTGATTGCAATTGGTTTCAATTGTTTTTTTTTCTGGTCACTTGTTATTTTTTTATTTTATACTTTTTGTTTGCATGGAAGAATTAGTAATTAGTTTGGATTTTATTATATAGAATATTTTTTTTTTTTTGGTGTAATTGGTATGATTTTTTTTTTATTGGTAATTAGCTTGGGCTTTGTGTTTTTGTTTTTTGGGAGAATTGTTTTATTTTTATTGTTCACTTGTTTTTTTTTTTCTGGAGCTTGGGGGAATTGTTTTATTTTTATTTTGCGAACTATATGTTTGCATGTAGTAGATTTTTTTTATTTTTATTGATACTTAAGATTTTCTGTGGCTGTGTGTTCATAGAAAAAAATAAAATATTTTCTCATTTGGGTACTGATTGTGGTATTGTTAAACATGCAAATCTTGAGTAAATAAACAATTAAAAATAACAATACACATTTAACATATAACATATAACATCTTTGTATAATGATAAATTCATGTCAAAGCATGCACAACTAAACCAAGACAACACTTAATTAAAAAGAACAAATATTTAATGATAATCACACAACAAATTTTTAATATGAATTAAGAAGAACAAATTCATTACTACTTACCTGGTGAAGAAGAAAATGCGTATTTTGGTAATGTGTAGCTCTGTGAGAAAATAATAATTAAATTGACAAAAATAATTAGTCAAAATATCACGTACACCATAATTGAAATAGATGCAAGTACAATATAAATTAAGTAAGCAAGAAAGGGAGTGCTTATAATTATCATAAATTTAAAGAGAGAAGAAACTTGGAAACCAAAACACACATGAACACAAAAAAAAAAAAAAAACCAAAACACACAATGACACACACACATGAACACACTGGGAGACAACACACACACCTAAACACAGCCAGAGGCACACACATGAACACAATATACACACATGAACACAGCACACAGGCACACGTGAATTTAGCATTTTGTTTCATGGGTTTTAAATGCATTGTTTCATGTGTTTCTTATCTCATTTCCTGGGTTTGAATTGCAAGCCACATTCTGGGTCTTATGGGTATTATATTTAACTTAAGGATGAAGGTTTTTTTTTTTTTTTCTCTTTGGTTTTTGCATTACCTTTCTTGCACCGATTGACTCCGGTCTAAAAAATTACAGGAATGCAGGAACACATTCTGAAAACACTATATTACACACATGAACACTGATTGGCTCCGACGAAACAATATATTACACACATGAACACATTCTGGGTTATTAAAAATACAGCACACAGGCACACATGACTTTAGCATTTTGTTTCATGGGTTTTAAATGCATTGTTTCATGTGTTTATTATCTCATTTCCTGGGTTTGAATTGCAAACCACCATTCTGGGTTTTAGTCTAAAAAATTACAGGAATGAACAAAAAATTAATTTAACTTAGAATGAACACAGGAAATGCTAAAGACCAAGGTGTTCTAATTCAGAAAAAAACAAAATGCATGCGACTTCGATTAACAAATAGACCACAAAATGATAAACATGAACACATTCTGATAATATTAGAAAAATCTGCCAAATCTATAATATAAAACAGATTTTTCTAATAATTAAATTAAATGATGACAACAGTAGAATGTGTTCATACCCATAAGAATGTTTTATATTAAATTAAATGTTCATATTATTACATGAACACATCATGTAATCATATTATCACATTCATGTAATCATAAAATTTTATAATTTTCTTATTATAATAACATCTGCCAAATCTATAATATAAAGCAGTAGGTCATCACTCGAAATGGAAGTACCAAGGTGTTCGAATTTGTAAACATGAACACATTCTGAATTAGAACACCAAGGTGTGCGTCTTTAGCATTTCTAATTAATTTTTCTAATAATAAGTCTAAAAAATTACAGGAATGCAGGAACACATTCTGATAAACATGAACACAGTCATACCAATGGTTTCCTAAATTTTTCAGAATGTGCATTATTACTGGAAACATTTGGTGTTTCCATATATACACACAAACACAGGCATACCATGAACACAACCTTCACACACACACATGAACACAACCACACACACACACATGAACAAAAACACACGCACAGTTAGAGAGAGAGAGAGAAAGAAAGAGAAGACCCAGAGAGAAATACATGGACTGTTTGCAGTGGGTTGCTCAGTGTGTATTGGAGGCGCAAGGTAGTGACAGAGAGGAAGGGAAAGAGTGTTAATTTGGTGTGGTATGTATTGCAGTGGGGGGAAAAGATTAGAGATAAGGGAAAGTAGTTTGTTTTTAAAAATGAGAGAGAGATTTAGATGAGAGATAAGGAAGAGAGAGAGAGGTGCCGGGTGAGAGTTGGTGGGAAAATGGAAGAGATGGGTTGCTAGTATTTTTAAAAATGAAAGAGATAATAGAAAAGATTGGTTAGTGGGAGTTACTGGCTTGGTGGATATAAGAGATGGGTTGCTGGGTATAGAAGAGAGAATGGAAAATGGGTTGATGGGTTGCTAGTATTTTTAAAAATGAAAGAGATAATGGAAAAGATTGGTTAGTGGGAGTTACTGGCTTGGTAAGAGATGGGTTGCTGGGTATGGAAGAGAGAATGGAAAATGGGTTGCTGAGTAATAGAAGAGAGGAGGGAGAGTGTATCGGAGAGAGAAAGAGAGAAAGAGAAGAGGGAGAGAGGGAAAAAGAGTTATTGTTGAGATAGGAATATAAATTTAAAGGGGAGATAGGAGTCTGTATTGGTTAGTATGAGATAAGGGAAGAGAGTTAGATGAGAGATAGGAGTGTTAGGAAAATTTGGTATGAGGACCGTCGAATCAAAAGTCTTGAAATGATCTGAACCGCGAAAAGCTAAAGACAAACAAAATTAGCTACTTTATTATATAGATATTTTAAATATTTCTTAAAAATAGGCTAAAATTTTAGTAGCAAACCACATACTTATCATTTATGCTGGAATTTTTAGTCAGTAAAGATTTTATAAATTCCTCGTAATAAAAAAATATATACTCAATATATTTTACACTCTTAACTTTTCAATACTTACCACCATCACTATTGTGTTGCCACCATCACCACTGCTACCACCATTGTGCAATTGCCACCACTGTCACCACTACAACGGTTGCCACCACCATTATTTCATAGCCACCACTACCACTACCACCACCACCGCCATCGCCACTGCCATTATCACCATTTGTAATGGCGGTGGTGATAGGAATATGGTAGTTATAATGAGATGGTAAAAAAAAAGACAAAATTAGAATAATAATAATTTTCAAACTTCACCTCCTTATATTTGTCAAATAGTTTGTTTCATTTGAATACTAAAATTTCAGTGAATACCAAACAATCTACGTATTAAAAAATTCAGCATTTAATTTTCAGTATCTATAATATAAAATAAGGCAGGATTCAATAAGTTCATCCGACAGTCTCAAATAGACTCAGAGGCAGCTCAACAGTATTAAAAAAAAAAAAAACTTGGGCTTTATGCCCCAAATTTTTAGAAGGCCCCATAATTTTAGGTACATTAGTAACCCAGAAAAAATTTAAATCCATTAAATTTTAAACCAAAAAAAAAAGGCCCCAAAAATTTAAATACAATTAAAATTTTTAGTGAAAATTGATATTGAGTCCTCCTTAAGGGACTTATAATGACTTGAGTCCGTAAAAAAAACTTATTTTGTGATGAGTTCGTGTTTTATCTTAATAATAAGTAGTTAAGTCCACTATTTTTTTTAAACTCAAGTCCCAC
Organism: Ilex aquifolium; assembly: GCA_951799425.1. Lineage (NCBI taxonomy): Eukaryota > Viridiplantae > Streptophyta > Magnoliopsida > Aquifoliales > Aquifoliaceae > Ilex > Ilex aquifolium. Next base: position 25,320,395 of record OX637407.1, on the reverse strand, counting down.
TATTTTTTTAAAACTTCAAAATACCCTTCTTATAATGTTTCAATAGTATTGGACCTTAATTATGTTTTCTAATTGAGAAATACTCAGATTCTTTACCCCTTAATTCATACTCATAAGATTTGACCATAAAATTTAAAATTCAAATTCATTATCTACATTATTCTAGTTATTCCCTAACAATTTTGAGTTTTTTCTTCCCACCATGAATGAAGATGTTGTCGCCAAAGCTCACCACCAAAAAAACTCTTGATTCCAGTAATATGCACCCACCATGAGCAGAACTTTGATTCCACCCAAATTACCCTCAGATTTTGTCGAAAATGCCAAGTAGAATTGTGCACTAACTCGGATTCAAGCAAGGCCCCAAGCATAGTGGATTTGTTTACATTCGTATATGTGGATCGTCGCGTGTGGTCTTGCCATTGTTGTTTGTTAAGACTGCTGCTATTGTGTTGTTTGTTAGGTTTCGATTTAGTTGGTTCTGTATTTTTGTGAAGAAGACGACGTTGTACCGGCATAATTTTTTTTCCATGTTACTATTTCTGTTTTGTTGTGTCTGTGCATGTCACTACCTTTTTTCATGTTACTATTTTTTATTGAATATGTTACTATTTTTTTTGATAAACATGTTACCGTTAATATTGAATGTTACTATTTTTTCGAAAATATCAATATTCAATGTTATTATTTTTTGTTGAGTATGCTACTATTGTTTTTTTTTCAAATATTAATATACAATGTTACTATTTTTTATTTTTGAATTTTACTATGTTTTTGTGTTTAAAAGATACTAATTTTTGTGTTTAAATTGTACTATTTTTTGTGTTTGAATGTTACTATTTTTTTGTTTTTAATGTTAATATTAAATATTACTATTTTTCTGAAATATCAATATTCAATGTTACTATTTTTTATTGAGTATGTTAGTACTGTTATTTTTTTAAATATTAATTACAATATGACAATTTTTTATTTTTGAATGTTACTATTTTTTGTGTTTAAATGATATTATTTTTTGTGTTTAAATGATATTTTTTATTTTTAATGTTACTATATATATGATAGAGATATATAGTCCTAACCTATATGTGAATATAAATAAATTTTTTTATGTTAGTCAAACTCCTAAAGTTTAGGAGTTTTTAGTTTTACTTCACTTCTAAAGGGAAGGGATAGTCTGGTAAAATTGATAAAAAACGGATTTCATAGCAAATAAATTTCCTTGGCGGACTTAAGTTTAAATAAGTCCATATAGGAGGACCAACCTCCAAATTTTCCAAATTTTTGTTGTAATAATTTGGGTCCATGATCTAATCCATAACATTATAAACCTAAAAATCATAAATTAAAAAAATAAAAAGTACTCAAAAGTAAACTCGTATTTACCCCTACCCACTCTTTCTCTCTGTAAAAATAAGTAAACAATATATAAAAAGAAGTTAAAATTAAACTCTCTATCTGATAAAAAATAAAAACAAGAGTTAAAACATTTTTTTCAGCAATAGTAGCACGTCCTTCTTCTGTTTCTCTCTCACATAATAAATTAAAAATAAATTAACTTTTTTAAAAAACTAATATTAAAAATTAAAAAAAAAGGCTTCATCTAGTGTTGTTACTTTAGGCCTCAATTTGCCTTGAGCCACCCCTAAATAGACTCTTCCAACGACTACCAACATCCCTCTCAAAACCATTCATATTGTACCATACCCTTAGACACGAATTACCCCTAATTTAACTTACAGTTTTATTAAACACTACCTTAAGTATTCTCTCTCCCAACCAATCATTACAAAACTTTGATTTATGTAATTTTCTTGTCATAAACTTAGCTAACCATCTTAACCGTTTCTGACTTCCACTCCTCTCTTGGATGTCTTTAAAAGAAAACAACATAATGTGTTGTTTAGAATAATTTTCGAAAATCATCAGTCTATTAAATGAGATATGTTACAAATATTGATGATGCACAAAATTGTCTTTGACAAGATCAACAGTCAAGTATGAATAGTGATGCAAATAACGAGTAATTAACGAGTAATCAATGGCAATCAAGGAACTAAAACAGTAAATAACAGATCAACACAGAGAATTATAGTGTTTCGATCTCGGATGACCTACTCCACTTTCGGGAACGGCAGCGGTGGCCTGGTGTTCTTTATTGATGAATAATGGTACTCCGGAGAGTTACAGTGTATTGAGGGAGAGAGACTTGGTGTAGAGAGGCAAAGCTCTCGGTGGAGAGAGGGAGAGATACTTGGTGTAGAGGTCTCAAGGAGGTGATGAACATCAGATCCCTCTCCAAGTGGAGAGAGCTTACATTATATAGGTTCACTAAGGCGGTGGGTTGAGGCAGTCACCACTATTTTGGTAAGTGTAATTATGGTAGGATTCTACCACTTTGGTCGGTATAGTTATGGTAGAACTAGATTTCCGGTGCGTATTCCGATATTTTCTCCCTCGTGCCCCTATTCCGTCGGAGGAGGACTCTGAGCTAGGTTGGACTTGATCCTGAGCTTGGACTTGAGTAGGAGTGGTGACCTTCATTGGAGTCAAGAGACAAAGGAGGAGGAGGAGGAGACTAAGGCAGGCGCCTACATGGGCGGCGCCCCCTTGGGCGTGGCCAAGCGGGTGGCCTCCCATGGGCGGCACTCCTTGGTCCTTGGGCTTGGGTTCTTTGGACTCCGTATTGATTTGCGGCCGCCTAATTACCTTTGTACCCTCCGTATTGTTTTACGGCCGCCTAATTCTCTTTATGCCCTCTGTATTGTTTTACGGCTCAACTCCGAATAGTATCTCCTTTGGACTTTCTCGGTCCGTTCAACTTGGGCTCGGCCCAGTCAAATCTGGACTCGTCAAATATCATCACTTGTCTGTCACAGTTTTTTCAACTTATTGGTTCCAGTTACGCATGCAAGACCATGAAGATTCAGGAAATAACTAGTTTAGTATACGCTCCTAAGGTGTTCAGTGTAACTATGCCCAAAGCTTGAGAGATGCGGCATTGAATGCAAGATTATAGCGTAAATTCTAAACACGTATGATTATCAATAAAACCACATAGATCAAATAAATCATAATTTTTTTTTAAGATATCAAATTTAAGACTTTAAAATAGTTAAGTCGTTTCATCAGAGTTGGAGGAGGAGAGGAAGGATAAAGGAAAGAAGAAGATGTATAATCAGAACATGTATCACAAATACCGATTAAACACCACGTTAAAACAATTGTTTCACATTATTCCCATTTTTAAGTGACTCATATTTTATCTCTAACATCTATAGTTATTATGGAAAATTTCAGTCACACTCCCTTTAGTTTACTATATTAAATATAAAATTCGATTTGAGTCGAATAAAATTCGTTTTTAATCAACTTGCATTAAATTTTTATCGGCCCAAATTTTGATAAATAAAAAAATATAAATTTTAATCGACTCAAATTTTAATACGTAAATAATGAATTTTAATCAACTTGAATCGAATCTTAATTGACAAGGATTTAAATAAGTAAACAAATATAAATTTTAATCGACTCGAATCGAATTTTAATCGGTGCTAACAGCTCAGGTTGAGCTCAAATCGACTCGAATTTTAATACGTACAAAAAAGAATTTTGATAAGCTCAAATTTTAATACGTAAAACAATAAAATTTGATAAGCTTGAATATAATTTTAATAGGGTCAAATTTTAATATGTAAAAAAAATTTAATCAGCTCGAATTTTAATATGTAAAAAAATAAATTTTAATCAACTCGAATTTTAATCAAATTTTATGTAAAAAGATTGTTTAGAGTTTATATAGGGGTAATTTTGGTATTTTAGATAAATTATTTTTATTAGAAATGATAGTTTAATGACAAAAGGTGTTATTGATGCTTAAATATAAATTAGAAGGGATATTAGTGATATTTTAAATAATAGAAGAGATATCCTTAAAAATATGATAAAGGAAAGAGAATGTGAATGAAATTTTTCCTAGTTATTAAAATAATGATACACTTGTTAATAACATCGTAATATTACCATTCCGTTTAGATTTTTTATTCCCAATTTCATCGGACATAGTGATAAAATGCAAATTATGGAGACAGGATATCACGACATATGCACATTGATTCGTGTGCATGATTCACGGATAAGAAACACATTATGGACCAAGTCTTGCAAGCTTCCATTCAACACAGATTACAAAGTAGCACTATATTCAAGGATAGGGGTGGTATAAGGGAGTGGGATTAGAGAAATAGTACGTGGAGTCCACTTTATACCTTGTTTGTTTGATATTTTTTGTTCAGTATTATTATTTGGGTCGTAGTATCGACCCGGTGTGAACAGTGACTTAAATGCCTTCTATATGGTACTAAGCAATACCATCTATCCGGTGGTATTATATTCTCAGTACAAATGAAAGGGCGATATAATAGAGTAAAAAAACAAAAATGCCCTTCAGAGTTAACATATAAAAAATTTATTTTAAATTTTTTCCTTATATTATGTTTAAGCGTACGATGTCACCTTTTTTTTTTTTAATTTTTTTTTTTAAAATTATTTTGAATTTTTTTTTTGTATTATGTTTAAGCGTACAATGTTAACGGTTTTATTTTTTAATTTTTTAAAAAAAAAATTTATTTTGAATTTTTTCCTTTTATTATCTTTAAGCATACGATGTCATCGGTTTTTTTTTTAATTTTTTTAAAAAAATTATTTTGAATTTTTTTCTTGTATTATGTTTAAGCGTATGGTGTTAACGGTTTTTTTTTTTTAATTTTTTTAAAAAAAAATTATTTTGAATTTTTTTTTATTATGTTTAAGCGTACTGTGTTATTGTTTTTTTTTTTAATTTTTTTAAAAAAATTTATTTTGAATTTTTTTCTTATATTATATTTAAGAGTACAATGTCACCGGTATTTTTTTTTTAAAAATTATTTTGAATGGAATGGATGATGTCAAGGAATGAATGATGTTAAGGGTAAAATGGTATATTTGTTATATAAGACGTGATATAATAGATGGTTGTTTGTGGGACCCACCATAGTACCTATTGAATAAACAAACATGAGATGAAATTGGAATAATTTTTATTACCGGTACTAATATCCGTTGGTATTGAAAATGTGAGGAATACATTTCTAATACTATAATACTTGAAACAAACCTGACGTACACGTGTACTTTTCTCTAGCGCAGAATGTTTCTCTACCTTATGTATTTTTATATCCCATAATTTTAAAAGATCGTTTAGTCCCATTCATTTTTGGCTCCCCAAAAATAATAAATAAATAAATAAAATAAAGAACTCACACAAATTTTATTTTTCCTTAATATATATATATATATATATATATATATATATATTTACTATACGAATTTTATTTTTCCTTGATATTATTGATCTCATTTTTATTAATTTAATATTGAAAATTTATTTATTATGTCAACTATCATTTTATTTGAACTTTAAATTTAATCCTATTTTTTTATTAGTCTACCATTACAGCTAGAAATATATTTTTGATATTCGGGTTTGGCTAGACAAAAAATGTCAACCTAAATTGAATTTGAAAAATTCTCGGGTTGGGGTTATGGGTTGATGGATTTAACCTCGATACCGGGCCGAATTAATAAATTCAGGTTTAACCCGATTTTCTTTTTTGTCTTTTACCCAGTTTTTGAATTGAGAGACGAATGGGGAAAAGGGCACACTTCTCAATTTCTCACTTTTACGTCACTCTCTGTTCTCTCTGACGTCACCCCCTCAGCTACGGTGAATGACCTGCCTAATCCCATCTTCTCCCTCATTCTCTCTCTGTTTCTCTTCCTTTCATTCACTCTCTCTGCCGTGGTTGATTCCTCTTGAAGGATCGCTGTGGCCGATAACAATGCCGAAGAGGTAGAACCGACACTTTCCCTCTTTCAATGCGGTTGGGGAGTCACTGTAATGAGGCAATGATCACTTGGAGCAATTTTTTTGAGACAATTTTGCATGTATTTATTGTATGAAGAACAAGATTCGGTTGTTTGTGGCAGGTTAGGCCTTTGATTATTTCCATTGTATTGCTTTTCTTCATCAATCTTTTCTTGTTGGTGTTCAAAACTGTGATTCAATGGTCTGTGATTGTTTGGTGATTGTCTGATGGTTCTTTCTTGTAGAATTAGGTTTTTGATCATAGAGAGTTTGGTGATTTTTGGGATTCTAAAAGAAGTAGGGTTTTAATTTGATTAATCCAACTTCAACCCTGGTTTAAACCAGAAAATAGCCCACTTTCGTTTCCCAAGCTCAACCCGAGTTCAACCCGGTTAAAGGTGGTCGGGTCGAATCTCGAGTTGGGTTGAGCTCGGGTTAGGAGTACCATATCTTGGGTCTTGCTTGGGTTAATCCTCCACCCCGCCCGAGGTGCATGAGAAACATTCGCCTTTCAAATCTACACACACTGCAAGTGTAACACATACATTAGTCTCTTTCATAAAAGCTCGAATCTTTGATCTTTTGTTGCGCTTTGCTCGATCTCTCTACAATCCAGAAGGTAGAGCCTATGCATTATCAATATTTTTTAATCATTCTTGCATGAATTTTGTTATATTTTATGTTATTTGCTTCCAGATCTGCCTGTGCTCTGTATTTATGTTTCATTTGTGTATTCTTCACATATTCTACTCACATTTCTTTGAATATTTGGCTTATTTGTGCTTTTTTACTTGAACATTGAATTTGTTTTGTTGTAATGGTTTCTTACATTCAAATTGTGCAGGTTATATAGAGTTTAGTTGTATACATATAGAGTGCTAGAGAGAGAGAAATGGGATATATTGGAGCTCATGGAGTTGCTGCACTGCATAGATACAAGTACAGTGGAGTGGATCACTCTTATGTTGCCAAATATGTACTACAACCCTTCTGGAGTCGCTGCGTCAATTTCTTCCCTCTTTGGATGCCGTAAGTGTTCCTGTCAATAGACCGCTCAGTTTTTCACAATTATTGATGATATTCATGTTTTATAACACATGCAAATCATGTTTGTGTTAAAATCGCACAAACACATACGAAATGTGTTGTATTATGTTTGTGGGTTTAACTGGATGCTCAAACCAAAAGCCAACACGTCCCTGGAAAAAAAGAATGTTATTTATCATGCTTATTTGGATTGATGTAGGGTTTTATTATGAAAAAGTTCATTACTCAGCTTGGTCCTCGATGTGCGAGATTGTTAGGGGAGAGATTGGGCACATGCATAATTCTTTGTATCATTTGCACAAAACGACTTCTTTTAGATTTGAATCCTCCATGTTTTGGGGGATTTGTATGTCGTAGTATTTATGACAATGCAAACTATAGCAGCGGTGACTGAGCAACTTCCTATCCTTGTGTTGGGCACATCCGAGAAATATCAAAGCGACCAACCTGATATGGTGTCTCCACAACCAAATGGGTTCATATATTTTTTTTTGCTAAAGTGTGGTTTACATAGTGTTGGTCTGCTGGGCCTTTAGATGGGATTCTAAAGTTTAAGAAACCATTTTTTTTTGTCATTGCTGTCCCTATTTATCACGTTCTAAGATCTAGGTTTTATTATGCTCTTGGAGAAATTATAAGCCATTTTTGTACATATTTAAGCTTTTGTCCTGTTTAAAGTTATATATGCAATCTTCCACTTCAAGTCACTAACTCCTCCTTTCTTTTGTCTGTGTGCATCTTGGATACTTTTCCAGACCTAATATGGTAATTCTTCTTTGCCACTAAGTTATCTTGTCTCTTCTTCCTTGTTTGTTTGCTGCTGGGCAGTGATCTTATTTCTATTTGTTTCCAGATTACACTTACAGGGTTCATGTTTTTAGTTGCATCTGCACTGCTTGGTTATGTGAGTAGGAGTTTCTTTATATCTTGTTTTTAATTAGTTAGGTATTAGCATAAAACTTGTTCTTAGAAGATTTTTTCCAGTCAATTAATTGTTCTGTGAGCACAGTTTCTTCCCCAAGTTTTATTCTATGAGGTTGTTGTCTCTCAGATATATTCACCTCGCTTGGATTCGGCCCCGCCAAGATGGGTTCATATTGCACATGGATTACTTCTATTCTTATATCAGGTTTGTTTACTGAGTTTTTAATTGGGATTTGCATACCTTTTCTTATATATACTATTGGGTGTACTTTGTGTGCATGTTTGCTTGTGCTTATGGTTTGAATAGATAAACAGACGAAATTTGTTGTTTTCCTCGATCTTGTTCTTTTCATGTTAACTTGCATTCTTTTCATGTCATAGTTCTACATCCATATAGCTTGCTGTTTCGGTCTCATTGTGTTCATCGAATTTGAAGCCGACAGAAATGTTATATGGAGTAACAACTTCAAACTGAACTAGAGACTTAGTATCTTTAAAGTTCTGATGTTAGGCAGGCAAATATACCTTTTTGCTACAACTTTTCTTCTCGATTTCGGAGGAGATCAGAAAAATTAGAACTATTAAATTTGAAAGAAGTCTTTGTGATATTTATAAGGTGACAGAAATGTTCCTAGCTTAATTTGTAGGAAATTGTGTAGTGTCCGCATAATGGGGATGACAATTTGTCTGTGTATAACTATATAATCACCCAGTGTATACTGTATAGGGTCCAGGATAAGTTCAGTTTTGGTTGGCCTGCTTTGATTCTCTTATTGGTTTCTTGAAATTATTATGTTATTCTGATTTGATTCTTTCAGCTATTCTTGGGGAATACATATAATATATGGCTCTTAGATTTAATTGTTTGGGGTTGTGGAGACTGATCAATTACAGTTGTTTGACAAAATGAGGTAAAGTAAAGGTTCAGCTCGACAAACAAACAACAACATTTTTATGCCCTGGGATGACAGCTAGTACAGTTTTCCCACATTGGAATGGAACTAAAAATGTAGATATGAGCCCTCTATAGGGTAAGTTTAAAATATTTGCTTCTTAAGACTTGTATACTTGAGAAGGTTGAGTGATGCTTTTGAGGAGACAATTGGAAGGTTTGATGACTACATAGTTCATAGTCATTCATTGAAGTTTCAAATTATCAAGTGCTCATTTTCTCCAATTAAAATAGTCTTCCCCAGCATCACCCTGACTGAGGTTTTGTGATGGTTTTTGCACGAGAGCGCTTTCCTGTAAAGGGGTATGTGCAGGTTCACTATGGACATAGATCTTCAGAATTTGTTTTACAAATAAGTTTTAGAGTTTGGAATGAATTACTGTTATGGCAGGCCTCTTTGTACACGCCTTTTTGTTGACATGCTTACTGTAATATGAATTATTGAATTGGCTGTAAAATTTATTGGCTTGAGAAACTGAATTACGTGTTGCTTTTAACCTGTTGTTGTTCAAATACAGCAGGGAACCATTTATTATAAGGTATAATTATGTGATGTCTTTTATATCTGTTCAGTCCTTAACCATGGGAGCATTTATCTCATTTTTTTCACCTTTTTGGAAAATAGTAATATTACCTACCAGCTATAACCATTGATTTTACATCTTGTTTTACTTGTTGACTTGGTCTTCGTTCTGTTGGAAATTCTTTTTCATACTCAGTGCTCAGATCAAAGATTCCTTTCCTATCCGTAATGTTTTTTCTGATCTTCGAATGCATGCCAGACTTTTGATGCTGTTGATGGAAAGCAAGCAAGACGGACAAATTCCAGTAGTCCATTGGGAGAGCTTTTTGATCATGGTGATTTTTTTTTTTCTTGAGTTCTTTCTTTCTTCCTTTTCCCATACAAGTGCTGACTAATATCAGAATCTATTTCTTGGCATCCACAACTGTGGCAGGATGTGATGCTCTTGCATGTGCGGTACGTTCTTCATATTTCTAGAAGTCATCCTGTGGCCAACTGGCCATGGCAAGTGTAAGGCCCTCAGGTTTTGCTTGATGTTTATCAGTTTCATTCCTTGAATTTTGTTTTTGATTTCAGTTCGAGTCATTGGCCTTTGGGAGCACTGCAATGTGCGGAGCAAGTACGTTTTGGTTTTGGGTGATATCAGCTGTTCCATTCTATTTCGCAACATGGGAACAGTAAGTGTTCCAAGTGGTACTGGCACAATACTTTCTGAGTCACTCTTGACGTTATGACTTATGCCTTTCCTATTTCTTTTCCTTCTTGTTTTAATTTTTTTTTAGTTTTGGGCTGGGGTGTGTGGGTCAGCTATTGTGATCTCTCAACTATATTAGGACACAGGAATGGTATTTGGCGACCCATCTTTATCTCTGAAGGAGGACTGATCTTACATCTCAGTTAATTCATATCTGGCTCCATTAAACACGGGAATACTAACTATCGTTAAGCTTTAAGGTCTAAGGAACAAAATTTCTTCTTAGACAAGGGTATTTTTGTGGGTGTTATACTTTGAGTTGATGAGTTTCAATGGATGGGACAGACTTGAGATTTTAGATTCTAAAAAGTTCAGGTAGTTTTTCACCCCAACAGTTCTTGAGAATTTTTTAATATTTGATGACTAATATGCTGTTAACTGGAATTCATGTTTGTGGTTTCTCATTTTCTTTTGATTATGTATTATTTCGATAAAATCATGTTTTTAGATTAATTATAATTCTTTTAAGATCTGCGCTTCATCTGTATTTGCCTTGCCCGAGTCACTTTATTGTTGGTCTCATTGACGTTGCTTCCTTTATGCAGCTATTTCACCAATACCCTTATTCTTCCGGCAGTAAATGGACCTACAGAGGGTCTCATGTTGATATATCTTTGCCATTTCTTTACAGCTATAGTTGGTATATGCCCCCTTCTAATCCTTGAGCATTAATTTGTATGTACATAACTACTAAATACTTTCTCTGTCATTGATCTTCTCTCTCCTTTATTTTAACATGAGTCCATTTCTCTTTTAGGTGCTGAGTGGTGGGCTCAACAGTTTGGAAAGTCCGTGCCTTTCTTGAGTTGGGTTCCGTTTATAAATGGTAAGACTGGCATAAATAGTGCTATAATGGTAAACTCAGTTTATCTGTATTTCCTCTTGATGTCCTTTTTACTCCATGATGCAGTCAGCTGTTGTAAATTGTTCTATTTATAAGACGTACAACAAATGTTTTTTGGGAATCCTACAATATTTCTTGCTGAAAGATATGTTTTACAATTTTAATCAGTTGAATCTTTATAATTGTTATCTGTTTTGATTTCAGAAATTCCAACTTATGGAGTTGTGTTGCTACTAATGATAACCTTTGCTGTTATACCAACTGTCTCATGCAAGTGAGTAATTTTTCATATTGCTTATGCCAATATTGTGATCTCTATGTTGTTGATATCTAGACTGCCTGTTCTACCATATTGATCACGTAAATCTGAAGGTTCAGTGCAGGGCTTTAAGTTGGTGATCTACACTGCTGGCATACATAAGAATATAACTGTTACTGTCATAAATTCTGTTGTTTTTTATGTTTGTTGGACATGGACTTCAATCCATATCCATTATCACTCAGCTGTGTTCAAGTAGTTAGCTTGACAGAATAGATAGAACTATAGCAACTTTGCTGAATTACACTGCGGGAATACAGTAGTATACTGCATTTCGTGTCACCTAGTTGGACTTGGACTTGGACTTGAATCCATGTTTGTTTGCTCAGCTGTGCTCAAGTTGTTAGCTTGACAGGCTGGACATAACTATGACAACTTTAAACAATCTCACTCAGTGCTGGCTTTGTATTAGGACAACCTCAGTTTGTCTGTGTTTCAGACCAAAGATTGTTCACACTCGAGCTCACATTTGACTTCTAAATCATTACTTTGTAACGCCAGCTTGAACTTGCTTTAAGTGGTGTTTTGCTTTTGTGCAGTGTGCATAATGTTTATAAGGTTGTTCAGGCAAGAAAAGGGAGCATGCTACTGGCACTTGCCATGGTAAACAGGTTCTGTATAATATATTTTCATTTCTTATTTCCAGGTTGCTGAATGAAATTGATGTTATTTTTTCTTGTCAGCTTGTCCCGTTTGTGGTGCTCATGGGAGGAGTCCTGGTTTGGTATGCATCTCCCTGTGCTTTGTGCTTGTCACATGCTTAGCTTTTGAGGATCACTTTGGTTTTGATTTAGATTGTATCTTTTCACGTAGGGATTATTTGTCTCCAAATGATTTAATGGGGAACTATCCACATTTCATTATAGTGGGAACTGGACTTGCGTTTGGATTCCTTGTGGTAAGATATCTGTGTATGAGTTTTTTAAACCATTCTCATATGGTCATAGAGAGAGGTGCTTGGTGAAATCGAAAATTTTCAGGCTGTGTTTGGATGGCAAAAATTAAGAGCTGGAATGAGAATTTTATTCCTTTTATACTTCATTCCTATGCGTGATATCTGCTATTATTAGGTGGAATCTCATCCTACAAAATGTGGGTATCTCATTTTGACCTACTGCATCCAATGCTTGCATGAAATTGCATTTCATTAGTTGGAATCTTATCCCTAGTAATGGTATTTCATGCCTTATATCTCATTCCTGCCATCCAGATGGAGCCTCAAGTTTGAAAAGTGTGTTTTGGTCACGTGGTAGCAGTTTCTGAAAATTGTCTGTAAACTTTTTTTTGTGGTCCTTCCCCTAGCATGGGAAATGGCCTCTTTGGCTCTTAATCTGTGATTCTAGATGCTGTACAGTAGTGTTTATAATCACACCACAAAAGAGAACACTTGAACTCTACTGCTAGGAAAATCTAGCTTAGTATTTTTCGTGGAGAAATTTAATGATAATTTGAGTTGTAGATATTCGAATCCATAAGCAACAATAAAATTAACGCTTTTTAGATCCCATATAAACTATATCTTTGGGAGAACTCGATATTGGTTATAATGAACACATGCATTTTAAAGTGAGTGTTTGTGTAAACATTGTTGCTTCTTGCGATTATATAAGAGCTTGATATCAAATATATTCATCCAGTCATGTGTACTGATTGCAAATGCATCCTTGCCGAGTTTATGTCTTTCTCTACCTTGTTACTGTACAGATTATTATGGTGCTCTCTTCAAATATACCCCTCGGGTACTATGGTTGTAGAAACTAAAATTCTTACTGTCCTGTTCATGAAAGGAAGTATTTTTTTGGCAGGGAAGGATGATTTTGGCTCATTTGTGTGATGAACCTAAGGGCTTGAAAACTCATATGTGCATGGTATGTCCCAGGAATCTTGATGCGATACTGTACTTTCAAATCCGTTAGTTTTACATTGAGAAAACATAAAAGACTATGAAAGTTATATTACATTAGAGCAGTGCCATATGGGCACAAATTATAACACCATTTTGCTTTCTGTTTTAAACCAAGTGATCATCATCATTTTTGTAATTGCCAGTAGTAGCCTTAGCACGTGCCCGTTTGTATTGATATTTCCAGCAGGTATATTTGTAAGAAGAATTTTCCTAAAACACATTAAGCAGTTATTGTGATAATTGATTTAAACTAAGTTGGTAAGGGTTGGCAGAATCTGTGCAGTCTGCGTTTCTTGACCTGTGTTCTTCCTGTTTACCGACAATATAACTGTTTAAATCTTCCCTCTTTTTGATTCTGAGCTACAGGATGAACCTGAACTAATTTATTTGGGGTAATTTGAGTTAGATCTTGAACACCTGTCTTTTGCAATTAGCATCTTACAAATATGCCACATTTGTTTTAGTTGAATACATATTTCGTTGGAAAGAATGTCCCATCTTCTGATATCATTTTATAACTTATTGTGATTTCTCAATGCTGGGGCATACTTGCAAAGAATATGGATATATGGCAGGTACAAAGGCTTGTTTTAGGAAATATGCCACCCTAAAATTAACTAGGTATCTATCACTGAAGATTCAATGTAATAAAGCAGTGTGCAATGGACTGTATAGAGCTGAGTATATAATATAATTTTGCTGAAAGCCACATTGTAAGGGGACTTAACTAAATATTGAAGTTTTGTTTTCCTTCACCGTCTCACAAATTTGTTACATTCTTTTATTTTTTTCCAACATTGCATGTTTTGGTTGTTAGGGCTTATTAAAGTGTTCCATGAACTTTTTAATCTATCAGTGAGAAGACAAGGAAACAATTCTATGCTTTATTTCTCCTTTCTGAAGTGTCTGGTTAACTGTGTAACTGATTTATGTGTCATTTTGCAGTCTCTGTTCTATCTTCCTTTTGCCATTGCAAACACACTCACTGCCTGGCTGGATGAAGGGTATGTGGTAATTTGGTTATCCTGGCTCAGCTTAATAAACGCTAGAAGCAATTCTTCTGGTCCACTTTTCCACTATAAGAATTGGGAGAACACATAAGATGCCTTTTACATGTATTTACATCTACCGTGAGAGTCATGTTACTTTCATACATTCATTCAAATCTTTGTTTTTGTACCAGAATTCCTTTAGTTGATGAGAGTTGGGTTCTTCTTGGTTACTGTGTATACACAGGTATGACAGCTTCTCCCTTGCTTCATTCGTGTTTATTGTTGTTTGCCTTTGATTTTTGCTGATGTTCTTTTTTTGACAATTCTCTTTTGCTGTGCGCAGCGGCACTTTATCTGCACTTTGTTACATCTGTTATTCACGAAATAACTACAGCCCTAGGAATCTACTGTTTCAGGTGAGAAACGTGGTGTTTTATTTATGTTTGAAATTTGATGCCTTCTTGGTTAGTTCTGGGACAAGGTGTCCTATGTTGCCATTTGACGTCTTAGAATTTTCTTTAAAATGGTGAAAAATTGGTTACTGATATTTCTTTTACTTTCAAATGACAGAATAACAAGGAAAGAAGCTTGATATGAGGTAATGATGCATCATTACATGTACGTCTGTCCAGGTTCTCGGTTGTATTTCTTGAGATTTACTTGGGTACTTTTTATTGCCTTGGCAATTGTTTGCATCATGCTAATATATTGCAACTCCACTAAATTTATCCATCTGTTCATTATACTTTTGTTTTCAGCTGGCAACTCGGGATCTATGCTGCAGTGTGTAGGTTTCTTGGCTTGACAGTATTTACAAAATTTTGACGGGGCCCAGGACACAGGTTCCAGTTCAATACTCTTCATTCTTGTAATGCATTATGAATTACTTTGGAGTTGGTCATCGGAGATGTCACTTCATCCGAATTAAATATTGGATTAGTTCTTATCTTACTCGTATGTTTGAGGGGGTGCTGGTTATTTTTTTTGGAGAGAGAGTTAGAGAGTCCACATGCTTTTAACATATATGCGGGACAGTTTTTGAAGTTGGGGGTGATGCTGTATCGATATCATGTTGGGTTGGTGGACAAGAAATTATGTAGGTTGGTACGATTTTCGTTTCAATTGTATGTTTCTGTCACTTGAAAAACAGAAACCCTAAACGTAATCGAAACGAATGAACATTTGTTATTGTTGACCTAATGTACCTTTACATATGTAAAGAATAGTGATGTGGGTAAATTTGGCACTTTAAGGTGCAAGGTCATTGTTGACGGCGAATCCTCCCCAAGAAAACCCTCCCAGGTACTTTTGAACTCTCCACGAACAGCATTCTTCACCCAACATAAAGATCTGATTTTGACATCAGTCGTTGCTCCATTGAGAGAGAGAGAGAGAGAGAGAGAGAGTGAGTACCACCTTTATCATGACCATGAATTGTATGAGTAATGTTATTGAGATATAAAAAATTGACCTAATTTATTGACATAATGATATGCAAGTCCCAACGAGGAAATCCAATAGTCAATTGTTATTGCCACAATACTGTTATTGGACCATGCAATAATGGTATTTTAGACCTAATTTGTTGATCTAATTCATCACAATTATTGGATTGGTTGTGGGTCCTAAAAAATATTAAGACCCACGGTCAATTCAATGGTGATGATTGATTAAGTTATTAAATTATGTCTGAGTAGTGTTGCTATTGTTTTGTTTGATAGTCGACAATAATAAAAACATTTGGTTTCTTTCGATCGGAATGTGGTAGAAGATAGAGGATAACTTCTATTTGATGACCGAGGAGGTCAAATACAGCAGTTATAGGAGTCGTTATTACAGGAAATTAATGTGGAGCTCTTCCTGAACTCTTCAACCTCTCTATCATAAAGCTTACATTTACATAAATTCTATGTCTTATATGGTAGTTCTAATGTTTTATATCACGCTTCTATATACAACTACACAGCCTCTCTTCTCTCCTTTATCTTTTGCATCCAGCAACTTTTCTCCTGCGTCTAAAGTAGGAAAAATGGATGATCTCTCCGTGAAAACTCATAACCAGCAACATAGGGTTAACAGCATTGATAATGATCATGATTTACGGATCGAGCTCTCCTACGATATCATCTTTTACAATATACTTCCAAGACTTCGAGTGAAATCTCTTGTGCGATTCCAGTGTGTTTGTAAATTATGGTGTTGCTTTTTAACCAGTAACAATCCTTTCTTCATTGACCTTAACCTATCTCTTTCCCGGTCTCGGATTTTTGGTACTGAACTCCTAATCACGGTTCATGACAAGCAGTTGCAGCGTGAAATGTTAGTACAAGCAGATCTCAAGGGAGGTAGTAAGGGTACTCAACTCTTAACTGTACACAATGAAACGAACGAGCGTCTTTGTCTATCTGAAAGCATTAATGGCTTGGTATGTTGGCACCAGACCGGTTGGACTAATAATAATATTTGTGCGTATATTTGTAATCCTAGTACGCGTGAACTCATGAAACTTCCCATTTGTCCTGAATTCTTAAGTAGTTGTCAAGATGTCGATAAACCATTCATTTCTTATTATTTTGGATTCGATCCATCCTCAAAGGAATTCAAAGTGCTGAAAATCCGACTTACTTTTCTCGGTCATCTAGAATGCGAAGCAGCCTTTCATATTTTCAATCTAGGTGGTAGTTCGTTGTGGCGGCAGATTCATCCCGCCTTGCCTTTTGATTTTGGTGAACTTAATCAGTTGCCTTGGTTGACACACTCTGTATGCCTCGATGGTGCATTGCATTGGGTTCTTGATGCAATAAAAGCTATACTGGTTTTCGATTTGAGAGACGAAGAGTTTCATGTTATTCGGCTCCCCAACATGTGCATGTATTTGGATCCACCCCAGATTGTTCTACTCCAAGTTGATGGACATTTGGTAGCAATAAGTCTCGGTTATGGTTCGAATTATGAAAAAATAGACATAATGTGGACATTGAAGGACTATCGAAACGAGGTTTGGATCAAGGATACCATTTTCATTCCATTTCGATGGTGGAACGATTGTGTTGTTTCTGCCATACCTGCATCAGGGAAGATCTTGCTGATACCGATTCGGTCATTCAGAGGTATATCAATGGGGGAGGGCTACTTAGGGTTTTATGATGCAAAGCAGAAATTTTTTCAGTATGTTAAACTTACTGAATTATCTGAAGGGAGGTTTCTTGTTTTTGGAGCTGTGAATAATTACACTGAAAGCATCTTCTCATTGAGCGAGCTACCAACAAGAGAATAAGCTCTCTTTGAGCAGCAGTAGTAGTTAAAAGTTTTACTCTAGAAGAGAAAGGGCGATCTTCTCTATTATATTTTCACTTAGTTTCGCTCGATAGTAGATATAGTACGGTCCGAGAAGCTCCATTACAAAGGTGACAAATAAACTTTTAGCAGTGTGGCAACAATGGATCTTTTTTTTTTCTTTTAGTTTTTCATATTTGAATGCCTAAATAGAAGTGATTGAATGTATTTCTTATATCTATCTAATATCTATCTAATATTACAACTACTGAGTTGAATTTTCTCAACTTATAAAAGCACAACAACGATCAAGATTAATTCAATTTTCATCTACTTTGATCCACTGGTAGAAAATTCCTTCCAAAATTTCTTTTTCTGCTCAAAAATATCATTTTCATTGTATGACTCTTATTGCCGGACAACTCCATCAATTGATTCAATTCATACATATACCTTTCTTCTCTCTCCCCATATCTATTTCTTATTTTACTTTTTGTTAATTTTATTTTAAATTGTGCGATTAAATAGAAAAAAAGTAAAGTGTCTTCAGACATGGATTATTGCTGGTATATTTATATAAAGGTATATTTTCCGATTGTATGATTCAGGTGGCGATACTATGTGATGGTTATGTTGATTGAACTCTTTAAGTAGTAGTGCTTGGAACCATAATGTGCTTATTGCTTGGGGAAGTATGATCTTTTAAGTGTGAGTTCTATCCTTTCATTTTATGCAATCAATAATATTATTTGCGCCTAATTTGTTGACCTATTATATTTCAAATTTCCAACAACTATAGATTGGATTGCTAGCGGGTTTCAATGAACATTGAATTTACTATCAATCTAATGGTTATGCGTGAGCAAATGGGTTCTTGTATAATTTGTAGTCTAAAGTATACAATAACTGTACAACTCTTGCCCTGAAGGGTTACAAATAGTATCAGTAGTGGCAACTTAAAAGGAAATGATTGAGGTGACTCAATTCTACATTGCATATGGTACTGTGAGTTTCGGACCTTAATTGTACAACACATTTTAAAATTTTACATAACTAATTCAATAAAGATATATAGTACATCACTGTATACTCCAAAACCACAAACAAAAATTTAGAATTTCAATTTACAAAAATTAGATTATACATTCCAAAATGTAGGAACTCTGATTTTTTATCATCGATTTATTTCAGTTCTCACTAAAATAAAAAAGTTTTAGTTGAATGGGATTTTTTTTTTTGATCCTGGTGCTTGAAGATAGAGGATGATACTCTTGTTTGCTGGCCTAGGTCGATAAAGCAAGGAGCTATGCTATTTAGAAAAAAAATTATTTGCATAATGAATCATTGTCATTGGATTGACATAGTGAATTTCAGTATTAATTGAGATCTGTTACCAATTTGATAACCTATGATACGTTAAAAAATCAAATCAACAAATTAGGTTCAAGTAATATTCTTGTAAAAAAAATTAGAGGAATGGAAATTGTGCGGGGATAAATCCACGCAAAGGGTCACCACCTTGTATAGACAGAGATGATGGCAAAGAAACCTTGGTGAGCCTGCAAGGCAAGAGAAAACCTAGGTGAACCGATGGCTGGGGGCGGCCAAACGGACTCCAATGCTTAAGTCAGCAAGCTAATCCAAGAAAAATATAGTGATATAGGAAGCGATGTTCCACATAGACTCGAACTCTAGGTTGTGATAGAAAAGACCTCATCACCAATCTCCTAGATGAGGACGTTGAGTCTTAGATTGTAGGAAGAGATATGCTTGTTGGGAGGGTTTGTTTATCAACAGTCCTTGATACTCGGAGTAGCATTTCACTTAGATTCTAGCTCCTTGGCTGATCCTTACTGAGTGAGACTCGTCTTCAGTTACCTTGGGTGCTAGGCACGGACAAGGATAGACTTGCCCAAGTCTCTAGTTAGTTAGAAATACCTTAGTCTTTATCAGCTGAGTGGTGTGAGGTAGGTCCTTAGTAGGAAAAGGCCACTTTACCTAGTGGTGTGAAGGAGGCCACTTTGCCTAGTGGCAGTAAGAGAGGGCCACTTTGCCTAGTGGTGTGAAGGAGGCCACTTTGCCTAGTGGCAGTAGGAGGAGGCTCTCTTATGCCTCACAGGGGCCTTTAGCCGAGTGGCAGGGGAGGCCTCCTTTGCCGAATGGCAGTAGGAGGAGCCTCTCTTATGCCTCACAGCAATTATAGGCAACATGAGCCCTCCAGTGGGCTTGTCTAGTCACATCTCAATTGGGAAGCCTATCTTTACACAGATCTTTGTCTTGTGGGAATTCTCAATTTTGTTTCATAACACGCTTCTATATGAAGTGAAGTGTCCCACTCTATACTTTATATATTCAGCCACTTTTCTCTAGCCTACAAGAGAATTAGAAGAATGGATGATGATTTCTACATGAAAACTCAAAGGGGTACTCTGGGGCTAATCGCACTGATAACTCTAATGCTTTGTGGACACGGCTCCTCGACGATATCATTTTCTACGATATATATATAAGACTTCCCGTGAAATTTCTCTTACGATTTTGGTGTGTTTGTGAATCATGGCGGTGCTTCTTAATATGCAACGACCCTTCGTTCATTAACCTCTACCTATCGTGTTCCCATGCTCGGCTTGCTGGCGCTAGATTCCTACTTTCTATTCATGACACGCTTTTGCAGCGCTACATGTTGTTATTAGCCGATAAATAAATGAACTTAATAAATCTCTCAAATAAATAGGTTAACATAAATTCACTAAACACGAAACAATTATGATAAATCCAATTTATATATAGTACAAATTTGAGTATACAAGATTATAAATGAAACAGGTTTAAAGTGAGCCAATTTTGATATAACACAACTGAATGGATTTTTTTTTATTACCTTTACTTTTTCAATTTTACCTATTTTTTTTTTATGTAAATACTGAATAAATGAGTTATTTCAACACACAATATTTTACATTAAGTGAGACAATTCTAACTTTTCGTATTCTTGAAAATTCTAAACAACTTTAAGATGAGTTCTTTAATTTTAAAACCTATTGAAGGAATATTTTAGAGGATCTTAAAAAATATTTATTATTTTAACCTTATCCAAGGAACATTCTAAAATATACTAGGAATATAGGGAGAATTATAAGGGAAATCTAAAATGTTCTTAAAAATATTAAAAGATTAGATATTGGCACAAAAATTTCTCGAGACACTATAAATGTATATCATTTGACAATATTATAGTTATTTATGATAAGATGAATGACCTCTAAATAGGTGGGAGTTTGCATTTGCAAGAACCAACACACATGCGACTAAGTCTTAAATTCAAGTTTTTTTTGTCCGTGTCGGAGCTTTTACTTAGTTATTTTATTTTCAACATACAACAAACACACAAAATAGTTAAAAAACAAAATGGGTTAGAGTAGCTTGCTATTCAAAAATCCTACTAACATTTATCATTTGAAAAATTATTTTGCTATCTTAACAAATTTCAATTCTTTTTCTCTATATTTTTATCTGATAGAAGACTTCATTATATTTTGGTATACAAATTCAACTTTAACTAATGTAATTATATATGAAAAACTTGAATACAAACTTTGAATTTATATTTTTGTATCTCAAAAATAATAAAAATATTTTTAAGTAAATAATATTAATATTAGAATAATTATTTTGTTGTATTTATATTATATTGTCATGGGACCTCATTTAATATTTTTACTTAAGGCCCAAATATGGGACGGAATGACAAACAATTGCAGCGTGAAATGTTAGTACAAACATATATCAAGGGAGGTAGTACGGTACTCAAGTCTTGACTGTGCTCAATGAAACAAATGACCGTCTCTGTCTATATGAAAGGATTAATGGCTTTGTATGTTGGCACCAGACCGGTTGGAGTAATAACAATATGTGTGCTTATATTTGGTAGTGGTCAAGAGGTCGAGAAACCATAAGTGAGTTGCTTTTCTCAATCATCTAGAATGAGAAGAAGCCTTTTATATTTTCAATCTAGGTGGTAGTTTGCGGTGACGACAGACTCATCCCACCTTATCTCTTGATTATAGTTAACTTATTTGGTTGCCTTGGATGACACACTCTGTGTACCTCGATGGTGCTTTGTATTGGGTCCTTGATGCAATGAAAGTTATACTGTTTTTTGATATGATGCAATAAATTTTTTCCATTTTTTTGGGATATGTTTCAAAATTTTTAGAAACTTTTGAAATTTGACAACTAAAATTAAAATTTTTTAATTATCTTATCTTAGAAAATACTAAAATCAAATATATACACACATATAATACTACGAAACCACACTATGAAAAAATTTCTAGTTTCTATTAAAATAAGATAATTAAAATTCCTTAATTTTAATTGTCAAATTTCAAAAGTTTCCAAAAACTTTGAAATATATCTGTAAAAAAATGAAGATGATTTATTTTGAGTTTTGATTTCCTAAAATATATATATATATATATATGTGGGTTTTTTTTCCCAAATCTTTTTTTAGGAAACTTATTTACAATAAAAAGGTATTTAAGTCTTTCTATGTCTAATGTGGAATTTTTTTATAAAATATTTTTTCCTATGTACTTTTTGATAATTAAGTTTAATTTCGTGTATCGGTTTCCGAAGATTCCAATTTTCAATTTTGTTTCATAATAGGCTTCTATATACAAGTGGCTCGGTTTCCTGGCACGAAATTGGTTGCAATATTAATATCTCGTGCACGTATATTTGTAATCCTAACACTCGGGAGCTAATGAAACTTCCCAATATTAATATCTCGTGCACGTATATTTGTAATCCTAACACTCGGGAGCTAATGAAACTTCCCATAGCTCCAAATATCACGACCAGGAATTGCATGATTCGTACGCATTTCTCTCATCATTTGGGCTGTGATCAATCTTCAACGGAATTCAAAGTGTTGAACATCCAATTTGCTTCTTTTGATGGTCTAGGGAAAAACTATGGGGTGGCCTTTTGGATTTTCACTTTAGGTGGTAATTCATGAAGACGGATTTTTCCTTCCTTACCTTTCGATTTTGCTGATAATGACCCTCCTTGATTGTTTTTGTTGAAAAATTGTGTGCCACTCAATGGAGCATTGCATTGGTTGCTTGAGGCAGTCAAAGTTATTGTGGTTTTTGATATGAAAGATGAGAAGTTTCATGTAATTTCGCTTCCTAACATCACCATGCTCCCCACTGTAGAACAGATTGTTCGTCAATGGACATTTGGCTGTATTATCTCTCCGTGATGGTGTCTTAGATGATAACACACTCCACGGAGATGTGGACATTGGAGGACTACCTAGTTCAGTTATAGTGAAAGTATCCAGAATCTTCACTTTCAGCGCACAATTAAGGAATGAATAAATTCTCCTTGAGCAACACTGCAAGAGAATCTCAAGAGAATATATGTGCAAAGGAGATTAATTAATCACATAATCAAAGGGTTTAGTGAGGTTGGCACACTTGGTTATCTCTTCTGTTAAGTAGCGAATGATACCTCTGTTTCTTCTTTTGTAATTTTAGTTATTTGACTGTCTGAAGCAACTTAGAGGACTCACGCAAAATAATGTGTCGTTTTTATTAATGAAACATGTTAAGGAGTATTTTAAATTGAATTAGTCAATTATGCATTGATTATGTTACAACAAAATCTTAGTAAGTTTTGCTTTTTCAATCAGTGTGCTAATAGTTTCATGATTCAGAACACCTTAAAGACACAAGTTTTACAATCTTTTTTGGCGTTGTACGATAAGATCTTGCAAAATATGAGCTATTGCATCTTAATCCTCGGTTTTGAAATGCAATACATAGTCAGAGGTAGAGATGCCGAGTAACTGTGCATGCCATAGGCTTTTCAAGTTTTGAGAAGGACTACATTTTGTGCAATATCAGATATCAGAAAAAGAAGAAACAAAGAAAACTAAAGGTGATGGACGGAGAAGAATTTAAGAACATTGTGCGATTATTCTTTCCACGCAGGTCTCACACACCCAAGATATGAAGAAATATGTTCTGCCATTTACAAAAGCTTCGCCATTTTACCAATTCAAGAGATGTAATAAGCTCGCCATTTTACAAAATCTACCAAAGAGGCACTACAACAAATTTGTTTTTTAGCGACGAACAATAAAATTTGTTGTAAAAACATGATTTTCGGCGACAATTTCAAATGTTTGTCATGAACAACTTTTTTATAATATTTTTGGCGATCATTTTTTGTAGTCGTCGTCAATAGTCTATGCAAAAACGTTCCTTCCAAAAAAAATTTGGCGCTAATGTTGGCACTAAATGCTAATTTTATGGGCAACAAAAACAAATTGTCGCAAAAATAATTTTTCGGTCGCAAAATTTTTGTCAAATAACGAAAAATAAGAAAACAAAAATAATAATACTTAACGACAATACATGTTTGTCGCAGAAAAAAAAGTTAAAATTTTTTTTGTTTGGCGACAATTTATATTTGGTTGTAGAATATCACTACAAGAAAAACATTTTACTGCGACGACTTTTTGCGATGTGTAAGAAAAATTGTCGCAAAAAAAAGACAATCTACGACAAATATTACGTTTCGTTGCCAAAAAGTATTATAATGATCTTCAATGATTGAAGCACTACAGTGAATTTATTTTGATTTGTTACAAAGACAATATAGTAATCATAAAATGTCACTCTTTAGAAATTATTTTGTTTGGCGATGAGTAGGCCTGTCAAAATTTGACACGACATCATTAACTGACAAGAATCGACACGAATTAAGCTGGTTTGAGTGAGATCTTAACGAGTTTGGGTGGTAAACGTGTTGACCTATCAGACACGTTTAATAAACGAGTTGTGTTTGGGTGAGACCTGTCAAATCGTTTATCACACGTTTACCCGTTTAAATAAAATTAATATAATAATAAATTAATAATTATTTTAAAAAATTAGCTAGAAAAAAGATGTAAAGAAATCAATACAAAAAAAAAAAAAAAAGTAAAGTAGTAGTTCAAAGACAAAATAAGGGGAGATAGGGAGATGGGGAGCAATTCAAAGATAAAGGCAAACCAATGTCTTTTGTTTTTGTCCTACATCGACAAATGAGGTGAGATGGGGAGGGCTGACTTGCCTATAAAAGACAGTGGCCTCTTGCCTCTTTTTTTTTTAGCCTTAAAGTTTGATTTTTATGTGAGATTTGACTAGAAATTCATCTTTTTTAGGTAAATACAGTTGACAGTAAAAAAAGTGGAGTTAGAAAAGTGAAATATTAAAATTTGTTGATATAATTTTTTTAAAATTAAACGGGTTAAACGAGTCGTGTTGTGTTACTCGTTTATAAAATTTGTTCATTTGTTATTTGGTGTCGAAAATATGTTGGTCACAAAAAATGTACTTTGATTTTCAGCGACAAATATTATGTCATCACCAAAGAGAAAAAATATGACTATAATATAATTTCTTTTAGCGACGAAGGTTTTTTTGTGACAAATAGATGAATTTTTAAGCGACTAAGTTTTTTGTTACTGATAATTTACTTTAGCGACGATACTTTAGTTGGTCGTCAAAAACTTTCAGTGGCGAGTCTGCCGCGACAAATTGGCGACCAAGTTTTTTTGTCGCAGAAAATTTTTAGCGACGAATTATTCACTTTTAGCGACGACTTTTTTTGTTGCTAAAAAACATTTTTCTTGTAGTGAGGTGCAGAGCGAACAAGAAGAAAATTTTTTTTTCTTAGCAAGCCAAGGTTTACTACGTTCTATATGTTCTGCCCCTACGTAAAAGACTTAAGAGATTAAATAAAATTCAAGAACAACAATCCAGACAATAGTTGCTGACGATATATTTACAGTAGATATATTGAAAATTCTTGAGGAAAATATGTTTTCATCACTCTTAAGATTGCCAAAGTTTGCACATCTGAATTTTCTGTGACAACATAGAGCCATGTTCAATTTCCTAAACATCTGAGGACTAAGCTTAGGCAACTTTTTATCATCATTTAGTACTTGATCTTGGGACATTTTGGTGTCGGATAGATATGGAAGCTAGCAGAACTCTGTGCCCTCGAGTGAAAAATCCATGGACAGGAACCTCCTTTCACAAGCTACATTCTTCTTGCTTGCAAGGCTCTAGTATTCAAATTGAATCAAGTTGTAAGACCACCTTGTGTAGGCCTAAAAATGAAGTACATCGACATAATGCATATGCATACTTGTGAAAACCTAGCACCAGAGATATGGTAACTCTGTCAGCCAACATCACAACCAATATATAGCCCATCTCATGGTTACATATTACTCTGGCCTCAACCATAGAACATAAAATCCAAATCTCAAATTCAGCGTAAACTCCACTGATTCATGATCACACGATGATCCTATTATACCTCTAGGTAGATGGCGTTTGGGATGACTTATAAAATTCATAACGTTTTTTTTAAATAAAGCATTTATCAATATTTTATGGTAAAAACCATAGGGAGTTATGTGTAGATTGTTAAAGAAGAGGGAGAAAACATGATATTGTCAAAGTGCTGATTTGTAATTCGCACAAAATAATATACAACCATTTTACAAATGCTAACTAATAGTCTTCTTCGCTTTCATAGTGTTGGCATGTCGATTGTAATCCATTGCTTGTAATGTTTGTCGCATTATGTTCTTCCTCTTGTTTACTGTCCTCCTCTTTTGCTGGCTTGTTACCCTTGGAAGCTAAAGGCAGTTTTTTGACAACACAAACTCTGACGGATGATGACTTGAAAATAAATTTATCACTCTTGGAAGCTCTAGGATCTTCAAAAATCTTTGTTATCCTCTTTGAATTATTGTTTGATGTTGCCCCCTTGTCTGCATAATCATCACTAAAATCTTCATCGGACAACTCTTGATCTCTGAAATATAAGAGCTTCATCCTCTTCTTCCAACTTCTTTTCCTTTTCCTCTTGGAAGAGCTGATCAAGCATTGCATCTACACTCAGTTGCATGTCTTGACTTCATGGACCTCAATTCGTCGAGTGCAACAAGGATGTCGATTTGCCTTTTTAAGTCCAAGGTTCAACCATCATCTCTTCAGAACCCCTTTTGCATTTCTTATTCTCTATTTCCTTATCCTCTCCACGCTATGGATCAAAATTCCGCATTGCACCAAACTCAACAACATAGTCTGAATGGGAATTTGTCTTCGTGGTAATCTCGCTTGAGCACTTAGTGCACTTGAAATAGAATCTAAATATCTGGATTCCCAAATGTGTCTCGCCAATGAAGTTTTCTTTACGCGAATTGAACTTGATCCCTTTGTAGATGTAATTACCACAGATATTGTATCAAATGATCATTGGAAGCATCATCCGAACTTTAATCTGCTGGTTCTTAGGTTGTTTTCACCTCGGTATTTTCATCAGATCGAAGTCAGCCGGGTAGTACTTGTTCAACACTTTCCTCTCTCCCATGTCTTCTTAACAATAAATAACCAAATTAACGATTTTAAACAATTATGAACAAAGATCACAAACAAATAACACGAAAAAAAATAGAAAAATATAATACAAAAAATTTATGTGGTTCGGCTAAACAAGCCTATATAAGTCCACCAACAAAGCACAACGACAATATTTCACCATCAAATGTTGGATATTATAAAGTGTTCTCAATAACAAATACAAGAAAACTTATCACCACTCTATCTCAATACAAAGAATCATAAAGCAATCATTGACGTCCAACTTGAAGTCGATGAAGACGTTTTGAATGGCCAAGCCACGGAAGACCAACACTCGTTTTTTTTTAATGAAGCTTCTGGACTAAGAAAGACTGCAAAGGGGATCATCAAAGTCCAAGTCCATGTGAGAAAAAACTACCTTTCTCCTAATTTCAGTCAAACCAATATTCAACAAGAGTCCAAACCAATAAAGTAATAAAAAATCCTTATCCAAGCAAAAGACGTGTCCCACACATCATGTACTTAAACTATGAATGAGGAGATAGTATTCAAGACAAATACATATAGAGGAATGTTACATTGATCTTATTTAATGATTTTATTTGGTAATTTTATCATTTTTTATCATTAAATTGACAGTTACTTGAGATTTATTATCAATTCAATGATTACGATCCATCACATCACCAAATAACTTAGGTAAAAATAAATAATATTTCTCTATGCGAAAAATCATTTGCTCAAAGGATCATGACGATTGTGGAACAATATTGAGTGATACACACAAGGTGAAAAGTTGAAGAAAAATATTTATAATAACAAGATATCAAAAGTATAAGGTTAGGAGAAAAAACATATTTTTATAATATTATATGAAGATTGGGATATGAGAAAAAAAAAAACTTGGACGAAATCAGAGGCCTCATAGTTTGAGGGGGAAAGTGTAATTAACCCTATGACTTGTCCAAGGGCGGCCCAAATTGGGGCATAAAGCGAAAAATATTTTATAGAGATTTACGGTATGATTTATTTTCAAAGTTTTAGTGATTTTGGGATCGGGCAGGGATCAAACAATAAATTGGGTGTAATTTTGAAGTCAAGATCTTACAGATGAATAAATTGAATAAAGTCTTAAAGAAACAACAAGATAGCTAAAGATACGAACAATAAACCAGAACAAGACAATGAGACTGGTAGAGAGAGAAAGAGTTGGAGAGAGGCGGTGAGAGTGGGGGAAAAAATAATGAAAAAAATTTAAGAGAGATTGCTACTTTTAAAGCTAGAAGTCGTTAATTTCAGATTTTTTTAGAAAACTTTGTTATATTTTAGGACTTTCTATAAAGATTTATGTAGACTTATAAAAATAGTTACATTTTTGGACTTTTTAATAAATGTGTATGTGTGAGGTGGACTGCACTTTTGGACGTAAATTTTAAATTTTATTTTTTTGACGTAATATTTCAAGAGTTTTTTTGTTAAGCTAAATTATAATGAATTTTAATTTTTTATCTATATTTTATTATTGAACTCTAAAATTTTAGGTTTTTTTTATAGTGAAAATTGAAAGTGAGTCCCCCTAGATGGACTTATAATAACTTGAGTCCTGGAAAGAAACTTATTTGAGGTTAAGTCCATGTTTAAACTTATATTTAGGTACTTAAATCCACTTATTTTTAAAATCTCAAAATTACCCCTAACGGTGTTAATTTTGTCCAGTTATGAAAAATCACATAGGTTAGATCATTGAGGTATATATGAAAATCCTTGATTGAGTTATATATGGAAACCGTTTATTAAATATTATGATAATTAACAGAAGTTTATATGAAAGTTATATATTCTGATAGCTATATATGGTAGCTTGATATACGAATAAATCGTTAGTCTATTAAGTCAAAATCAGATTACAAAATTTTCTTAACAATTCAAAATTTTCTTAACATTAGTGTTACTATAGTTGCACGAATGAGATTGTTTTCCTTAAAATACTCAATACCCAAAATGAAGAATTCCACCATTTCAAATAGTCACACAAACCCAACCCCAATTTTGATTTTACTCTTTAAATTTACTGTGGAATCCATTGACAAAGTTACAGTTGATTCTTTGCATTCAAAATATCTTCACAACTTTGGAATTCAGAAATAGAGTTAAAGTATGTGATTTTACATGAAAGTTGATGTTTATTGTAGGGTTTTAAAAGTTTTTTACATAATATATAGTTCAAACTATCTGTTTTTTTTTTTGGCATTTCTAATTTAAAAATTGAGATTCATTACTACTAAATTAAAGGGTTATATAATTCGATTTTGTTGTTTTCTTTGTTGTGCAAGACATTCGAAATATCTTGGTTGTGTGTCTGTGAAATAGATCATGTTACTGTGTGATTACTGAAAAATGGATTTTAGAATTTCGATGTCTTGATGTTTCTTGATTGATGTTGAGTGTTCGAATTCAACTGTCAACGATGTGTTACTACTAGAAATTTTGTAAATTTTCAATTTGTGGATCGTATTTTCACTATAATCTTTCGAAAATTGATGTTACTGTGAAAACCCTATTGCCTTGTATTATGTAAAAGTCGATGTGTTACTGAGCATAAACCTTTGATGCTACTGTGAAAATTAAATATGTATGTTACATAATATATGTCTAAATGTTTGCAATTGGTAGTGTAAGTAAAAATTGGGGTTGTGTTTGTATTATTATTTGAAATGGAAGAATTCTTCATTTTGGGTGTTGAGTATTTTAAAGAAAACAATCTTATTCGTGTCACTACAGTAACATTCGTGTCACTATAGTAACACTAATGTTAAGGAAATTTTGAATTGTTAAGAAAATTTTGTGATTTGATTTTGACTTAATAGACCACCGATTTATTCGGACATCAAACTTCCATATATAACTATCAGAATATATAACTTCCATATAAAACTTCCGTTAACTATCATAATATTTAATAAACGGTTTCTATATATAACTCAATCAAGAGTTTCCATATATACCTCAATGATCTAACCTATGTGAAGGAGTCAGTTATTACTTTTCCAAAGGGTATGAGTACAATAGTAAACTTGACAAAAAATGGACTTAAAACCAAATAAGTTTATTTGTCGGACTTTATCTCCAAATAAGTCTATATAAGGGGACTGACCTCTAAATTTCCCTTTTTTTATATGTGAGGCCTAAAATCCATGTTTTTTTGGCTCTATTGTTGAGCCGGCCCTTGTCCAACAAGGTATTCCAACTAGGGGTGTCCATGGGTCGGGTTAGGCCCGTGAAATTTTTTTCGGGCCAGGGTGGATAGTGTAGGCCTAAGCCTTACCCAAGTGAGTTATTGGGCCGGGCTTCGGGTAGGGGTAGGCTACCCGCAGTCCAACCTGTGAGCCTATTGGGCTGGTCTGCTTGTGGGTTTTTTTATATACATCTTTATTTAAAAATAATGAATATTTTTGTAACTTAATATTTGTGTAAATTATCAAAATGGATAAAAATAAAAAAATAAACTACATCCAATAAAATGAATAAATCTCAACTAGGTTGACACCTAGTAACTTATCTGTCACTTGCATTACTCTACCGTTTAAAACTTATATGCTTAATACATGGAAAAGAAAATAATACATTATTTATAATATCTAAATTTTTAAAACTTCAAATTTCGATATTGAGAGACTTATTTCAAAGTTTCAAATTTAATGATCTAAAAGTTTGACTTTTTTTCAAAGGAAGGGTGGGCGGGTTGGGCTGGGCTAGGCTTGCGGGCGGGCTCTTAGGTCGGGTAATGTGTTTGGGGGTAAACCCAAACCCTCTTTTTAAGGATATTCGGCTCGGGCTTGGGCGGGCCAACTATCAAACTTATCAAATTTCGGGCCTATTTTTTCGAACCAAGTAACTTTTTCGAACCGGGTAACGGGACCGTGGGTAACCTGGCCATGTGCACCCCTAATTCCAACTGCAAAGGATTAGGGCTTCAATTTTTACTGCTGCGTTTAATGCAGAGAAAGAAAGCAACCCAATCCTGGGAGGAGTGTAGGTAGAACCGCCTCTCTTCTATCTCCAACGGCTGCAGCCTGCAGGTGAGTACAGTTTCGTACATGAAAGGAGGAAGAATGGATCATCCCTGTGTGAAAACGCTAGAAAACCATAGCAGAGCCAATGATGATCATGATCATGGTCATGGTTTATGGATTCAACTCCCTGACGATATCTTATTCGATATACTTGTAAGACTTTCGGTTAAATCTCTCATGCGATTCCAGTGTGTTTGTAAATCATGGTATTTTTTCTTGACCAGCAACGATCCTTCCTTCATTGACCTCCAGCTATCACGTTCCCAGTCTCGACTCGGTGGCACCAAACTACTTATCTCTACTAGCAGCTTCGATGAGCGCCAGTGCCGACGTTTCCACAGTTTATTATTAGTAGACCTTGAGAAGGGAGATAGGAACGGTAGGGCCACTCAACCTTTAACCATGCCCTGTAATCCACACCACTCTTTCAGACTCTCTGAAAGCATTAAGGGCTTGGTCTGCTGGCACCAGAGGGGTTACACTAAGAAGATCATGAGCATATATATTTGTAATCCTAGTACTCGTGAACTCATGAAACTTCCCGTAGCTCCTCAGAATCAAGTCACAAAGACCAATATGCATGTCTATTATTATTTTGGCTTTGATCCATCTTCAAAGGAATTCAAAGTGCTGACCATCCAATTTGCTTCTTTTCCTTGGCACTGTGGAATGGCCTTTTGGATTTTCACTCTAGGTGGTAAATCATGGCGACAGATACATCCTCCTGACTCGCCT
This sequence comes from Ilex aquifolium, assembly GCA_951799425.1. Taxonomy (NCBI): domain Eukaryota; kingdom Viridiplantae; phylum Streptophyta; class Magnoliopsida; order Aquifoliales; family Aquifoliaceae; genus Ilex; species Ilex aquifolium. The sequence goes on along the minus strand of OX637407.1, from coordinate 25,288,711 downwards.
TTCGATTTGGATAATGATGAACTTCCTTGGTTTCTAGAGTTGGAAAACTGTGTCTGTCTCCATGGTGCATTGCACTGGATCAGGATGCTTAAGCAAAAGAAAGCTATAGTGGTTTTTGATCTGAGAGATGAGAATTTTCATGCAATTCCAATCCCTAACATCAATTACCCGTTTATGCTACATCAAGTTGATGGACATTTGGTTGTGTTAAATCTCATTCGGGGTGTCTTGCACACACGGGAGGTGGAGATGTGGACACTGGAGGACTATAGAAATGAGGTTTGGATCAAGGACACTGTTATCCTTCCTTCTAATATCTGGTGGAGGCTGCGCGAATGTAATGTTTTTGGCATACCTACAGGCAGAATCTCGCGAATACCATCTTCGTTATTGGAAGAGCGATCCTTGTCATGGGGCAAGAGAGATTTTGGTGTATTTTGTTATGATGCAAAGCAAAAAAGTATTCTAGAGGTCCAAATTCCTGAGTTATATGAAGGGGGGATTTCTGGTATTAATTGTGTTATTAGTTATACTGAAAGCTTTGTACATCCTCTCTGAGCATGCAACCAACAAATGAATAAATTATCCTTGAGCAGCCATGGTTATTAAAAGTTCTACTCTGGAACAGAACACATAGAGATGATTAGTTAATCACAGAACCAAAGGGTTGGGGGAGCTGCGTCTAGAACGACAGGAGAAGATTAGTTAATTAATAACTAAAATCATATTAGTCCTCTTTTTGTTGTTTCTGATTTTAGTTGTTTGAATTGAATTGAATTGAATTGTTTCTGATTTTAGGTTATTTTTCCTCCTTAGAGGACTCATATGACATCGTGAGACGTTTTTATTGATTAAATTTATGAAGCAGCATTTTGAAATTGTATTGCTGTAATTATGTTGGAGCAGAAGCTAATTGACAGATAAATACCACGCTTTCTCTTTCCTTTTTGCATACTCAATTGCCAAATAAATTTCAAACAATCACTTTGCATCCAACCGTCCAAGAGAAGAGTAGACACCTTTGGAGTACACAAATCATTGATTTCTGCTCTCCATTTGTGCTATCCAGCTTGAAATCCAAATTGCATTGCAAGGAGTAACCCTTGTTATGAGGGTTATTGAGGACCTTGAAAAGCCCACAAAGCCGATTTTTGGTGGAAGGTTGAATGAAATTTGTTCTGGCCAAGTAATATCAGAAGAAGCAAGTCCTGATTGATAGCAGGACCTTGATTCATCACCGACAGTTAGAGACATTTTCTAATTTCACACTTGCTATAAGTAACTCATGAATTTTATGGAAAAGTTGAATTGTATGTGTGATATTGAAAGTAATGCAAACTGATATGTGTTTTTGTGGGATTGATTTCAGTTTTCTATGAATGGATTTGGAGTGCTTGATTATAACATGACAATTTAGAATGCTCTGGCTTTCAAAAGATGATTAAGGGAGGGGGAGGGTAGGGGACAAAGCCCCAAGAATTGAAAATTCAGCTCTTATTTTCAGTGGAAAGAGAACTGAATTGATTGAGTAAATTCAGCAGAAGCGAGTTCTTAATGAATTTTATTTAAAGATTTGTCACTACGCCGTCCACTGGCCATTAAACTTTTGGGCCTAATGAATATGAGTCATCCACGATTTCCACCACCAAGCCAAGGCAAAATAAATCCTCTAATCAAACTGAACTGCATAGGGACACAACAAGGAAATCGGGCCTAATCTGGTAGAAGTACTGATTGCTAGGACAGTACTTCTGCAGAACTAGTCCTTAAGTGATTCAAATATCCCAATTCACCTCCATAGATAACACGAATAACGAAAGAGCAGCAAATCCACAGGCTTTGAGATCTGCCACGGCTGCAGAATGCTTCTGTACTCTAATGCATCTCTGATTTCCACTGATGCCAATCTGTTTCTTATGATATGAATGATCTTCTTTTGAATATTAGCAGCATATTTGATCGAATCTTCCTTCGATAATACCCAGGCTGATTGCAAGCTCAAGTGGTCCTTTTTGCTGAGTTTTTTCAAATCTGCTAACCATACGATAAAAGCTCGTTCATGGTATTGGTTTCATACCAAACCAGTTTGGACCATACCAATTTAATTAGTAACATCAGCTGAAACGAATCCTGAATGAAATCCAGCCCTGCGTCCATTCATACAAGAGTTCTGAATCATTGGCACTTCTTGGTATTAGTTTTTTTGAGTCAATCTCGAGTGTAAAATCCAGTGGTTCATGGTGACCCATTGATCCAGTTATCTCTATGAGTTGTGAGATTAAAGTGTTTTTATCTTAAGAACGTGTGAAAGTTAACATCACTATTGGTTGTTTGGCTATAGAAAAACCTTCATTCCAGTGTTTTTAGAGCTGTGCCTGCCTGAATTTATTTAAGCCAATTTTTTTTCGGTTAACAACTAAGTAGCAAGTCCTATGATTTCATTCCTAAAGGGTACTCCAAGTGCAAAGGGTAATATTATGTTGCTGCTTGTTTTTTTTTTTTTCCTAATTCCATTTAACTTACAAGATAGTACATGGAATGCCATCCGAAAGTAGGCTATATTCCTACATTCCTAAAGACATGTTCTAAAAACAACGATGTGTTGGTCTAGTGGGTAAGAATTCAGATTTTCTCGCTTAATGTTTGGGTTCGAGTCTCTATAACTACAATAATTCGTTGGGTTAAAACTATTCTTCAGCGTCTAGAGCACGCAGTGAGACCTTAACTTTGGCTCCGAAGTAGATGCGGTGGGGTCTCTCACAAATAGTTGTGTGGTGCTGAGAGGAGCAGATATGTAGAGTGACTTATCTGTACATCTATTTTATATATCAAAAACAAAAAAAAAAAGATGTTCTAAAGGGAAAAAAAACATATATATAAAACCAAAAGAAAATTCAGAACAAAATAAAAAAGAAAAAAGGTAACCCTAGTATTAAAAGAAAATAAAGGTGGCAATTGAAAGTCACAAATGGGTGTGTTGGGTTAAATTGAGTTGGGTTAAAATAAATCCAATCTATTTTTTACTCACGTATTAAATAGGTTATAATTGGTTGGCTTAAACCCATTAACTCATAAAATAATTAAAATTCTTAATAAACACACACACTAATACACCAAAAATATACACACATATAAACACACAAAAACTAAAACACATTTAATAAAAAAAACAAAAATAGACAAACATAATGTGTTCCATGGGTCTGTCCTTGGGTCATGGGCCACAGTTGCCCATGGGTCAAGTCATGGGTCATGGGTGTGCTTTTTGTGTGCTAGTGTGTGTGTGTGTTTTGTTGTATTTAGTGTATATATGTATGTATTCTTTGGTATGTTACTGTGTGTGTATTTTTTGATATATTAGTATATTTATTTGATTTTATTATTTGTGTTATTTAATAGAAATATAAATACTCAATCCGATGGGTATTCATTTATAATTCATATTAACCCGTTTAATTAAAATAAATTATATTACTCAACTCATTTAGAATTCGTATTAATTAATATAGATATCCATCTTATTTATTTATAAGCAGATTAATGGGTAATGGGGGCAACCTAACTGTTAAGGACTCTGTTGGCCAAATCAAAGTAAAAACACTGACAATTAACACACCAATCCAAGTCGGAGTGTAAAACCGTCTCTTTTCTCTCTCCTCTTGGAAAAGAGCACCATCTTGTCTTGTATATACGGCAATGGTTGGAGACCTGAGAAAGAGAACAATGGATACTCTCTTCATGAAAACCACCCTAGAGAAGCATACTGGAGTTAGTTCTGATTCTGATTATGATAACAGTTTATGGATCCGCCTCCCGGATGATATTATCTTTTATGATATACTCACGAGACTCCCTGTGAAATCTTTGAGACGATTTCGATGCGTTTGTAAACCATGGCGCTTCTTTTTAACCCCCAATGACCCTTCTTTCATTGACCTCCATCTATCACGTTCTCAGTATCGGTTTGGTGGTACCAAATTCCTAATCTCTGTCAGAAACTACGAGTTGGGTTGCCGACGTTTATTATTAGTAGACCCTGAGGTTGAGGGAGGTATGGAGAATAGGGTCAGTCAAGCCTTCACTGTGCCCTCTAAAACAGCCTGTTATGGCCTTTCTGAAAACATTAATGGTTGGGTCTGCTGGCACAAATTTGGTTCCGCTGGTGTGAACTCGGAGTTCATATATATTTGTAATCCTAGCACTCGCGACCTCATAAAACTTCCTATAGCTCCTCCAACTTGGAGCTTTAACTCTTATCATTTTGGCTTTGATCCATGTTCACAGGAATTCAAAGTGCTTAACATCCAAATTCCTTTTTCTGATAGTCTAGGAACAAACGACGAATTATCCTTTTGGATTTTCACTTTAGGTGGTAATTCATGGCGACGAATTCATCCTGCCTTGCCTTCTGATTTTGGTCGTTATGACGTTTATTCATTCGGACAACTGAGAGACTGTGTGTGCCTCAATGGTGCATTGCATTGGATTTGGACTTATAAGACAACGAAAAGTATACTTGTTTTTAATCTGAGAGATGAGAATTTTCGTTTAATTCGAACCCCTAACTTCAGAATGTCCCCGGGTGGAAAAAATTTTGTTCTACTTCAAGTTGATGGACATTTGGTTGTATTATGTTACAAAGCTGGTGTCTTAAAATACGAAAGCAAGGGTGCAGCGGTCTTGGAACCAGCGGTGTGGACATTGGAAGACTACCAAGATGAGGTTTGGATCAAGGATACCTTTAGCTGTCCATATAAAACTTGGTGGCAGAGGCAATATGCTACTATACCTGCAGCAGGCAAGATCTTGCGAATAGGATCTCCATTAGCGGATGTTGGACCATTGCGCAATCACCATTTGAAAGTACTTTGTTATGATCCAAAGCAAAGAAGTATTCTGGGGTTCCAACTTCCCGAGTTACATGAATGGCGAGATTTGCATATTGATGGTGCCATTAGTTATACTGAAAGCATTTGGCATCCTTTTCTTGAGCATGCAACCAACAAATTAATAAGTTCTCCTTGAGCAGTTGTGGCTCTCACGGAGGAGATTAGTTGTGGCAATTCTGGACCTCTTTTTCTTCTTTTCTAATTTTAGTTGTTTTAAGTGTCTGTGACACACAATGTGCTTATAGTTTTTTGATTCTAGAGATTTTAAGGGCATGACGGAACCCTTGTTCAATCGGCTACCCTGTCGTAAAATTTATGAGAGTTCATTTAGCCTTGCAGTGAAAAGATTATCAGGAATGCCTCCACAACTTGTCCTTATGTTTAGTATCCTTATCGATATTCTGCTTCAATTTGAGCTTTAGAAGCCTGATATGATCTTGCAAAATCTGAACTACTGTGTCTTAATCCTCTGTTTTTAGTGCAATGCAGACAGATATATAGCTGCCGGTAACTGTTAATGCCCCAGAATTTTAAGTGTTGATAATGACTACAATGTGTGAAGTGGATAAATAATAAAACAATGAAAAAATAAAGAGAAATAGGAAACTGACAACTTAAGGTGATATAAAAGAAAAAAAAAATCGGATGCTTTCTTTGTAATTTTCTTGCAGCATATGCTGTCAGCTAAAATTTGCATACCGATAATAACTATTTAGTCTCTTTTTTTTTCAAGACTGTGAAAAACATTGAGTTTTTAAATGATGTCACTCATGATATTCAAGTTTTATTTTCAATTTTGAAGCATTGGAGGAATTGATGGATCAATAGTGCCTTCTAGCAAGGAATTAGTCTTTCTTTTGTTACTGTTTTTGATATCCAACTGCCGGATAATTTGTCACAATCTCTTTCCATCCAACTGTCCATGAGAAAACCACCAATCTATACCTGTCTTCAATAGTGCTGTTCTGTTTGGAAACTAATGTCCGAAATTGCATTGCAAGGAGTACCCATATTCACTGGATCAGTGAGGCCTTTGAGGACCTTACGAAGCCTACAATGTTGGTTTTTGGTGAATAGTAGAATGGAATTTATTTTGTCGTGTAAAATCAGCAGAAGCACGCCCTCATTGATATCAGGACCTCCATCAATCACTAACAGTTGGAGTTACTGATGTGAGAAGTGATACATGTTTGGCAAACAAGTGAGACATGTTCTGATTTCATACTCACTGTGAATAGTTTGTGAATTCTAGGGAAAAGTTGGTGTATCGTAGCGTTGGTGAAAATATTGCAAAATAATGTGTATCTATGTTAGATTGATTCCTCTTGCACAAATGAGTTTTGAGAGGAAGTAGAATTGAAAGTTATTTGATTTAAATCAGCAGGAGAGAGTCTAGAATGAAATCTGGCTCTTCGTCTATTAACAAAACGATGGAAACAAGCATATGGTGTTTTTCCTATGACCCCGGTGCCATTCTTTAGGTGGGAGTGGTGCTGAAAACGTGAAGAACTAGGAGCAACACGAGAAACAATTCAAGAAATAAATTGAAATCATCACTCTATCAAATCCACCTAATAAATACAAAGCAAACAAGAAGAATTCTGTATTTTTAGCAAGTAAAGGTTTAGTTCATCCCAATTAAATGTTCTTCCCCTCAAGTACATGCTTTTAATTGTGCATGTTTGTATTCAAAAAAAAAAAAAAACTCTAGGTTGCTGACTCCCATAACTTTCAAACCATGTATAACGCATATGCTGGAAATTTCAGAGTAATATATTTTCGCTCTACTAATTGCAAATTTTCGATTCGAATTAGAAAGTTTTTGAATTTTCAATTAGAATTGAAAATTAGAAAGTTTTGATTCGATTATCTGACAAACTTTATTTACATAGTTCATATCTAAGTTTGTTAAAAGTTAGATATAGACTATGTAAATAAGTTGTATTTTAGCAAATTATATGTAATTTTTAATATAATTTTATCAAATGATCACTTAATTTTGTCTTATATTTTTGTAAATATAAATATACAATTGGAATTCGATATAGGTATATCCAAATCTTTAAATTGGATTATTGGTAAAAAAATATCAATCGATGTCCGATTTATCGGGTTCGAAATTAGACCGAATTTGAATAAAGATTTAATTTACGTAGCCTTAACCCAAATTCTTATGGTGAAAACTTTCTGGGGCCAACATTAAAGAAAGAGCAATGCGGACTTAATTTGGAGAACTAATTCAATGCAGTCGTTTGGATTCCTTGTACGTTATAATGTTAGATGAAACCACTTTCAAGTTTCAATCCAACGACTACATTGAATTAGATGTAACCCACTTTTAATCAAATGACTGCATTGAATTAAATTCCAAAATTAGGTCCAAACAGCATTTTCATAAAAGAGAAAAAAAAGGTTGGAACCCTAACCCCTAATGGAATTGCTGCCTAAATCCAAGTGAAACACGAATAACCCTTAACAATCAGTCCGAGTGTTATCAAAAGATATACCAAACCTAGTAGGATTGTAGAACCACCTTTTTTCTCTCCACTTGCACCAGGCCACTATGTTACATATATATATATATATATAGAAGAATGGACAATCACTTTATGAAAACCTTAGAGAATATGGTACAGCTAACGTTGATCATGACCATGGTCTATGGATCCGGCTCCTTGACGATATCATCTTTCACGATATATAGTGAAATATCTCTTTCGATTCCATGGTACTGCTATTCTGGAAATTGCTTTCTTAGAATAGTGAAAAATAAATTTCAACTAGCCCAAGACTCGCACGAAAAAATTAGAATATAACTCCAAAAAATGAGGGAAGCAAAAGAGAAAGTTTACAAAAGGAAAAAAAACTTAAAAGAGAGAAAGTAAGAATAAACTGGTAATTGTTGTTGGTGATTTGTGTTTTTGTTGGCTTAGTGATTTGGGTTGGTAGGGTCTATTTATAGGTGAGGGTCTAGAAGACCAACGTAGGTGAAAGTTCAAGAATTCTAACTTAGTGAGCATTGCTAGAAAAGTGAAGGTTCTAAATGTTAGTAGAAGGCTCAAGAAAGATATCAAGTGCATGTTCTACAAGGTTCTAGATATTAAAATTTTCAAATACATTAATCCTCACTACATCCCTCAAAAATAAAATATTTAAACAAATAATTACCAAAAGTTTATTTAAAATTTTTAACAGCCACGGTGACACCAAAAATCTCTGCTCATGGGCCAAAGTTACACCCCCAATGTTTATTAATAGTATACATTGAGGGACGTAAGTTCACTAAAGCCTTAACCGTGCCCACTGAAGCCTCAACCTTGCCCATTGAAGCAAACGAGCCTCTCGTTATCTCTGAAAACCTAAATGGATTGGTCTGCTGACAAATTGCTGGTTTCACTAATAGGATCACGTCTTCATATATTTGTAATCCCAGCACTCGTGAATTCATGAAACTTCCCAAAGTTCCCCAAATCACAAGGGATGGCCATGTAATCTCTGCACATGTCTCTAACCATTTTGGCTTTGTACCATCTTCGAAGGAATTCAAAGTGGTGAACATCCAAACTACAGTAAACGAATCGGAAGCAGGTTTTTGGATTTTTACTTTAGGTGGTAATTCATGGCGACGGATTTATCCTGCATTGCCATTCACTCCTGGCGTTGATGTATTAGCTACGTGGTTGAGTCGTTTGGAAAAGTGTGTGCGCCTCAATGGTTCATTGCATTGGTTGCTTGGAGCAATGGAAGTTATATAAGTTTTTGATTTGAGAGATGAGAAGTTTCATGTAATTCCACTCACTGCCACCGGTAGGTTCACTTATGTAATCCGGATTATTCTATTTCATGGACATTTAGCTGTACTATTTAAACGTTTTGGAAACCAATTTCAAAATATACAAGAACTGATGTGTGGACATTGGAGGACTACCAAAACAAGATTTGGATGAAGGATAGCTTTACCATTCCATCTATATATTGTTCTAAGTTGTGGGATGGTATTATTCGTGCTATACCTAAAGACAAGACATTGCAAATACTGAATTCATCATCCGAGGAGGACGTATCAGTGGACGAGAACTACATACTTTGGTATGATGCAGAGCAGAAAAGTTTTCTAAAGGTCCAAATTCCTAAGTTGGATGGATGGTGGTGGCTTGATATTTGTGGTGTCGTTAGTTACACTGAAAGCCTCCAGCCTCTTGTCCCTTTCAGCGCGAAACCCCCTGTAAATCAGTTAATTTAATCGCAGAATCAAAGGCTGCGAGCAAACGTGTGATGCAGAGAACAGATTTCTGAGGTTGGAAAATCTGCAATTAGGTAGCAATGCACTTACATTTTCTTGTTTTCTAGTTTTAGTTGTTTGTTTTGATTTTCCGAACAATGAACTTATTTTTCTTGTTTCCTAAGTTTAGTTGTTTTGAGAGCTTGAATTCGAATCAACTTGTCGCCATTATTATTGCACGGGATAATTCCTGCAATCAATATGGAGTAGCGGCTGAGCTGATAGTGAGCCCTGAAACAATCACAAGGTTAAGAAAAAGGGAGCCAGGCGTGTGCCCGGCTTATCCCCTCCGAAGCTTAAGTCAGTAAGAATGGGGGGAAAGCTCTGTTTTATCTGTTCTGGATTGGTTTTTGCGTACCTTTGCTCATTTTTCTGGGGGGTATTTATATGTGGACTAGTAATGATTGCTCTGACACAGTGGTCACCTCAGTAATCAATACTTTTCGCTATTACCAATGTGTAATGAGTGATTTCTATCTGGATTCCCGTGTTATTAATGCTCGGCGAGAGACAATTAGTCCTCGGGGCAACGCCGAGAACATAAACCTATCTGAGTGCTTGAGTACCTAGGAACGGCGCCTGACACCTACCATCATATACTCAGCATTTAGGGGGCACTCGGCCCTATGTGAGAACTCGGCGCCACAGTCATTAATACATGCACTCATGACCGTCAGTTTGAATCTTCAAGGGTGCAGAGGTGCATTAAATGCTGTCTCAGTCACTCATGTCTTCATAAATGCAGGGTCACATCGCATTAATTGCTATAGTCAGAGGTTCACATTTGGCTCCATGAGACTGCGTTTCTTCTTCGGCTCTCCCCTTCGTCTTCGGCGCCAGGTTACTTCTCGGAGTCGGCTCATCCACTCGGCATTGGCTTCATGGCTTCGTAACGGCTTCGCTTGTACACGTGTCGTCTTGGGGCCTGTGGAGCCGTCTTGAGTCCCTCCAACTGCCCCCCAGCCTCCACTTCCTTTGCAGCGTGCGACAGGTGGCGCAAGGGGAGCGGGGGCTAGCCTGTCACGTCGTTTTTAAAGAAGGGCGGTTACTTGCACGTTTCGAGCCGCCTTTTTCAAATCTGCTAATGATGAGTGTCTCCTCGATTCCCGCTCTCCCATCTACCTATAAATAGGGGAAGTCTTGGCCATTTGAGAACTTTGCAATCTCGTCTCTCCCTTAAGCGATTTAGCTGCCGAGTACTCCCTCGTCTTCCCCCGAGAACTCTTCTGTGAAGAAAATCCTGTAAGTACTCTCACCATATCTCTTCTTCTTCTTCCAAGCTCTTTACCACCTCCATCCATGACTAGGAGCCGTAGTAGCCAAGCTAGGAATCCCTCTTCATCCACAACCAAGCGATTAAAGAAAACCGTAGTAAATGAGGACAATATAGGGGCCTTTAGGGCCAAGTACCGAATACCAGAGAGAGTCCTGACCTTTCCTTTCCACCCCTCAAAACACAGTAGGGAACGCGGGTGCGTTGAGATGATGCCCTTTTACACTAAGGCCATCATGGAAGGTGGCTTGACTTTCCCTCTACCCCCTCTGGTACTGGGGGTGTTAATGTAGCTTCGGCTGTTCCCCCTTCAGTGTGGGGTAAATTTTTTTAGGTTAGTTATGGGAGTAATTGCCCTGAACGCCCGGCTAGGGGTCAACTTAGGAGTAGACGAAATCCTGTTCTGCTACGACCTTAGACTAGTCGGGGGGGGGGGGGGGGGGAAGGTACTACCTCAAAGCCCGGGACACCTCCATGTACCTAGTCACACACATGCCGGACTCGGACAAGGGGTATTTCGATGATTTGATCATGCTCGGCGGAAGCTGGGAGAGGGGCACCGGACCCGAGTATGACGGATTGTTCTGCCCCAAAGTACCGAGGGATGAAGGTGTGTTGTATAGTTTAAATGTACACTCGGCTCATAGGTATCTTTTCTTCTAACCTCATTTCTCATTTGTACAGAAGGATACCGGCGTGACGCAGCTCAACCCCACAGATCCCAAGTTAGATTTGACGACCTGTTGAAGGTGTGGTCCTCTGACCCGGCAAACGAATACTCCCGAGCAGCGCACGTGCTCCTTGGTTATCATCCGTCTTACAGCCGATTCTCCCAAATCCCCCCTCCTTTCGATCCCAAACGGTGGGAGGACCTCTCCTCATCCAAAGAAGACGCTGAGAGAACCCCTTCTCCTCAAGCTCCTCCCCCCGCAACCGAAGACATGTTCAACGTTCCTCCCATCTCAGCTGCTGCCATGGAAGCCGTCGCTTCTCGGCGCAGGGCCAGGACTTTGGCTCAAGGTGCTTCCCCGAGCACCGCGCCGACTATTCCACTAGCGCCTCAGCAGGATGCGCCTCCCCCTCCGCCAACTCGGCAATAGGTGGACCCCGCAGTTCTGCCGACTGGCATTGTGCCCACTCACCAAGTCCCTCCTACCAGCGGTCGGCAATCAGGCAGGCGAAGCCGGGATCCCGTAATACCCGAACCCCGACAAGAAGAAGAGCGTCGGCAGAAGCGTCGCCATGATGCCCCCGGCGCAACCACTTCCGCTCCCGGGACGTCCTCCCCCGCTGCATGGGTTGCTCAGGCGGAAAGGAGGGGGGCCGACTTGTCTTGGAATCAGACTCCATCATCCAGGACAGGGAAGTGGCCTTTGCAGTGGCCTCGACCCTCCAATTCAGCGCAGACATGTGCGTTCATAACGATCAGTCTGACAACGTGCTCCTCCTAAGCGCTGTCCAAAACAACTTGGTGGTAAGTGTCTCGTTTTGAACTCATTCCATGTAGTTGGCAACTACTAACTCGTTTTATCGACTTCCAGGTCTCTCAGCAGCTGGGTGTCATTATCGATCGCTTCTGGGAGTACAAGCAAACGGCGAGGGGCGCCCAGAAGGCGATAGATGATAAGGACGCGCACATCAGAGGTGTCGAGGCGGTCCTTGCCGACCAGAAAAAACACATCACCAACCTCATCATCGAACGTGACTCGCTGGACGCTGAGTTGCAGAAGCTGAGGGCGAGCGAGGCGGCGACGATGAAAAAGGTGGAGGAGTATAAGCTGAAGATCTCGGCTGCCGAGAACAAAGCTCTAGACTCCGAGGGCTTGGTCAGGGAGTTAACCGCCCAGGTGGATTCCCTGACGGCGGAGAAGGCAGGGGAGCCACAGAGGCTTCAAAGGGAGTGTGAGAGGGTTTTCCTAGAAACCCAAGAGCAGATGGTCCCCGCCTTTGAAGAAGCTAAGGCCATTGCTCATCGGCGTGGATGGGTGATTGCCTTGCATGCTGCAGGGGTGGACCCGGCAAGTGAACTCTTCCAGAGACACAGTTCCCTCGCCGGGTTTGAAGTCGGGGAGCTCTCGGAGGGACAACCAGACGCCGAGACCGGTGATGCGGCCGAGGGGACCATGGCAACCATTACTGTAAGCGATGGTTCTGATGGCCTTTCTCCCCTTATCGGTGGCCAAGAGTCCGAGCTCCATCCTTCTCCTGTCGACGACCTAACTGTCCATGATCCGAGATGAACCTGGCAGCGGTTTTTCTGTTCTTTGTTCTTTCTATATATGTAAGCCATTGGGGACGCAAAGCCCCGTTTTTGGGCTGTAATGAACTTTTTGGTAAATTAATGAACTCTCCATCGTTTTGTTTTGTGTTCGAGCTGTGAATGTACTCCAACTCTACATTGGCATTTCTTCTCTATGCGTGTCTCTTCATTTTTTCTTGTACTCTGACTAGCGTTAGGTTAACCGTTGACTTGACTTCTCCTTATGCGTTTGCTAGGGGCCGAGATATATAACATCTCTTCCCACCTCTCCTCGGGGCCTAGCCCCTAACGTCCGAGAGCTCGTCTCGTTTTTGAGAGCGTTGCCTCAAGGATGTCTTATACCCCTCGGGACCATGTCCCTAACGACCGAGAGCTCGTCTCGTGTTATTTTTTAGGGCGTGGCCTCAAGGATGAGATCTTATACCCCTCGGGACCATGCCCCTAACGACCGAGAGCACGTATCGTGTTGTATTTGAGAGCGTCGCCTCAAGGATGAGGTCTTATACCCCTCGAGACCATGCCCCCAACGACCGAGAGCTCGTCTCGTGTTGTATTCGAGAGCGTGGCCTCAAGGATGAGGTCTTATACCCCTCGGGACCATGCCCCCAACGACCGAGAGCTCGTCTCGTGTTGTATTTGAGAGCGTGGCCTCAAGGATGAGGTCTTATACCCCTCGGGACCATGCCCCTAACGACCGAGAGCACGTCTCGTGTTGTATTTGAGAGTGTGGCCTCAAGGATGAGGTCTTATACCCCTCGGGACCATGCCCCTAACGTCCGAGAGCTCGTCTCGTGTTGTATTTGAGAGCGTCGCCTCAAAGATGAGGTCTCATACCTCTCGGGGCCATGCCCCTAACGACCGAGAGCTCGTCTTCTGTTCATAATAAATAATCATTGGGATATCCTTCTTCTATTAACAAAAATATCTTTTCAGATTTGATACATTCCAGGGTCGGATTACATCATTGCCATTCATGTTCTGTAGCCGGTATGCCCCGGTGCCCCTCACTGCAATTACTTTGTAAGGGCCTTCCCAGTTAGGTCCGAGTTTCCCTCCGTAGGTTCCCGAGCAGTGCCCATTACCTTTCTAAGCACCAAGTCCCCTACCTTGAAATCCCTTGTTCGGATTTTCTTGTGATGCTGTCTTGATAATTCTTCTTGATACTTGGCTAACTTGATGGACACTAGTTCTCTCCTTTCCTCGGCCAAGTCAAGATCTCTGGCTAGCATCTGCTCGTTATTCCCTAGATCGAACGCTTGACTTCTAATGGTCGGGAGACCGACTTCCAGCGGGATGACAGCCTCCATCCCGTAGGTTAAGGCGAACGGCGTCTCTCCCGTTGATGTCCTCGGGGTAGTCCTGTACGCCCATAATACTTTTGGCAGCTCGTCGGTCCATTTCCCCTTTGCTTTTTCCAGCCTCTTCTTGATCCCTGCCAACACTGTCTTGTTGGAAACTTCCGCCTGTCCATTGCTCTGGGGGTAGGCCGGCGTGGAATAATAGTTGCGTATTTCGAACCCTAAGCAAAACTCCCTGAAGGGACCACTGTTGAACTGGGTGCCATTGTCTGAGACGATTGCCCTGGGAATTCCAAACCGGGTTATTATGTTCTGCCACACGAATTTCTTTGTCTCGGTGTCCCGAATGCGGCTCAAGGGTTCGGCTTCAATCCATTTGGTGAAGTAATCAGTAGCCACCAATAAGAATTTTTTGCCTAGAGGGGCCTTTGGGAGCGGACCCACGATATCAATCCCCCATTGAGAGAACGGCCAGGGACTAGTTAGTAAATTCAGATCCCCAGCTGGTTGTCGGATAACAGGAGCGAACTTCTGACACTTGTCACATTTCCGAACGTAACTCTTTGCGTCTTTCTGCATATAAGGCCACCAATACCCCTGCGTCATTGCTCGGTGCGCCAAGGATCTGCCTCCTGTGTGGCTGCCGCATATGCCCTCATGAATTTCATAGAGCAGGGGTTCCACTTTGTCCTCGGGGACACAAAGTAGATGGGGTCCGGAGAAAGACCTCCTATATAACTGCTGATCGGCGGATATCCAGAACCTTGGGGCCTTGAGTGTGACCTTCCTGGCTTCTTTGGCATCCTCGGGAAGTACGCCCTCAGTCAGGTATGCAACAATGGGTTTCATCCAACCCGGTGCCGATTGCTTTTGCATCGGTAGTACTTGCTGGGAACATGTCTCTTGTATACTTGGCTTCTCTCGGTTCTCAATGATGATACGCCGGGTTACTTCGGAGGCCAACCCTGAGGCAAGGGATGCCAAGGCGTCGGCATGGGTGTTTTGGTCCCTTGAAATCTGAGAGACTTCTATTTTATCAAATTTCTATATCTTGGTTTTCGCCTTCTGATAGTAAGCCTTCATCCTGGTGTCTCGGACTTCAAAGTCACCATTTATCTGATTCACTACTAGTTGGGAGTCGCAAAAAGCATGCAGGTATCGGACCCCAACCGAGTAAGCTATATCAAGCCCTGCCAGCAGTGCTTCGTACTCGGCTTCGTTGTTAGACGCTTTAAACCCCAATCTAATAGCTCGCTCAATCGTGAATCCCTCTGAACTGGCCAGTACTACTCCTACTCCTGCCCCCCTTGCGTTTGAGGACCCGTCGACGTGAAGTTCCCAGTCAACTTCAGGAATGGTGACTTCCGGCGGGGGCTCGGGCGCAGAGAACTCGGCAATGAAATCCGCAAGAACCTGCCCCTTAATTGAAGTACGGGGCTTGTAGTTTATCTCGAATTCCCCAAGCTCCACAGCCCATTTGGCAACTCTTCCTGATATATCGGCCCTCTGCAGAATCAGTTTGAGGGGACGGTCAGTCAACACCTCAATGGTGTGTGCCTGAAAATAATGCCTAAGCTTCCTCGCCGAGACGACTAGGGCAAGGACCAATTTTTCCATCGGCAAATATCTGGTCTCGGCGTCAAGCAGGGTTTTGCTCACGAAATAGACGGGCCTTTGTGCCCCCTCGTGCTCCCGTACCAGGGCACCACTAACAGCTTCCTCCGACACTGACAAGTAGAGGTACAAAGCTTCTCCTGGCCCTGGTACAGACAGCGTCGGAGGACGTTTCAGATATTCTTTAATTCCTTCAAGTGCTCGGCCGCATTCTTCGTCCCACATCCCTTTTGCCGCCCCTTTGAGCTTGGCAAAGAACGTTTTGCATTTATCAAAGGATTTGGAAATGAATCGGTTCAGCGCTGCAAGCATTCCGGTTAACTTCTGGATGTCTTTGATAGTCCTAGGTGCCTGAATGTTCTGGATCGCCTGAATCTGCTCGGGATTAGCTTCAATCCCTCTATGGGTCACCAGATATCCCAAAAACTTCCCCGAGCTCACGCCGAAGGCGCATTTGGAGGCATTCAGCTTTAAGCGGTAGCGTCTGAGAATGGCGAATGTAGTGCCGAGATCAGCAAAGTGATCGGCGATCTCCTTGCTTTTTACTAGCATATCATCGATGTACACCTCCATGGTGCCGCCGAGAAGGCGTTTGAACATCTTGTTCATCAGCCGTTGGTAGGTGGCACCGGCGTTCTTCAACCCGAAAGGCATTACGGTGTAACAATAGATTCCTCGGGGCGTGATGAACGCTGTTTTCTCTCGATCCGACTCCTCCAAAGGGATTTGATGATACCCAGCCCGAGCATCCAGGAAGGAAATACGCTTGTGACCCGCGGTTGCATCCACCAGCTGGTCAACTTTAGGGAGCGGGTATCCGTCCTTGGGGCACGCCTTATTCAAGTCGGTGAAATCTACGCAAACCCGCCACTTGCCTTCCTTCTTTTTGGCGCACACCGTGTTAGACAACCACTCGGGGAATTGGACCTCCCGAATGGTGCCCGCCTCCAGCAACTTATCTACCTCTTCATCCACGGCCTTTGCGTGATGCGGGGCCGTTCTTCGCGCTTTCTGCTTCACCGGTTTGAAATTCGGATTAGCATAGAGCCGATGGGTCGCAACCTCGGGACGTATCCCCGTCATCTCGGCATGTGTTCAGGCGAAAACGTCGGCATTTCCACGCAGGAAAGAAGTCATTTCCCTCCTCTCGGTGTCATCTAGTGAGGATCCTATCAAAAAGTACCTGTCTTCATCATTTGGCCTCAACAGGACCTTGATCAGCGGCTCGGTGGAGCGGTCGGCTGGTTCCACCGCAGGCTCATCTATCCCCAGCCGACCATACTGTGATTGCTATTTAGCCACAACCTCCTCGGGGTCACGGTCTCCACCCCGGGTACCAAGTCCTGTCTTCATAGCGGCATAGAAACAGTTTTTAGCCGCCAACTGGTCACCCCGGATTTCCATGATGCCGCGCGGGGTAGGGAACTTCATTTTCTGATGGTAACTGGAGTGGACCGCCCTCATGGCATGCAGCCATGTTCTCCCCATTATGGCATTATACGGGGAGTCAGAGTCTATCACCAAAAACTCCACCGGGATCGTGACGATCGCCGCTTGAACCATCAATGTGATTTTGCCGAGCGGCAGGGCACTAGAACCGTTGAAACCGACAAGGGGGGTCTGCACAGGCTTCAAGTCCCTACGGGTCAATCCCAACTTCCGGAAGAGGTCGTCGTACATCACCTCAGACGAACTACCAGAATCCACCAGGATCCTTCTCACATCAAATTTGTCGACTCGTAAGGTGATCACGAGCGCATCATCATGCGGCAGGGCCACCCCTCTCAAATCGGCGTCAGAGAAACTGATAACCTCGTGATCCGAACGGGGCTTCTTAGAGGATTGCCCTGCCCATTCAGTCTCCTCGACTTGCAACGCTTGCGAAACTCTCTTGCGCTCCGCCCGGAGGACATTATACGTTGGCCTCTCCACTGTGCTGGCGTGTATGACATTAATAACCGGAACCACTTCTCGGGGTGATTCCGGCCGTTCCTCCACCGCTCTACGCCTTGGTCTTCGGTCAATGAACTCTCCCAAGTGCCCATCCCGGACCAGCTGTTCGAGGAAGGATTTGTATGCCTTACAATCTTCTGTCATGTGACCATAATCCCTGTGAAAGGAACATCTGACGGTAGTGTCTTTTGTGGCCGGATCGCCCAACATCTTCGGGGGCCACCTGAAATACGGTTCATACTTTATCTTATTGAGCATCCTATAAATAGGCTTTTTAAAGACGGTGTTGACTCCTTGGAAGGATAGACGGTTCGGTGGCGGGGTCGGCGCATTTCCGCGAGGTGGCTGCTCCCTCTCCCTCTTTCTCGGCGCTGCTGTTCTGTTCTCGGGGACTGCGGTTTCTTCCTCAACTCGCGCGTACTTATTTATGCGCGCCATTAGGTCCTTCATGTCGCCAGGAATCTTCTTAGTAAGGGACCGGTAGAGGTCGCTGTCCCGGGACAGTCCCAGCCGAAAAGACGCTGCAGCCATTGCCTCCGAGCATGCGTCCACTTCGTTAACCTCCTCCCAGTACCGGATAGCGTACTGCCGAAGGGATTCCCCGTTCTTCCTTCTAAGCGTCAGCAAGGCACCGATGTCTTTCGGCCTCCTAGTGCTGGTGATGAACCGTGCCTTGAATAGCTCGGCCATTTGCCTCCAACATCCGATGCTCTCCGGGGCCAAATTTTCATACCACTTCATGGCAGTATCCCCCAGGCTCATGGGGAAAACCCGGCATAACACCCCCTGGTGGGTGTCATAGATTGACATTAGTTGCTTGTAATGCCGTAGGTGACTCTCGGGATCGGCTCTCCCATCATACACCTTGAATCGGGGGACGGCGAATTTCTTAGGCATCTCAGTCTCCCTAATGGACCGCACGAACGGAGAGGAGACCTGCTCATCCTCCGAGGGTTGCGGTTCTCGGCGCCTATCGCCAATATGCTCCTGGGGGTACCCAGCTTCCCTTGGCCCCCTTGCGGTAGACTCCGTCTGGGATCCTGCGGATATGGCATCTCGGGGGATCCCACGGCGGAGGTCCCACCACGAAAGGCTGTTTCGGTGGGGATCTCCCTTGGTCCTTTCAGCAGGTGCGTACTTCCTCCGATTTCGCGGATTTTTCCTCTCGGCTGAGCGCCCGCTCCCATTCCTCTCTAGAGTCTCAGGTCTCGTCTTCCTGGACTCCCCTTGACTGGGACTCCGTCTCACCGGTTCTCGGGTGTGCCAGCTGGCATTTGCCGACTGCTCGAACTCCTTTAGCCTACGCCGCACTCTGGCGTTGTCTCTTTTAAGCTCCTTCATTCGTTCCCCCATACGCTCCTCCACCATTTCCACGATGTCGCGGGCCGAGGGGATGTGCCCCCCTGGACCATGATCCATGAGGAAGGTCCGTTGAGAAGAACGCCCAACCCCAACTGACTGACGCGCTGGGCTTAATTCTCTAACCGCCGGGAGGCGGGTGGCCTCCACATTCCTCGCGTGCAAACTCCCTATCCCTTCTCCTTGGGATCGTGTGTTCACCATGATGTAACCGCTACAAAAGAAAGGTTGTTTGTTCCCACAGACGGCGCCAAATTGCACGGGATAATTCCTGCAATCAATATGGAGTAGCGGCTGAGCTGATAGTGAGCCCTGAAACAATCACAAGGTTAAGAAAAAGGGAGCCAGGCGTGTGCCCGACTTATCCCCTCCGAAGCTTAAGTCAGTAAGAATGGGGGGAAAGCTCTGTTTTATCTGTTCTGGATTGGTTTTTGCGTACCTTTGCTCATTTTTCTGGGGGGTATTTATATGTGGACTAGTAATGATTGCTCTGACACAGTGGTCACCTCAGTAATCAATACTTTTCGCTATTACCAATGTGTAATGAGTGATTTCTATCTGGATTCCCGTGTTATTAATGCTCGGCGGGAGACAATTAGTCCTCGGGGCAACGCCGAGAACATAAACTTATCTGAGTGCTTGAGTACCTAGGAACGGCGCCTGACACCTACCATCATATACTCGGCATTTAGGGGGCACTTGGCCCTATGTGAGAACTCGGCGCCACAGTCATTAATACATGCACTCATGACCGTCAGTTTGAATCTTCGAGGGTGCAGAGGCGCATTAAATGCTGTCTCAGTCACTCATGTCTTCATAAATGCAGGGTCACATCGCATTAATTGCTACAGTCAGAGGTTCACACTTGGCTCCATGAGACTGCGTTTCTTCTTCGGCTTTCCCCTTCGTCTTCGGCGCCAGGTTACTCCTCGGAGTCGGCTCATCCACTCGGCATTGGCTTCATGGCTTCGTAACGGCTTCGCTTGTACACGTGTCGTCTTGGGGCCTGTGGAGCCGTCTTGAGTCCCTCCAATTATCTACTTACAGGACATCATATGCTAGTTTCATTATGAAAATTTGTTTCTTGTCAGAATGTTTAGTATCCATTAAAAATATTTTCTGGAATGCCTCTGTTTCTGGTTAGAATGTTTAGTCTTCTCATCAGTGTCTCCTTCACTTTGATCTTTAGAAGCATGAGAAGATCTTGCAAAATCTGACTAAGTGATATTGATCTTACTACTACTCTTTTCACAAGCATATTAATACACTAGCGCTGCATTTGGCACGTGGTATTAAGGGTTGGGAATGGAATATGCATCTGATCTCTCTTCTCTTTTTCTCGCATCTTTTCTTCTTCCTCACAAACATCTCTCTCCTCATTCCCTCTCAATTACTTTCTGCCTCTCCCTCATCTCACTGTGAAACAAGGGTATGCATAGGTGGCCAGGAACAGCCTATATGAGCTTAGATTCGACCACTCCAGATAATTACTTGTTAAATTTAGTCAGTGATTCTCAAATCCAACCTAGAATTTTTTAGGTTCTAGGATTTTTTTGTGGTTTGAAATGTGAGTCTATCTCTTAAAAACAGTTTGCTTCAATTTTTTTCAAATCGGTTTTTTCCTTTCTAATTCGAGACATGGCAGTAGATCTTTATGCATATGAAACCATTCACACCTATAGTTGGTGAATCATGACTCCTAAACTATCAGTAGGCATGACTCATCGGATCAGAATCCTATAACGAATAAAAAAGGATTAAATAAATGATTTAGCAGTCGAAACAAAGATTACGAATATTATTGTCAAGAGAGAAAAATTCCTCCTTTTTTTTCCCCTTTTGAACTGGAGAGAAGAGTTTCTTCAATTTCCAGAAAAGTGAATGCCTTGAATAAAAATTCATCACTCATACAAGCTGAACAAGTTGCATTTGAAAGAGGAAAAACAGCTTTACAGCACAATTCCCCTGTTTGGTTGCAGAGAAAATGCAAGAAAAAGGGATCAAAACATAGAATTTCATGACTCGGGAAAATATTAAGGCTCCTCATAAGAAAACAGAAATTACACAGGTAAATAGTATGGTCTGACCAATTCTCTCTGCTTTTGTTGTTTTTTGTGGTTTAATTAAATTTTACAATGTCTTATCAATTGTTTGCTGGTGTTTTTTTGCCACATGCACTTTGTAATAGGCAAATCTTGAGTCGTAAGAGGCATATTGTACAATGAAAACAAGGTGTTTGTCAAAATACCGGGGAAAAATAAAAGAGGAATTTGCTTACAGAACTTTGGGTGTTAATTATTAAAAAATATTTCACTGCTTTCCTATGCTATTTGGTTCTAGGATTCATAGTCTTTCAATGTCTTTATAATTTGTGACAGTTATGGGCCATTTGAGTCTAGCAAGAAGGAAAATTATAAGAAGGAAGATTCAGGGGGTGGGAGAGAGGAATGTTAAGAAAATTATCCATATTTGCATGCCAAGATAACAATAAAGGACCATTTAATACCTTACCCATTCTCCAAAAGGAACTTGCAGCTTGGATTTATCAAACAGCAATCAATGTGTTCCCATGGAAATCGCGTTTTTTTTTTAATATATAGATTAAGTTACTGTGGCTAAAAGATTAAAATCTAAGTCGTAATTTAAATTTGTTTATATAGTACTCCCAATTCCCAAATGATTTTGTATCCAATGATTCAAGAGAAGAGTACAACACTCGCAGAGTAAACAAATAAGTACTTTCTACCCGTCTCCATTTTATGCTATCCTGGTTGAAAACTACTGTTTCTATATTGCATTGCGAGGAACTCCCATTATTATGCATGTCATCTAGGGCCTTTTAGAAGCCTAAAAAGTTGGTTTTTAGGTGAAAAATAGAATGAAATTTTTTTTTATCGCACAAAATTGGCAGAAGCACCTCCTAATTGATAGTAAAACCTCCATTCAGCATATCTATAATATTGAAAATATGCACTTCTGGATTATTAGTGATAGCATAGGTTTCAATCTAAATCCCAATTCGATTAAAAAGTTTTGATCCTAATCCAATTCAATGACCCGACAAATTTTATTTACATAGTCTATATTCGACTCCGTTAAGAGTCGGCTATCCAATCTAAATAACTAAATTAAGTTGCATTTTAGTGTACTAGTCATTATCCGTGTCTGAAGGCACTCTTAACACAACAAATTTGCCAAACAAATGGGGCATCCAAGAATGTCTTAAATAAAAAAAGTCTAAGGGTTGAAATGAAGAAGAATTATATCACATTAATACAATCCGAGAATCCCCATAAACTTAAACTAACACTACTACAAAATTATCATGTCATAAATTTTTTTATGATGGCTCTTCTTTCCACCAAATGAGTGTTCATTTTTTTAACCTCTGACTAAATTTAATGAATAGATTGTCTAGTTTTAATAAGGAATATCATTAAGAACACACAATTAAATCACTGAATCCAATCAAACGAATTAACTACATTGAATTACAAATCAAATTTTCAAAAAATAGAAAAAACTCCAACTAAACTAACATTACTCAACGGATCTACTCGTAGCTGCAAGGACAATTGATTTAAATTCTCTATCGTTGTGATTTCTCATATTCTATAGAAATATTCTTACGCTGCAATTAAACCAAATCAACAAAATCAAAATATTACCACTTCAAAAAAAAATTAATTTAACTGACTTTTTGTCGTTTCGGTGTCTATTTTGCACTATTGAAGCATTCAAAAAAAATATAAACATTAGCAAGGAGAAAGTGATGCAAAATAAGGAAAAAAAATGTTATAGTTGGTTTTGAAATTTTTTTTTTTTTTTTTGCAATTAGATTCACTTTTTTTTTTTATTGGTAATTAGCTTGACTTTGAGTTTTTTTGATACAATTTATATCACTTATTACTTTTTTATTGGTGATTAGTTTGGCTATGTTTTTTTGGTGCAATTGGTATTAAATTTTTTTTTTTTATTGGTGATTAGTTTGGTTCTGAATTTTTTTTTTTTTTTTGTGCAATTGGTATCACTTGTTTTTTTTTTATTGATAATTAGTTTGACTTTGAATTTTTTTGAGTAAAGAAGTCCAATTAGGATCGTCAAGACAAATAATGTTAAGAGAGAGAGACAGAGTATGAGAGATGGGAGAATGTCTGTTTAAATAAGATATGAGATAGAGAGAGTGAGAATGGGAGATGAGAGAGTGTGTGTTTAAAATGTCTGAGAGAAAAAGAGTTATATACATATGAGAGTTGGGTGTATGAGATAGAGAGGGAGAGAGAGTTATATGAGAGATGATAGTCTTAGAGTTGTAAAATGAATCGATGTCCAATTAAAATCGTCGGATCAATAATCCTCAAACGATCTAAACTGTAAAAAGTTAAAGACAAACCATCTAACTACTTTATTATATAGATATTGATAATCGATCATGTAATACCACAGTTTTAATAAAGAACATACAAAACAAATAAAAAAAACAAAAAAATAGTAATTAAACAATAGATTTATTCTGAAAAGTACAGGGGCAAACAAGAAATGAGAGAGACAAATAGATGTACTGATCTATTTGCTAAAAAAAGTATACTTAGTCATGATGATCTGTATATATATTTATAGTTTCTATGGATCATACTATTAAATAGTTATACGCAGATAACATGAGCATGAAATAACATATATGTAATGTTTAATATTATATGCCTAAATTACTAAAAAAATAAAAATTATGTAACACTACGTTGTAACATTGAATATTTTTATTATGACAGTACCTTGTAATGATCCACACATTATTTTTGATAAATTAAAAAAATGCATAAAATATAGAGTAACACATATATTACTTTTGATCCTTGCGTGTCATCCAATAATTAATTTGTCTCATTTAATCAATTCCATAGATAAAGACACGATAATGAGGGACGAACAGTGATTACAATTGTTGTGAAATACACAGACACTTCAATATTTTGAATGGGAGGAGGCACAACAAGGCCAACCCTAGGGTCTGACCATTAAAATAGTCACCTAAAGCTCCAAAATTTTGGCCTCAATTTAATTTTTAACTCTTAGTTTTTTTTTTTTTTTTGATCAAATTTTTAACTCTTAGTTCAGCTTCATGTTTTGAGACCCTTTTGAAGGCCCAATATATTTCACAAGTCTATCTAAATACTTATAAAAAATCCTAAAATGTAACAATATTTTCGAAAGTCTATGTAAACTCTTATACAAAGTCCTAAAATATAACAAAATTTTCTAAAAAAATCTAAAAGTAACAACTTTTAACTTTAAAAGTAGCAATTCCTCTCAAATTCTTTTCATTATTTTTTTCTCCACTCTCACTGTCTCTCTCCAACTCTTTATCTCCCTTCTACTATCATTGCCTTGCTCTGGTTCTTTGTCCTTATCTCTAACTCTCTTGTTGTTTCTTTTAAGGCTTTATTTAATTAATTCATTTGTAAGATCTTGACTTCATAACTACACCCAATTTATTTTTTGATCCCACCTGATCTTAAAACCACTAAATATTGAAAATAAATCATATCGTAACTCATTTTAGCATGTCTAATAATCATTAAAAAATGTTATTATGTTCGTAAAATATTAAATGAGGTCTCATATCAAATTCTCGGACTCTCCGATTGGATATATCTGTCTCTAAGTGTTATTGGGTCCTCGGATGAACAAGCAGTCAGAACAATAAACACTATTAAACGTAGTGCTGAAGAATTTGAGAGTGCCGATCAAGAAAAGAAGACATTCGGAATGAGAGTCATTGTTTCCTTAGAAGTGGAGTTTGGTTATGAGGATCAAACAGAACCACCAAACACCTTTACATTCGGTGATCCAAACTTTGATTGCGATATTTGTTTTAATGACTTCTCTAAGGGTGAAATTAGTTACTTATTTTGCCGCCATCGGTTTCATTTCCTTTGCATTAAGCCTTGGTTTGAGAAGACGAACACAAGTCCAACCTGTCGTACTATCCAGCCTAAGTTTTAGACTCTTCATTCTTTTTTTGATCAAGATTAGAGTCTTCATGTTTTTTTGATCAAGATTAGAGTCTTCATTTAAGAAAGGTTGAATGATGAATTGTTTTGATAGGTTGAATACATGACCGCATCTGCTCCACTTCATCTTAAAGTTTGTCTTCATTCTATTTTTTTCCGTACATTGGAAAGAGATTCATTCAATGCTTTCACTTGTGTTTTGCCTTTATTTAGACTAACAATGCACCACGTGCGTTGCACGTAGATTTTTTTGTTGAAATATTTGATAAAATCCATAATTAGATATTATTTCATATTTATCATACTTAAACTATTAGTATTCTCTGCATAACTATAAACATCCAATGGACTTATTTTCTGTTATTATTTCATTCGAGCTATCCAGTAGTAAGGGTTATAAAATTTTATTTCTTAATTTTTTTTATCTTTCTTATTTTTACTTTATGCCTCAATAGTTTTTACCCAAATTGTTTTGATTGTGAATGAAGAGAAAAACTATATATATGCATTTTTGGGCTTTGGAAATGATATTGTATCAATAGAGTTGTAGACGTGTATTAATATTGAGATTTTAAAAAAATAATAATATTTTTTTATATATCATGTTAAGCATATCATGGCAATTCAAAAGTTTTGCAAAGATAGAGAGATTTATATGATTTGTTAGAGATTAGTTTGTCATTTAAAAACATAGAGATATAATGATAATTTAGATATTTAAATACAAAAGGATATGTAAGTCATTATAATTTTTTATAAGGGCAAAAAAATAAATCAAAAGTTTTTCATGCTAAGATACTTTTATCAATAGTATAGATATATATATAAATATAGATTATATGTAATTTTCAATATAATTTTATCTGGTGATCACTTAATTTTATCTTATATTTATTTAAACATAAAAAAATAATTCAGATCAAACTATAATTGGATTAGATCTTAGTAAATCCAAGTCCATTAAATATGATGTAACGGATTCCGATTCGAATTTGGATTCTCGGTAAAAAATATCATTTCATATCCGATTAATTGGATTTAAAATCGGGGCAGATTCGAATCGGAATAAAATAGCACACGATTTTGGGCCAACTTTGAAAGAAATAAAATAGAGAAAAGGTTGGAACCCTAACCCCTAATGACACTGCTGTCAAATCCAAGTAAAACACTATTAGCAGGTAGAACAATGAACAATCTCTTTATGAAAATCCTAGGGAAGCATGGTAGAGCTCCTGCTGATCACGATCATGGTCTATGGATCTGGATCCCTGATGATATGATCTTTCACGATATACTTACGAGACTTCCTGTGAAATCTCTCTTGCGATTCCAGTGCGTTTGTAAATCATGGTACTACTTTTTATCACGCAACGACCCTTCTTTCATTGACCTCCATCTATCACACTCCTGGTCTCACCACGGTGACACCAAACTTTTGATCTCTGCTGATGGGTCAAAGTTACGCCAATGTTTATTAATACTAGACCTTGAGGGCGGGAAGTTCACTCAAGCCTTAACCGTGACCAATGAAGCAAGCCTGCCCGATATCTCTGAAAACATTAATGGATTGGTCTGTTGGCATCATGTTGGTTTAACTGGTATCATCGTGTCTACATATATTTGTAATCCCAGCACTCGTGAATTCATGAAACTTCCCAAAGTTCCCCAAATCACAAGGGATGGTCGTGTAATATCTGCACATGTCTCTAACCATTTTGGCTTTGTACCATCTTCGAAGGAATTCAAAGTGTTGAACATCCAAACTACAGCAAACGAATTGGAAGCAGTTTTTTGGATTTTCACTTTAGGTGGTAATTCATGGCGACAGATGTATCCTGCATTGCCATTCACTATTGGAATTGGTAAATTAGCTATGCGGTTGACTTACAACTCGAAAAAGTGTGTGTGCCTCAATGGTGCATTGCATTGGCTGCTTAGGGGAATGGAAGTTATAGTAGCTTTTGGTTTGAGCGATGAGAAGTTTCATGTAATTCCACTCCCTGTCACCATTGGGTACGCATATGCAATCCCAATCCGGATTGTTCTACTTCATGGACATTTAGCTGTACTATTTAACATTTATGACAACTCGAATTTTAAATATAACAGAACTGAGGTGTGGACATTGGAGGACTACCAAAACAAGATTTGGATGAAGAAAAGCTTTACCATTTCATCTATATATTCTTCTAAGTTGTGGACTGGTATTATTTGGGCTATACCTAAAGGCAAGATCTTGCAAACACTGAATTCATCATCTGAGGAGGACGTATCAATGGACAAGCACCAGGTACTCTGGTATGATCCAGAGCAGAAAAGTTTTCTGAAGGTCCAAATTCCTAAGTTGGATGGATGGTGGTGGCTTAATACTTGGGGTGTCGTTAGTTACACTGAAAGCCTCCAGCCTCTTCTCCCTTTCAGCGCGAAACCCCCTGTAAATTAGTTAATTTAATCCCAGAATCAAAGGCTGCGAGCAAACGTGTGATGCAGAGAACAGATTTGTGAGGTAGGAAAATCTGCAATTAGGTAGCAATGGACTTACATTTTCTTTTTTTTCTAGTTTTAGCTGTTTGTTTTGATTGTCAGAACAATGGATTTCTTTTTCTTGTTTCCTAAGTTGAGCTGTTTTGAGAGCTTGAATTCGAATCGACTTATTGCCATTATTATCTACTTACAGGACATCAAATGCTAGTTTCATTATGAAAATTTGTTTCTAGTCAGAATGTTTAGTTTCCATTAATAATATTTTCTGGAATGCCTCTGTTTCTGGTCAGAATGTTTAGTCTTCGCATCATTCTCCTTCCATTTGATCTTTAGAAGCATGAGAGGATCTTGAAAAATGTGACCATGCAATATTGATCTTACTACTACTCTTTTCACAAGCATATCAATACACTAGCTCTGCGTTTGGTACGTGGAATTATGGGTTGGGAATGGAATATGCATCTGATCTCTTTTCTCTTTTTCTCACATCTTCTCTTCTTCCTCACAAACACCATGGCACTCCATCCCTCTCCTCATGCCCTCTCAATTACTTTCTGCCTCTCCCTCATCTCTATGTGAAGCAAGGGTGCGCATAGGTGGCCAAGAACAGCCTATATGAGCTCAGATTCGACCAATCCAGGTAATTACTTGTTAAATTTAGTCAGTATTTCTCAAATCCAACCTAGAATTTTTTAGGTTTTAGGATTTTTTTGCCGTTTTAAATGTGAGTCTATCTCTTAAAAGCACTTTGCTTCAATTTTTCAAATCGGTTTTTTCTTTCTAATTCGAGACATGGCAGTAGATCTTTACATATGAAACCAATCACTCCTATAGTTGGTGAATCATGACTCCTAAACTATCAGTAGGCATGACTCCTCGAATCAGAATCCTATAAAGAATCAAAAGGATTAAATAAATGATTTAGCAATCGAAACAAAGATTACGACTAGTATTGTCAAGAGAGAGAAAATCCTCCTTTTTTTTCCCCCCTTTTGAACTGGAGAGCAGAGTTTCTTCAATTTCCAGAAAAGTGAATGCCTTGAATAAAAATTCATCACTCATATAAGCAGAACAAGTTGTATTAGAAAGAGGAAAAATAGCTTTACAGGACAATTCCCCTGCTTGGTTGCAGAGAAAATGGAGGAAAAAGGGATCAAAACATAGAATTTCATGACTCGGGAAAATATTAAGGCTCCTCATAAGAAAACAGAAATTACACAGGGAAATAGTATGGTCTGACCAATTCTCTCTGCTTTTGTTGTTTCTTGAGGTTTAATTAAATTTTACAGTGTCTTATTAATTGTTTGCTGGCGTTTTTTTGCCACACACACACTTGTAATAGGCAAATCTTGAGTCGTAAGAGGCACATTGTACAATGAAAATATGGTGTTTGTCAAAATAACGGAGAAAAAAAGGGGAATTTCCTTACAGAACTTTGGGTGTTAATTATTAAAAAACAATTCACTGCTTTCCTATGCTATTTGGTTCTAGGATTCATAGTCTTTCAATGTCTTTATAATTTGTGACAGTTATGGGCCATTTGAGTCTAGCAAGAAGGAAAATTATAAGAAGGAAGATTCAGGGGTTGGGAGAGAGGAATGTTAAGAAAATTATCCATTTTTGCATGCCAAGATAACAATAAAGGACATTTAATACCTTATCTATTCTCCAAAAGGAACTTGCAGTTGAATTTATCAAACAACAATCAATACACTAGGGTGTTCCCGTGGAAATCGCCTTTTTTTTTTTTGACATATTGATTAAGTTACTGTGACTAAAAGATTAAAATCTAAGTCGTAATTTAAACTTGTTTATATAGTACTCCCAAATGATTTTGTATCCAACGATTCAAGAGAAGAGTACACACCTATGGAGTAAACAAATAAGTAGCTGTCTCTATTTTATGCTATCCCGGTTGAAAACTACTGTTTCTAAACTGCATTGCGAGGAACTCCCATTATTATCAAGGTCATCGAAGGCCTTTTAGAAGCCTACAAAGTTGGTTTTTAGGTGAAAAATAGAATGAAATTTATTTTTATCGCGCAAAATTGGCAGAAGCACCTCCTAATTGATAGTAGAATCTCCATTCAGCATATCTATGATATTGAAAACTAGTCATAACCCGTGCCTAAAGGCACGATAAAACATAAAATTTGAATGTTTAAAAAATTGATCCTATTATACCAAATAGTAATTTTTTATTTATTCATTTCTTTAATTACACTATTTAAAATTAATATTTACCTATTTATTTTCTTTAAAATAGCGTTAAATTTTTTTCAAAATACACACCCGACAAAATTTTCTCAATATGTGTACACTATCGTGTATAGATAATGTATGAAATAAAAGTTGTGATTGAACATGTGATAGAATTGAGTGATATGATATTTTTTGGGGGAAAAATATGTATAGGATAAAAATTTGAAGTTGCTAGCTAATTTATTATATAGATATGCACTTCTGGATTATTAGTGATAGCATAGGTTTCAATCTAAATCCCAATCCGATTAAAAAGTTTTGATCCTAATCCGATTTGCTGGCCCAAAATTTTTTATTTACATAGTCTATATTCGATTCCGTTAAATAACTAAATTAAGTTGCATTTTAGTATATTATATGTAATTTTCAATATAATTTTATTAGGTGATCACTTAATTTTATCTTATATTTATTTAAACATAAAAAAATAATTCGGATTGGACTATAATTAGATTAGATATTAGTATATCCAAGTCCATTAAATATGATGTAACAGATTTCTATTTGGATTCTCGATAAAAAATATCATTTCATATCTGATTAATTGGATTTAAAATGGAGCTAGATTTGAATCGGAATAAAATAGGACTCAAGACCATTCTGGGCCAACTTTTAAAGAAATAAAATAGAAAAAGGTTGGAACCCTAACCCCTAATGACACTGCTGCCAAATCCAAGTAAAACACTATTAGCCCCTAATCCATAAAAAAAAAAAAAAAAAAAAGGTAAACCAATCCTAGTAGGAGTGTAGAACCACCTCTCGCACCAGCCCACTATGTTATATAGATGCCAATTTTTTCTCTCTTTCGTACATGAAGAGTAGAACAATGGACAATCTTTTTATGAAAATCCTAGGGAAGCATGGTAGAGCTCCTGCTGATCACGATCATGGTTTGTGGATCTGGATTCCTGATGATATCATCTTTCACGATATACTTACAAGACTTCCTGTGAAATCTCTCTTGCGATTCCAGTACGTTTGTAAATCATGGTGCTGTTTTTTATCACGCAACGACCCTTCTTTCATTGACCTCCATCTATCACGCTCCTGGTCTCGCCAAGATGACACCAAACTTTTGATCTCTGCTTATGGGTCAGAGTTACGCCAATGTTTATTAATAGTAGACCTTGAGGGCGGGAAGTTCACTCAAGCCCTAACCCTGACCAATGAAGCTAACCTGTCCGACATCTCTGAAAACATTAATGGATTGGTCTGCTGGCAACATGTTGGTTTAACTTGTAGGATCGAGTCTACATATATTTGTAATCCCAGCACTCGTGAATTCATGAAACTTCCCAAAGTTCCCCAAATCACAAGGGATGGTCGTGTAATCTCTGCACATATCTCTAACCATTTTGGCTTTGTACCATCTTCGAAGGAATTCAAAGTGTTGAACATCCAAACTACAGAAAGCGACTCGGAAACAGTTTTTTGGATTTTCACTTTAGGTGGTAATTCATGGCGACAGATTTATCCTGCATTGCCATTCACTATTGGCGTTGCTAAATTAGCTATGTGGTTGACTTACTCGAAAAAGTGTGTGCGCTTCAATGGTGCATTGCATTGGCTGCTTGGGGCAATGAAAGTTATAGTAGCTTTTGGTTTGAGAGATGAGAAGTTTCATGTAATTCCACTCCCTGTCACCTGTAGGTACGCTTTTGTAATCCCAAACCGGATTGCTCTACTTCATGGACATTTAGGTGTACTATTTAGCATTTATGACAACTCGAATTTTAAATATAAAAGAACTGAGGTGTGGACATTGGAGGACTACCAGAACAAGATTTGGATGAAGGATAGCTTTACCATTTCATCTATATATTCTTGTAAGTTGTGGACTAGTATTATTTCGGCTATACCTAAAGGCAAGATCTTGCGAATACTGAATTCATCATCCGAGGAGGACGCATCAATGGATGAGCACCAGGTACTTTGGTATGATCCAGAGCAGAATAGTTTTCTGAAGGTCCAAATTCCTAAGTTGGATGAAGGGTGGCGGCTTGATATTCATGGTTCTGTTAGTTACACTGAAAGCCTCCAGCCTCTTCTCTCTTTCTGCGCGAAACCCCCCGAGAAATTAGTTGATTAAATTACAGAATCAAAGGCCATGAGCAGATGTGTGATGCAGATCACAGATTTCTGAGGTTGAAAAATCTCCAATTTAGTAGCAATGGACTTCTTTTTCTTGTTTACTAATTTTAGCTGTTTTGATTTTCTGAATCTTCATTTACTTGAGGCTATTATATCTACTAAGAGGACTTGTTAGGACAGAGCCGTAATTATGCCTTTGTATGACAGATTGATTGATAGAAGAATTAATCATGTTTAGTTTCATTCAGGATCAACATGCCCCAGGTTTGGATACAACAGGGAATGGGGCGTAATCAAATATCATAATTCACCTCCGTACTTAACATGAATAACGAAAGAGCGCTTACTCCATGGGGCTTGAGATCTGCCACTGCTAAAGAATGTGCTTGTAGGCCTTGTAGTGATAAAAACTTGCAAAATCTGAACTACTGTATGTTAATCCTCTGTTTTTAAAGGCAATGCTCAGTCACATGTAGAGATGACAAATAACTGTGAATACCCACCCTAGGTTTTCTAGAGTTTGATAGTGACTGGGCCACCCTAGGACTAGGCAAATCTATTGACACGAAATTACCGAGTTAGGATTAATTAGTATTCAATACGATATAAAAATAAAACAACATACCCATTTAAATATCTATCCAAAAAAAAAAACCCATCTAATCATGTATTGTATGGATCCTTTTAGAATCAGAATTTACCTTTTAGAATCATATGTAACTTAATGGATTTTTTGTTTATGGAGGGTTAGAAAGCGCTTGGAGTGTTATGTTATTTTGTTCACGGATTATATATGTCAATTACAACACATATTGCAAATTGGGTTACTATTGTGACATACGATACTGTTCATTAAATGGGTCGAATTATGATTAGTTAGTATTCGATACGAATCTAAAAGAATATGACCCGAACATGATAAGACATGACTCGATGTCTCGATTGTCACTCCACTCAAAACCGTCAATATTTCTATGTTGGCGGTCATTCAAACTTTCTTGTCTAGTACTTAACAAAAAAAAAAACTTTCTTACTTACTAACGAGTTTTGTTTGGTTATTTACCAGAATACAACAAATTTCAAACAATATTACTGAGCTACGACACTTTTAAACTTATTTACCAAATATATCAAATTTCAAACAATCCCGTTTTAATCTTTGGTCAAATAAGGCAATGTCAATGTTTTAGTTAGATACAAGAGGAGGATGGTAAGCCCAATGAATTCACTCTAACGGATTCAAATTCGAATTTAGATTATGATAAAATATCATTTCATATCCAATTAATCGGATTCCAATTCGGATCAAATTCGGATCAAAATTCGACTTATCAACAGATCCAATCAGCTGTATGCAACCTCATCCAATAGTATTATAATCTAATTAATCTCTTTGTTAATAAAATATAATAAATCTATAATATAGTTAGATGTGCAAATACTTAATAAAAACAATTTTTAAGCTCCACTATAAACAACATAGGAAATTTATAAAAAGGACAGAGAGATACCTAAAAAATAGCAGATTTTGTACTCCAAGAGGAGTAGTTGATTTAACAATAATTAAAATAAGAATTAATTATTTGACATATAATTTATTGTTCAATTTAATTACACATATAAGTTTTTTTATAAAATAAATTATTATTTAAATATGTTCACGTACAACATACGTCGTGTATTATCAGTACCATACAAATGCACAGGGTATGATTATGACTTCCATTTATGCTGCAGCATTTTTTAGTAAGTTAAAGATAGTGTCTTGAGTGTCATCGAAAAATAGACTTTATTCGTGAAATTTGTTCCAAAGAAAAAAAAATAAGGCCATCAAAAAACCCAAAAAAAAATATATTATTGGGACATAATTTGATAATGTAATGATTGTGATCATTGAATTATCTACCGGTCAATTTAATGATCACGATGTATTAAGTCCATAAATTGTGTCTCAATAATATTAGTGAAAAAAAATAGGAAGAAAGAAAAAAGAAAAGGTAACCCTAGAAGGTATATCAATCCAACTAGGAGTGTGGAACCGCCTATCTCTCTCTCTCTCTCTCCATCTGCTGCTGCTGCAGAACGTCTTATACATTAGTCACCTGTTCTTCTGCGTACATGAAAAGAAGAAGAATGGATGATATCTATATGAAAATTCTAAATAAGCATCGTAGAGATGGCTTATGGATCCGAGTCCATGAGGATTTCATCTTTTACGATATTCTTACAAGACTTCCTGTAAAAGTTCTCTTACAATTGCGGTGCGTTTGCAAATCATGGTGCCGCTTTTTATCATCCAACAACCCTTCCTTCATCGACCTCCAACTATCACGTTCCCAGTATGGGCTCGGTGGCATCAAACTCCTAATCCCTGCCTGGCAGTCGCATTGTTTATTATTAATAAACCTTGAGGAAGGTATGGATGGTAGGGTCACTCAACTTTTAACCATTCCCAATGAAAAATTCAAGGATTTCAGCATCTCTGAAAACATTAAGGGTTTGGTCTGCTTGCACCAAATTGTTGGCACTCGCACTAACAATATCAGCTGCACATATATTTGTAATCCTAGCACTCGTGAACTCATGGAACTTCCCCTAGCTCCCGATATCACGACCAACGATGACATGACCATGACCTGTATGCATATGTCTCACCATTTTGGCTTTGATCCATCTTCAAAGCAATTCAAAGTGTTGAACATCCAATTTGCTTCTTTTAATTGCCTAGGGAGAAAATATGGTGTGGCCTTTTGGATTTTCACTTTAGGTGGTGATTCATGGCGACAGATTTATCCTATCTTGCCTTTCGATTTTAGATATAATGAACCAGCTCCCTGGTTGTTTTTGTTGAAAAATTGTGTGCACCTTAATGGTGCATTGCATTGGTTGTTCAAGGCAATGAAAGTTATAGTGGTTTTTAATATAAAGAAAGAGGAGTTTCATGCAATTCCGCTCCCTAAGATCAGCATGCTACCTGATGCAGAACGGGTTGTTCTACTTCAAGTTGATGGACATTTGGTTGTATTATCTCTCCATGATGGTGTGTTGAATCATGACATGCTGGACATGGAGATATGGACATTGGAGGACTACCAAAACGAGGTTTGGATGAAGGATACTGTTACCGTCCCATTTAAAGATTGGAGGAAGTGGCATGATCTTCCTGTTTTTGTTGTACCTGCAGACAAGGACTTGCGACTGGAAGATGGATCACAGAGCCACAGCCATTTAGGGGTGCTTTGTTATGTTGCCAAGCAGAGGAGTCTTATGAGAGTCCAAATTCCTGAGTTGTCTAAGTGGGGGATTAGTCATATTTCCGATTCCATTAGTTATAGTGAAACCATCCATAATCTTCTCTTTCACAGCACAACCAACAAATGAATAAATTCTCTTTTGAGCAGCAGTGGTATTGATCTGTCAGTCGATTATCTGCAGTTAAGTAGCAGTAGACCTCAATTTCTTCTTTTGTAATTTTAGTTATTTGAATATCTTCAAGGTAATTATTTCAACTTAGTGGACTCATGTGACATCATTTGATTTTTTTATTAATGAACTTGTTAAGTAGTGTTTTAAAATTGAATTTGTCGATTATGATGTAATGATTTTGCAGCAGAATCTTTTTTGTTTTGGCATGTTTACTCAATGTGCTGCTATTTTCCTGACTCAGAACACCTTAAAGGCACACATGTCTTATTTTTTTCGGCATTGCAATGAGAAAATTTGCTGGAATGCCTCCATAAATCCACATCTTGTTAATGTTTATAGTCAATCTGAGCTTTAGAAGCATGATAAGATCTCATGCACGGAATGTGAGCTACTGTATCTTAATCCTCTGCTTTGAAATGCAATGGGACAGTCAAAGAGTAGAGATGAAACAGAGAAGAATTTAGGAACTTTCTTTGTTACCTTCTTGCAGCATATTCTATCAAAAACGCCGAGAAATAGGATTAACACGATAAACAATTCAATAACTGAAATAAAAATCCACCAAAGAGATGCAGACCAAACAAGAATTCTTTCATCTTAGCAAGCCAAGGCTTAATTCATTCCATATGTTCTGCCCCCAAAGTACAAGATTTTGAAAATAGGTGCATTTCCAAAACAATATATTTCTAGTCAGACGACTCCCATACCTATCAGACGATATAAGCACAGCACACATGCTGAAACTTCCCAGTGTAGAATCGGTTTTCACTCTCAAGATTGCCAAAATCTGCACTTCTCGATTATCAGCAACAAGTTCAATTACTTGGACCTTTGAAGACTAAACTGACGTGACTTTTCATCATCTTTTAGTATGATCTTGAGACACGCCAGTGTCAGAGAGATATGGCAGCTACATAACTCTGCGAGCCCTCAAGCAGAAAAACCATAGACAGGCAACATTACAAGCATATATAGCCCATCTCATGGTCTCTAACTTCTCTGCAAAAACGTGTGGTGATAGTTTCCTGATTCAGAAGATCTTGAAGGCACATTTTTTGGCCTTCTACTAAACTTCTGTGCTTCTTGCAAGTGATGTATTTCTTTGCTGGAATGCCTCCACAAAACCATATACTGTCAGTATTTATAGTCTCCTTGTCAATATTCTCTTTCAATTTGCGCTTTAGAAGCACGATAACTCACAAAATGTGAGCAATTTTGTATATCTTAATGTTCAGTTTTCAAAACTTACATATTCTGACTTCAAATCTAAACAACATCTTGGGACAGGGATTTATCCTACGTAAATATCCTAGTTTTGGCGTAGATAGTCTGCCTTTGACAGGACCAGGGAGAGGATTAGTCGAAGTGTCCGTAAATTAGCCCAGACAACCCTGACCACTGAATCCCAAAAAAAATCAAATGCACAGTTATTGGTAGAGATTCCAAGTAACTTTGAATACCTTAGGGCTTTCAAGTGTTGAAAGGGACTCTATGTAATTTCCTCAAAGAGTCAAGAAGCCTCAATCATTGAACAATTAAGTTAATATTTTTTTCGACCCACTGTGCCGAGGAAAGTTGCGACAAAATTGTTTGTCAGAGATAACTTTTAATGACGAAATTTTTAGTTTTTCCTAGGTAAAAGCTTTATTTGTTGTAGTGAAGTATGAAATTTTTAAAGATTTTAATTTATGTCTTAATTTGATTAGGATACTACTTTATCTTAGGTTTTAGTTAAGATTTTATTCTATTTTAGTTTAGTTTAGTTTCCTAGTTTGAGTAGTACTCTGGCACTATAAACTGCTGACTGTGTAACCTATTGGAGAAGTCTTTTGAGAAGAAAAAAAAGGCATAAGAAAGCCAAATAAAAAGGCAGAAGAAAATAAAAAAGAAGGTATACCAATCTAAATTGGATTGTGCAACCACGTCTCTTCTCTCTAGTTGTAGCTGGACACTATCTTATATATCCAGCAAGTTTTCTCTTTTCTCTTGTGAACATGAAAAGGAGAATAATGGTTAGTCTCACTCTGAAAGCCCTAGAGAAGCACAGTAGAGCCACTACTGTTCATGATCATGGTTTGTGGATCCGGCTCCCCGATGATATGATCTTTTACGATATAC
Organism: Ilex aquifolium; assembly: GCA_951799425.1. NCBI lineage: Eukaryota > Viridiplantae > Streptophyta > Magnoliopsida > Aquifoliales > Aquifoliaceae > Ilex > Ilex aquifolium. The sequence continues at coordinate 25,251,388 of OX637407.1, read as the reverse complement.
TTACAAGACTTCCTGTGCAATCTCTCTTGCGATTCCGTTGCGTTTGTAAATCATGGTGCTACTTTTTAATGCATAAAAACCCTTCCTTCGTTGAACTCCATCTATCAAGTTCTCAGGGTGCTACCAAACTTCTACTCTCTTCTCATGACGAGAAGTTACACTGCCACTATATGTTTCTAGTAGACCTGGAGGAAGGTAGGGTCAGTCAAGCCGTAAGGGTGGCCAATGAGGGACATAGGATGACTAGACGTATATTCTCTGGAAACATTAATGGTCTGGTCTGTTGGGACCAGCCTGGTTTAAGAAACAAAAACGCGTGCACGTATATTTGTAATCCTAGCACTCGAGAACTCATGAAACTTCCCATGACTCCCCAAATCATGAATGTCGGTGACATGATCTCTCCATATTTGTCGAGTTATTTAGGCTTTGATCCATCTTCAAAGGAATTCAAAGTGTTGAATATCCAAGTTCCAAAAGAAAAGTATGGTGTATGTTTTTGGATTTTCACTTTAGGTGGTAACTCATGGCGACAGATTCATCCTGCATTGCCTTATGGTCTTAGTGATTGTGAATTTCATCCGCTGGTTGTGTTGGGACAATGTCAATGCCTCAATGGTGCATTGCATTGGCTGCTTGCGCACAGGAAAGTGATGGTGGTTTTCAATCTGAGAGATGAGAACTTTGGTGTAATTCCACTCCCGAACACCATTATATACCCGAGACCAAAACGGATTGATCTGCTTCAAGTTGATGAACGCCTGCTTGTATTATGTCTCTACACTTCGGTTTTGAATTATAACACCGAGGTGTGGACGTTGGAGGACTACAAAAACGAGGTTTGGATCAAGGATACTTTTAGCATTTCACCTACACTTGCGTGGCAGTGGCAACATGGTACCGTTTGTGCTGTACCTACAAACATATCAACTTCATTATTGGAATTAGATGAATTATCAGGCTACAAGAAACGTTTAGTATGTTACGATACAAAGCACAAACGTTTTCTGATTGTCAAAATCCCTGGATTATTAGAAAGGTGGTATCCTAATTCTGGTACTGTCAATAGTTATATTGAAACTATGCAGCATCTAGTCTCTTTGAACACACAATCAACAGAAGAATAATTTGAACATGTATGAGGAGATTAGTTATTGACAGAATGAAAAGTGTGATGCATACCACTTTTTCTTCTTTTCTAATTTTGCTTATATCAATGTCTGAATTCCAACACGAGCTAAATTATTATTAGTTCATGTTTTTACTTATGAAACTTTTCAAGCAGTGCCTTAAAATCCAATTATTTCTATCTTGGTAAGTACAATTGAGTTGGTTGATTTTGTTACAGCAGAATCTTTATTGTACTGTCCCTCTGCTCTCACTATTCTTGCAGTTTCTCGACTCATTTTTATTTGGATTTACTGTTGAAAATTTTTGTGGGAGGTCATCTAGCCTAGGAGTGAGAAGATTTTTTGGAATGCCTCGATGTTTTGTTAGAATGTTTAGTCTTCAGTCCTCTTAACAACTTCAGCTTTATAAGCATGATCAGATCTTGTAAAATCTGAAACTACTGAATCTTAATTCTCTCCTTTTATATGCAATGCACTGTCAGATGTAGAGTTGCCAAGTAAGTGTGAATACCTTAGGCTTTCAAGCCTTGATAGGAACTACACTGTGTGCAAGGGAAAAATCAGACAAATACGAAAAAAAAATGAAAAAAAGTTAAATGGGATAGATGGAGAAGGAATTGAGAAGACTGTGCACTGTCTTTGTTATCTTCTTGCAGCATATTCTTTCCAGGTAAAGTTTGCATATTAATCTCGCTTCTTCTTCCAAATGTAAAAACATCAAGTCTGTAAATGATGCCAGTTGACGTTGGAGTTTTGGCGCTAATGAATATGAATCATTCACTATTTCCAATGGGGCAGGTCGAGCTTGACAGAGCTTCTAGTGTTCCAAATAGAAGAGTTTTGCCACTGAAAGAAAGTGATTTCAGCAATTCAGTGGCATGGATGAATCAGCCTTCATTGACTTAAAGCTTGAATTCACACCAGAATCAAAGCCAGAGTTCTCTGCTATTGAAGCGTTGATATGATGAAGATAAAACATTGAAAAGGGATGTTTTCTGATAGTTTAGAGAGTTTTAAGTACATAAAAACATTAGAGATGCGTTGAAAGTAATTTTTGTTAATCGGTTAGTCCTCTTCCCCTTGTTTTCGTGATTATAGAACTGTAATGTAGACCAATAATGTGTGTCCAAGCGACACAATTCATAAACTCTCGTGTATAACAGGCTTTAGAAAAGGCAATTAATAGACAACTTTATTCTAGTTTTGGAGAGTTTGATTCCCGGAATCAAACTCGTGAAGTGTCCCTTGAGCGGATAAGTATTTACCATCATTCCACATATACTGAAGAAAAATGTATAAATCTACAAGATATGTAATGAGAAAAAAGAAAGAAAGATGGAAGAATCACCATGGATACCTTCTTAGATGGGCTCAATCCACATTCGGACCGACCTTGGCTGGCCTCCAGGCCAATGTCTTGGGGCTCCCGGAGCCAGTCTCCTGGCCGAGGCCCTGCACATGCGCTATTTTTATATTTTTTGGACTTCAAATATTTATTTTTTATAATTTCAGACATAGAAATGTAGAAAAAATATATTAAGCAAACAATTTCTTAGAAACATGCGTGGTATCCTATGGGTCATATTGGAATAGCGTCGAGCCAAATGTGGGCCACCCGACCTATGCCCCCCCCCCCCCCCCCCCCTTCCTCCTTCTTGGCCATCTGGTTGTCCAGTGGAGGACCATTGTGACATTTTTTTTTTTAGTCAGCTAATGTTGTGACATGTTCAAATGAACAATTCAATTTGGAAACAAAGTAGCCTTGGCCTTGATTGAGCGTCCATGAAGGACTTCTGAAAATGAACAAAAAAGAGTCATTTTCTTATCCAAAAATGCTCTGCATGTTCAAATGAACAAATTTGTTCAGTCAACACAAGAAGTTGTCAGCATGTGGTACCAACAGGGGCCAAATGTGGTAGGGCACGACACATTCATCCAAGTTTTCTTTACCAAAAAGATATATTTCTGTGTTATACCTCTTTTTTCCCCTAATAAACTCATTTCCTGTATTATTCTTTTTAGAAATCATCGACATAAATCATTTTTCGGTATGTTATCGAAAAAATACTTGATTTTACCACAGACTTATCTGACACCAACAAATCATTAGCCTGATGAAACATCCAAGGACCTATGAATTCCGATTCAAACAGTCACTGAAACATCCATAGGTCTCTGGATTTTCTAAAATGCTTGCACATATGCAGTAAGTCTAATTGATGAACTGAACTTTGATTTTATGATAATCAAAAAGTTGACAAGTCAATGGACGTGTTCAAGTTGTCTAAGCTATTTGAATTCAATCACTTTGCTTATATATATACTAGCCAGCTTAGCTTATTTTCTGACATAAATAAAACAGAAAGGAAATAAACAGTCTGGGGAAAGAAGATTTTGATCAATATGTATGTGACGAGGCCTCTCTCTCACTACATAAGGTTTCTTGAAGCTCTTTCATCACCCCCTGAAGGTCTGAATTCGGGTTATTTGGTACTCCAAGATGATGAATCCCAGACTTATTCTTGTTTTGGATTGTGCAAGAACCGGTACCTGGCAGAACTGCCGTTCCCTCAGAACAAGGATCTGACTGTTCGATATTATACAAGTGCAGGCTATGTCCAATATGTGTCTGATGATGATGTTGCCTTCATTCCAGTTCTTAATCAACCATTGTCTTCCAATCGTTACTACGCGATAATGCCTCATGGGACACACAAAGGGTATGCATGCTTTACTAAACGAACTCCATTTTCTTCTTCTTCTTCTTCCTAAATGAGAGGCTCTAGGGACTAGGATCATGTTAGGACACGATTAAGGTCCTTTCATGCTCTTAGCAGGAGTATAATAATGGGGTTAACTGATTTAATACCCTGGATTTGACATAGACAAGTTTTGATTAAATACTTCTACTTCATTTGGCTTTTAGGGAAGCATACACTTGTTCAAAGGAGGAAGACATGGCCACTTGCTGTTTTTGTCGCCGCATCCGAGATGTAAAATCAAGGCCATTTAATCCAAATGACATATATCAGCAATATGAGATTGCTCCTTATGAAACATGCTGCAGTGCCAAGGGTGACTTTTATGCCAAGTCGTTAGCACCTGATGGTTTCCCTCCAAACATCTTGAGGAGAAAAGGGTGGAAAATTTATGGTAGAACTCCCAAAAACTACAAATTAGGCGAAGCTCAAGGCCTCAATGCTGCCCTCCGTGCACGCCTTCCAGAATTTAACTTCCCATTGTCCTATAAGAGCTCTGAAGGCATCGTCGTATGTATTGGTATTGTCCTTTCATCTTTGTAAAGGAAGGAATTTTGAAAGATCAAACGAAAAGATCGATGTTTTATGAGATGACACTCGAGCACAGATGGGAGCAGATTTTCGCATGTGAGAATAATTCCGGTGAAGGAAAGATAGTGTTTGTTGATGTTGTTGTTCAAACAGAAGTTGTCTCGGTTGCTGGCAAGGAAACCGTGTGGAATGAGAGAGAGGTGGTCGATGGGGCGATATGGTTTAGGAGTTTTGGCAATGTGGGAGGAGGAGTAAGTGTGGGATTGAGGGTAGAAATTGTTCAAAGAATGAAGTGGGAGCAAGAAAGAGCAGGCTGGCTAGGTGGGGAAAACAGGCAAGCAAGGGTGAAGAGAGTAGAGGAGTTTGGAGGGGTTGGTGACTGGAGGAAATTTGGATGCTATGTGTTGGTTGAGAGGTTTGTATTGAAAATAATGGATGGAAGCTTGGTGATGACTTGTGATTTCAAGCACACTCATCAGATCAAAAGCAAATGGGAATGAGATTATGTGTTATCTTTGTTTTATAGATATATCCTCGGGAGTTTTTGTATTTAGTGATGAGTTTACCCTTTCTTATTTTTCCAAAATTTTGTTAGATTACATATTCGATATACCAATACATTTAGTTCTGTTATTGGTTAAAATTGTGAGAGTTGTAGAGGATATCCGTAAAGATTAATAACAAAAAATTATCCAAGTGAGTGCTTACTGGGAAGAAAAATGAGGCACTGATTTTAGAGGGAGCTGCTCTAAAAAGGAAATCCATCGACAAGGAGCCTAAATATATTTTCCTTTGTAATGGTATCCGTTGTCATCTTGCTGGCCCCTTGGCATTTCTCATCTCGAATCTTCAGCAGGGAGTGTCGATGCTGGCTAGGCGAGCTCAACCCATGGCTAGGGGAGCTCAACTTATTTTTCCTGAGCTCCCGAGCTGAGCTCACCTACTGAGCTCGTGTCAGTTTTATTCTAGGTATCATCAACAGTCACTTTCTACAAAATTGTGGTAGCTGACATATGGTGTAGCTAATATCCTTGATATTTCAAATGAACTAAACAATTTAGTCAACAGTCATTTTCTTTATCAGATATATCTAGGGTTAATGATTCTTAAAACAAAACAACATGAAGTTACAGGGTATGAATTCAGTTTTGGCGGGTTCGGTTTATTCGGGTTGACTGAGTTTGTTAAACTTATTTAATTAATGAGTTGATACAAATTAAATATACATAACATGATAAATGATACGAATTATAAATATATATATGACTATAAAATGGGTTATGTGTGGATTAAGTGAATTCAATACATCACGGCTTACATAAATCAATTCGTCAGACTACGACCCGCAGCCAGTCGTAGAATATACATGCACTCAAGGATCATCACAATTCACAAGTAGATTATGAACTAAGTTTAAATTTTTTACTGTTTTTGATAACCTTGTCGTTGCAATCTTTTGCAGGGATTTACCGCTCAAGACTTTGAAAAGTCAAGTCAATAAACTCGAAACCTTTGTTCAATTTCTTTGCTTTTATATACAAACTGGAAGAAAGGAAATAAACAGTGGAGGGAAAGAAAGTTTGATCAACATGTATGTGACTAGGCCTCTCTCTCACTACGTAAGATTTCCAGAAGCTCTTTCATCACTCCCTGAAGGACCCAATTCAGGTTATTTGGTAATCCAAGATGAAGAATCCCAGACTTGCTCTTGTTTTGGATTGTGCAAGAACCGGTACCTCGAAGACCTACCATTCCCTCAGAACAAGACCCAATATGTATCTCATAATGATAAAGATAATGTTGCTGTTGCTGTTGCCTTCATTCCAGTCCTTAATCAGCCATTGTCTTCCAATCATTATTACGCAATAAAGCCTCACGGTAAACATAAAGGGTATATGTTCTGGGGCTTCTTCTTTGTGGTTTTCATGTGTTATATGTTCTGTAACTTTCAGTATAGCATAAACATATGGTTTCAGCATGATAAACCTGACTAAGGCCCATTCATGCATAGTTGTATAGAGAAATTCAACACTGCAGACCAAAATTCATGTATGATAAACCCGCCTCTCACATGTGTTGAAGCAATGGGTTTATATATAAAGTTGGGACAGGTTCCTCTAAGCTTAGGCTTAAGCTTTTGGGGTCGGTTTGCATCCAACTTGCATATGAATCCAAATTCTAACAAATTCAGGGTCAATTCGGCGGCAAAATAGAAGCATGAGATCATTAAATTTTCCGATTCAAAACTGTTTTTAAGGGCAGTAATCATGTAACTGATTTAATTTCCTGGATAGGCAATTAGGCAAAGACAAGTTTTGCTGTAAACACCATTTCAATTGCCTTTTCAGGAAAGCATACACTTGTTCACAGGAGCAAGACATGGCCACTCGCTGCTTTCACCACTGCATCCGAGATGTAAGGGCAAGGCCACTGGATCCAAATGACATAAATCAGCAATATAAGATTGCTCCTTATGAAACATTTAGCAGTGCCAAGGGTCACTTTAATGCCAAGTCGGTAGCACCTAATGGTTTCCCTCCACTCATCTTGAGGAGAAAAGAGTGGAAAATTTATGGTGGAACTCCCAAAAACTACAAATTAGGTGAAGCTCAGGGCCTCAATGCTATCCTCCGTACACGCCTTCCAGAATTTAACTTCCCATTGTCCTATAAGAGCTCTGAAGGCATCGTCGTAGGGAAGTGGTATTGTCCTTTCAACTTTATCAAGGATGGAATTTTGAAAGATCAGATAAAAAGATCGATGTATTATGAGATGACACTCGAGCAAAGATGGGAGCAAATTTTCTCATGTGAGAATAACTTCAGCGTAGGAAACTCTGTGCTTGTTGATGTTATTGTTCAAACAGAAGTTGTCATGGTGGTTGCTGACAAAGAAGGCGTGTGGAATGAGAGAGAGGTGCTTGATGGGGCGATGTGGTTTAGCAGCTTTGGCAATGTGGGAATAGGAAGTGTGGGATTGAGGGTAGAAATTGTTCAAAGAATGAAATGGGAGCAACAAAGAGCAGGCTGGCTAGTTGGGGAAAACAGGCAAGCAAGGGTGAAGACAGTAGAGGTGTTTGGAGGGGTTGGTGAGTGGAGGAAATTTGGATGCTATGTGTTGGTTGAGAGGTTTGTATTGAAAAGAATGGATGGAAGCTTGGTGATGACTTATGATTTCAAGCACACTCATCAAATCAAAAGCAAATGGGAATGAGATCATTATGTGTTATCCTGTTTTATAGATATGTCCTCCGGAGTTTGTTGTGTTTGCTGAAGAATTAAACCTTGATTATGTTTTTCTAAAATTTGATTTATATGAATCACTTATTTCACTATATTGAGAAGTTAATGTAGTAATGTTGTTGAACAAAATTGTGAGCACTGAATAGAGAATGCCAATGCTTTATAGTTTTATACATTTTGTTTCTGTTTGTTCTTTTTCACAATGGTGTATTGCATTGGATACTCGACGCAACTGCCATGTTATTTGGGCTCTTTATTTGGTTTCTAACTTTAGTCAGCATAGTATTACTCATTTTTAAATAAACGGGTTGATAGTGTCAATTTTGAGTTTGACGGGTTGAACTGAATATGAACTTTTTATATTTCTTGTTCACGTGTCAGGTCATTTTCAAGTTCGTGTCGAGTTATAATCAAGTTCGTGTCGAGTTATAATCCAGTTCGTGTTACAAAATTCGTGTCGAGTTCGAATCATGTCATCGTGTTAAGTCGAAAATTTTCACCCCTAACTAAGATGAAAAAAATATTTTTTTAATTTAAAATTTAAATTTTTAATTTTTAATTTTTAATTTTTAAATTTATTTTTAAATTTTTTAAAATATATATTTAAATACATATTTTATCATTGTATTTTTATATGAAATTAATGTATATATAATATATGTATATATATCAAAAGATATATAGACAAATAAGATACATCTCAACACAAATAATTAATTTTCTATCTACTTTCTTTCCGATTTTAGAGGGATTGATTTTGATGAGTTTGAAGGAAAGTTAATTTATCCAATTTTTCATCCTTCCTATTTTCTTTTTTTACCAAACATGATGTTTTATTTATCCTTCAAACTTTTCATGCTTCCAACTTTTCATCATATCAAATGGCGGGGGCGAAGCCACCTTTAGACTAGGGTGGGCACGTGCCCCCCTCAATTTTTTTTTTGACATTAGATATATATTTTTTAAAATAAAATTTAGATATATTTAATTGTGTCAACCCTCAAAATTTTTTTTTACATTAGATATATCTTTTTTAAAATAAAATTTAGACATATTTAATCGTATCCACCTTAATATTGTGTTATTGTGATATCGATTAAGATAGACCTCTACTTAAATAATAATTAATTTTCAAATAATGTTATTGGAACTAATACATTGTGATATTAAATCTAATAGTGAGTCCCCACATTTAATAACGTTTACTATCTATTCAATGGTCACAAACCATTGAGTTTCTACCAATTAAATTTTGAATTTTTTTTTTGGTCAAGATATAAAATTAAATTTCGAATTAGATGCAATTACTATTATTCTTAATTTTTAGATACATTTCGGACATATCCGAATAATTTTTAGACATATCGCGGTCATTTTTCTAAATTATAGGATTATTTTGTTATTGTATAGAAATGAGCACCAGTATGTAATAAATTATAGGGTAATAAATGAAAGACTGTTATTGCCATTTTGTATACTAGTTGATGCACACGTGCGTTGCACGTGAATCATTCTGAATATAAATTATTCTATATAATTATTTAAAATATTTTGCATGTAAATCATTTTGAGTATAAATTATTCTATATAATTATTATCAAAATTTTGTTTATTCCGAAGTTTAGGACATTCGTAGAGGAATGAAATTGTGAAGTCACTTGAATTTTGTTATTACTGGATATCAAAAAACAATTCACCTTATCTCCACCTTCCTTCCTCTTCTCCCTATTGTTTCATTTGAAGAGTTGTGAAAGAATGAATAAAGCTAATACTACATCACCTCATCAATCATCCATAGCTAGTGACGTAGTTGTTGTAAATGATTGGTGATGTTTACTCAAACCTTTAGGTGATGAAGATTACGGGATGATAATTATATTTCAGCAACTGACAAAAAGTACATTTCTCAGAATTTGTTTTTAGTTTTTCATATTTCTTGTTGGAAATTTACTAACTCACATTTCTATGTTGTATACATACCTCGCATAGTGGGATAGGAATTCATTCGTTCTTAGCCCCAAAACACTCGAGCAAAGCCTTTTTCTAAATCAAACATACCTTGCTTTCAATTTGATATAAAGATAATTAGATAATAAGTGTAATTTACAAGTATGACCCAATCGGTTGTTGTCCACTTCTGTTTCAATTGTACAAAAAATGAGGGAAGAATTCTTTCTTTGAGAGCTTTTCATGATTATCTTGTACATGACATGAAACAGAATGGCTTCCATGGAGAGCAAGGATGCTAATACTCTTTCCAAGCCTATCCATTTGGCTATCAAAAACAGAATGGCTTCCATCAAGTTCAGCCCTTCTGAGACTAATCTGCAACTGGCACTCCATTGGGACCTGTTACTTGAATGTTTTGTTTAATTGTTGAATGATGCATTTTGTTAGGTGTTATCCTTTTGTTTCCTTGGGTGTTCCTTTGCTTGTATTGGTACACCTTGTTCATCCCCTGTTTCAATATAGTTTATTTACCTTTCAAAAAAAAGACATGAAATTGTTAGTTGTCGAGTTCATATTCACTGACAGCTATCCTAGACTTTTAAAGTTTTTTTGTTATAGAATAATTTGATGAGTTGTGTTGTAGACTTGTCTAGGGTTGCATGAGTTCTTTAATGCTAACCATGGCATTTTTCTATATTTGGATTGGAAAGCAGCACAAGAATTAGATTAGTGATTCCGGTTTGGTGCGAGGAGCTTCTCACCTTTTTGCTTAATATCAGGATTACAGCACTATGAAAGTCTTGATCTCAAGCTGTCTTTCAACCGGAAATTCATTCACAGCCAATTGCTCCTCATAGTCATTGATAGGACTCTTGTATAATGTAGTCTAATTTGTAACTAAGTATTAAATCCAATACTTAATTACAAGATAAAGAATTATTATAAAAACCAAAACTTTAACAAATACTCATAAAAATAAGACACGGAGAAAATTTCCATCGCCATCACCACGAACCCCCCTCAAAAATGGATTGAAGTTAAGATAGATTTGTGTTCAAGTGGCACAAGACCTTCAATTGATCATAGGGCGTATTCTACCCAAAGGCACAACTAAATATTATAGGAGGATGCCCACAACCCTTCCTCAACCCAAAAAAGTTGTTGTAGCAATTCAACCATCGAATGTCGTCCAGACTTTGTCATTGTGCAAACTTCTCTGTATGGGTGAGTGACAAATTAAGGGCCATTGAAGGGGTCCCAACAGGTTTTTTATGTTCCAGCCTAGTAAAGTCAAATTCCATTTTGCTATTTTTTTCTACTTTATCTTGTGTGGTTGTGTGTGTGTGTTTGCTTTCACAAAGGAAAGGCCATTAAAAGGATTCAACAATTTTTAATAAATTTAAGTACATTAATTAACAATACATTCATTTTGCATATACCTCTGCCAAGTGCCAACACAAGTTCATGAACATAAATAGCAATAGAGTGCATGAAGATTCGAATACCCATCACATAACAGACAAAATTTCTAAAGCCAAATTAATAACTATTAACAAATCTTCTCTAACATATAATTTCGCAGAGATGTCCAACCAACTTAAACATACAAAAAACCAATACCAAAAAATAAATTCAAAATCCAATTCAACAAAAGATCACAAAAGACTATTATGAGAAGACCCTTGGGGAACCAAACCCCAAAATAGGAAAACAAATTGGAAACTCAAAACAAGTACGAAATTAGATGAACAACATAGATGCAATGAGAAACATAAACCTGAACACTGGCATCGACATGATTTTGTTGTCTATTTTTGGTCTTCCTCTTACCATCCTTTGGTGCTTTGGTCAGCTGTGTTTGACTGCGGGTTTTTTTTTTTGATCAAATTCATACCACGGAGAGGTTAAACTACCAAAAAAAATGCTAATATTATGTAACTAAAGAAAAAAGGTTTTGAAGGCTCACTCAGAGAGTTGTTGGATCGAATAAACCACCTTGGGTGGTTATGAAACTCGAATGGAATCCTCGACAGTCAAGAACACCACAGTCCGTAGCAGCAAAATTCCTCAAGTCATTATGACAGAAAGATTAACGAACATATATATATATAGGTTGCACCACTTGCATGCTGCCTCAAAAGGATGTCTAAAATAAAGGATATAACCGAAGCGGAAGAGGAAGGGGAAAGGGAAACGAAAGGGACAAGGAGCAAGAGAGACAATAACGGGTGAGAAATATATTGGAAGTGATGATTACGTTTATTGTATTATTAATTATGGAAGATAAGGATGGTATAGTTATGTTAGTGGAGGGTAAAGGTGGAAAAAAAAGTTTTTCAAATATACTGATATTTTAATTCTGCTCTCACTGAGAGAGGTATTGTTTGCTTCACCACTTGTACTTTTAATTTAAGAGTTCCATTAGAAATACCAAGTCAAGAGTAGCCAAAATTGTTCCACGGGAACAGTTTTTCTTTGGGGGTAACATGTAGAACAACTTTTATAGTGATGTTTCCCACCCTAGGGATAGCCCAAGAAGGATTTCACGCATCAGTGTTGTTGGACTTGTACAAATTCTTTCAATACAAACTTAAAGCAATTTTGAGAGGGATATCAACATGGAAGCCTCAGCATGAGTGAGACAAACACAGTTCCAGCTAGCGCTATATAATTTAGATTTTAGACCTTTGATAGCAAACAAACCCTCCCCTATCCCCACATCCCTGAGCCCCACAAGAGAAAAGTAAAAAGGGAATTAAAGACTTCCATTGTAGAATAAAAAGGGAGTAATGATGCGTACCTGCCAATACATGAATGTCTGCAGTATGTTGCGATGCCACCTGCATGCACATATTGCAAATTAAAAGAGAGAGAATACGAAATAAGATTATAAGGGAAAAAAGAAAAAAAAGTCGATGAATATTGAGTTGAGATACTGACGAAAATAATGAGGTAATAAGAACAAACCCAATTCCAATCTCAGCTTGCGAAAACAGTATGTTGGGCATAGTAGTGTTTGATTCCCACCCATACACAATGCTCTTCCAAGTACTTTATGTAAATACAGTAAAAGATATATAATAAGTAGACAAACTCTTTTAACAAGTTTTCCTTTGAATTTATCTCTTACACCATCCCCCAACCCCCCCCCCCCCCCCCCCCTCTCGGCCATAGGGGCCAACACACCGTGTGACAAGTTTTAGGCTAGAATACCAATGGGCTGCCTTCAAGCCCCTTAAAATGCCAGTTTGGTAAGAACTCCATTTAACTCAAGGTGCAAAACAAAATCTGTATCTAATTAACTATTAACTAACACATAAGTATACATATACGGATATATATAGATACACACAGAGAAAGAAGAGATGTTTGTATATAATACACAGTGTATACCATTAGTGATGTCGCTGGACCACCATTCTGAACATAAGCAGTCCAAGAAACCTCCTACCCCTCTATGCGACATTTCATCAAACATTAGTCGTGCATCATCCAAAGCACCACACTTTCCACTATAGTTACAATTGTTGCAAATTAGTGAAACTTACAGCTGTCATATTTTGGAAGCTAGAAGTTGTTGAATTAGTCTCTGCTGCATAGCTGAATTAGTCTTTGTTGAATAAGTCTAGTTTGTTTTAAGTATTCCATTTATTTAGGAATACTGATTGTCTTCCTTTTATTTAGGCAAATAATCTCATAGACACGTTGGTGTTGGTTGAGATCTTTTAGGAAAACTTTTAGTATTTATAACCTTTGTAATTCTAGTTTCACTTCACTTCTTCATTGAGTAATAAAATTCAGTTTCAGCAGCATCATATATGTCTTCTTCTTTTTCTTGGTTGCTTCCAGTCTCTTTATTTGTTACATGGTATCAGAGCTTGGTTGTCTACCAGGTGTTTGATTTTATTGCTCAGTGAAGATGAATGGTGGAAGTAATGTCTCTGTAGATAAGCTTGTTGGTAACAACTATAGTTACTGGAAGCTATGCATGGAAGCTTATCTACAAGGGCAGGACTTGTGGGATCTTATCTCTGGTGATGATGTTGTAATTCCAGAAGATACACCCCAAAATGCTGACTTACGGCGAAAGTGGAAGATTAAGTGCGGCAAAGCCTTGTTTGCTTTACGAACTTCGATCAGCCAAGACTACATCGCACATGTTCGTGATGTCTCGTCGCCAAAACAAGTGTGGGAGACACTTGAACGGTTGTTCACGCAAAAGAATACAATGCGGTTGCAATACTTGGAGAATGAACTTGCTGGAATGACTCAAGGTACTCTTTCAATTCCAGAATATTTTTTGAAAGTCAAAACCTTGTGTGTTGAAATTTCAGAACTGGATACGGAGGAACCCGTGAGTGATGCTCGGTTGCGTCGTTATCTTATTCGTGGACTACGAAAAGAGTTTATGCCCTTTATTTCTTCTATACAAGGGTGGGCAACACAACCTTCAATTATTGAGTTAGAGAATCTTCTTTCTAATCAAGAAGCCTTGGTGAAACAAATGACCAGCAATGGTAAGCAATCTTTCTCTCAAGTGGAGGATGCTCTGTACACAAAGGACCAAGGGAGTAAGAACTTCTCCAAGCAAGGTTCTGGTGACACCGAGCAGTCCAACAATGAAGGGAAATTCAGAGGAAATTCAAAAGGATGTTTTCGGTGCGGACAGCTGGGGCACATGAAGCGTGATTGTCATGCAAGAATTGTGTGTAATAGATGCGGAAGATCTGGTCATATTAAAGCCAACTGTCGTGTCAAACTTATGGAAACAGGTGCAAATGTTGCTCATGAAAAAGATGAGTCTGAACAGTCCAAATGGGAGCATTGTTTGTCTATTACAGCCACTGATCAATCAACTATTATGACCTCTGCACCGACAGATGGTAATGCCTCCATAGACTACAACAATGAATGGATTGTTGACTCTGGTTGTTCTCATCATGCAACAGGAAATGATTCTTTATTGTCGGACATTCATCCACATTGTGGGAAGAAAACTATTGTGACAGCTGATAATTCCTTATATCCTGTTGAGAAAGAAGGGCATTTTGAGGCAGATATTTCGAATAACAGCGGAGTTTCTCTCAAAGATGTTTATCATGTACCAGGCCTAAAGAAGAATCTTGCCTCAGTTTCTCAAATAACCGACGCCGGGAGGTATGTTCTCTTTGGTCCCAAAAATGTCCAAATTCTTTCTAATGTAAAACACATAGAAGCTGATGTTTTATTTACTGAGAGAAGGAAAGATTCATTATATGTTTTGTCTGCAAGTGATGCATATGTTGAAAAAACATGTCAGAATGAAAGTGCAACGCTTTGGCACAATCGGTTAGGCCATGTTGGGTATCAATTGCTGCAGAAAATCTCCACAAAGAAGCTTCTTGATGGAGTTCCTCTTGTTAAAGAGATTCACCATGATGTGGTTTGTCCTGGGTGTCAATATGGAAAATCACATCGCCTTCCTTTTCCGAATTCAAAGAATAGAGCTTCCGCTGCGTTACAACTGGTTCATTCAGATCTGATGGGGCCAACAAGAACACCCAGTTACTCTGGTTTTCGCTATGTAATGGTTCTTGTGGACGACTTTTCTCGGTTCACTTGGGTGTACTTCTTGGCAAACAAGAGTGAGGCTTTCTCTAAATTTGTGCAGTTCAAGGAACAGGTAGAGAAAGAATTCGAGCTGCAAATCAAGTGTCTACGCACCGACAATGGAGGAGAATACATGTCTGATCAATTCCTCAATTACTGCAGAGAACATGGCATTCAGCGTCAAATGACTTGCCCGGAAACTCCACAGCAAAATGGAGTTGCTGAGCGCAAGTTGGCACATCTTACATCCATGTGCTTGTCATGGTTGCATTCAAGGAACCTTCCAAGTGAGCTGTGGGCAGCAGCTGTTCAATCAGCTTGTCATGTCATAAATCGTTTACCTTCATGGCCAGGGACATAACCATCTCCTTTTGAAGCACTATACTGTCACAAACCCAATGTGAGTTATTTTCGAGTCTTTGGTTCAGTTTGTTATGTCCATGTCTCAAAAACTAATCGGACTAAACTGGACCCAAGGGCAAGGCGCTGTATTTTTGTTGGTTATGACACTCACAGAAAAGGATGGAAATGTATGGATCCAGAAACAAAGAAAGTTGATGTTTCCCGTGACGTGGTGTTTGATGAAGTTTCATCACCTCAAATTGATACCGATAGAGGCACAATTGATCTTTCACCCTTCCCTGATGGTGCATCCAGTGAAAGGGGGAGCAATATTACTCCTACTGAAGAAAATATTCAGCAAGAGGAGACTACAGGGACGGTGCTTCGGAGGACCTCTAGACAAAGAAGGCAACCTGATTATTTAGCTGACTATGACATTCAATTAAATTATTGCTCTGTTGTGTCCTGTTTTTTTACAGGAGAGTCATGTGAAGATGAGCCTATGTCTTACAATGAAGCAAAGGGTATTTCTGAATGGGAAGAAGCAATGGAAGAGGAAATATCAGCACTAAACAAGAACTGTACATGGGAGCTTGTTCCGAAACCAAAAAATGTTGCACCAGTTACTTGCAAATGGGTTTTCAAGTTGAAGAAGAGGGCTGATGGAACTATTGACAGATACAAGGCTCGTCTTGTTGCTCGTGGTTTTTCACAGCAATATGGTCTCGATTACGAGGAGACTTTCAATCCTGTTGTTAAAATGGTAACGATTCGAACAATTATTTCATTAGCTGCTTACAAAGGTTGGAAATTGTGGCAATTAGATGTAAAGAATGCATTCCTTTATGGAGAGTTAGATCGTGATATCTTTATGGAGCAGCCACATGGATTCATATCTAAGGAGTTTCCTGATCATGTGTGCCGACTCAAGAAGGCCTTGTATGGCCTCAAGCAAGCACCACGTGCTTGGTGTGGTAAAATTGCTCAATACCTTGATTTTTGTGGTTTCAAGTCTTCAAGTGCAGATTCAAGTTTATTTGTTAAGAAAACATCCTCAGTATGCACAATGCTCCTTCTCTACGTGGATGACATGATTATTACGGGTGATGACGATGCTGAAATAACTAGTCTTCAAGATGCTTTGTCTCTTCGCTTTGAAATGAAGAGTTTGGGTGAAGCTAGCTGTTTTCTTGGACTGGAGGTTAAAAAGTCTGATGGATATTTTGTCTCTCAAACCAGATATGCAACAAGGTTGCTGGATCGTTTTCGTATGGGGGAGTCAAAGACAATGGCTACTCATATGGACCCTTGCTTGAAGTTAATCAAAAATGGAGGAAGATTTTTGGAAGATGCAACACTTTTCCGACAGCTTGTTGGCAGCTTGTTCTATTTAACTATCACAAGACCTGACATTTCATTCTCTGTGGGAGTCGTCTCTCAGTTTATGGACAAACCATGTGAAAGTCACTTAATTGCAGCCAAGAGGATTCTTCGCTATATAAAAGGCACTCTGAATTTTGGGTTATTTTATCAGCAGCATACACCATTCTCGTTGACTGGTTTTGTAGATGCAGATTGGGCTGGCGACTTAAATGATAGGCGCTCCACAACAGGGTATTGTTTTAATATGGGATCAGCAGCAATTTCATGGTGCAGCAAGAAGCAAACTACTGTTGCTCTTTCCAGCTGTGAAGCCGAATATGTTGCAGCTACTATGGCTACTCAAGAGTGTATCTGGCTTAAGAGACTTATTCAAGAAATGCTTTATGCCTTGGACTACCCAATCCCTATTCACTGTGATAGTGAAAGTGCAATTAAGCTTGCTGGAAATCCAGTGTTCCATGCCCGCACAAAACACATTGAAACACATTATCATTTTGTTCGAGAGAAGGTTTTGACTCAGGATATTCAGCTGCAGAAAATTCGAACTGATGATCAAGTTGCTGATATATTTACCAAAGCACTTGGCAAAGCAAAGTTTGAAGTATTTCGAGGTGCTCTTGGTATTGTCGACAGTAAGTTTGCACTAAGGGGGAGTGTTGCAAATTAGTGAAACTTACAGCTGTCATATTTTGGAAGCTAGAAGTTGTTGAATTAGTCTCTGCTGCATAGCTGAATTAGTCTTTGTTGAATAAGTCTAGTTTGTTTTAAGTATTCCATTTATTTAGGAATACTGATTGTCTTCCTTTTATTTAGGCAAATAATCTCATAGACACGTTGGTGTTGGTTGAGATCTTTTAGGAAAACTTTTAGTATTTATAACCTTTGTAATTCTAGTTTCACTTCACTTCTTCATTGAGTAATAAAATTCAGTTTCAGCAGCATCATATCTGTCTTCTTCTTTTTCTTGGTTGCTTCCAGTCTCTTTATTTGTTACAACAATGGCATTACAAACAAAAAAATTACCATCAAATTCATAACTACAAAGCAAACCCATAGACAGTAGACGAGCAAATACATAAACAAATTACAAAAGAGGTAAAACCAAGACCAATCAGTGACTCGAATGAAGGAACAAAATAAAAAATGAGACCAGTTCGATCTCAAAATTGAATAAAATCTCAATACATACACCCAATGAGAAATTCAACATAGAAACTAAAACACTAATGTATGAATACATGTGAACGTCCAGCTACCAATCAAATTAAATAAAACACGGCTACCAATTTCCGGGGAAAAAAAAATTAACACAGCTATCACCAAAATGTGCTAAAGCTCAAGTGGTTTATGGATGAGACACAAAATCGTTACCTGCTGAAGCATTTCACTGATAGTTGCACAGTGCGAATACACAAAATCTGTGGACATCTGACAGAGAAGGACGACGGAATGTGTATAGTCACAAAAGAAGCATTAAACGAAAGAGAGCAGGGAGTTGTTAACATTAATCTGTAATGGTCTATGACCAAAAAAAAAAAAATATGTAATGGTAAAGAGAGCAGGGCATTTTGATCTGTAACTGAATTCTTTAACTTTTGTAATGGCCGAAGGAATGGAGAAGCCCTAAAATCTGTGCAACCGCTAAGAAGTTGTACACTTATGGTTGAATTTTGTAACTGAAGTGTTGTAATTAAAAAAATTTAGAGATAATATATAATGGAGGAGACGGAGGGAGATGGGGAAGGTGAAGAGAGGCAGATGACTTCTTCTTCTTCACCGAGTGGAGCAATAATGATAAATGATAAAATCACAGAAAAATGATTGAGTTTTTTTGTGTTAGAATTTAATTTTTATGTGCTGGTTGGTTTTCACCGCAAGAAAGGGAGGGAGGGAGGGAGAGAGAGGGAATAAATAATTGTAACTGCAAAACTCCAACTTTAAGGGTGAGGGATAATAATGATATAGTTCTGATTTTAGAGGGTAGAGGTGGAAAAAAAAATGTATTTCACATATCTTTATATTTTAAAATAATATAGATTAACATTTTAGAGTAGTATAGTAGAATATCGATAACATATAACAAAGTAGAGAAAAGACAGTGAAGATGATTAAGGTAGAGGCGTTTTTTTAATCAGGAGATAGATTTATTTATTGTGGGAGACAATGAATTATAAACATTTTAGAGGTAATTAAAAAAATTAAATATAATTAGTTTCATACTAAAGGAAGACCAAAAAACATTGGGGATATGATTGACTTTATATCAATAGTTAAGGGTAAAAGTGTAATATAAATGTTTTTCAAGTATCCCCACTTTTTTAAGTAATATAGATATAGATATAGATCAGCAAAGAGATTTATTTATTGTGGGAGACAATGAATTATAAACATTTTAGATGTAATTAACAAAATTAAATATAATTAGTTTCATACTAAAGGAAGACCAAAAGACATTGGAGATATGATTGACTTTATATCAATAGTTAAGGATAAAAGTGGAATATAAATATTTTTTAAGTATCCCCACTTTTTTAAGTAGTATAGATATAGATAGGAAAAAAAGTATTTATTGATATCATTGATTTATAATTCTTTTAAATGATAAACAATAATCATATTCAATTGTAAAATGATAATAATTAGTGTCATACGCAGTTTTAATTAATTTACTTTTATTTTTTGTTTGTTCATTCCATACAAATCGTTTTTTAACCTTTTATGTTTAATGAATTTCTACGTATAATTATAGTAAATATGAATTTATGAACTTCTATGGTCAATTGAAAAAAAAATGAAAAATGCTATTTAGATCTAATTTGATAACATAATTCAATGCACCTCTTTGATTGAAAGTAGACTCCATCTAACGTTGAAATATACAACTAAAATAACAGTTACATTGAATTAAGTCTCTATAACATTGATAAAAAAAAATTAAAATTTATTAATGTGTCCACCCTAATGTATTTTTCTGGCTCCACCCCCGCCAAACAGAGCATAAGAAAATATGAACAAACAAAGATGACCTCTGAATATTAACAGAAAATAGTCATTTTGTTTGGCTGCCTTAGACAAATATGGTGTACCTGATATGCTCTAGAATTTGGATCATGAGTAAACTTCCTAGATGTTTGAAATGAACTAATCAATTTAGAAAAAAAAACAAGAACCAGTCACCTACAGCTCCTCAGCCTAATGAAACATCCAGGAAGAACCTATGAATATCCTTAGTCATTCTCTTTAGCTTGCTGATAGGGACCATGGAAATTCTCTGAATTTTCACATATGCAAAAGTCAATGATTAGAAAAAAGAAAAAAAAAAAAGAGAAGCCTTCATATTTTCGCATAATATATATGCAGTCAATGATTACCAAATTGACAAGTTAGTTAGGAACTAAATTTAAATTATCCATTGCTTATGATGATCAACACGTTGACAAGTCAGAAACCGTGTTCAAGTTGTCTAAGCTTAAGCTTTTTTAATTCAATTTATTTGCTTATATACATACACATCTCTGATAAGAATAGCAAGAAGGGAAATAAACAGTGGGGGATAAGAAAGTTTTTGATCAATATGTATGTGACAAGGCCTCTCTCTCACTACATAAGCTTTCCAGAATCTCTTTCATTACCCCCTGAAGGTCCAAATTCGGGTTATTTAGTACTACAAGATGAAGAGTCGGAGACTTATACTTGTTTTGGATTGTGCAAGGACCGTTACCTCGCAGACCTGCCGTTCCCTCATAACAAGGATCTAATCGTGCGCTATTCAACAAGTTTGGGCAAGAACAGAAGTGTGTCTCATGACGATGTTGCTTTCATTCCAGTTCTTAATCTGCCATTGTCTTCCAATTGTTATTATGCGATAAAGCCTCATGGGAATCATAAAGGGTATGCAAGCTCTACTAAATGAACTCAATTCTTTCTTCTTCTTCTTCTTCTTCTTCTTCTTCTGCTGCTGCTGCTGTTTAAGCTTTGGACTCTAAGATCGACCCATATTTTCATCGGTATCATTCAATTGTTATAAGTTTTGTATTCATAATTTCGCGTAACATGAAGGATTCAGCATGATAGAACAGATTATGGTCCAGATCTTAGCAGGAGTATAGATATCATGAACTTAGGAAATAAAAATAGTGCATCTAGGCGATATGAACCCAAGCAAGGTCGATTCATAGCTTAGCAGGATTATAGAACAATTCCACAGTTACAGACCAAAATTCAGGGCCAATTCTACAGCAAAACAAATTATAAGGGACTGAGCAGCTATTTATTGTGTATATTAAGCTTTTCTTTTTCCTATTTGATGTCTGCAATGCTATATAGAATCCTGATATTAAATTTTTCCCTTCAAAACAGTTTTTAAGGGAAATAATCAGGTAACTGTTTTACTTCCCTGGATGGATATGGACAAGCTTTGCTTAAATACCCTTTCTTCAACTGTCTTTTCAGGGAAGCATACACTTCTTCAAGGGAGGAAGACATGGCCACTTGCTGTTTTTGCCGTTGCATCCAAGATGTAAAATCAAGACCATTGGATCCAGATGACATATATCAGCAATTTGATATTGCTCTTTATGAAAAAAGTTACATTGCCAAGGGTCATTTTTATGCCAAGTCGGTAGCACCTGATGGCTTCCCTCCTCACTTCTTGAGGACAAAAGGGTGGCAAATTTATGGAAAAACTCCCAAAAACTACAAATTAGGCGAAGCTCCAGGCCTCAATGCTGCCCTCCGAACACGCCTGCCAGAATTCAACTTCCCAATGACCTATAAAAGCTCTGAAAGCGTCGTTGTGGGGAAATGGTATTGTCCTTTCATCTTTATCAAAGATGGAAATTTGAGAGATCAAATGAAAAGATCGATGTTTTATGAGATGACACTCGAGCAAAGATGGGAGCAGATTTTCGCATCTGAGAATAATTCCAGTGAAGGAAACAGTGTGTTTGTCGATGTTTCTGTTCAAACAGGAGTTGTCTCGGGTGCTGCTGGCAAGGAAGCCATGTGGAATGAGAGAGAGGTGATCGATGGGGCGATATGGTTCAGGAGTTTTGGCAATGTAGGAGAAGGAGTAAGTGTGGGATTAAGGGTAGAAATTGTTGAGAGAATGAAATGGGAGCAAGAAAGAGCAGGCTGGGTTGGTGGGGAGGATAGGCAAGCCAATGTGAAGAGAGTGGAGGAGTTTGGAGGCATTGGCGGATGGAGAAAATTTGGATGCTATGTGTTGGTTGAGAGGTTTGTGTTGAAAAGAATGGATGGAAGCTTGGTGATGACTTGTGATTTCAAGCACACTCATCAGATCAAAAGCAAATGGGAATGAAGTTATGTGTCATCTTGTTTCATACATATTCAAAAGCTCTTTGTGTGTGTTGTTTAGGGAATGTCAATGTTTTAGAGGCCTTGTTCTGGTTTTACTTCAATTTTCAGTTCACTTATTTAAGATGAGATTATGTCAATCTGTCATTTGATTTCTAAATTGCATTTTTTTCTTCGTTGTGCTGGTTTCAGAAACACTTAGTTGATCATATAGCCCTGTGATCCTTGGTCAATGGCTTTGTAACCGATAGTCAACAATATGTTTTATACTATATAATGGTGTAATCTTTCGTCGTTTGACCTTGACACATGAAAGTTGCGAAGTTGCTTAGTTGATGTTTTTTTTTTGTTTTTTTTTTGTATTTGAATTGAAGCATTGCTTCTCGGAATCATTGAATCGGCTTGTCCATTCGACCAGGTAGAAAATGAATCAGGTTTGCAAAATACCATTGCAAAACTAATTAGTGTAGTATATGATTCTTTATGAATTTTTTGTTGGACTAGTTAAAAGTATGTATTTCTTTTCTGTTTTAGATATCATCAAGTGTTGAGTCATATATACGTCTAGAATGTTCAATTCAAGTGCACGAGTTAAGCCAAATGGGGGCTGGCTAGCCACAAGTTTTGCAAGGTCATCAACTCCCATGCGATGGCCCGGAACGGGGCTGTATTTGTTATAGAGCAATGCTATTGGGACCTAATTTATTGACCTAATTTGCTGACCTAATTCACCATGACCTTTGGATTGACTGTGGGTTCCATCAAACATTGGAACTTGGTGTTAACCCAATGGTTCCAATGAAGCCACGTCATTAGGTCAGCAAATTATGTCAGATTTTTAGATCCAAATAGCATTTTCCTTTGTGATATTTTAACTTGGGACGCATTTTATTTGACAGTTTTTTAGATATTAAATACCATCGGAGACAAGGAGAAAATTTTAGGTGAGTATCACACACCAGATGGTGGCTTGACCTACATGGTCTGTACATCTAATAAAATACTGCATTTTTAGGTTCTTAAATTAAGTCTAGATAGCAATTTTCTTTTAGATGAGCACTATGTCATAGGGTCAAGCCACAAGCTGTGTAGTGCTCACCTAAAAATTTCTCCGGTGTTTTAGTGGTGTGTAATTAGAAGTACACACCACATGGATCAGGCCACGTGGTGTGTAGTATGTTGAAATTTTTTTTATATTGGACTTCTATTAATTGATAGTTATTAATTGATAGTTAATTTTTAGTTTGTGAAAAACGGACTGAATTTATAGTCCAATGAAATTAGCTCAATATTATTAAGTGATCTATTTTGATGGGCTTATGTACATCTTTTAATTGATATGGTTGAGGCGGTTAAGTGTAGGCATTAATCTAATTGTGGTCCGTAATGGGAGAGCCCATTAGATTTCATTATAAATACAGGCTAGGTCCCTTCTCCACTTCAGAACCCTAAATTGGTTTGTCCCATTGAGAGCCGTCTATTACTTTGAAGAAGGAGATGAAGATCTTGTCCTTCCGCAAAAGAAACTTGAAGATCAAATATCATGGCTCATACAAGTATGTTCTAAATCTTATATATGATCTAAATCTTGAATTTAGGTATTCTAAATTTCATATACGAATCATTAAAATTTCTTACATGTAGTATCAAAGACATCATATATGAATTTAAAACCAACAAAATTTATTTTTTAAATTTTTATTCATCATATTAAATTTAATCAAAGTGTCGTCGTTACATACAGTTAATCATCAACTGAGCCGCAAGACATTCATAAACATAGGCGGCAGACCCTAGAAATTTTTGTTTTTTTTTATTACGTTATCTTTATGGTCATGCAAGTATTGAATCAATCAATTCAAAATCTGAGATAGCAAGAACTATGAAAGTTTGGGGCTTGCTGGCTGGATTGGTTCTTGGGTTAAATCCTTGTTTGACTTGTTGGTGGCAGACCATATATGGTTTAGACCTTTTATTACAAAGTTAATTTTGAAGTTGAAAGTCATGCTCCTCTGTTTTTTTTTTTTTAATATATTTCTTCTCTATAAATTGAAAAAAAATTATTTTGTTTAATATCATAATGAGAGTGGGATTATTTCATTGATTATGTTATATTCGATCTAACCTATTAAATAATTATTAGTTATTTATGGGTCTTGTTGACAAATAGATATATGTTTTACTCATACAAATTATTTTCTCATATTGATGTAACTTTGATTGAATTGTTATAATTTGTAGAGGGTGTTTGTACAATTCTAATTTTAGTACCTAGTGATTTATATGATGAAATTTTTTTATGATCTACATATTATTTATTAAATGTTGGTAGATGTGAATTTAATTGCTTAATTTTCAAAAGTAAAAATAGAATTGAGACCTGAATGCAACGATTGATGATGAGTGATTTAAAGAGATACATATTGATTAGTATCTCATATTGATTGATCACATGATACTTAATTATGGGCAATTTGTTATAATATTCCGGTTTGAGAAATTCTATGAGTTAAGATGAATGGTTGCCACCAAAGTGGTCTATTCATTAAAATTTATAGGTTTTTCAAATACTTTTGTCACGGGATGGTCTTTAAATTATAATATATAATTACCTGTCCAAATGAGGTTATTCTATATTGTAATTTAAAGATGTCATGAAAATATCCTGGTTTGAAAAAATTATATAGGTTGAGATGGATGGTTGCCACCAAAGTGGTCTATTCATTAAAATTTATAGGTTTTTCTCATGCTTTTGTTACGGGACGGTCTCCAAATTATAATACATAATTACCTGCCCAAAGGGGGTTATTGTGTATTATAATTTGGAGATGTCATGAAGCATTGTATTAGAGGTGCAATAGTCTAGAAGGTTTATTTGCCAAAAGGGGATAGATTTTTCGAAACTTGAGCATTCTCATTGGTTAGTTTCATGGAAGAGAGGGTCTATAGCATATTGCATTCTCTACCCAAAGGGGAGTTTGTAGTGATGTATTTGAACTCTCTTAATAAAATATGACTTATTATGTTCAAAACATATTTTATTTATTTATTGCCCAATTTTTCTAAATATTTGTATTCTCGTTGTCTTGAACATTCTCTTTTGTTGTGAATAACAATAATGCCAACATTTAAATCTTGATTGGTTCTAATTATAAGAGATTGAAACAAGACATTGAGTTTGCCCTGTGAATTGTTGATATAGATTTTGTCTTGAAAGAGAATGAACCTGCTAAACCTAATAGTAAAAGCTCCCCTGAAAAAAAAGAACTTTATGCAAAGTGTGAGAAATCTAATCAGCTGAGTATGATTGCCATAAAAAGGCCTATCTCTGAACACCTTATGAGTGGCTTGCCTGAAACCAAGAATGCTAAGGAGTTCTTCACCGCTACAGGAGAGAGATACAAGGTATCCAATAAGACTGAAGCTGGGGGCCTAATAAATGAATTAACGAGTATGAAACATGACAATATAGGTGGTGTTAGGGAATATATCCTTAGAATGGTCCATGTTCAAACCAAACTCAAAGCCTTCAAAATTGTTATTCCTGATGATTTCATTGTTCATCACACTCTTAACTCTTTGCCTCCTGAGTTTAGCCAAATTAAAACTGCCTATAATACCCAAAATGAGTCCTGGACAATTAATGATCTTATCTCCAAGTGTGATTCTGAGAAAGAAAAACTTAGAAAAGAAAATAATGAAACTGTCTTGTTTGTTTCTCAGCCTAAATCTAGTTTCAAATGTGGGTAGCAGGGAAATAAAAGAAAACTTAATCATTATGCTCCAAAGAATGGTCGGGATTTTAAAAGGCATGGTACTGGTCAGAATGTGAGAGGTCCTAAGGCTGCCATTTGAAAAGATGTCAAGTGTTACTTTTGCAAGAAAAGCAGTCATAAGAAAAGTAAGTGCACTCGATTCAAGTCTTGGTTAGAAAAGAAGAATAAAGAAGAAGGTAACTCACTATCACTAGCCTTTGTTTGCTTTGAATCCAATTTTGTTAATGTCCCATTAAATTTTTGGTGGATTGATAGTGGGGCTTCTGTTCATGTCGCCATGACTTTACAAAGATTCACAAGCAAACGGAGGTCAAGTGAAGGGGAAGCCAAGCTTAAAGTAGGAGATACTAATGAAGTCCATGTTGAGTTCATATGAACTGTTAGGTTGAATTTAGACACAGATTTTCAACTTGTTTTAGAAAATACTTTTTACGTACCGTCATTTAGGCGGAATTTGATTTTCGTTTCTTTGCTTGATAAAATTGGATATTGTTTTAATTTTAGTAATGGTAAAAACTCAATTGTCTTTAAATTCCAAAATTGTTGGTCATTGTGTTTTATCAGAGATGGTCTCTATAGTATATGTTTGACTACCAATAATGAATATGATCTTTCAAATAGTGTGAATGTTGTATCTAAGAGACCTCTCGTTAAAGAAAAATCTTCACAACTGTAGCATAAACGTTTGGGTCACATTTCTAGAGAAAAAATGGAAAGATTAATAAAAAATGACATTCTTCCTCCCCTTGATTTTGGAGACCTTGAAACTTGTGTTGACTGCATTAGAGAAAAATTGACCAAGACTAAGAAGAAAAGTGCAACTCGCGGTCTAGATCTTTTAGAAATCATTCACACTGGCATCAATGGATCTTACTCACGTACCTTGTGTGGTAATAAATATTTTATTACATTTATTGATGATTTCTCTCGTTATGGATATATTTATTTAATTAATGAAAAATCTGATTCTCTTGAAAAGTTTAAAATTTTCAAGACTGAGGTAGAGAAACAATTAGGAAAAGTCATCAAAATTGTTAGGTCTGACCGTGGTGGTGAGTATTATGGTAAACATGACATGTCTGAACAGCAAGATTGTGGAATTGTTGCCCAATATACCATGTCTGGTAGTCCCGAGTAGAATGGTGTGACTGAAAGGCATAATCACACTCTTAAAGACATGATGAGGAGCATGATGAGTAGGTGTAACTTACCCGATTATCTTTGGGAGAAGCCATTAAAAAGGCTTCATACATTCTTAATAGAGTTCCTAGCAAATTTGTTCCAAAGACACCTTTTGAATTATGGACCAATAGGAAACCAAGTCTTAACCATTTTCGAGTCTGGGGTTATCCTACTGAGGTCAAAATTTATAACCTTTTTTAGAAAAAGACTGATCTTATAACTACTCGTTGTTTCTTCATAGGTTACCCAGAATATTCGAAAGGATACCGGTTCTATTGTCCTACACGTGGTACTAAAATTATTGAGTCCTTAACAGCAAAATTTCTGGAGCTTAATGTTGCTAATGTTGGTTGCTCGCAGCCTATTAGTGAGCATAAGTAAGATAAATTTGTTTCTATTCCTTTACCTGTTGTGCAAGAGAATATTATACCTGCTCCTGTTGTTAATTTTCCTGCTCCAGTGATTGATCCTCATGTTCCTGCAATTGACCCTTCTATTCCTACTGAGGCTCCTCGGCCTTTAGAGCCTACTACTGAAATTTCCTTGAGAAGGTCTACAAGACCGAGGAGACCTATTATTTATGATGATTATTATGTATACCTTGGGGAAAGTGACTATAATATTGGTGATATTGTTGATTATGTAACATACTATGATTCTATTACTTGTCATCAGTCTTATATGTGGGTAGGTGCCATGAAAGATGAGATGCATTCTATGGCACACAATGAAGTGTGAGAGCTTGTAGAACTTCCTGAGGGAAGTAAACCCAGTGGCTGCAAATGAGTGTTTAAAACTAAGATGGACTTCAAAGGTAAGATTTAAATATTTAAGGCTATATTGGTAGCAAAAGGGTATAACCAGAGGGAAGGTATAGATTTTAATGAAACTTTCTCACCTATCTCTACTAAAGATTCTTTCAGGATTATTATGGCATTAGTAGCTCATTTTGATCTAGAACTTCACAAGATGGATGTGAAGACAACTTTCTTGAATAGTGAGCTTAGTGAAGAAGTTTATATGATGCAGCCTGAGGGTTTTAAGGAGAATGAGAAATAATAATTAGTGTGCAAGTTGAAGAAGCCTATCTATGGCCTCAAACAGGCTTCTCGTCAGTGGTACTTGAAATTTGATGAGATAGTAAGTTCTCTTGGTTTTGTTGAAAATAAGATGGATCAATGCATATATCTTAAGGTAAGTGGGAGCAAATTTATTTTTCTTGTTCTTTATGTTGATGATATTTTGCTTGCAAGTAATGATTTGGGCTTACTTCATGAGATTAAGCAATTGTTGTGCAAAATATTTGACATGAAAGATCTTGGTGAAACATATTTTGTGTTAGACATTCAAATTCATCGGGATAGGAGTCGGGGATTGTTGGGACTTTTTCAAAGGACATATATAGATCGTGTACTTCAAAGATTTAATATGCATAATTGTAAGTTTGGGGATGTACCTGTTGTGAAAGGTGATAAATTCAGTTTAAGTCAATGCCCCAAGAATGATCTTGATGAGGAGTCTATGAAAAATATACCTTATGCGAGTGTTGTTGGCAGTTTAATGTATGCACATGTTTGTACCAGGCCTGACATTGCTTTTGCAGTTAGTGTTCTTGGCAAATATCTTTTTAAACCAGGATTAGATCACTGGGTGGCAGCTAAGAAAGTAATGAGATACTTGCGAAGAACAAAAAATTACATGCTTGTTTATAGGAGAGTTGATAGTCTTGAGGTGATTGGCTACTCAGATTCAGATTTTGCTGGGTGTCAGGATGATTTAAAATCCACTTCATGATATATTTTCATGTTAGCTGAATGAGCAATAGTATGGAATAGTGTTAAACAAACTCTCACAGCTTCTTCCACTATGCAAGCTGAATTTGTAGTTTGTTATGGAACTACAACACAAGCTATATTGCTAAGGAATTTTATTTCAAAACTTATGATTGTTGATTCCATCTCTAAACCACTAAAAATTTATTGTGATAATAGTGCAGCTGTGTTCTTCTCAAAGAATAACAAACATTCTAGTGGGTCTAAACATATGAAAATTAAATATCTTTCTGTTAGGGATCTTGTGAAGAAAGGGGACATTGTGATCGAACATATTGATACAGAATCAATGCTTGCTGATCCTTTAACCAAGAGACTGAGACATGTAACTTTTAAGAAACATGTTGACAACATGTGCATTTTGGGGTCTTTTGATGGACTTGGTTAGTGGGAATTTATTTATGTGTTAAGAACTTTACTATTGATTTAATTTCATATGTGATATTTGATACTCATTATGGTTGAGATACATCTATTTGATGAATAATAAATATTTGGATGATTATCCTTATTGTTAGCATGATGTTATTGCTATGTTATATGTGTGCACATTTATGACATGTCATTTTATACAAAATTTTAAGACTTTGTGTATGTCTTAAGTATGACTGTTTTGTCAATTGAGTATGTCTCTGATTACACCATTTGAGAAAATCTTGTGATTTTAAGTTTGGAGACGTACTAGCTTATTGTTGAAGCTAATGGATTTTTCTAGCTTATTGTTGAAGCATGTTGTTAAAGAGAAATCATTTGAAGGACTGACAATGAAAATAACATATTTATCAGATCATATATTGAGATGTTATTTTCTTGCTACAGTACAACATCTTGATCCATGCCAATAGAATTATTATTTTTTGTAATCATGGATTGGTTATATGTCAATAAAGGATGTAAATGCTGTCATGGTTCGAAAATAGTAGTTTTATTAGACCGGGTCGTGTTTGAGATGTTGTCTCAGGACCATATTATTTTTTATTGTGGCCACATTGAGTTTAGTTTGATTAGCCCGAGAGTCGTTTTTCAAAAATATATTTGATTTTAATTTTATTTTAAATGACTACAATTAATGTTGTCCAAGTGGGAGAATGTTGGAATTTTTCCTATATTGGACTTTCATTAATTGATAGTTAATTTTTAGTTTGTGAAAAACGGACTGAATTTATAGTCAAATGAGATGAGTCCAATATTATTAAGTGATATATTTTGATGGACTTATGTACATCTTTTAATTGATGTGGTTGAGGCGGTTAAGTGTAGGCCTTAATCTAATTGTAGCCCGTAATGGGAGAGCCCATTAGATTTCATTATAAATACAGGCTAGGTCCCCTCTCCACTTCAGAACCCTAAATTGGCTTGTCCCATTGAGAGCCGCCTATTACTCTGAAGAAGGAGATGAAGACCTTGCCCTTCCGCGAAAGAAACTTGAAGATCGAATATCATGGCTCATACATGTATGTTCTAAATCTTGTTTATGATCTAAATATTGAATTTAGGTGTTCTAAATTTCATATACGAATCATTAAAATTTCTTACATAGTATTCATCTAAAAATTTCTTGAGGCACATGAGTTGGTTTGCTACTAATACGTGATACAAAGTTAATTACTCAGCTTTTTGGGTCAATTTCGAGCTGACATTTTTAGGTGAAAATTTACGGTTTGAAAAGTTTCGTTAAAATCAGAGTTAAAAAAATCTTCTAAAACTGTTTGAGGTATTTTTTAAAATGTTGAAAAAATTGAAAAAGTTTATTTTGAGTGACTTTCTAGCTTTTTGTGTCAAAATAAAAAAAATAATTACATGTATGTATAGATTATGCATAATAGTTTTCAAAATATAAATTTTAAAAAATTTTACGTCACTAATAATATTTTTTTAATATAATAAATAAAAAAGTTATATGAGACCTGCGACAAAACTCTAAAAAGTCAAAAGAAAATCTCATAAAATTAGTTTCTTGAATCAGCCAAAATAAGTCTTTTTAGGTCTAAAAAACTGTTGTATAAGCTGGTTAAAAAATCAAGATCCAAACAAACATGACTTATTTTACTTCAAAACTCTTAAAAGCTACCTATTTAAGTTAGCTCCAAACAGACTTATTGTCTAATACGTTAATACACTTAGCTTATAGATTTTGGGGAAAAAAAGGTCTAATTCGCTCATGGATTTATGTTATAGATTTTGGGGAAAAAAAAGGCACAAATTTAATACATAATATTTTCATATTTAAAATGGATCACGTCACACATGTACAATAACTAATACATGTAACTCATACATAAACATATGATGAAATTGAATGATTATTGGAGAAAATTATATTGAAAATTAGATGTTATTTACTAAAATACAACTTAAGAGATTTATTCAGAACAAAGATAGATTTTTTGGATCGAATATCCGATTTTTAACAAATTGGAATATGAATTATGAAAAAAAAAAACCAACGAATTGCTATCTAAACATTTTAATAGAATTTGGTTTGGGATAGATTGAAATCCAATCCAAACCCGATCTCTTGGGAGGCCTAGTGAGCATGCACCAATCACATTCCCTTAGCCTTGATGCAACATCCATGAAGGACCTCTGATATTAACATAAACATTCATTTCCCTTAGCTGCCTGCCACAAACAGCTGTGCCGCAGCTGATATGACCTAAAGCAAATCTTCCTTGATATTTCAAGTAGGCCGTCAATCCTCTCGAGTGAGATGTGTTTGTGTCGAGTTTTAACGGGTCTCTGTCGTTAAAAACTATTTCACTAATATATAATTCGTTTATTAATTCATGTCTAACGAATTATATTATATCGAATTTGTGTCATGTATGAACCATGTATAACTGATATATAAACAAATCGTATTATGTATTTTTTGATTGACTTCATGCATACCCGATTCGTTTATTAATCGTGTTATGTTAAGTTCACTCGTTTATTAAACTGATAGTTTAAGAAAGACTCATATCCTCTAAATCGTGTTAACAGGTCGTATCATATTTTAACACCCATAATTTCAAGTAACTCATCAACTTATAGTCAACAAAAAAAGCGGTTGTCATGTGACACCTATAATTCCTTGGACTGATGAAACATCAAGGAAGAAACTATGAATATCCTTTGAAGCAGTCATTTTCTTTATCTTGCACGTATGCGTAAGTATCTGAATTTTATAAACGATTGAACATTTAGAAAAGTCTGAGTCGAATTCAGCTTTCATGTTATTAAATAAGTAAGGCAATGTCTTCCTGGTTCCTATATATCTAGACTAATTATTTTTCACACGACCTGCAAATTTGATATAAAAGCAACACGAAGTTTTGAAGTATAGGTTTGTTTATTCAACTTCACCTGCCAAACCGGCCTAATAAATAAGTTGTCACAACTCAAATATAAAAAACATGACACGACACGAATCTGACTATATGTTGGTAATCAGTTTTATGTGAATAAAACACAATTTAGATAACGTCGACGGGCCTTTGCCAGCCACAGGTATATCTCGAAATAGGACTAATAATCAAGTCGAACTTTGTGAGTTTGAACTGAGCTTGCCGAGCTCTTTTTTTAAACTACCCTAAAAAATTATTCAATTTCAACTCGTTTAGAACATGAATCAAACTCGAATCGAGTCTTATCTGAGTCGAGCCTGAACTAAACCTGAAAGCCATAAGGTGCAAAGCACAAAATTTTCTGGTGGTAAAAATCCCTGAATTATCTACAAGGTGGTATCCTGATTCTGGTGCTGCCACAAATATGGTGTACCTGATATGCTCTGGGGTAAAACTTCCTAGATGTTTGAAATGAACTAGTCAATTTAGAAAAAAACAAGAACTTGTCACCTACAGATCATCAGCCTGATGGAACATCCAGGGAGAACCTATGAATATCCTTTGAAGCAGTCATTTTCTTTAGCTTGCAGGTATGGACTATGGACAATTCTCTGGATTTTCTAAATGCTTGCACATACGCAATAGATGATGTAACTTTGATGTTACTAAATAAAATAAACGTCATTTCCGATATAATCATATAGGACCGATGGTAGTGTTATGTCAAAATTTGTTAAATCCATCCATGACCTATTTATAATCATGTATAATTCGGTTTATGTCGTAAATAGTCGAATTCTTTTTACCATGACACTCAACCAATTACAATTCTAATCTATTAAAGCTAATTAGGGCATACCCGATAATTCTGTATCGATTACATATCCCTAGCCCTTCATATGGTTACTGATGGTACCCAAAAAATACATAAGGTTTAGCTCGGTTATTTAGCTCAGATCTCCCAGGTTGGGAACCCAGTCACGTGAAGACCTCGAGTCCGAGTTCCAAACCTCGAGCTCCCGGGACTCGCATTTCTTGGTAGACGGTACAGAAGACAGTTGTCATCCCCCAAGTATCACCCCTCAATAACAACAATCACGTACGCGGACATCGAATTCACATCTGCCTCATCATACCGCACAACCATTACCCAAATCAAGTGACCATTACAAGAAAGAGGCTAAGATCTCGCCTTAGATCTGGCTAAACTCAGAATTGGCTATAAATATTGTACAAAGCCCTCGCTAGGGGGCAAGCAATGCAAGTTTATTCAAAACACTGTGTAATCTCTCCCCCACTATCAATATATCCCCCAGGAGCAAGAGACTCCCTTCAAGTGTATTGGCCGAGCTCCCGAACTGGTGAACCACTATAATTCTTCTGTGTGATTGATTCCGGTCCCCAAAATCCTTACTCCCAAGAGCCTTGAAACTCGGATTGACCTCGTCAGAGCATCCTCTAGTCCCTATTCTACTCAATCGCGTTATACACACCATCAGTTGGCGTCGTCTGTGGGAACGATTGTTCCTATTACAAATATACTGATTTTCTTCAATAATTGATGGTCTCTACATGCAATATAAGCAGAAGCCAGATGAATCCTCAACAGTTACAGAACCAGCAAGAAGTTACCAGCGGAAGGCAGCAGGAAAGTCTTCATGATTTCCTTCCCACTGCTAAAATTGATCCTCCCATGGTAGATCCCCCTCCAAACAACGAACTTGAGACTCTTCACCTAGTCAACCAGCGTCTCCTCCAACAGAATGAGGAGTTATTGAATCTTTTCCCACGTCCCCAGAAGGCACAACCAGCCCCAGATGATCCTCAATAGGGGAACATCATCGCATCAACCCCCTAAAGAACATCACCAAAGGGGACGAACGTAGCCAGACTATGGGCAATGCCCATCGAGCCCCCAGGAACAAAGACTACGATGAAGTGCAAAGTCAGAATAGGGGAATTCATAAAAATGAACTTCCCCCGTTCCAGCAAGAGAGAAAAGAACAATATTGGGAGCAATGTTTCAGAGAAATTTAGCAAGAGCTCAGCCATATGAAGGAGGCTGTAAGAGGCAAGACTTCAATAACCATGGACGTCTTAATACAGCAGACAGAGTCCCTTTTTACTGCTGAAGTATTGCACTTCTCCCTCCCACCGAAGATCAGAATGCCCCAGATGGAGGCCTTTGATGGGACAAAAGATCATATGGATCACCTCAACACATACAAAAACCAAATGAAGCTCCACAGATAAGGACCCAGTACAATGTCAAGCCTTCTCCATCACGTTGAAGGGCTCAACCTAAGCATGGTTCAACAAGCTGACCCCAGCGTCCATCTCATCCTATAAGAGCTCTAAAGGCGTCGTTGTGGGGAAATGGTATTGTCCATTTATCTTTATCAAAGACGGACCATTGAGAGATTAGATGAAAAGATCGATTATGAGATGACACTCAAGCAAAGATGGGAGCAGATTTTCACATGTGAGAATAATTCCAGTGAAGGAAAGATGGTGTTTGTTGATGTTGTTGTTCAAACAGAAATTGCCTCGGTTGTTGGCAACGAAACCGTGTGGAATGAGAGAGAGGTGGTCGATGGGGCGATATGGTTTAGGAGTTTTGGCAATGTGGAAGGAGGAGGAGGAGGAGGAGTAAGTGTGGGATTGAGGGTAGAAATTGTTCAAAGAATGAAGTGGGAGCAAGAAAGAGCAGGTTGGCTAGGTGCGGAAGACAGGCAAGCAAGGGTGAAGAGAGTAGAGGAGTTTGGAGGGGTTGGTGATTGGAGGAAATTTGGATGCTATGTGCTGGTTGAGAGGTTTGTATTGAAAAGAATGGATGGAAGCTTGGTGATGACTTATGATTTCAAGCACACTCATAGTATCAAAAGCAAATGGGAATGAGATTATGTGTTATCTTTGTTTTATAGATATATCATCAGGAGTTTTTGTATTTAGTGATGAGTTTACCCTTTCTTAATTTTTCAAAATTTTATTAGATTACATATTCGCTATACCGATACATTTAGTTCTGTTATTTGTTAAAATTGTGAGAGTTGTAGAGGGTATCCACACAGATTAATAACAAAAAAATTTCCAAGTGAGTGCTTACTGGGAAGAAAAACGCGGCACTGATTTTAGAGGGAGCTGCTCTAAAAAGGAATCCATTGACAAGGGCCCTAAATCTATTTTCCATTGTTTTCATATATAAAATAAAAATACATAATTAAATAATTTAATATTTATGTACAATGTATTCTTGCGCAAATTGGAACCCTTAATTTTTTGGACTGGCCACTCGGACCATGACCACTGTTATTTAGCCCGCTCAGCTTATGGCCACCCCTACTGACCTATTTGGTTGTCCCCTCAAGATAGGGCTGATAATTGAGCTGAACTACTCAGGCTCGGTTTGGACTCAGCTCGGATATGACTCGATTCAAGCTGAGCTAAGACTCTGCAAAATGTTCAACTCGAACTCACAAAGCTTTGCTCGTTTTTATGTGAAATAGTCGAGCAACTCGAGCACGGCTCGTTTTGGGTTCAGTTCGGACTCAACTCATTTTCTAAGGCTCGTTTGAAAAAACGATCTCAATAGGCTCGACTCGATTATCAGCCCTATCTCAAATACCATGGTAACATGTTCAAATGAACAACTCAATTTGGTCATGAATAGCACCTAATGGTTGTTGATTTATCTGTGATTGTTGATATTCTTTACACGTGTTAAATTTTTATGGAAGAAAAAAAAAACATGTATGATTTAATTTTTCGGTATCATTGGTGGACATGTTGGTCACTAGAAACCATCACAAGCAGAAGTTAGCATATGTCAATCCCAATCCCATAGTCTTGATGAAACATCCAGGAAAGACCACTGGATATTAGAAGAAAACAGTCACTTTCTATAGAATTGTGGTAGCTGACATATGGTGTAGCTAATATCCTTGATGTTTCAAATGAACAAAACAATTTAGTCAACGGTCATTTTCTTTATCAGATATATCTAGGGTTAATGATTCTTAAAACAACATGAAGTTATAGGGTATGAATTCAGTTTTGGTGGATTCGATTTACTCGGGTTGACTGGGTTTGTTAAACTTGTTTAATCAATGAGTTGATACAAATTAAATATACACAACATGATAAATGACACGAATTATGAATATATATGACTATAAAATGAATTATGTGTGGATTAAGTGAATTCAATACATCACGGCTTACATAAATCAATTCGTCAGACTACGACCCGCAGCCAGTCGTAGAATATACATGCACTCAAGGATCATCACAATTCACAAGTAGATTATGAACTAAGTTTAAATTTTTTACTGTTTTTGATAACCTTGTCGTTGCAATCTTTTGCAGGGATTTACCGCTCAAGACTTTGAAAAGTCAAGTCAATAAACTCGAAACCTTTGTTCAATTTCTTTGCTTTTATATACAAACTGGAAGAAAGGAAATAAACAGTGGAGGGAAAGAAAGTTTGATCAACATGTATGTGACTAGGCCTCTCTCTCACTACATAAGATTTCCAGAAGCTCTTTCATCACTCCCTGAAGGACCCAATTCAGGTTATTTGGTAATCCAAGATGAAGAATCCCAGACTTGCTCTTGTTTTGGATTGTGCAAGAACCGGTACCTCGAAGACCTACCATTCCCTCAGAACAAGACCCAATATGTATCTCATAATGATAAAGATAATGTTGCTGTTGCTGTTGCCTTCATTCCAGTCCTTAATCAGCCATTGTCTTCCAATCATTATTACGCAATAAAGCCTCACGGTAAACATAAAGGGTATGAATTCTACACCAAACAAACTCGATTTTCTTCTTCTTTCTAACTCTGGGGCTTCTTCTTTGTGGTTTTCATGTGTTATATGTTCTGTAACTTTCAGTATAGCATAAACATAAGGTTTCAACATGATAAACCTGACTAAGGCCCATTCATGCATAGTTGTATAGAGAAATTCAACACTGCAGACCAAAATTCATGTATGATAAACCCGCCTCTCACATGTGTTGAAGCAATGGGTTTATATATAAAGTTGGGACAAGTTCCTCTGAGCTTAGGCTTAAGCTTTTGGGGTCGGTTTGCATCCAACTTGCATATGAATCCAAATTCTAACAAATTCAGGGTCAATTCGGCAGCAAAATAGAAGCATGAGATCATTAAATTTTCCGATTCAAAACTGTTTTTAAGGGCAGTAATCATGTAACTGATTTAATTTCCTGGATAGGCAATTAGGCAAAGACAAGTTTTGCTGTAAACACCATTTCAATTGCCTTTTCAGGAAAGCATACACTTGTTCACAGGAGCAAGACATGGCCACTTGCTGTTTTCGCCACTGCATCCGAGATGTAAAGGCAAGGCCACTGGATCCAAATGACATATATCAGCAATATAAGATTGCTCCTTATGAAACATTTAGCAGTGCCAAGGGTCACTTTAATGCCAAGTCGGTAGCACCTAATGGTTTCCCTCCACTCATCTTGAGGAGAAAAGAGTGGAAAATTTATGGTAGAACTCCCAAAAACTACAAATTAGGTGAAGCTCAGGGCCTCAATGCTATCCTCCGTACACGCCTTCCAGAATTTAACTTCCCATTGTCCTATAAGAGCTCTGAAGGCATCGTCGTAGGGAAGTGGTATTGTCCTTTCATCTTTATCAAGGATGGAATTTTGAAAGATCAGATAAAAAGATCGATGTATTATGAGATGACACTCGAGCAAAGATGGGAGCAAATTTTCTCATGTGAGAATAACTTCAGCGTAGGAAACTCTGTGCTTGTTGATGTTATTGTTCAAACAGAAGTTGTCATGGTGGTTGCTGACAAAGAAGGCGTGTGGAATGAGAGAGAGGTGCTTGATGGGGCGATATGGTTTAGCAGCTTTGGCAATGTGGGAATAGGAAGTGTGGGATTGAGGGTAGAAATTGTTCAAAGAATGAAATGGGAGCAACAAAGAGCAGGCTGGCTAGATGGGGAAAACAGGCAAGCAAGGGTGACGAGAGTAGAGGTGTTTGGAGGGGTTGGTGAGTGGAGGAAATTTGGATGCTATGTGTTGGTTGAGAGGTTTGTATTGAAAAGAATGGATGGAAGCTTGGTGATGACTTATGATTTCAAGCACACTCATCAAATCAAAAGCAAATGGGAATGAGATCATTATTTGTTATCCTGTTTTATAGATATGTCCTCCGGAGTTTTTTGTGTTTGCTGAAGAATTAAACCTTGATTATGTTTTTCTAAAATTTGATTTATATGAATCAATTATTTCACTATATTGAGAAGTTATGTAGTAATGTTGTTGAACAAAATTGTGAGCACTGAATAGAGAATGCCAATGCTTTATAGTTTTATACAGTTTGTTTCTGTTTGTTCTTTTTCACAATGGTGTATTGCATTGGATACTCGAAGCAACTGTCATGTCATTTGGGCTTTTTATTTGGTCCTTAACTTTGGTTAGCATAGCATTACTCATTTTTAAATAAACAGGTTGATGGTGTCAATTTTGAGTTTGACGGGTTGAACTGAATATGAACTTTTTATATTTCTTATTCACGCGTCAGGTCATTTTCAAGTTCGTCTCGAGTTATAATCAAGTTCGTGTCGAGTTATAATCTAGTTCGTGTCATAAAATTCGTGTCGAGTTCGAGTCGTGTAATCGTGTTGAGTCGAAAATTTTCACACCTAGCTAAGATGAAAAAAATATTTTTTTAATTTTTATTTTTATTTTTATTTTTTATTTTTTATTTTTTATTTTGAAATTTATTTTTAAAATTTTTTAAAATATATATTTAAATACATATTTTATCATTATATTTTTATATGAAATTAATGTATATATAATATATGTATATATATCAAAAAATATATAGACAAATAAGATACATCTCAACACAAATAATTAACTTTCCATCAACTTTCTTTCCGATTTTGAAAGGATTGATTTTGATGAGTTAGAAGGAAAGTTAATTCATCTATTTTTTCATCTGTCCTATTTTCTTTTTTTACCAAACATGATGTTTTATTTATCCCTCAAATTTTTCATCATTCCAACTTTTCATCCTTCCATTTTTTCATCATATCAAACGGCAGGGGCGGAGCCACCCTTGGACCAAGGTGGGCACGTGCCCCCCTCAAATTTTTTTTTTTTTTTGACATTAGATATGTATTTTTTAAAATAAAATTTAGATATATTTAATTGTGTCCACCCTCAATTTTTTTTTTTACATTAGATATATATTTTTAAAAATAAAATTTAGACATATTTAATTGTATTCACCTTATTATTGTGTTATTGTGATATCGATTAAGATAGACCTCTACTTAAATAATAATTAATTTTTAAATAATGTTATTGGAACTAATACATTGTGATATTAAATCTAATAGTGAGTCCCCACATTTAATAGCGTTTACTATGCATCAAATGGTCACAAACCATTGGTTTCCTACCAATTAAATTTTGAATTTTTTTTTTGGTCAAGATATAAAATTAAATTTCGAATTAGATGTAATTACTATTATTCTTAAATTTTTAGACACGTTTCGAACATGTCCGAATAATTTTTAGACATATCGCGGTCATTTTTCTAAATTATAGGATTATTTTGTTATTGTATAGAAATGAGCACCAGTATGTAATAAATTATAGGGTAATAAATGAAAGACTGTTATTGCCATTTTTATATAGGAAAAAAAGTATTTATTGATATCATTGATTTATAATTCTTTTGAATGATAAACAATAATCAGATTCAATTTTAAAATGATAATAATTAGTGTCATACGAAGTTTTAATTAATTTACTTTTATTTTTTGTTTGTTCATTCCATGCAAATCGTTTTTTAACATTTTATGTTTAATGAATTTCTACGTATAATTATAGTAAATATGAATTTATGAACTTCTGTGGTCAATTGAAAAAAAAAATGCTATTTAGATCTAATTTGATGACATAATTCAATGTACCCCTTTGATTGAAAGTAGACTCCATCTAACGTTTGAAATTTCCAACTAAAATAACAGTTACATTGAATTAAGTTTCTATAACATTAATAAAAAAAAATTAAAATTTATTAATGTGGCCACCCTAATATATTTTTCTGGCTCCGCCCCGCCAAACGGAGCATAAGAAAATATGAACAAACAAAGATGACCTCTGAATATTAACAGAAAATAGTCATTTTGTTTGGCTGCCTTAGACAAATATGGTGTACCTGATATGCTCTAGAATCTAGATCATGAGTAAACTTCCTAGATGTTTGAAATGAACTAATCAATTTAGAAAAAAAAACAAGAACCAGTCACCTACAGCTCCTCAGCCTAATGAAACATCCAGGAAGAACCTATGAATATCCTTAGTCATTCTCTTTAGCTTGCAGATAGGGACCATGGAAATTCTCTGAATTTTCACATACGCAAAAGTCATAGATGATGTTACTAAATATAATAAAGGACATTTCCGATATAATTGATGGTTGTATTATGTCAATTTTTATTAAACCCATCCATGACCCATTTATATAGATATGTAGTTCGATTTATGTCATGAATAGTCAAATTCTTTTACCATATCACTCAATGAGTCTGGAGGGACAACCCGATTTCGATTCTAACCCATAAAAGATGTTTGCATATCTGATAATTCCGTGTCGATTACATATCGTCAGCCCGTTTGGGTGATGCTACATGTATTGCTACCAAGGGGATAATGAATAGAAAAAAAAAAAGGAAGCCTTCATATTTTCATATAATATATATGCAGTCAATGATTACCAAATTGACAAGTTAGTTCGGAACTAAATTTAAATTATCCATTGCTTATTATGATCAACACGTTGACAAGTCAGAAACCTTATTCAAGTTGTCTAAGCTTAAGCTATTTTAATTCAGTTTCTTTGCTTATATATATACACGTCTCTAATAAGAATAGCAAGAAGGGAAATAAACAGTTTTTGATCAATATGTATGTGACAAGGCCTCTCTCTCACTACATAAGCTTTCCAGAATCTCTTTCATTACCCCCTAAAGGTCCAAATTCGGGTTATTTAGTACTACAAGATGAAGAGTCGGAGACTTATACTTGTTTTGGATTGTGCAAGGCCCGTTACCTCGCAGACCTGCCGTTCCCTCAGAACAAGGATCTAACCGTGCGATATTCAACAGGTTCGGGCAAGAACAGACGTGTGTCTCATGACGATGTTGCTTTCATTCCAGTTCTTAATCTGCCATTGTCTTCCAATCGTTATTATGTTGTAAAGCCTCATGGGAATCATAAAGGGTATGCAAGCTCTACTAAATGAACTCAATTCCTTCTTCTTCTTCTTCTGCTGCTGCTGTTTAAGCTTTGGACTCTAAGATCGAACCATATTTTCATCGTTATCATTCAATTGTTATAAGTTTTGTATTCATAATTTCGCGTAACATAAAGGATTCAGCATGATAGAACAGATTAAGGTCCAGACCTTAGCAGGAGTATAGACATCATGAATTTAGGAAATAAAAATAGTGCATCTAGGCAATATGGACCCCAGTAAGGTCCATTCAGAGCTTAGCAGGATTATAGAACAATTCCACAGTTGCAGACCAAAATTCAGGGCCAATTCTGCAGCAAAACAAATTATAAGGGACTGAGCAGCTATTTATTGTGTATATTAAGCTTTTCTTTTTCCTATTTGATGTCTGCAATGCTATATAGAATCCTGATATTAAATTTTTCCCTTCAAAACAGTTTTTAAGGGAAATAATCAGGTAACTGTTTTACTTCCCTGGATGGATATGGACAAGCTTTGCTTAAATACCCTTTCTTCAACTGCCTTTTCAGGGAAGCATACACT
This sequence comes from Ilex aquifolium, assembly GCA_951799425.1. Classification (NCBI taxonomy): domain Eukaryota; kingdom Viridiplantae; phylum Streptophyta; class Magnoliopsida; order Aquifoliales; family Aquifoliaceae; genus Ilex; species Ilex aquifolium. The sequence continues at coordinate 25,209,190 of OX637407.1, read as the reverse complement.
TCTTCAAGGGAGGAAGACATGGCCACTTGCTGTTTTTGCCGTTGCATCCGAGATGTAAAATCAAGACCATTGGATCCAGATGACAGATATCAGCAATTTGATATTGCTCTTTATGAAAAAAGTTGCATTGCCAAGGGTCATTTTTATGCCAAGTCGGTAGCACCTGATGGCTTCCCTCCTCACTTCTTGAGGAGAAAAGGGTGGCAAATTTATGGAAAAACTCCCAAAAACTACAAATTAGGCGAAGCTCCAGGCCTCGATGCTGCCCTCCGAGCACGCCTGCAAAAATTCAACTTCCCAATGTCCTATAAAAGCTCTGAAAGCGTCGTTGTGGGGAAATGGTATTGTCCTTTCATCTTTATCAAAGATGGAAATTTGAGAGATCAAATGAAAAGATCGATGTTTTATGAGATGACACTCGAGCAAAGATGGGAGCAAATTTTCGCATCTGAGAATAATTCCAGTGAAGGAAACAGTGTGTTTGTCGATGTTTCTGTTCAAACAGGAGTTGTCTCGGGTGTTGCTGGCAAGGAAGCCGTGTGGAATGAGAGAGAGGTGATCGATGGGGCGATATGGTTCAGGAGTTTTGGCAATGTAGGAGAAGGAGTAAGTGTGGGATTAAGTGTAAAAATTGTTGAGAGAATGAAATGGGAGCAAGAAAGAGCAGGCTGGGTTGGTGGGGAAGAGGGGCAAGCAAGGGTGAAGAGAGTGGAGGAGTTTGGAGGTATTGGTGGATGGAGAAAATTTGGATGCTATGTGTTGGTTGAGAGGTTTGTGTTGAAAAGAATGGATGGAAGCACGGTGATGACTTGTGATTTCAAGCACACTCATCAGATCAAAAGCAAATGGGAATGAAGTTATGTGTTATCTTGTTTCATACATATTCAAAAGCTCTTTGTGTGTGTAGTTTAGGGAATGTCAATGTTTTAGAGGCCTTGTTCTGGTTTTACTTCAATTTTCAGTTCACTTATTTAAGATGAGATTATGTCAATCTGTCATTTGAATTCTAAATTGCATTTTTTTCTTCATAGTGTTGGCTTCAGAAACACTAAGTTGATCATATAGCCCTGTGATCCTAGGTCAATGGCTATGTAACCGATAGTGAACAATATGTTTTGTGCTATATAATGGTGTTATCTTTCATCGTTTGACCTTGACAAATGAAAGTTGCGAAGTTGCTTAGTTGATGTTTTTTTTTTTTCTTTTTTTGTATTTGAATAGAAGCATTGCTTCTCGGAATCATTGAATCGGCTTGTCCATTCGACCAGGTAGAAAATGAATCAGGTTTGCAAAATACCATTGCAAAACTAATTAGTGTAGTATATGATTCTTTATGAATTTTTTGTTGGACTAGTCAAAATTATGTATTTCTTTTCTGTTTTAGATATCATCAAGTGTTGAGTCATATATACGTCTAGAATGTCCAATTCAAGTGCACATGAGTTCAGCCAAATGGGGGCTGGCTAGCCACAAGTTTTGAAAGGTCATTAACTCCCGTGCGATGGGACGCATTTTATTTGACAGTTTTTGGATGTTAAATACCATTGGAGACAAGGAGAAAATTTTAGGTGAGTACCACACACCACATGGCGGCTTGACTCACATGGTCTGTACATCTAATAAAATACTGCATTTCACTTATACCTAATTCATTTATTAATTCTTTAAAAAATATTAATTCGTTTAAAAATATCAACGGGTCTGTGTCGTTAAAAAATATTTCACTGATACCTAATTCGTTTATTAATTCATGTCTAACGAATTATGTTATATCGGATTTGTGTCATGTATGAACCGTGTATAACTGATATATAAACGAGTCGTATTGTGTATTTTTTTTATTGACTTCATGCATACCCGATTCGTTTATTAATCCTATTATGTTAAGTTCACTCGTTTATTAAACAGATAGTTTAAGAAAGACTCATTTCCTCTAAATCGTGTTAATAGGTCGTATCATATTTTAACACCCATAATTTCAAGTAACGCATCAACTTATAGTCAACAAAAAAAAAGGTTGTCATGTGACACCTATAATTCCTTGGACTGATGAAACATCAAGGAAGAAACTATGAATATCCTTTGAAGCAGTCATTTTCTTTATCTTGCACGTATGGGTAAGTATCGGAATTTTATAAAACGATTGAACATTTAGAAAAGTCTGAGTCGAATTCAGCTTTCATTTTATTAAATAAGTAAGGCAATGTCTTCCTGGTTCCTATATATCTAGACTAATTATTTTTCACACGACCTGCAAATTTGATATAAAAGCAACACGAAGTTTCGAAGAATAGGTTTGTTTATTCAACTTCACCTGCCAAACCGGCCTAATAAATAAGTTGTCACAACTCAAATATAAAAAACATGACACGACACCAATCTGACTATATGTTTGTAATCAGCTCTATGTGAATAGAACACAATTTAGATAACATCAACAGGCCTTTGCCAGCTACAGGTATATCTCGAAATAGGACTAATAATCAAGTCGAACTTTGTGAGTTCAAACTAAGCTTGTCGAGCTCTTTTTTTAAACTACCCTAAAAAATTATTCAACCTCGACTCGTTTAGAACATGAATCAAACTCGAATCGAGTCTTATCTGAGCCGAGCCCGAGCTAAACCCAAAAGTCATATAGTGCAAAGCACAAAAATTTTCTGGTGGTCAAAATCCCTGAATTATCTACAAGGTGGTATCCTGATTCTGGTGCTGCCACAAATATGGTGTACCTGATATGCTCTAGAGTAAAACTTCCTAGATGTTTGAAATGAACTAGTCAATTTAGAAAAAAACAAGAACTTGTCACCTACAGATCATCAGCCTGATGGAACATCCAGGGAGAACCTATGAATATCCTTTGAAGCAGTCATTTTCTTTAGCTTGCAGGTATGGACTAGGGACAATTCTCTGGATTTTCTAAATGCTTCCACATACGCAATAGATGATGTAACTTTGATGTTACTAAATAAAATAAACGTCATTTATGATATAATCATATAGGACCGATGGTAGTGTTATGTCAAAATTTGTTAAATCCATCCATGACCTATTTATAATCATGTATAGTTCGGTTTATGTCGTAAATAGTCGAATTCTTTTTACCATGACACTCAACCGATTACAATTCTAATCTATTAAAGCTAATTAGCGCATACCCGATAATTCTGTATCGATTACATATCCCTAGCCCTTCATATGGTTACTGATGGTACCCAAAAAATACCTAAGGTTGAGCTCGGTTATTCAGCTCAGATCTCCCAGGTTGGGAACCCAGTCACGTGAAGACCTCGAGTCCAAGTTCCAGACCTCGAGCTCCCGGGACTCGCATTTCTTGGTAGACGGTACAGAAGGCAGCTGTCATCCACCAAGTATCACCCCTCAATAACAACAATCACGTATCCAGACACCGAATTCGCATCTACCTCATCATTCCGCACAACCATTACCCAAATCAAGTGACCGTTACAAGAAATAGGCTAAGATCTAGCTAAACTCAGAATTGGCTATAAATATTGTACAAAGCCCTCGCTAGGGGGCAAGCAATTCAAGTTTATTCAAAACACTGTGTAATCTCTCCCCCACTATCAATATATCCCCCAGGAGCAAGAGACTCTCTTGAAGAGTGGATTGACCGAGCTCCCGAGCTGGTGAACCACTATAATTCTTCTGTGTGATTGATTTCATTCCCCAAAATCCTTACTTCCAAGAGCCTTGAAACTCGGATTGACCTCGTTAGAGCATCCTCTAGTCCCTATTCTACTCAATTGCGTTATACACACCATCAGTTGGCGTCGTCTGTGGGAACGATTGTTCCTGTTACAAATATACTTATTCTCTTCAGTAATTGATGGTCTCTACACACAATATAAACAGAAGCCAGATGAATCCTCAACAGTTACAGAACCAGCAAGAAGTTACCAGCGGAAGGCAGCAGGAAAGTCTTCATGATATCCTCCTTCCCACTGCTAAAATTGATCCTCCCATGGTAGATCCCCCTCCAAACAACGAACTTGAGACTCTTCACCTAGTCAACCAGCGTCTCCTCCAACAGAATGAGGAGTTATTGAATCTTTTCCCACGTCCCCAGAAGGCACAACCAGCCCCAGATGATCCTCCACAGAGGAACATCATCGCATCAACCCCCTAAAGAACATCACCGAAGGGGATGAACGTAGCCAGACTATGGGCAATGCCCATCGAGCCCCCAGGAACGAAGACTACGATGAAGTGCAAAGTCAAAATAGGGGAATTCATAAAAACGAACTTCCCCCGTTCCAGCAAGAGAAAAAAGAACAATATTGGGAGCAATGTTTCAGAAAAATTTAGCAAGAGCTCAACCATATGAAGGAGGCTGTAAGAGGCAAGACTTCAACAACCATGGACGCCTTAATACAGCAGACAGAGTCCCTTTTTACTGTTGAAGTATTGCACTTCTCCCTCCCACCGAAGTTCAGAATGCCCCAAATGGATGCCTTTGATGGGACAAAAGATCCCATGGACCACCTCAACACATACAAAAACCAAATGAAGCTCCACAGATATCAAGACCCAGTACAATGTCGAGCCTTCTCCATCACGTTGAAGGGCTCAGCCTAAGCATGGTTCAACAGGCTGACCCCGACGTCCATCTCATCATATAAGAGCTCTGAAGGCGTCGTTGTGGGGAAATGGTATTGTCCATTTATCTTTATCAAAGACGGACCATTGAGAGATTAGATGAAAAGATCGATTATGAGATGACACTCAAGCAAAGATGGGAGCATGTTTTCACATGTGAGAATAATTCCAATGAAGGAAAGATGGTGTTTGTTGATGTTGTTCTTCAAACAGAAGTTGCCTCGGTTGCTGGCAACGAAACCTTGTGGAATGAGAGAGAGGTGGTCGATGGGGCGATATGGTTTAAGAGTTTTGGCAATGTGGAAGGAGGAGGAGGAGGAGGAGTAAGTGTGGGATTGAGGGTAGAAATTGTTCAAAGAATGAAGTGGGAGCAAGAAAGAGCAGGTTGGCTAGGTGCGGAAGACAGGCAAGCAAGGGTGAAGAGAGTAGAGGAGTTTGGAGGGGTTGGTGATTGGAGGAAATTTGGGTGCTATGTGCTGGTTGAGAGGTTTGTATTGAAAAGAATGGATGGAACCTTGGTGATGACTTATGATTTCAAGCACACTCATCATATCAAAAGCAAATGGGAATGAGATTATGTGTTATCTTTGTTTTATAGATATATCCTCAGGAGTTTTTGTATTTAGTGATGAGTTTACCCTTTCTTAATTTTCCAAAATTTTATTAGATTACATATTCGCTGTACCGATATATTTAGTTCTGTTATTTGTTAAAATTGTGAGAGTTGTAGAAGATATCCGCAAAGATTAATAACAAAAAAAATTCCAAGTGAGTGCTTACTGGGAAGAAAAACGCGGCACTGATTTTAGAGGGAGCTGCTCTAAAAAGAAATCCATTGACAAGGGCCCTAAATCTATTTTCCATTGTTTTCATATATAAAATAAAAATACATAATTAAATAATTTAAGATTTATGTACAAAGTATTCTTGCCCAAATTGGAACCCTTAATTTTTTGGACTGGCCACTGGGACCATGACCACTGTTATTTAGCCCGCTCGGCTTATGGCCACCCCTACTGACCTATTTGGTTGTCCCCTCAAGGTAGGGCTGATAATTGAGGTGAACTACTCAGGCTCGGTTTGGAGTCAACTCGGATATGACTCGATTCAAGCTGAGCTAAGACTCTGCAAAATGTTTAACTCGAACTCGCAAAACTTTGCTCGTTTTATGTGAAATAGTCGAGCAACTCGAGCACAGCTCAAGTTCGGCTCGTTTTGGGTTCAGTTCAGACTCAACTCATTTTCTAAGGCTCGTTTAAAAAAATGATCTTAATAGGCTCGACTCGATTATCAGCCCTACCTCAAGTACCATGGTAACATGTTCAAATGAACAACTCAATTTGGTCATGAATAGCACTATGTTACTGGAAAAAAAAATATGTATCATATTTTTTTAATGATTTTGGACTTTAGATCTTCTTTTCATTTATCTATGATTGTTGATATTCTTTACACGTGTTAAATTTTTATGGAAGAAAAAAAAAACATGTATTAATTTTTCGATATCATTGGTGGACATGTTGGTCACTAGAAACCATCACAAGAAGAAGTTAGCATATGTCAATCACAATCCCATAGTCTTGATGAAACATCCAGGAAAGACCTCTGGATATTAGAAGAAAACAGTCACTTTCTATAGGATTGTGGTAGCTGACATATGGTGTAGCTAATATCCTTGATATTTCAAATGAACTAAACAATTTAGTCAACGGTCATTTTCTTTATCAGATATATCTAGGGTTAATGATTCTTAAAACAACATGAAGTTATAGGGTATGAATTCAGTTTTGGTGGATTCGATTTACTCGGGTTGACTGGGTTTGCTAGACTTGTTTGATCAATGAGTTGATACAAATTAAATATACACAGCATGATAAATGACACGAATTATGAATATATATGACTATAAAATGGGTTATGTGTGGATTAAGTGAATTCAATACATCACGGCTTACATAAATCAATTCGTCAGACTACGACCCGCAGCCAGTCGTAGAATATACATGCACTCAAGGATCATCACAATTCACAAGTAGATTATGAACTAAGTTTAAATTTTTTACTGTTTTTGATAACCTTGTCTTTGCAATCTTTTGCAGGGATTTACCGCTCAAGAGTTTGAAAAGTCAAGTCAACAAACTCGAAACCTTGTTCAATTTCTTTGCTTTTATATACACACATATCTCTCGTACAAACTACAAGAAAGGAAATAAACAGTGGAGGGAAAGAAAGTTTGATCAACATGTATGTGACTAGGCCTCTCTCTCACTACATAAGATTTCCAGAAGCTCTTTCATCACTCCCTGAAGGACCCAATTCAGGTTATTTGGTAATCCAAGATGAAGAATCCCAGACTTACTCTTGTTTTGGATTGTGCAAGAACCGGTTCCTCGAAGACCTACCATTCCCTCAGAACAAGACCCAATATGTATCTCATAATGATAAAGATAATGTTGCTGTTGCTGTTGCCTTCATTCCAGTCCTTAATCAGCCATTGTCTTCCAATCATTATTACGCAATAAAACCTCATGGTAAACATAAAGGGTATGAATTCTACACGAAACAAACTCGATTTTCTTCTTCTTCTTTCTAACTTTGGGGCTTCTTCTTTGTGGTTTTCATGTGTTATATGTTCTGTAACTTTCAGTATAGCATAAACATAAAGGTTTCAGCATGATAAACATGACTAAGGCCAAAATTCATGTATGATAAACCCGCCTCTCACATGTATTGAAGCAATGGGTTTATATATAAAGTTGGGACAAATTCCTCTAAGCTTAGGCTTAAGCTTTTAGGGTCGGTTTGCATCCAACTAGCATATGAATCCAAATTCTAACAAACTCAGGGTCAATTCTGCACCAAATTAGAAGCATGAGATCATTAAATTTTCCGATTCAAAACTGTTTTTAAGGGCAGTAATCATGCAACTGATTTAGTTTCCTGGATAGGCAATTAGGCAAAGACAAGTTTTGCTGTAAACACCATTTCAATTGCCTTTTCAGGAAAGCATACACTTGTTCACAGGAGCAAGAAATGGCCACTTGCTTTTTTTGTCGCTGCATCCGAGATGTAAAGGCAAGACCACTTGATCCAAATGACATATATCAGCAATTTGAGATTGCTCCTTATGATACATGTTGCAGTGCCAAGGGTGACTTTTATGCCAAGTCCGTAGCACCTGATGGTTTCCCTCCACTCATCTTGAGGAGAAAAGGGTGGAAAATTTATGGTAGAACTCCCAAAAACTACAAATTAGGTGAAGCTCATGGCCTCAATGCTATCCTCCGTGCACGCCTTCCAGAATTTAACTTCCCAGTGTCCTATAAGAGCTCTGAAGGCATCGTCGTAGGGAAGTGGTATTGTCCTTTCATCTTTATCAAGGATGGAATTTTGAAAGATCAGATAAAAAGATCGATGTATTATGAGATGACACTCGAGCAAAGATGGGAGCAAATTTTCTCATGTGAGAATAACTTCAGCGTAGGAAACTCTGTGCTTGTTGATGTTATTGTTCAAACAGAAGTTGTCTTGGTTGCTGACAAAGAAGGCGTGTGGAATGAGAGAGAGGTGCTCAATGGGGCGATATGGTTTAGCAGCTTTGGCAATGTGGGAAGAGGAAGTGTGGGATTGAGGGTAGAAATTGTTCAAAGAATGAAATGGGAGCAACAAAGAGCAGGCTGGCTAGATGGGGAAAACAGGCAAGCAAGGGTGAAGAGAGTAGAGGAGTTTGGAGGGGTTGGTGGGTGGAGGAAATTTGGATGCTATGTGTTGGTTGAGAGGTTTGTATTGAAAAGAATGGATGGAAGCTTGGTGATGACTTATGATTTCAAGCACACTCATCAAATCAAAAGCAAATGGGAATGAGATTATGTGTTATCCTGTTTTATAGATATGTCCTCAGTAGTTTGTGTTTGCTGAAGAATTAAAACCTTGATCATGTTTTTCTAGAAATACTTTTACTTGTTTACAGATTCACTATACTGAGAAGTTATGTACTAATGTTGTTGAACAAAATTGTGAAAAATGTATGGGGAATTTTTCTTTATCTACTTTCAGAATCGTTTATTCATTTATGCTGAATTTTGGTGGAGACATGGTGGAAAACACTGTCATCGATCTAGTGACGAATGAATTCAAGGCCTTACGATCAAGCTTATTCCACTCATCATCCTTGATACGTTCTGGTCAGCCATCAACTTCTGTGGATATGAGTTCATATAAGTCTTTGCAATACCAGAGGCCTTCCATTTTGGTTTTCTAGGTCACCTAATTGGTTCCATTCAAGCTAATCTTATGACCCATGTTGACTTTCATTACTTACATATGAGATTAACCCGAAGCCAACCCGAGCTCTGATACCACTTGTTGAGAATTTATTTACTTTGCCCCCATCTGAAAATCAATAAGGAAACAATCAAACACAATAAGCAACCCGAAAATAAGAAACAAGATGAAGAGGAAAAAACAACCAAGACCAAAATCAGTCTAATTTTTTTCTGCTGTCAATGAAAGTAGGAGTACAAATGAGTTTCTCTTTGTAGTCACTAGTAGAAAGCATTAAGAGATAGTATATCATCCTCGGCTTATAAACATAAAACCATCACCGCCAACACACGACAACAAAGAAAGATCTCACTGAAGTGGCTAAACTATTGTCATTCAAAAGTCCGATTGACAATCTGAAATGGTAGAAACGCAGCTACATATGAGAAGAATTAATCCACAAAATTTCAGCTCGATCGAAGTAGCATTGAGCTTTGATCAGGAGCAAAGATTGGTCCGCACTTCTTCCACATCTTTCTCACACAAGCAACCGAGTCTTTTCTTTCTCTCTCTCGAGGGTCTGCCAGGCAAGCTTCTTGGAAGACAAAGAACCTCCATTTTCAAATTATTCTTGACTCCTCTGAAGCATAGCTCCAATGCACTATGTATACATCATATTTTAATGAGTTGGGTCCAAAATATGCACAGGAGGAATACCCAACACCTCTGTTACATGGATGTTCTTTTAGTTAATTCTCTTCCCTGCTTTTGTCCATTTGTTTTTCTTCTATTGATCAAGTAGTTCTCTCCTCCCTTGTATGTAAGGTAACCCTACAATGTGTCTCCATGCAAGTGTGGGTGTGAATATCCAAATATAAGTTGTACCCAATGTGTGAAAACTCTGGCATCAATCTACAATCTTATCCTAATTTTGGAGAAGCTGATTTTCAGATCCAAACTCTTGACATATTGCTTGAGTGGATCGTTCATGTCCGAGATTTATTTGTGTACGTGAATATATTGAAGAAAAATATATCTTCCTTTCAGATTTAGTAGAAGTGGTGGCAACAATTTTGAATATAATGGGAACTCCTTGGGCCATTGGTGTTTTTGTTATAGTTTATTACCTTTTTTATAAATTGAAATTGAAATTTACAAAAAAAAATGCTATAGTAAACAAATAAGATTCTTATTATGTATAAAAAAACCTTGGGCAGTCGGGTCAATTTTTAGCCTAGGCCCTGTGCAGAGGCCCAAAAGTATAGTTCGTCAATTAATCTTTAAGAGTGGGCTGCTCGGCCCATGGCCATCCTAAGTGGGCCACCTCGCTGTCACCTTGTGGACTGCTGTGACACATTCAAATGAAAACATTTTTCCGCCCTATGCCCTGCCCACAGGCCCAAAAAACTAGCTCATCTCTAAATCCAAACTAGTGGCTGCTTGGCCCATGATCATCTTCTCGGCCCATTAAGTATTATGTACTGACATGTCCAAATCAGAACACAATTTGATCAATTTTGAACAACCACAATAAGAATTCAGCATGTGCCAGTCACAATGCATACCTTAGCTTTGCTGAAACATCAGGAAAGACCTTTGAATATTGACAGAAACAGTCACCTTTTTTTTTTAATAACCTCACGGGGTAGTTCAAGTAGGAATAAAAACGTGCTCTAAACTTAGACGTCTTGAGTTTGAATATTGATAACCCCTTAAGGTCAGGTCATGAAGAATTCATTTCTTATGAATACTCTAATCCCGATGTGGATGATCTGCTTTTGACCGGACTAGAGATAAAATTAATTAAGATGTGTGTAAATTAACTTGAACACCCTACTCATACGAAAAAAAGCAGTCACTTTCTTTAGCTGCCACGTACAAATTTATTATAGTAGCTGGTATGATGCTCTGGAGTAAACTTCCTTGATGTTTTCAAATGATTAAATCAATTTAGTCAACACAAATTGTCAGCATGTGAAACCAACAATTCCTTAACGTGATGAAACATCTAAGAAGAACTTACGAATATTCTTTGTAGAAGGATCTGAATTTTCTAAAATGATTGAACATATGGAAAAGTATGAGATGAATTAATGGACCATTCATTTTCTCAAATATAAGAAACGACATGTATTCCGATATATTTAGGAGTGTTAGAGTATAGTTTAATTTATTAGGGTTTCTTTTTCCTTTTTTTTATCATTATTATGATTTTTATATTTTGCCTAAACCACAAGGATATTTAAGTTGTACTATTATTTAGCTATATATACGGGACTCTACTCTTAGTTTGAGTATACTTTTTGACTCACCAATACATCAAGTTAGTATCAGATTCAAAACTCTAGCTTCTCCTCCACGTCCGCCAACCCCAACCCTAACCCTAGCCCCTTCACCACGTTGCAGCCATCAGCCACCGTGACTACTCCCGATCAGCGACAGCCACAATTCAACAACCGAGCAACGACCTACAGTTTGCAACTCCACCGACAAACAGCCCTCCACCGAGACAGCGAACCAACCCAAGTCACCCCCAAGTCCACAGCCAACCCCCCAAGTCCCCAGCCAAAAAAAAAAAAAAAACCATCAAACCGACTGCCCCCACTCCACCGACAGCCAACATCAAACCAACCCTGTAACTCCACCGACAAACAACCACTCCACCGAGACAACGAACCAACCCAAGTCACCCCCAAGTCCACATCCAACCCCCCAAGTCCACAACCAAAAAAAAAACATCAAACTGGCTGCCCCCACTCCACCGACAGCCAACATCAAACCAACCCAATTCTTAAAACATCAAACCGACTAGCAAAATCAGCCCAACTCCAACAACCCAGCCTTCTGCCCAGCGAAGCCCACAACCCAACCCATTGCCCAACCAAACCAACTCCACTGCCCCAACAGCAAATCCATCTAACAGCGATACCAGCCCCCCCGCCTTCGTGCTTCGTGCTCTTCATAGTGCCGTCATCTCTTTTGCACCACTGACTTCTTTTTCCTAGAGTTGCAGCATCTAGGACCTTTTTAAGAGGGGTTGAATCATCTTCTTCGTTGATCTGCTTTTGATGTAGTAGATCACTTATATATTCACTGGATTTCTGGGCACCGTGACCTGATTATTTGGGAGCTTTCTTAACTTTCTTTATCTGTCACTACTATTCGATTGGAGGTATATTGTTCTCCCTTATTTTGTCAATCTACTTATCTTAGAGTATTTTCTGTCACGGGTGCCCACGTATTATTGTTGATATGACTACTACTGAGAGACTTGAAACTTCTACTGTTGAGATCTCTATTGTTAGTACTTCCACTTGGAATGTACCGCCTGGTTCTCCCACTTTTATGTTTGACCAGTATACAGTACCTACTGGCATAGTTGTATTACCGCCAATGCCAGGTATGATATCTCAGAAGGTTACGGCACAGTTGTTGAATGGTTGTAACTTTGCTGAGTGGTCACGCTCATTCCAGCTTTTCTTAGGTCGTGTAGGGAAGCTTGGTTGGCTGACGGGATATCACCCAAAGCCAACTGATGACGACCTTGAATATTCTGCGTGGTTCTCTGAGAACTGCGCTATTCTTGGATGATTATTTGGCTGATGGAGCCCTTTGTTTGCAGGATTCACCAGTTTTATAGTTCTGTTCCGAAGCTATGGAACGCATTATGAGAGATGTATTCTTAGTCTGAACGAGGAGTTCATGTCTATGAGCTCTCTCAGGAGCTTTCATATGCTCGGCAGGGAGATATGATGGTTCAGAATTATTATGGTTATTTGACACAGCGCTAGCTTGAGTATGAGACTCTACATCCTCTTGCTGCTATTCCGAGGATAGAGCCTGAAGGAGCAGCATTCATGCATACTCGAGAGTAGGATGATAGGATTCATAAGTTTCTTATGGGGCTTCACAATGAGTTTGAGGGACCTCGTTCACAGATCTTGTCGATGATGAAGCTTCCATCTCTTTATGAGGTATATGCGATGATTGAGCAGCATGAGCGTCGTGTCTGTATTGCATCACTTTCAGTTGTGGCATTGACTCCTCATGCCGACTAGATGGCCCTTGCAACTGCTGCAAGGTCTCGTTCAGGATCGTCAGCCAGAGGTGGAAAGCGCTCAGACCAGCACCGTCAGGGCACCCCAGATCAGCGCAGACAGGTGGATTCTCGTCAGTGTGATTATTGTGGTCGACCAGGACATCTCAAGGCTGTTTGCTGGAAGCTCCATCCGGAGCTTAAGCCGCTTCCTCACGGCCGTACTGCTGTTATTGCTGAAGTACCACCACCTACTGATGCTGCTCCTGTTGTTGCTCCTCCTTGGCAAAGTGATATGGATGTTATCACTTCCCAATTGGATATACTTATGTCCGCCCTGACTTCTCAGGGTCCGACTGCTACTACTGCTACTGCTACCACTACGGGTATACCTCGTGTCTTTCATGTTTGCGCTAGTCCGTCTCCCATTTGGATGCTGGACTCGGGTGCGAATGGTCATATGACATGTGAGACTCATCACTTCACCATTTTTGATGAGCAGTTACATACACAGGTTCAACTAGCAGATGTGACACATGCCTCTATTGTTAGTATAGGTACAGTCCGCCTCCCAAATGGCTTTACATTACATTCAATTTTTTATGCGTCAAAGCTGACCATAAATCTATTATCCGTACATCAGTTAACTAGAGATTTTCACTGTGTGGTTGTGTTCTTATCTGATTCGTGTTATTTACAGGACCTGAGTACCAAAAGGATTATTATCAGAGGATATGAGAGAGATGGACTGTATTATCTAGGCGATCCACCTCTAGTTTCACTAGTTCCTCCACCTCCATCACCTGCACATACTTTGTCTTTATCTGTTACTATCTTGCATACTGGTATTTTACCTAGTACTTGTCGTTATGATTTTTCATCACAAACTGTTCAGTTGTGGCATGATCGTTTTGGGCATACAAATTTTAAATATTTATGTATGTTATTATTTCCTTCTTTAAGCAATGCTTGTGTTGGTGGTAAACTTGGCTGTGTTATATGTTCCCTATCGAAATATGTTCGGGCCAGTTATATTTCTCGCATGCACCAATCACCCAAGCCATTTGATCTAATACACTATGATATTTTGGGACCCTTTCCTATTACTGCTCTATCAGATGCTCGATACTATGTGACATTTAAAGATGACCATACCCGTTGTACTTGGGTCTACCTTTTGCATAGGAAGCCTGATCTACTCTCTGTCATCACTCAGTTTCTCCAGATGATTAAGACATAATTCGATGTCATTATTTGTGCTCTTCGTTCGAATAATGCCAAAGAATATGTGTCTGATACCTTAGTGTCTCACCTTTCCTCTTAGGGTATCCTTCAGCAGCTCACTTGTCCATATACTTCTGAGTAAAATGGAGTTACTAAAAGAAAAAATAAGATTCTAATAGGGATGGTACGTTGGATGCTTAGAGGTATGGGGGTACCAAAATCTTATTGGCATTTTGCTGTTTTGACTTCTACCTTTCTGTGCAATTGTACACCAAGTCATGTTCTTCAACATAGAGCTCCCTTATAAGTCTTATTCCCTTAGTGGACACTTTTTTCGGTCTCCCCTCGTGTTTTTAGCTGCATATGTTTTGTTCAGGATCGGTCTCCTACTCGTCATAAGCTTGATGATAAAGTTATTCGTTGTGTCTTTGTGGGCTACTGTCCTCAGTCTAAGGGGTATCGATGTTACAATCCTATTAGGCGCCGTATGTATCACAGTCTAAATTTTACCTTTCTTGAGCATATTCATTATTTTTCTTCCAGTCATGTGTCTACCCCTCCAGTTGATAATACTCTCTTTGATTTTTTGTTACCATAGGAGCCAGAGTCATTGGTCATTATCACTACAGAGTCATCAGTCTCTCCTCCTCCAGAGCCACTCGTCCCTGTCAGTACAGAGTCACCAGTCTCTCTTCATTTGCAGGTTTATGTTCGTCGTCGTCGTTCTCATCCCCTGCTGATGTCCCCTCTACCTCAGGCGATGCAGGTAATACTTCTCAGTTCGTTGAGCATATTGATGCACTTGTTGTTAGTACTGATGAGATTGCAGGTACTGAGCCAGTTACTTTCCCTGATGAGACATTGTCAGTGGATGATGATGATTTAGGGCGTCGTTATCCTCAGCGTGATCACCGTCCAGTTGTTCGTTATGGTTGGACCGCTAGGACTTTATATCTGATCTTTGCTTATGTTTCTTATGGTGACTTGTCTCCTACATTTCGAGCTTATAGTATGGTCTTATCAGATACGTCGATTCCTCACTCTGTTTCAGAGGCTATGCGGGAGCCCCAGTGGGTTCTTGTCATGCAAACAGAGATAGACGCTCTTCAGTGTAATCATACGTGGGATCTTGTCTCTTTACCTTCAGGAGTGAAGACTGTTGGCTGTCGTTGGGTTTACACCCTGAAGTTTCTTGCGAATGGTACTATTGATCGTCACAAGGCTAGGCTTGTGGCGAAAGGTTTTACTCAGGTACCACGTCGTGATTTTGGTGCTACCTTTGCCCCCATGGAAAAATTGACTACTGTTCGGTTGATTATTTCTCTGGTTGCAGAGTACTCTTGGTATCTTCATTAGTTAGATGTGAAGAATGTGTTTCTTCACGGTGATCTGGACAAGATTATTTATATGGATGCACTACCAAGCTTTCGTGGTGAGGGGGAGTATGCTGGGAAGGTGTGTCAACTGCGTAAGTCTCTTTATGGACTGAAACAGTCACCACGAGTCTGATTTTCTCGGTATAGTGGTGTAGTTGTACGTTTAAGGTTCACCAGATGTCATTCTGATCATACATGCTTTATTCGACAGAATACTTATGGGCAGTGTGTCATCCTTTTGGTATATGTGGATGATATTATTACTGGGGATAATATTTCTAGGATTGCACAGGTCAAGGTAGACCTTAAGAAGACCTTCGATGTGAAGGACCTTGGATTTCTGTAATACTTTCTTGGGATTGAGGTTGCCAGTAGCAAAAGGGGTATTGTTCTTTCTCAGAGGAAGTATGTTTTGGATCTTCTATCGGACACTAGGATGTTGGAGTGCAAACCGGCATCATCACCCATGATTCCAAATCTAAAGCTTACTGCTGAAGGTGAGGAGTTGAGTGATTCGACTGTTTATCAGAGGTTGGTAGGTAGACTTATCTACCTAGCCAACACTAGGCCAGACATTTCATTCGTTGTCAGGCGAGTTAATCAGTTCATGCAAAGGTCGTGTCAGTCTCATCTTGATGCAGTTTATCATATTCTTCGGTACCTTAAGTCTTGTCCTGGACTTGGGTTGTTCTATGTATCAAGATCTCAGACTGGTTCTCTAGCCTGTTATTCAGATTCAGATTATGGGGGGGCGTGTGACGGTCGATCTACTACAGGATTCTGTGCTTTTTGAGGGACTCATCCTATCTCGTGGAAGAGCAATAAGCAGTCAGTTGTCTCTCGCTAGTCAGCAGAGGCAGAGTAGCGAGCACTAGCACTTGACACATGTGAGATTATCTAGCTACGATCGATTCTTGGCGAGTTGGGATTTCCAGTGACTTCTTCATCTACATTATTTTGTGATAATCGATCTGCTATTCAGCCTACCTTTGACTCTGTACTATACGAGAGGACGAAACATACAGAGATCGAAGTTCATTTTCTTCGAGAGAAGATTAGTTGTGGTATTTGCTTGATGAAAACCGTTGTTATTCCTAACCTCCTAATATCATCCCTTAATGTGTATATGATTTATAGTGTGTAGGGGAGTGTCATTCTCCTTCGGAATGATGTGGGAAATAAGGCAACGGAATGGTGGTGGAAATGAAATGTATGAAATGGAATGTGCGAAATGGACAAAAGTGCTTCCCAAGCGCAAGAAGACTTTTGCAGGTCGTGTTTTACTTGGTGGTATTCCAAGGTCGTCTCCTCAGGGAAGGAGTTGTATGATCATGAAGGTGATTTTGGTGCAAGAAAAAGTGTAAAATCATTTGTTGTTGGAGTTGGTTTGTGGTTTGTTTTGTGGTGAAATTTGAATGGACAAAAAATGTTGACTAGTCCTAGGGGTCACTCCAATGGAAATACCAATTCAACTCAAATCATTCCTCTAATAAAGCATAGGTGAACGATTGATTCGTGGGAAGCTAGGGACGAGATTGGGTGAGGATCTAAGCATAAACCGTGACAAGTCTACGGAATATCAAATACTCACTATCTCATCCACTCTCTACCCAGTCAAACCGAACCACCGTACTCTGAGGGAAGGAGAGAAAAAGAGTTGAAATAGCATTTCCAAATTGAGGTCTCCTTTTGGACTAGCCAACTAAAAAGCTTAGCTACTCATGCTTAAAAGGGAAACAACAATGAAATGGGAAGACATTATGAAGAAATAAAGATTAAAGCTAAGCATAAAAGAAATGCATCAATATAACTTCGACATATTACAAAAAGAGCCGATCTTCGAAAAAGAATGAGTGAATCACGTTCCACCCTTCACGGCTTTGGTAAAGCTCTAGAAAAGTGGAAGAGTTTCACTCCTCTAAGGGAAGAAGGAAACTCCAACAATGGAAGTAAAAGAAAACAATACTTAAATTAAAAGAAAGCAATAATTACTTGGCGGGTATTCGACAACCAAGAGATGATAATAAATTAAAAGAAAGCAATAATACAAAAGAAAACAATAACTACTTGGTGGGTAATCCACAACCAAGAGATGATAATACCATAAAAGAAAGCAATAATACAAAGAAAGTAATAACAACTTGGAGGGTATTCCACAATCAAGAGAGATCTAGTAAGCATACAAAGAAAATAACAACTTGGAGGGTTTTCTACAACCAAGAGCTCTAGCAAAAATTTGATGTCCTTTACAAGCCACAAAGGGGTGGTATTTATAGGCAACCAAAAGATGGCATTTACAAACTTTAAGGGATGACATTCACAAACCCCAAAGATGTTATTCACAAGCCCAAGGGATGACATTCACAAGCTTCCAAAAGTTGTCATTCACAAGCTTCCAAAAGTTATCATTCACAAACCTCCAAAAGATGACATTTGGATTACTTTAATCTCTCTTTGTTTAGAGCTTTAATAATTGTCATCCTAGAATTTGTAACTTTGTCGCAATTGGCTCCCTGATAGTTTGTAGTTTTGACGCATAAAACCCTGAAAAGAACAACAATTAATGCATTATCCCTAATTCACACACTAACCCTTAATAGGTCAATTTTGATTAGTTTAACTTTGTTTTACTAACACAATTGGCCTATTAACTTAATTAATTCATGCATTAAT
Organism: Ilex aquifolium; assembly: GCA_951799425.1. Classification (NCBI taxonomy): domain Eukaryota; kingdom Viridiplantae; phylum Streptophyta; class Magnoliopsida; order Aquifoliales; family Aquifoliaceae; genus Ilex; species Ilex aquifolium. The sequence continues at coordinate 25,191,001 of OX637407.1, read as the reverse complement.
TAGGATTAATCAGTATTGTCACTTTAATACAGAAAGACAAGGGAAGATATCAGATATTTGACTTTTCCAAATCTGTTTCACCAGAAGAAAATAATATGAGAACTTTCACATGCTCAATATTAACAATGAATGGTCCCTTTGACTGACACTCTGGGCCAAAACCAATTTTGACCTCAGAATACGAATTCTGGAAAAGGGTCCCAAAATCATTCCACACTTGTTGCAATCATATTTTACTTGCTGCAACTGGGGAAAGACTCCAGAGCGCCGGGTCACAACTCCCTCAATGCGAATCATGGTGTTTAAATGGATCTGCCTGAGAAGTAACAATGCAAGGACTAGATTCTCAAATATATTTTTTCACGTACAGAATCCAAACTAGCCATAGTAATGGATTCTGACACATTACCTTATGTTGCAGATCTGATCATAAATTGGTAATGCGAACATAAATTTTTTGATGAATTTGTTTGTAGTTTGGATGTAAGTTAAAGATAACCTTGTTGGCAACTTCATCCATAACCTCAAGGACAGACTGGGGTGCATCCGCCAGCCAGATGGCAATATTTGGGTGTTTGTAATCAATCTCGAGGCTACACTTGTTAACTACAGGTTCAATAAGTTAAGATGAAGAAATTGGACAAATATATCTTCAGAGGCACTATGTAGCAACCTTCCCCTGAGCCCCAAGAAAAAATCAATCTGCGAAGTTGACAAGTTAAAGCTACTCTTAGTGATTCTTTACCTGACACCATCTCATTAATCTGCTGGAGATATTCAAAGTCCTTATTCTCATTCTTTGGATTCACATATGTGAGTAAGAATTCCTTGAGCTTCTTGGCAATGAAGCGACGCACTTCATCTCTAGTAAATTGCTCTCTCAGTGTTCTGTAAACCTGATACATCTCAAACTCACCTTCATCATTGTCATCATCCTACATCAAAAACCTATGAATTTGAATATTGGACCCATGATGTAATAGTTAACAATATTTTATAAGATGACCTTCAGTTCTTTGCAAAAGCTAGATTATTTAAGCTAGGGTAACTCCACACCTCATATGGGTCATCATTTGTTTAATCCGTCATGGGAACATCCTTTATTGAATGTCCTCGTTGTCAAGGGCGGAGTCAGGATTTTTGTTTATCCCGGGCTAAGCTAAGCATTCATATAACTAACAAAATACAAATGTAAACTCATAAACATATATTCAATAATACAAATGTAAACTCATAAACACTTACTAAAGAAATTGGACTCTTCGATCCTTCCTAGAACAAAAGGCATCTATTATTGAATTTATATCAATTGCTTCCGTTATTTCTCTTTCAATGTAGACAACTAACGAATCAGTCAAATACTCATTTTTCATCTTGTTACGAAGAGTACTTTTGACATGTTTCATGGCTGAAAATGTTCTTTCTGAAGTTGCCGTAGAAACGGGAAGAGTTAAAATAAGACGAATCAACCTATCAATCAAATTGTAGGACTCTGTCTTATTTGTTTCTACTAAACCACGACATAATTCTGAAATTGTAGACATACTTTGAAACCTCTCATTGCGAACCACATCAAATTGATAATGATCAAGTTGACATTTCAAATGATGCATGTCTTGTCTATCAAAATCAGCTGCATAAAACTTCTCAGCAAGTAAACAAATGCGATCAAGATTGAAAGATTTAAAGTTGTCCCGAGGATCTAAAGCAGAGCTGAGCATAAGCAATTCCATTGTCTCTTCATTGAATCTACTATGTAGCTCTTCTAACTGATGATCAATCGTAGCATTAAATATGTATATGTGACAGTGATGATCAACTGTAATGTTATCATTCTGTTGACATGAACGTCTTGCCCCTTTGTACTGAGTGCTCATATTAGGTATATCGACATCAAATTTCATGCAAACTAATTTCACATGGTCAAGGAGATAATCAAAACCTTCTGCTCGCAAGGTTTGAAGCAATGATTTTTTCGATCAGACTAAATTCATTACATTCAAAATATCTAATGATTTATGTTGCAATGCCCGACAAAGCATATCTGTAATCCCCATAATCTTGTGTATAAGATGCAATATGAATATGAAATCGAAGGACTTCATTGCCATTAAAGAACCACCAGCTTCCCCACGAATTATATTTGAAGATCCTTCGTTAACCATACATTCAAACACACTAATGATAACATCATACATATCTATCAGACCGCAAATGGATTCAAAATGTGAGCTCCAACGAGTAGTACTAGCTCGATGCAAAGTACCTATCTGATTAGCCCTTTTACCAGTCTCTCGTTCACCACTAGCTATCCCCCTTTCAATCTTAGTAGCTTCGGCAGATCGCAGTTCTGTATGACGCTTAGGAGAAGCACTAATAAAATTGACAATGCATGTCAATTTGGAAAAGAATTGTCATATTGAAATCTCATCTTCAGCAGTTGCAACTAATGCAAGTTGTAAACGATGAGAAAAGCAATGAACATAGTATGCATACTCACAATCATTGCGGAACAAAGCTTGCAATCCATTAAATACACCACGCATGTTGCTAGCACCATCATATCCCTGACCTCGTAAATCTCGAATGTGCAAATTGTGTCGAGTAAGAACTTTTGATATTTTTTTCTTAAGAGTTAAAGAAGTGGTACTTTAACATGCATAATCTCAAAAAATCTCTCCTGAAAAAAATCCTGAACATCAACAAATCTCATAACAATTGTCATATGTTCTTTATTTGATGCATCATTTGCTTCATCAACCAAAATACAAAACTTGGCATTTCCAACTTCTTCACGGATTTTTTCTCTTACTTTAGTAGCTAGAATATGCAAAATATTTTTTTGGATCATAGGAGACGTATATTTTGCATTTCCTGGAGCTTTCTCTAAGATAACATCATTTATCTCAACATTCAACTTTGCCATCAAACTAATCATCTCAATTAGATTACCATGGTTCTTTGACATTTATAGATTCATCATGACCTCTCAAGGCACATCCCTATAAAGTAAGTCATTGAACACTATCAATGGTAGCCTTAAGACGCAATCGATTTCTCTTTATTTCTTCTGAACTTTGAACATTCATAACTTTATCAATATGCACTGATATATTCTTCAACGCCTCAACATTTCTCACAGCATTATTGTGTGTGGAAGCAAGACCTCCCATATGTGACAAGAAAACACATTTGGCCCCATTATTCACTCTCTTCCAGCTACTAAAACCTTCAACGGTAAATGCAGGATGTAGAGGTTCACGACCTTGAAAAATAAAGCACGGAAAGCAAAATGCCGCATCTTTTGAAATAGAATATTCTAGCCATGGAAATTTTTTGTACCAACTTTCCTGAAATCTTCGATTTTGAACTCCAGTTTTAGTCCTCGGATACTCAGCCAAGATAGGTTGATTTGGTCCCCACTTTATATAAGCACGCCTAACTTCATCTTGATTATAAGCAGGATGTTTCCATATCAAAATACGCAATGCGGGATCTCGTTCAAGTTCATTCTCATCAAAAGGAATCCTTAGAACTTTTGCTTGAGGTTGAGGACCTTGAGGTTCAACAGCCGCAGGAATCATAGGAACATCAACACTTGTTGATGTTTCTACTAGACTCAAAGGTTCAAGAGTAGAATTTGATGTTTCTTCTCCACTTTTCTTTTTTAATAACGAAAAAATTATTTTTGCTCTTTTTCGTTCTTGATTTTTCATCCTAATAAAGTAGAGAATGACTGAAAATTAGAGAAACAAACAGTACCCGCCTAACATTATTTGAAGCTAACTAATATGAAGGTTAGCAAAATGTCACAACAGTACTAATGAAAAGAAGAACCAAAAGATGGAGGAACAGCGTTAGTATACTTCATGTTTAATAAGGTTGCACTATTGCAGTTACGCTTCCTACAATCATTCATGTGGCTCTTGAAAAGTCTTGTTTATTTTTTTATAGCATATGATCAAACCCATAATCTCATTGCTCTTGGAAGCTTTTTTTTTTTTTTTTTATCAGAGCACTTGGAAGCTCACTCTAAGGATTTCACAAAAATGGATTGGATGATATGGCAACAGTTAGTTAGGATAATTATTTCAGTTCCCATAGACAGCAGGAAATACGAAGGGAAACTTAAACAATATGGAACAGTAAATGGGGCCATTCTGTAACTATGGGATGCCAAAACTTTCGATGGGAGGATCCTATGAGTCTCCAATATCCAAAGTAAATATGCAGAAAGACAAATAAGAGTAGTAAAAATGTGGGAACAAAGTGTATTTTTTCAGACATTCCAAATGTTTTGATCATCAGTTCACTAAGCCATAAAAGTCTATGGTAATCCAGAAAATGTAGAGACTAAAACAAAGCCATAAAAGTCTATGGTTGTCCAGAAAATGTAGAGACTAAAACAAAGCCATAAAAGTACACGCACTGATTTCCAATTACTCAAAGCTTGTGCTTCTTTTGGTTGATTAGGGAAAAAAAATTGTAGCAAAACATAATTAATGGAATTTGGAATCTTAAACATATCATCACTTGAAAACTAAAAAACGTAAAGCTCCACTTCGTTGATCCCAAACACAAAAAAATAAATAAATAAAGATAAGCCTGATTGTGAAAAACTTACCTTGCACCGAGGAAACAGCCGCTTGAGGAAATAAATTTGCTGGAGGAAACAGCCGCTCGAGGGAAGAGGGATCTGATGCGTTGAAGAGAGAAAGAGGAGGTGTTTGCGCAGAAGAGGGATGGTTGTGCTTGTCCGGGGATTTGGGGAAGTGACTTGCCGCCCGTGTGTTGCCATGGCCCATGGAGCCGTTGCTTGTCCGAGAATTTGGAGAAGTGACCGCCTGAGAGAGAAGAGAGAGGACTGCTTGTGTGTTGGAGGGAGCCGCTGGGGAACCACTGTGTGTTGCAAGGAGCTGCTATGTTAGGTTGGTTTACTCTGGCCTGGGTTAATTTGGGGGTAAAATATAGTGGTAATTTTTTTTGGGGGGGGTAGGCTGGTACTTAGTGGTAATTTTTTTTTTTTTTTTTTACTCTGGGCTTCAGCCCACCTTAGCCCACTAGTAGATCCACCCTTGCTCGTTGCAATCTGCCAGGAGAACTTTGCATTGCATCAGTATCATCAAAGTTTCTTGTGTTGTTGGGAGGCCTAAAATCAGCTCTAGTTCTTTTTGATGGCCTATAATTATCATCGTCGGTATCTACAACCAAAAATGCAATGTTTAGCTTTGTTCTTTCTGGAGCTTTCTAAGATATCACCCCATCAACTTCTCAGCACCGTTAAAACTTTAAGACTATGTAAACATGCATACAAACACAAAAGTGGTCGTATGTAGGATTATTATAAACTCAAAGAGCGCATTTGAGCAATCAATTTACATGGTGACTCAAAACTGTTCCCACAAAAAATGCCTCTGGAGAATAATAGGATTATATACACTAGACAAAGTTAAGTAATCTGAGCATGAATGATCAAAGTTGACCAGTTTTTGAATATTGTATTCACATGGTTGTCACTGTGGATAAATTGAATCATTAGTAGTTGAATAATCCGTTCAGGTAAATTTTTTGTCACTTTCCTTAACATATTATTTGCAGCATGACAGAGTATGGAATGCTGGTAGAATTTTATCTGGACCAGAAACACTTGTGACGCGTCAAGGCCACAGCTATTTTTCTCTTGGAAGAAGCCTTCTTGGATTGCAAGTTACCGAGTGTGGGCATAAAGAGGCTAGGGTTTTTACATTTTCCAAATCATGAGCATTAACTGCATTTGAGATCAACTTAAACCCAAAAAAAGAGTGCCAAAGTTAGGTGATGCAGCTATATAATAGGCAAGTTTTGAATTCTCAACAGCATCTCGTTGTTGTTTTGGAGGTATGGTATGGCCACCGATCCTGACCAGTGGCAGGTCCACATGACTTTTCATTAGGGCTAGACCCCTATTTGGGTTAAAAAATTATTGTCAAAAAGAAGAATTATCAGGATATGAGTACCCTTTCATTTATTTATGATGAAAAGCTAGGGTTTACACCTTGGTCGTGGAGCATCTGAGGAAGTTTGCGCTGAGAGAAACGACCATCTCTGCCGTCAAGTTCTGTCTCCGCGGCCCTCCGATCTGCCATGATCTGATCCAAATCCCTCTCGTCTTCAAGGAAGTCGTCCAGCCCCAACGATTCGTACTGGTCATGCTCGTCCATTCGCCAATAATCGCTACCAATTCCCCTCATCAAAAGAAAATAATCAATATATAGGATATCAATGGCACATATATATATATATGAACGGAAATTTGAAGATGAAGAAGAAGAGTTGCAATAAATACCAACTCCGTGTAATTGTCGTTGAAAAGGTCCTCTCCTTTTTCCTCTTCGTCGGCTTTTTTGGGCTCATCTCTGATGATGTTGGGATCGACGGCTGCTTCATCTACGTCGAAGTAGTTCTCGGAGGTACGGCTGGTGTTGAATGGAAGATGATCGGTATTGAAACCAGCGGAGGTTGGGGAATCCGGCGTCGATGCTGGATTTCCATGGTCGGATGATTAGGACGACTCGCTCGGAAGACTGCCACCACCTGAATATTCCCTTGCCATTGTTCCGAACCCAACTACCGGTCCTCTACTACGTTAACAATATCAGCAACTACGAAATTGTAGTTTCACATCCTACTGACTGAAATCTAGTTAGACCTAGCTTTTCTCAAATTCTTGAGGCCTTTAATGAACCACCAACAAAACTTATCTGGGTCTATGAGTATATGCTTACACAACACCTACTTAAGAATCGGATAAAAGACTCGTATCAAACCAAAGAGAAAAAAGAACTACTTGCCTAGCCGATAATAATATTGAAGGCAAAAAATATGTTGTTTGTAAACTTTTTGGCTTAATGAGAGTCGACATTGATATCATGTTATGATATAATAAGAGTAACCAAGAGATACACAAAATCTCATCATACTCCTACTATTGTGAAGTAAGCATTCACAAGTATTGATGAATACTAGTAGTATTATGGTCCGTCCATTCCAGCCGCAAGCATGTTATGAAGATGGATGGTTACAGCCAGTCCGGGGTGGAGTATTAAAAATATCATCTTTCTGAGGAGAATCAAAACAAATCAAAAATAAGGGACAAATTGTTGAAAGAAAATAATAAACATGACTTTTCATGTTCTAGGAGTTATTTTTATGCATTTAGTTTTTTGTATTAGTGGGTCATCAATATGGTATTAGTGGGGGACAAAGTAATTGTGGTATTTTAATTCTCCAAGCAATGGAGGAGTGGGGTCTTTATTATTGCATTATGTAGTGGGGTTATGTTATATGTCATGTGTTATATATGAGTGTCTATATATATCCTATGTAATACATCCATTTGAATATGAGTGAATAGAAAGAGTTCTTCCTATCTTCAATAGTCTCTTCCATTATTTTTTGTGAGTGTGTGATAGTCCTCTAGATTCCAACAAAGTGGTATCAGAGCTAGGCTTGAGTGTTGAAAAAGAGAGAGTGAGACAGAGATGGCGAATGGAATGCTTCCATTTCAAATGCCTCGATTCATCAAAGATAACTATGATAATTGGTGTATCCGCATGAAGGCAATTCTTGGATCTCAAGACTTATGGGAGATTGTAACAATTGGTTACACAACACCACAAGATGAAGCTTCCTTAAGCCAAGCCCAAAAGGAAGTCTTGCAAGCTACAAAGAAGAAGGATCAAAAGGCTCTTTCACTCATCCATCAATGTTTGGATGATGCTATGTTACAGAAGGTTGTTAGTGCAACCACATCCAAGCAAACATGGGATGTTCTGAAAACCGCTCATAGTGGAGTGGAAAAAGTCAAGAAAGTTCGCCTCCAAACTCTACGAGGTGAATTTGAGGCTTTACGTATGAAGGAATCCGAATTAATTTCAGATTATTTCACAAGAATCTTGGTGGTTGTGAATAATTTAAGAACTTATGGTGATGATCACTATGACGATACCCGGGTGATAGAAAAAATCCTCCGTTCATTGGACCCCAAGTTTGACTACATTGCCGTAGCCATTGAAGAGTCTAAAGATTTAGACACAATGATGATTGACGAACTCATGGGATCGTTGTTAGCCCATGAAGAACGGCTAGCCATGAAGAAGCAAGATTCGTTGGAACAAGTGCTACAAACCAAGCTTTCTTTCAAAGAAAAAAAAAGAAGGCAAGATGGAAGTCAAAGAGGTAGAGGGCGTGGACATGGAGGTGGAGGTCGTGGTGGACGTGGTCGAGGTAGAGGGGAAAACTTTGGCCAAAATGCGTCCAACAAAGAAGAAAGAGGTCAAGAATCACATCGTGGAAGAGGACGTGGAAGAGGCAATCATTCAAAGTCATATGGAGGGAGGTATGACAAATCTCATATTCAATGTTATAATTGTCATCGATATGGCCATTTTGCTTCCGAGTGTAGAAATGATTTTGTGGAAGAAAGAGCACACTTTGTTGAAGACAAAGTCGAAGGGAGCCGACCTTGTTGTTGGCATACAAAGAAGAGCAAAAGGGAGACAAGAACGTGTGGTACCTTGACTCCGGTGCTAGTAATCACATGTGTGGAAACAAAGAGATGTTTGTGGAGTTTGATGAATCGGTAAGTGGAAAAGTCACTTTTGGAGATTCTTCTCAAATTCCAGTAATGGGAAGAGGTAATATTTTGATTCGTTTGAAGGATGGAAGGCATCAAGTTATTTCTAATATTTTTTATGTGCCAAACATGAAAAATAATATTTTGAGCTTGGGCCAACTCTTAGAGAAAGGTTATGATATTTGCATGAAAAATCATAATCTTTCAATAAGAGATGGAAACGGGAATTTGGTTGCTAAAGTGCCGATGACAAGAAATAGAATGTTTTTGTTAAATATTCAAAGTGATGTGGCAAAATGCTTGAAAGCATGTGTTAAAGATTCTTCTTGGTTATGGCACTTGAGATTTGGACACTTGAATTTGGAGGACTAACCTTGTTGTCTAGAAAGAAGACGGTGAAAGGATTGTCTTATATCAACCACCTGGATCAACTTTGTGAGGGATGTCTAATTGGAAAGCAAGCTAGAAAGAGCTTTCCCAAAGAATCCATTTCAAGAGCAACCAAACCACTTCAACTTGTTCACTCGGATGTTTGCGGCCCTATAGACCCACCATCATTTGGTAAGAACCGGTATTTTCTTCTCTTCATTGATGATTTTAGCCGAAAAACGTGGGTTTATTTTCTAAAACAAAAATCGGAGGTGTTTGGTGTTTTCAAAAATTTTAAGGCTTTGATTGAAAAACAAAGTGGGTATGAAGTTAAGGCAATTAGATCCGATAGAGGAGGTGAATTCACATCAAATGAATTCAAAAATTTTTGTGAAGAAAATGGAATTCACCATCCTCTAACGGTTCCAAGATCGCCACAACAAAATGGTGTTGCCGAAAGGAAGAACCGAACCATTCTTGACATGGCTCGGAGTATGTTGAAGAGTAAAAAAATGCCCAAGGAGTTTTGGGCCGAAGCTATTGATTGTGCCATCTACTTGTTAAATCGGTGTCCCACTAGAAGTGTCCAAGACAAAACACCACAAGAAGCATGGGGAGGAATCAAACCAAATGTTTCTCATTTGCGGGTCTTCGGAAGTGTATGTTATGCACATGTGCCGGATGAGAAACGGACCAAACTAGATGACAAGAGTGAAAAGTTTGTCTTCATTGGTTATGATTCAAGAAGCAAAGGTTACAAGCTTTACAACCCAATCAATGGCAAGATAATCATTAGTAGAGATGTTGAGTTTGATGAAGAAGATGAATGGGATTGGAACACTCCACAAGAAGACTATGATTTTTTCCCATTCTTTGAAGAAGAGGAGGAGCCCAATGAGATCATGGAGCTGCCCATTTATTCTCCTCCACCATCACCACCAATACCCACCAATGTGCAAGCATCTCCATCATCATCCGAAGCAAGCTCAAGTGAGAGGCCACCTCGCATGAGGAGTCTTCGAGATATCTATGAAGAAACCGAAGAGGTAACTCAAAGATTTAGTGATCTAACACTATTTTGCCTATTTGCCGATTGTGATCCCATAGGCTATGAGAAAGCGGCACAAGACAAGAAGTGGAGGAGTGCCATGAATGAAGAAATTGAAGCAATTGAAAGAAATGGAACATGGGAACTTGCCACACTCCCTAGAGGACAAAAGGCCATTGGAGTGAAGTGGGTGTACAAGACAAAGAAAAATGTCAATGGTGAAGTGGAGAGGTACAAAGCAAGGTTGGTTGCAAAAGGCTATAGTCAAAGACCGGGTATTGACTATGATGAAGTATTTGCACCCGTTACTCGTTTGGAAACAATTAGATTGATTATTTCTTTAGCCGCTCTAAATGATTGGAAAATTCATCAAATTGATGTAAAGTCCGGTTTTTTGAATGGTTTTCTTGATGAAGAGGTGTATGTTGAACAACCCTTGGGTTATGTTGTGAAATGGCAAGGAGAGAAAGTCTTAAAATTAAAAAAGGCTTTGTATGGTTTGAAGCAAGCACCAAGGGCTTGGAATAGTAGACTTGACAAGTACTTTCAAGCAAATAATTTCTCCAAGTGTCCCCATGAACATGCTCTTTATGTAAAGGTGAATGATAATGGTGATATACTCTATGCTTGTTTGTATGTGGATGATTTGATCTTCACAGGAAATTGTCCAAGAATGTTTGAAGATTTCAAGAGAGCGATGGCTAAAGAATTTGAGATGACCGATATTGGACTTATGTCATACTACCTTGGCATTGAAGTGAAGCAAATGAAGGAAGGTATTTTCATCTCTCAAGAAGGTTATGCTAAAGAAATTTTGGCAAAATTTAAGATGCAAGATTGTAAGCCGGTATGCACACCCGTTAAATGTGGTGTAAAATTGTCAAAATATGAAGATGGAGAGCATGTGGATTCCACCCATTTCAAGAGTCTAGTGGGAAGCTTGAGGTACTTAACATGCACAAGACCGGATATTTTTTTTGGTGTTGGTCTTGTAAGTCGCTATATGGAAGCTCCTACCATAACCCATTTGAAGGTGGCAAAAAGAATTCTTAGATACATCAAAGGTACACTTGATTATGGATTACTATATTCTTGTTCTAACAATTCCAAGCTTGCGGGTTATTATGATAGTGATTGGACCGGAGATATGGATGATAGAAAAAGTACTACCAGGTATGTTTTCTTCATGGGAGATACCGCATTTGCTTGGAGTTCAAAGAAGCAACCCATTGTGACTCTTTCGACTTGTGAAGCCGAGTATGTGGCGGCTACATCATGTGTTTGTCAAGCCATTTGGCTTAGAAATTTGTTAAAGGAGCTTCATTTGCCTCAAGATGAATCGACGGAGATCTTCATTGACAACAAATCGGCACTAGCATTGGCAAAGAATCCGGTGTTTCATGATCGTAGTAAGCATATTGACACAAGGTTCCATTTCATTAGAGAGTATGTGACCAAGAAAGAGGTGGAGCTCAAGTTTGTGAAGTCTCAAGATCAAATTGCCGATATTTTCACTAAGCCCCTCAAGGAGGATGTCTTTTGCAAATTGAAAAGTTTGCTTGGAGTTGAGAAGAAAAATCATGTTTAAGGGGGGGTGTTGAAAGAAAATAATAAACATGACTTTTCATGTTCTAGGAGTTATTTTTATGCATTTAGTTTTTTGTATTAGTAGGTCATCAATATGGTATTAGTGGGGGATAAAGTAATTGTGGTATTTTAATTCTCCAAGTAATGGAGGAGTGGGGTCTTTATTATTGCATTATGTAGTGGGGTTATGTTATATGTCATGTGTTATATATGAGTGTCTATATATATCCTATGTAATACATCCATTTGAATATGAGTGAATAGAAAGAGTTCTTCCTATCTTCAATAGTCTCTTCCATTATTTTTTGTGAGTGTGTGATAGTCCTCTAGATTCCAACACAAATTAACAATTTCTATGTAACGCACGCAGATTGCCAAATCTTCCTGTGTGACCAGAGAGCGGCTGGTATCAAGGATTTCAAGCCCTTGAGAAGAAAGTAATAATAATGCATGAAAGAAATTGAGAGCTTCCTGCCATGCCATACAAAAAGAAGTTCGATTTTCAAGGCTGCGGCCGCCAAATTGGTTCCTTTTTTTTTATTTTATTTTTTTTGTAGGTTTTTTCAATTTGGGCATTCGGCTACCGAATTCAAGGTTGTGGGTGCTGTTGGTGTCCAGTTTGTCATGGTAATTATCACCCCCGTTAACGAGGTTGGTCAAAGGTCGAGTTTTGGAGGTTTTAGTGACTAACCTTGGGGGCTCGTTTGTTTCGAGTATTAATTATGGGTGGTATTAGACATTATTTCCATTCCACTCCTATCCAATAGTATATTATACCCGGTCTTAAACTATAATCTCATCATTCCCCTTGTTTGTGTATCACAAATATTATCTATTTAATACCTATTTAAAAAAGTCAACAATTGCGGCTGGGGTGTAAAAAGACAATTTTATCCTTATAAATCAAAGTCAACAATTGCGGCTGGCTTTGTAGTTGAGGGCATTTGAGTCTTTTACCACTTTAATACCTCCTTCCAACATTTTATACCACCTGATAGGTGGGATTCAATAGCACCATGTAGAAGACATTAATGACACTGTTCACAGCGGGTCGGTATTACGACCCGAAAATTAATACCGAACGAAAAATGACAAACAAACAAGGTATAAAGTGGACCCCACGTACTATTTTCCTAATACCACCCCTTTGTACCAGCCTTATACTTGAAGCAAACATGTCCTGGGTGTTTATGAAATTTCCAGGTGGTTTTGGGTCGCCTGGGACGAGAATCGTTGGAGTTTTTTTTTTTTTTTTGGGAGGGAGGGAAAAGGGAGGAGAATTTGAACCCTTGACTCAGACCGACACTCGGCCGGCGTTGGCGTTTTGGTCCTAAACTTGTGCCGATATTACTGGTGGTGTTGTCGATTTCGGAGGAAACGGGTACTATTGGAGTGGCGGCAGTGATAGTGGTGGTGGTTGGGCCTGGGTCAGGTGGGGCTTCCGGCCGCTGTAACTCAGCCATCAGAGGAGTGATTGGGGAGAGAGAGAGGGAAATGAAGTGGGTTTTCTCTAGTTCAGTTGGATTGATCGTCTTCTTTTTGGAGTTTTGCCAGCTATAGATTGAAAGGAATATATGGCGGTGATTGCAGGCAGGCAAGACAACAATCCATTTGTCGTCGAACGCATTAAGAGAGCAGACCCCAAAAAAACAAACAAATAGCGAGATAGAGGAGTTACGTATATTTTTTATCCCATTTTAAAATGGACTGTATATGAATCGTTTAAAATTAAATTAAATATTTTAGAAATAAAATTTATATAATAAAAATTAAAGTGACAAAAATTACATATTTTATGGATCAAGGGGCTGTTTTAGAGTTAGTTGTCGAATTAATTGGTGAATTAGAGTTAAAATATTTTAATGCGGTGTTGCTGTTGCATTATCTTTGGATATTAAGCCAAATTTATCACCGGTAAGGATTTCCTTCAAGTAGGAAATAAATGACACGTGCATCAGTGGCATGATAGATTACTGAACACTTCAACCAAAAAAATATTCTGCAAATCCAGAAACCTTGTCGGTGGGACAGGATTCTTTTCAGATGTTCTAACAGAAAAGAAAGAAGAAGAATAAAGAGAAAACATCATTTTTCGGGACAACATATGTTAACGCTGTGTTTGATATATTGTATTAAATTTTAGAAATTGAACAGTCATTTTTTAGTAATACTTATTTCTTTATTTGGTTTGTGGGAATAAAATTTCATTCTCATTCTTAAGTAATAACTAATCCTAGAAATAATGGGATTAGTCATTCCCAAATAAACCAAGGTATTAGTCATTCATTTACCATCGTTAATTAGCCCCGACAAAAAACCCAATCTTTTGCTCTCTGTCTCTCGGTCATCGTTCAGCCCCCATCTTTCTTCTCTCCTCTCATCTTCTCTCTTCTCCTCCCTTCTCCTCACTTCACCTCTGTGACTTTTTCTTAGCGGGAAGCATGACAGTTCATCACTGCTAGATTTCTATAATTGATGGGTTTTATTTATTTTTGATGGTGTTCGAGAAAATTTCTGACAGAAGCATGGTTTGCTAGATTTCTATAATTGGTGGGTTTTATTTATTTTGTTTATAATGATAGACCCCTTAAGTTGTTTTAGATACGTTTTGAATAGTTGAGAATAATGCGGAAACAATGTTTGGCTGATCTTATGCACAATGACTGCCCAGCTCTCTGCTGCAGGCGGTTTTTGTAGCTGGATACGATGGTTGCCTTACTCATCTGAATGTCTACATCTATTTTCCCTTCTTTTTTTTTTTTTTGTGTGTGCGTGTCTTTTCCCCTGCCCAATTCAACAATAGTTAACCTTCTACATCAACTCTGGAACCAATTTGTGAGTTTTGACACTTGGGTTTGAAGTATTGGTCATAACTGACAAGCTTAGAAATAGGGCTGTTAATCAAGTCAAGCTTGAACATTATTTAAGGCTCGTTTATGTGTTAATTGTTAAACGAGCCAGCTCGTTTATGTGTAAATTAGGCTTGACAAAGGCTCGAATTCAGCTCGATTAACAGCCCTACTTAGAAACAGAAGGGTATTCATCAGGTTGGTGCTGCACTGCTGCCATTGAACTTGCCTATTGTTTTTTCGAGGGATAGGTTGTAGCTAGACAAAGATAGAGAGGAAGGTGATGAATTATAGCAGGTACTTATGACGGATTTCATTATCTAGATATTCTCCTGGAGCAGCCCATTGTAGCTGTGCCGAGCTTCTAAGATAAGACGTGTCTCCATGATCATGTAACTGATTGTTGGCTGATTCCTCCTGTGTCTGCTTGTAATTGAAAAAAATATTATCCTTTTTTTTGTGTGACAACACTGCATAGCGTCGTGCTTCTCTTGTGTGACAACACTGCATAGCGTCTAATTAACATTAGGTTAAACTAGCATTCTAGCCCTTGTTTGAACACCGGAACATTAGCAATATGGATTAGGATGACTCTTCGGAATACTAAGCCCTGTAGGAATACTAGCAAATTCGATAATTAGATTATTAACCAGTTAATGAGTGGAGAGTCCAACATAATAAAAGAGTGATTTATGGTTCGTGGATAATTGGATCGTCGATTAGTTCGTGTCTACTAGAAGTTGTAGCGGAGAGGATTTTGATCCTTTCAATGAGAGTGAAAACTGAAAAACTATTATGTCATTGTGTCCTTGAAATACAAGTAAGACAGCTTTATAATGAATATTTTTTAGAAGTCTCTGCCTCTTGAAAAAGCAATTACCGAAGTCGCAACAAAAACGAACGAGTCTTTATAGAGATAGAGAGAGCGAGAGAAAAAGAACTAGTCTTGAGCTATGGAGGAAAGAACCACAAGAAGTTTACTTGGCTAGACTCGCAGAGCAAGCTGAGAGATATGATGGTATTGCTTTATATATTACAATTATTTTTTCCCCGAAAATAAAATGATGTATAGGTATAGATTTACTCAAGTGTACAGACCTTGTTTTTTTTCCTTATTTATTTGTTAATTTTCTGGGGTTTATTGGCACTGTTCTATGGTGTGTATATTTTCTATGGTTGCAGAATGGGAAGAAGACTACTGGGTTGTGTTTAGATTGTACTGATTAGGCTTGTGTATGTGTTTATGTAGTTGAAAATTTTCAAAAGCTTGAGTTTTTATGTGATCTTTGTTCTTCTTGATTAATTAATTTTATGGTATAATTACCAATTGACATGAAATATTTAAAATAATGAATGAATTTTTTGGGTGATATCTTAGGATCTCGATTTAGGGATAGTTCCAGGTGGGGACTGAATTTTGCATAAGTAATTGTGATTTGATGATTAATTTTCCCACTATAAACCGTTACTCTGTTCTTGCTTTTTTTAGATTTTTTGTCATTCTTTTGGCAAACTTTTGGAGGGTAGTATGTACTAAATTGGGTTTCTTTATATAGTTTCAACTTTATGAAAATTCATCCCCATGTTCACCATGTTCTAAAAATAGTATAAAAAAAATGTGACAGTTATCATGCTTAATCAATATTATATTGAGTCTTATATGTATGCATATTGTAGTTCAAGCTGCATCAAGTTAACAAGAAGTTCTCACCAAAAGTCAGAATTCTCACCATTTCCAGTCAACCTCTTTGAACAGTTGACAACATTTACAAAGAAAGGCCTCAAATTCTCAAAGGTTAGTCTTCCAGCATTGAGTTCTTAGAATTTCGGTAATTTCAAATCTAATCTTAGTGAACAATTCTCTTTTTTGCTCACTTTTTTTTCTGTAGAACTGTGCTAAAAAGTTAGTGTTACATTTGCTGCTTTGATAAGATTGCAAGACCATTTGCTCTAGACTCCCGAGCCAGTACTAGAAGATTCCACAGATGAAAAATGAAAGTGGTTCAAGATACTTAACCTTGTCTAAATTAATTTTATGTTCACGCATTTGAACATGTATGGAAATATGATTCCTACTTGATTTTTGAATTTTTAGGGTTGTGTTGGAGCCTTAGATGGGACATATATAAGTATTCATGTGCCAACTAAAGACAAGCCTAAGTATCGATCCGGGCAAGAGATATTGCTACTAATGTCCTAGGAGTATGCTCACAAGACATGGACTTCATTTATGTATTACCTGGTTGGGAAGGGTAAACGGCAGATGGTAGGGTGCTTAGAGATGTCATGATTAGAAGGAATGAGTTGGTGGTGAATCGTGATACCTACTACCTTGTGGATGGGGGATATACCAACGGTGAGGGATTTCTTGCCCCATTTAGAGGTCAAAGGTATCACTTAAAAGATTGGAGAGATGGTCACCAACGTAGAACACCTGAAGAGTTCTTTAATATGAAGCATTATTCTGCTAGAAATGTAATCGAAAGATGTTTTGGGCTACTGGAGAAACATTGGGCTATTTTAAGAAGCCCGTCTTTCTACCCCATCAAAATACAGAACCGTATAATAATAGCTTGTTATTTGATTCACAACTACATCAGGGATCAAATGTCAATAGACCCAATCGAGGCAGAGGTAGATGCAACAAGTCTTGTGGTGAAAAATAATGCACATGATGATCGTATTACCACGGTTGAAACATCCAACGAGTGGTCAACATCTAGATTGAATTTGGCAAACAAAATGTTTGATGAGTAAAGAACAAATAGACAAAAAGTTTAATTTTTTGTACTTATATTTGAAAATAATTTTGTTTCTTGAAATTCTACCACCAATGCTATTGAGATAAAATGAATGGAATTTAAGAATTCCTTTTTTTATTCAACTTGTTTCGGTATACTATTGATTATTTTTTGGACTTATTTTTCATCGATTTATTTTTTGGTTCAACCTACATGTTCAGATAAGATTCCTAGTTGTTTTAATAATTTTCTTTTTAGGTTTGCACATGCACTCTATTGAATTCACAAAGAACTATAATTATTCATTTGAAAAGAAAGACAAATTCTGAATATTTTTTGATTTTAATTTTGATTTCTTTTTGTAAACTTATTTTTGAAAGAATTTGTTTTCTAATTTTTTAAAATTTATAGGGGTTTAATTTTTTTCAATGGATTCTCATTTTTTCTAATTATAAATTTTTTTACACAACTTTCAAATGCAATCACAATCATAAAAAAAGTTGTTATTAAGTATTTTTAGTCACTATGGATATTTTGGTTAAAATTGTTTCTCCAATAAAAAAATTGTTTTATCCAAACATAAGAATGGAATGAACATTCCATTTCAGCACTTAATTCTAAACAGTTGTCAAACATTGGAATAGTAATGCGCATTCCATTCCATTCCCAAATTTATTTCATTCCCAAACTCATTTCATTCCTACTGAAAAGTATTACCGCATACCAAACGCAACGTAAAGAATTTCACAGAAAAACAGTCAGGAACAATGAATTAGACCTAGATACTCCCCCCGGGGGGGAATAAAGGACTAAGCTGCAAAAACCTGCCCAAAGTACTGACTGATTTACGACCCTTGTCCTTGATTCTCAAGTCACCACAACATATTTTCAAATCTTTACCGGTGACTGTTATCCGAAACAAGAAACACATTATGAACCTGAGTAATACTAAAATGAAAACACTCAAGAAAAAACTATGTAAAGTAAAAGTTACCTTTCTTCAAAGTACATAATTGCCACCAATAGCTTGACTTGGGTTTGCCCTCAATTTTCCCTATGAGCAGCTTTAAGAAAATGGTTTTCCAGAATATATTGAGCAACCCTTGTCCAAATATTTCTCTTTATTTCATGCTTCCCATCTCAATACTCGTAAAACTTTTCTGCAATACCATGCCCTTATACATGCATTTGGTGTATACTTCTTCCCCTCACTCAACACTACTTTACCATACTTTGACAAGAAGGTTAGTGAGAACTCTCCCATGCCTTCTGGTATAATTTTCTCACGAAGGTTCTGATGGCAAGATTATTTGTCTTTTTCCTCTCCAAAAAAGCACTTCTAAATGGTTCCAAATGATAGTATAAATACAAGAGTAAACTGGTATTCCTATAAACTTTTCATCTGATAAAGCAACCCTAACAACCCCCACAGTTAGCTTGAGCAGTATCTTTTGTCAACTGAGGTAGGAATTGTATAAAATCTATGTTGGGATTCAGCACAAGACAAAGATTTTCTTTAAAAAATAGAACAAATGGGCAGTGAAGAAAAGATACAATATCCAGTTACATCAGTGGTTTACTTGATGAAGAACTCGTAGTCCTAGTAACTGGACCAAATGATGGCCTGAAAATAGACAACCGGACATATATAAATAAGCATAAGATGATAAACCTCACAATAAAGAAAGCTAAAAAACAAAGTAAAAAACCGTACTCTAAAACAACTAAACCTTTGGGTAAAATCTGGACTTTAAAAAAGCCCCGCAGGATCAATGTTCAATTGTCTGACAGTGTACTAGAACTTCAATCTCCTGTACAAGAACAAGAAAAAAAATAAGTTATTCCTCATTTAACTCCCCATATCACAGTTAAAATACTTTTTCACTCGGAAAATTACTTCTTGCTGAAAACCAAGAAGGGAGGTGACTAGACCTATCTAATATTGTTTCGACACCAACAAGAAACAAAGATGATAATAAAATTCAGTGCGCATACCATTTTGAGATCGTGATTCTCTCACTTTTATACTTCCTGCATCGTGACACGGAATAAAACTTAAGAAGAACTACATCTACAATAAAAATATAAAAAGATTTTTAAGCATTAAGATAAAATGTTGTCAGATATCAAACCCAATTATTCCAACAAATAGCCTCAACTTATTTAGTAGTCTTGTGATAAGGATTCTACACCTTTCAAAAATAGAATGCCAACCGTCAGTCGTCGGTCTTAGCTCTCTTAGCTCTAGTTGATACAAGTTCTTCTTGGATTTCTTTCAAATCATCATCATCACCCCTCCTACCTGCTTGCTCCTTCCAATATGCCACTAGCTTCTTCAAACGAGCCACTTCCTTTGATGAAACATCTTTGGTAGGATCATTTGATTGGACCCTTGATGCAAATCTGTAGTACATTCGAACCAATATTGTAAAGAGGACTACAAGACAATGGCATCTTACTCTACAGCAAAATAAATGCATAAAGTGTTAAAGCAAACTACAAATCTGAAAGTCAGTAATTAATCCATCATGACCGTCTTCAATGCAGACTACTCCTTATAACTCCATATTGAAGCAGTCTAAACATTAATTTATGGTATCATTTTTCAAAACAAATTACCGAATCCTGGTAAGCACCCCAAAAAGGTATATCCTTAACATAAGGATAACTACAGACAGTAAAACAATTTCAAAAAAAAATTAATCGTGCATGATAAAGATAGATTAGCTTACATGAGAGAATTGTAAGTCTCATCCAAATTCGACTCCGCAGGGGATATGTTCACAAACATCAGAGTTTTAGCATTACCACCAAGTGAATCACTTACTAACAATGTTAACTTGTCATTCCTATAAGGGATGTGCCGACTGCTCGAGGACAAAGCTCTGATAACATTCCCAAGGGCAAAAAGTGATTTATTGATACTTTGAGCTTCCGTGAGCTTACCCGTAGAACCAGACTTTTTCATCCTTTTTGGGCCAGCAAGGTCCACAAAACTTAGCTGCACAACAAGAAGTTAAAAAAAAATAAACATGAGAAATGTGAATAGACAACATTGGAAACAAGCACAAGTACTCCCGCTCGCATCCTTATATTTTTACATGAGCTAGTTAGCAATATCATGCCCACAGTGTTTCTTTTTTTTGTTTTTCACATTTTTTAAATTTTTGGGTTGGAAAAGGGGTTTAAATGTAATGTACTGTATCTTTCTAATTCATGACCAAAACAGAAAACTAGTAATATACGTCCAGCTGGAAAGTGGTACATATGCAACAGCACTCCAATAAAGACAACGGGCATGTCAATAAGATGAGCTATAATACAATACGCAATTATGACAGTACCTTGCCTTTGGCAACAGCTTGAGTATGAAGGTTGGTACACTCAATAATAATTGACAGTATCAGATGCGATCTTGAACTCTCTTCATTCATTAAAGTACCCGTTGTATGACGCTGTTCAAATCCTTTCTGGATAATGCTTTTGAGTTCCTCATATGTTGAAATTGATACAGCTGTCACATTTTCAATATGTACTATGCCCTATACATTCACACATTATCAATTAATAAAGGCGATCGCTAGAATTGAAAAAGAGTCCCTATAACTTGCAAAAAATAAACAAAGTTTAACATAAGATGTCATGAAAATAAATGAGATAAAACAAACAAAGTTTAACATAAGATATTGATGAGTATGCTAAATCAATGTTATCATAACCGGACCGGTCATCGAACCGGCAGGGGGACCGGGTCAATGATTCACTGGTTCAACCGTTAGATCAACTGGTCGAACCGGTTATATAATATAAAATTCAAAAAAAAATAAATATAATAATTTAATTAAAAAAATATAAAAATGTCCACAATATATACAATTTACCATAAAATATACAATATATACAATTTAACACCACAAATACATAATTCTATAAAGAAAAAAAAATCAACAACTTGCAGCCTTTTTGCCTTCTCAAGGCAATGGCTTTTTCGAGGATCCATATTTCTCGAGGCAATTAGTATTCCTTCTCTGTAAGTGTGTGTGTTCAGTCAAGAGAGAGAAAGGCATAGACTGAGACAAAAATTGAGATAGAGGAGAAAAGAA